>OX243822.1:21484643-21654643 GCA_945859605.1 Lumbricus rubellus | reverse complement strand
TGGCCGTGGGTCGTCTCCCTCCATGGGGGTCGTAGACGGAGCTTCTACTGCGGCGGATTTCTTATAACAGACCAATGGGTACTCACGGCTGCACACTGCATCGGCAGGTAACTAATTAATCATTATTAGCCGATCATCTAATTAGCTAATCAATTAATTAGTTAATCATTTAATTGGCTAATAAGTTAATTAGTCAATCAATTAATAAGCCTATCAATTAATTAGCTCATCAATTAGGTCAATTACCGAAATACCGAATCAATTAATTAACTGATACTCTAATGAAACAGCGGGACGAGCACTGTATCGTAGGCCTATTAGTTATGCGAATGAATTGGCTGTTAAGAACTGACCTTTCCATTGCCAACTGACCAGGTTCCTGCAGACTAACTGACCATAACTGACCAACTGAATTAATAATTAATAATTCATCTGCTGTTCTTAATGACCAGGCAGAGCCAACCGGGCGATTTAACGGTGATGGCTGGTCACAGCCGACGGACGGCCTTCGACCGAACGAGGCAGGTACGATCGGTGATTCGGTTGGCCGTCAACCCTCACTTCTCTGCCACCCTACTCAACGACGACATCGCCCTCCTTCTCGTCGACCAGCCCTTCCGTCTCGGACCTCGCGTCCGAAGCCTCTGCCTTCCGGACGCCGATTACCAACCGAAGGAAGGACAGACGTGTTATGTCGGAGGATGGGGCAAGACGTCAGATACAGGTCAGACACACAGACAAGACTTATAGTCTATACATTGCAATACAATACAATGCTGTTATTGGTACCGTACGTATAGCCTACGATATGATGTCTTTGCACCTATGGTTTGTTCAGATGCGTTTTAAATTTTTTATGCGTAATTATTGCAGCAGAAAACCACCGTAAATTATAACATAATAGCCTGCAAAAAAGCCCTGCATTGTAATATAATAGCCTATAGGCCTACAGTACATTGAAGTATTGCACTACAATACAATAAATTATATTATTATACACTAGCTGGGGCACCCGGCGTTGCTCGGAAAATTTAGATTTTTCGTCCCCCGAACCCGGTGGCTGTGTGACAATAATGATTATTCATTCATTCATTCATTCATTCATTTATTCATTCATTCAAGAATGATGATGATGATGACGACGACGACTATGATGATGATGATGACAGTAGTGACGACGACGATATTGATAAAGCTAATGATAATTTAGATCGTGACTACTCGGAGGTGCTGAGGTTACGTCAGTTGACCGTTGAGTCTGTGTCCTGGTGCAACCGAGATCCATCTGGTCATGCGCACTCGTTGAATGGCGCGAAAATACTCTGCACCACCGCTAGACAAGACAGTGGCGACATCTACCAGGTGCCAATTGCATTCATTCATTTGCATAATTAATTAACCAATAATTATCACCACCACTACAACCGCCACCATTACTACTTACTACTACAACTGCTACTAATGCTGCTACTATAGGCCCCTACTATGGGCTACTAACAAGTTACAACTAGGCCTATTATGGTACTCCCCATTTCGCGACTTGTAGCCTATTGAATTCTATAGAAAAAATTGGGTTGCATTGTAGGCCTAGCTTATATGTAGCAAAGAACGAGGGATTTCGCCAGAAGGAACATTTAGCAGAGCAATAGAGCGCAGATAGCCTACCTTTATGGAGGGTGAGAATCATTGCCGGTGGTTGGGGGTTTCAAACCCCCCAGTCTCTCTTAGAGTCCCATAGTAAAGTCTGTGTTTCGCACCCCAATTCCAAGAGGATCATCATGGGCGTAGTTTATCAGGGGCTAAGCCGCTAAGGAGGGCTAAGCCCCCCCCCAAGAAGGCCCAGATTTAAAAAAAGTACTGTGAAAATGGAATCCTTTTTCAGGGTTAGCCCCCCCCCCCCTAGAAGGCCCAGACTCAGAGTTAGCCCCCCCCCCCCCCAAGAACGGAAGCCAAACTCCGCCCATGAGGATCATAGTCCAACCCCAATTATTTTTCCACAATTCTCACACTCCTTGCGCCACATAGTGTTTTTAAGAGTAAAGTAAATTGTGTTCTTGCTTGCAGGGCGACAGTGGAAGTGCCGTGCTTTGTGAGTCGAGCTTCGACGAAGAGGGTGACCACCCCCGGGAGTTAGTCCTCGCGGGGGTCGTCTCAAGTGGCTTTGAGGGTGGACAAACTAACATAAGCAAGGCACTGACCGTTCAGACCGCCATCGCTTTCTACACCGACTGGATTCGTCAGGAAATTGCGACGTCATCATGAGCTGTGCTGACGTCATCATTTTATTCATATTCGCTGTGCTGGCACGTGACTAAAGAGGACCTTTCATTATTATACATAAATTTTGTATTATATTATTGTATGTCGTGGTGTACATAGGCAATTACGTGGACTATCCCCGCCGGCGGACCTGAGATTTGAAGTGTAGGGGTTCTCTGAACCCATCTACTATATAATTTTACGATATTGCGTCACGTATAATTATAGGGACCAAAGCAAAAACTATGACGTCATTTGTTTTTGGGTGGAGAGACACCGTGAGAGGGAGGGTCGTTTCGTTGTTATGACGTCATTGCTTTACTTGAATTCTGTTGTTACGCTCTTATACTCACTTATTCGCAAACTCACACTGCCTTAAAGGTTTAAACACATCAGGTTATCAGCTAGTTATGTGTACAATGCTTTTTTTAGAGTTAAGGCGCGCTTTGAAGCGCTCTAGAAACTTAATCGATACATTGGTTACATTTGATTTATTTATCACATTTGCTATAGCCACCCTTCAAGCTCCTTCCTCAGACGCACTCCTGACTACAGCGCAGACGCTGCATCGAAGTTTCACACCGAAGAACATGAGCAATTGTGAAGTGAAAGACTTGCTCAAGGTCCTTACACGGCAGCTTAAGGTGGATTCGAACTTGCAGCCCTCCAGCTCCAAGTCAGGGCTGTTTTAAAGGAATTTTTAGAATAGCACAACTCTTTTTCTTCCCATCCTCCATGGTAAATTACTTTCGATCGGATAACAATGACAATTTTTTTGCTAGTTTTAAACTGTAGAGAATTGCTTTTACAACTGCACAAACAAATTTTAGAGCTGCACATTTTGTGTACAACTGCACGTTAAAAAAGCCCTGGATGTAACTAGCCTATAAATAAAGTAAGGCAAAATCATTGTAACTGTAACTTAAAATTATTGGTCCAAGTAGAAAATAAATATCAGTGTGTGCGCTATATCAATGCAATGCAAGCTGGTTTATCTCAAATCTGGAAAACTATGTGAACACAATGAGAAGAGCGGTCCAAAATAAGTCAATTTTATGGATGTTCTTTATGATCGGTTAGCCCCTTAAAATACTTGTTAACAGTGAACAATGAAGCTAAATCTTTCAGCAAAGGTTGTATATATGTCTCCAGTACAAACGTTCTAATAAGCAAGCTACGGAGCAAGAAGCAAGTAGTTAACGGCTGGAAGAATAATAATAAGACTAACTCACGAAAGACCTTCCCAAAAACAATTCAAATGCAAAAATATCCGAGATTACAGAAAAGCAAAAAGCCTCGAACATAGTTGACAGCACGATAGACATTCCAAGCATGGTTGTTCTGATTTTTCAAACAAAAGCCATTGTAAACAATACACAAAGACATTGTTGGAATGCTAGTAACATAAGGAACCAAACAAAGCTAAATCTGTTCCCAGATAAAAATTGTTTCTCCTCGATACAAAATGTTTACTGGATAAAAATGCAGCGAATGAAGTTAAAAAAAACAGAATCATGGTCTGTTAATTATTGGCCAGACTACAGAAATTCCTAGAAAACCAAAATTTTGACCCCGCAAACCGAACGTAAATTATTAACGATATATAATGATATATAAAACTTATATAGCGTCAGCGTAAATGCATAAGAAGTACACCGTAACCATGTTGGCAAGAAAAGTAGTAAGCAGATATCGCATACTATAGACGTGAAGCTGACATTACCGGCTGTTCAGGAAGGAATGATAATTTCATTTACTATGCAATGCCAATGAAACAGCCTTGTACGCTGGACTCTTGAGCAGCTGTTTGGGTAATTTGGCCAAAGCACGGACACAATTGTACCATTAGATGTGCTTTATCTCAGCCTTAAAACAGTCCTTTTCAGCTGGGTTGGATCGGGAGCACTCCTGAGTAGTAACTTGGAAGGAGCGCTATATAAATGTCTGTAATGAATGAATGACCTTCAAATGGTAATGTCACATGACAGCAAATGACACGCATGGATTCAAATCCATGACTTCACTTGGCCGTGAATGGAGACCATGCCCAATAATCGATCGCCCATTAAAAAAGGGAGGGAAGTGACAAAAGTGCTCACTAGAGGGAGTGGCTAACTGCACCTAGACTGTTTGGTTCAGTACATTCCGTCCATGATCACAAACACCAAATTCAGTGAGACAGCTAACTATGGCATCTCTTTGCTGGTCATGGTTGTATCAAGGTGCTAAATAGCAAAGCGTAGCAATACGAGATCAAAAGAAAGTCCAATTCGGTATTCCTTTGAATGTCTGAAACATGGGGGGGGGGGGGGTGTTGGAGCTGTACCAATGCAGACAACCTGTTCACACAAGGTCAGTTTTCTGGCTGGCCTTATGTGCAGCAAGTGTTTCAAATTTTAACTCAGTGAACAATACTGAACGAATAATTTTTTGATTACATCAAAGGAAATTATTCTACAAAGTCTTCAAACAAGCTTTAAAACGCTACAACAAATCTAGAACAGATGAAAAAAGATCAACAAAAAAGCAGATTCAAGTGTTGACAGGTATTAAACTAAGTAAACGTGACAGCCATGCAAATTGACATATTACGCCAACTCAGAGCAGACGGCTTCATTTTCTCCAATTATCTTGTCTTTACTATGATTTAATGTTTTAATTTCAAACAAAACTTCAAAGTGAATCTACAGACTAAAAATCCTAGTACAAGAGATCAGTTAAATTGTCAGCTGTTACAACTGGAAAAAACACAAGTAACTCAAGCAGTTAGGAATGTAAGCTTTGAAGTTATTACACAAACTATAACAGCTACCACAACTCAGTTACACGAACGTGAAATGGCTCCAGCCCATTCAACCATCCTTCTGTAAAAATGGGTGCAAGTAGTTATGGCATACAAGATAAATCCACACTATACTCCTCACTTGCGAGACACATTGTCAAGTTATACAAAATGTTTTACACCAAAAAATATAAGTCCATATCCATAAGCCCACAAAAGAAAAGAACCACATTAATCTGACAGAAACAAATACTCTCAAGCCACTCAAGTTTGGAACTTAAAAACTTAAAACAACAAGCGGAAGTGTAAATAGATTTCTTCAAGTCAGAAAAACAATTAGAATTAATTAGTGCAAAAAGCGGACATAGTGTTACAAAAATAGTTGACAACAAGATGTTGAAAGAACCTTCATGGTCATGTCTCTGAATATCGAAACGTTAGTAGTAAGCAGTAGGATCAAACAAGACTTCTCAGAAAAATACAAATCGCAGAAATATATCTAAACGGTTTACCTAGGAGATGTGCTAGCATGCATGCAAATCTGATGTTCTTCCCTGGTTAACTTGTACAACAACGGACACAAGGCTTGGCAAGATCAATTACGAGACATTCCGACAATTGTTAGAAATTTACAAATTTAATACAAACTTGGAATCCGAACAACACAAAAAATTTCAAATTATTTGTTTCACAACCACACCAAAGTCCTATCTAAAAAACATAATCTACGTTTGAAGCCATCCACATCCACCTCCTATCAAGCCAAAACACATAAAATTATGGCTGCAAGCAATAACAACTAGTAACTCAAGTAGTTCGAATGTAAGCTCTAGTCTATTGTGGCCCCAACGCAACCACAAACAATTTTGCATCTAGCATAATTGCTAGAAATATTACAACTGATGATGTAATACATTACAAGCAATGTAATCACAATTACTGTGATTACAAGCAATGCTATCGCATGCAATGCAATTACAAGTAATGTGACAATAAGTTGTTATGCCACGACACAATTTGGAATGCACAAAACAAGATTACAAGCTATCAAAATGGTCTAACTTTGATTATATCACTAAGATTGTTTTAAATAATATTTGCAATAACATTATTGACATAAATTCTTATCACTAACACTACAGAAAAAAAATCTATATTGATCAAGTAAATAGCAATCTCAAACAGGAGAGTGTCTAATTATATTCAATTTCCATTTTTATACCTATCTACACAACAAACCTCAATTAAACAGGGCAAGAAAATATGCATCAAAATCCATACCATGCAGAATTACATGCTAGCCTTAAACCAGGAGCAAGATGATACGAAAAAAGATTTTACACCTGATTTTAATTAAGAGCCCCCAATGTACTAAAACAATATTTTTTCATACCATAATATAAGTTGGCCTGAAGTGCAGGGGCAAAATAGTATACAACCAAAATGCGTATCAAGCCAACATAATGAGCAGCTTAAGACCAGCCATCTAACCAAGCAGTCTCATAATTGAGACGTGTACAGTGATATCTAACCACTCTGCCTCTCTGTACCCACGTCAGCCAGCAACTTCTCAACAGTTCTAGCACCAGAATCAACGAGTGCCTGATGGCAGGCACGTGTGTAAGTAAAACTACGTCAAAACTCTGGCAGAGGAATGTTAAGTCCGTTTCTTTTTCTAGTGAAGTCTCAAAAGCTAATGGTGATGGAAGGAATGTTGGATGTGCCTTCGAACAACGTCCTAAATTGTAAAAGTCCAGCGAAAACAATTGCTACAAAATACCTGAAAAACACAGAAAACGACAAAAAAATGTACTCACTTCAAAAAAGGTCAACAGTGCTACCATTAGGATTGCAGAATTGCATTTAAACAGCTCAACCAATTACACGTTAAAGGGATTGATCATCATCTGGAGGACTACAGTATATCAGGCAACTTAGGACATAATCCAAAAAGGATAATGTCCTAAGGGCTATTCATCGCACTGCTATAATACGGAAATCAATTCCAATTATAATTATTAAAGGACGAATGCTAATTTAATAATAATAATAATCATTATTAATTAGTATTTGCATTATTAGATAAGAAAACTCTTTATTTGACCAATTGCTGTTCGCATTTTAGTGTCCAGACATGGTAATAAACATTTATAATTAATAGAATTGATCAAGACAGTCAAATGTGGAATTAAACATGCAACACAACACTGTTCTCAATTGCTGGAATAATAGAGCTGGAACATCCTGTATACCTCTGTACAAGTTCTCTGAATGAATGAATGAATGGATGAATGAATAATGATGCAGTCACCATACTTACATTCACAGCCACATAAAAGCCGGGATACAGATGAACCGATTTGCTCTTCTCCTACATATTCTGTGACTCCAGATATTCAGCAATTGTTGCGACACCCTTGTTACAAGTGCCTTGCTGCTTTCCCTCTGGACAATGAGCAATCACGATAGCTGGAGATAAGAAAACATCAAGATCAATACTATTGACTGCCAGTGTAAGAATTGTGGAAAAATAACTGGGGGGTTGGACCATTATCCACTTGGAATCAGGGTGTGAAAAACAGACTTTAACATGAGGCAAGAAAGACTGGGGGGTTGAAACCCCACCCCCCGGCAAATCTCACCCTGTAATGACTGCTTTGGAGCAAACAAAACCAATCCGACCATTGCAAATACAAAACAGAAAATAAAGAAGCACAACACAAAGTGTGAACTCAAAGTTGCAATAAGATGAAATGCCATTCCAAGATTATAGAAGAGCAAAAACTATTAAATAGATCTGAAAATGCTATGGACATTCCCAACAAGGTTGTTCAAAATTTCTAAATTTAAGAAATTATCACCTGTATTTACGGAACAATGCCTTTCAGACAGGAAACACAATCCAAAGCAGATAAAATATAAAACCCGATAAAATAATAGTTATTTGATTAGTCACCTGTTCTCGAAGCCTGCAGCGTTATGCCGCCACCTCCTTTAATTTTTCCCAGTGCTAGTTTCCCATCTTCCCCGCGTAGGAACTGGTATTTCTGCTTCTCCACAAAAATGCCATTCCCTTGGAACGAGTCGAATTTCTTTGTTTTGAAACAGTTTGCGATAGTCGTGCATTCCTGAGGAGTCGGCTTTATGGCCTACGTGAAAAAATAAAACATCCTCAAATGAGTACATCTCGTATGGCAAATAAAGTGGACATGCCGAATCCCTCCATCCATCTTTACATATTTCACACACACCAGTCACCCCTCCACTCATCCATCCATCGAATCACTCACTGATCCGCATTATTTTGTCATCTATCCAGCCTTCCGTTCATTCGCAATTACATATTGGCCTGCGAGTAATCCAGAAAGGGTGCTATAACAAGTGCTCATACATACATAATATATATATATATATATTACATTTCAGTGCTGTCAAATTTACACTTTATGCTTCCACTGCGAGGCCTATTGATCCTAGACATCACCTTTTCATTACATAATATCTGACGAGTTTAGATAACATTCATGACTAAAAGTGAACCTTGAGAACAAACCTTTGCGTGAGCGTCGCTGGTCCACTTGCTTCCTCCGTCAATTCCTATGATGCAAGCCTTGTCACAGTGAACGTCGCCACTTGCGTCTCGGCAGTAGCCAATCAGATTATCGATATATGAATCCCACGACATGGCTGCTACAAGCTGAGAAAGGAAAACCATCATAAATATTATAACTATTATTACAACAACTCTAATTTTATATGTTAGGTTCATACACTAAGTACCGTCCTCAAGCAGCATGCATCTCATGCGATCACATAAGGCACATATCACATATGCGAGGATCATCAAATTTGATCTTGCCAACTATAACAAGTTCTCATTTGTTACTAATGACAATTTGGCATCCCGATGAGACTGCAATCAGATAAATCAATATGGTTTTCATGGAGTGTGCGGACCAATCCCCCGCCTCCAAAACCCTAATCCCCTAAACGAGTTTCGGCCAGATCCCCTGAAATTGATTTTCACAAAACCTAATGATTTCTAGACACTCACTAAACTGTGTTATCAACAACACTTAATAGGTCCATAATAACATTTATTCAATTTTACTATGAATTGTTTTGTTGTAAATTTATAGTACATCGTCAAGACAAACTAATAAGTAAACAATGCAAACTCTCTAGAATGTTAATTGCCATTACAAAGAAAACACTCCACCAGTTAGCAGCAAGTGCTTCGACAATAATAAAAGTCAATATAATTGTTCTAACTACACGAAAAGCCTATGCAAGATATTAAATATTTAAGTGTGTCAGTAGTCTATGCAAGAAAGCTATTGTGTACTGCATAACAAACACCAACACTTCACTTCAAAAAGGCATACAAACTGTGAAAAAGCAGAAGAAACATTAAGGTATGTGATGAAAAACACATTAATGCTGTTTTCTAAATAAGAAAAGATAGTTTTATTGCTTTAGAGAAGCAGTTTTACGACTTCCGCTATCGACAAACGTAATCAGGAAGAGCTGTGTTAAACCGTGGATCTAACTCTATTTGTAGGCTAATAAACATAAAACTGCTACAGAATGCACACCCCAAAATTCTTTTTGCATTAGATCAACCTATGTTGGGGTCAGACTTTGATATTAAACAGTACGAAAACACCGCATCGCAATTGAAAGGCAGTAGCCTACACTAACTGCCTACCTAAAGCCTATCTACCTGTGCTTCGATGTAGACTTGCAGGAAATGAATCAAGCATTAAAATCGGCTCATCAACTGCGTGCTGAATGCCAATAAATTAAGAGTCGGAACTGGTAAAGATGATACACAAAAGTTTAAAACCATTAAGTAAACATCACACCTTCCTGTTCAAGTCCAAGGGACGGGACGCGCCCCTCCTCTAGATGCATTTCCCTAACGAGTTCAGGTAACTTTACAATCAGTTAACTCGGGGAAAATGAACCAAACGGTCTGAAAAAGTCCGATTACTCACAGAATCTAAACAGGAGATTTGACAGCTTGCTTGACACGATGTTCCTGAAATGGAAAGTTGCTGCAAAATACGCTTTCTCCTGTAAATTACTTCCCACTTAGCAAACGATGAAACGAAACGCGTTGTTGTTAGTCAGGTGTGAAAGACCGGAAGCCCGATGGGCGTCGCCGCGCATGCGTATAATGTTACTATGACTTGTAAACACAGAGCTATATAATTTTGATTTATGAAGTAAGTAAGTAAGTAAGAAAGAAAGTAGACCCAGTATCGATGACGATAACAGCAAAAAATTTCACGTAACGGTTGCAACTCGAATAATAGTCGATTAACGAAGACACTAATATTGCATTCGACAGCTGCAAATGTCTGAAATTTCTCAGTACCACTCAAAAACCGTGCTCGGTTGTAGACAGATCATGTTATCCTACAATACATCAAATTAATTCCACAGAAGACGGCTGTCAACATGAATTCACCAGAAGCCGTTTGTGTTAAGCAAATTTCCTAAAGATCTTTGAAGAAGTCTATGACGAGGTTAACATCATGTAATTTACTTGAATTTTGCCACGGCAATTGACAATAATTATTGGCTAGGTACCTTACCGTATATATTATGTATGGCTGGCCAAAAGTTGTACTTGTAAGCAGGTGAGATTAGAGTGCAGGTTCTGAAGCTATTTATGAGCAATTTAAGCAGATCGCGTCGCTGTCCTCAGAGGGTCATGGGAGTTATTCAGCTGCACAGGTCAAAGAAATGAAATGCAATGAAGGTATTAAAACTTCAAATGAATTTTTCAAATCAGAAGAGTGCAAATCAGTCACATCAAATGAGGTCTGCCGTGGAGTGCCTGGGCCATCATTGTTCATACGTTTTTAGCTAACATAGACAATTAATGGGATTTAATTTTTAAAATCTAAGTTTTGAAGGTGATACAAAATTATGTAGGCCTATGCCAATTAGAGATAATGAAAAAGCAGAGACACTGCAGCAAGATCTACAGTAAGAATCTACAGTAAGATGGTTGCATGCATTCGCCGATGGCTCTCTAAGCAGATAATGATAGGATAACCAAGCCATCAATGGTGGGCTCTCGAACGCGTGTAGGGTAGGCCGCAGGCATCGAATATATATAAGAAAAACAAACGTCTCATCAACAACTAATAACATCGATATGCATTCTTTGCAAAGATGATTCAATGCAAATACAACTGTATTTTGTTACTTCTACCTTTCAATGTTCAGAAAATGCACATATGACCATATGACATCGATGGCAGTAAGCAGCTGCAGAGTAAGAAGAAATTCATTGTACAATGACTGCCCTGGTCGAGGCTAAAACCCTTTGGCTCTGTATCACAGGGCAAGCGCTCTAACCAATTGACGACCACCAGTTCTCTACTTAATGACAATAATAATATATTATTGCTAGAAAGATTAAACATTGGAAAAGCCAAATATACCCTGCATGGAAAAATCGTGAATTGAAAAACTTTGGTTTAAACATTGATGTTTGGCCAAGACTAGACACTAGGGAACATGCACACATTGCACCATAGATCTATGCATTGCACAGCATGCAAGCAAGCAACATACAACGTAGTATTGAAATCATTTACATCAAGTGTGCCCAACAATATATTGTTAACCCATAAAATACCAGGGTGAGGCAGAGGTTTCCAAGTTGTTCCAACTTTTAAGTCCCTAGTTTTGTGCCCTGCTACCAGATCAAAATACCTATTTAGTATATGCCGAATATATCTATATATCTGAATATACCACACATATACAATTATACATATATAATTTTATATATTCATATGCCAGTATGTGTACAGACTGACCATATGAATATTGATCAGATTATGGCTTTGTGTTGATCTTCCATCAGCAGATGTATTGTACATTCGAAACATGCGTAATAGCTTCTAATAGTTAATAATAATAGCGAATATATGCATATAAAACCTTTGTCCCATTACCTATAAAACAGCATCTAGACTTCCATCTAAATAACAATAAAACTGATACTGCAAATGCAGAATGTCATGAAAATGCAATTCTAAAAAGCGATAAAAGGAAGAAAGCAGTCACTTAAACTACCGTAAGTTGGAGAGGCAGCCATGGGTATCAAGTGACAGTAACCTTAGTTTTCCTAGCCTCAGCACACAAGATGGTTGGAGGCCAGCTCTTTGCCTTGCCATACATTCTTACAACTAATAGTACGAAGGGAGGGGGCTACAATCTCAACATAAGTTTCTGTCATGGCATGGAATTCAATTTCCAACCTATCCATTGTCATCTTCCGTTCTAAAGCTAGTTGGCAAAGACTACAAAAAGCAGACTACAAATACAATTCTCTAAAACAATCAACATTTTGGCAGCGAGAATTTGAGCATTCAATACCGTCTAACAACTGTATATTCATTATTCATGCAATTGAACGTTCAACAAACAAATGAATTTTCACCTTACAGATATTCTTTTACCTACTGAATATTCTCAAACAAGCAATTAAAGAAAGCAAAAAACTAATTTCTTCATAATATTTTTTATACATAAATCAACAAATTTCTGCTTCAAATTTATTCAGCTATGTTAAAACTTCTGTCATGATCTAAAATTATGCATAATTGATAAAATCCATGTAAAGTTTTTATTATTTAAGATAAGTTCTCAAGAAAGTATTCTACGTGATTCTGTAAGCGCATATTAAGATCGATGGGACTAAACAACAAGCCGTAAAAGTTGTGACACATGACTGCATAAATAAAAAATCCCGCGTCGAAATCAAAAGCTCTACGAAAAACGAGAAACTGCGTCCTTTGCAAAGGTCAAGGTCATGCAGAGGTGAAAAGGTCACCGCCTGGGTCAGACTTTATTCAGCATGACGGACGAGACGAAATCTTCGTATCCGATCTGAATGACACCACGCATTGCGGTGTCGCGCTGGCGGAAGGCATCAGTCGAGGTCTTCAGCGTAACGCAAGACTGGATGAAGTTGTCAAGCGTGAGTCGCAATCGACCGACCGGGTCATAGCGGTAAACGACCGCCTGCGCAAACGTTGGTGACATCCGATAACCCATTTGTGTGTAGGCTGCAACAGCAACGCACACAAAGATGATAGGAATTATAATTAGGAAGAGTTTTATAGAGAAAATAGTAAACAAAACTTTCTTGTGAGATCAATTATGGTGACAAATAATCTTATTTTTCATGTAACCTGTACCTGGTTGTGGTGTGACGAAGATACTACTGTTACACAGTGCAATGTCATTGGATCCAGAGGGGTTGATTTAGCAATGCAACAATCCATTGACCTGCTTGACTTGCAAAGTCCTACACTCAGCACAACTTTATTCACTACTAACTCCTTGCATCCCTCCTTGTTCATTCATTCATTTATTTCAAGAATTTATATAGCGCCCTTTCAAGAAGTCAACTCAGAGGCGCTCCCAGTCCAACCAGTGATACAAATAAGTCTTCAACTACTTGTAAAACACTGATGAGTAAACCGTAGGTAACAGGCGTATCTCCAGTGTGAGATTATTCCAAATATTTGTTGTCTGCACGTGACCAAGTACGGGTCTTTTAGCTTAGCTACGATGTAGAACAGCTATGGGTTCGAGTGCCTCTGCGCCCAGAGAAATGGAATCAACTGACTGCCACTCTCACTTTGATGCCATCTTAGAAATCAATCCTCATGCAAGCAATAGAAGCAATCAACAGTGATTATAATTTCTCCTGCTGCAAAAGACGAAAACATTAAGAGCTCTCTGAATAGGTTTTCCCTAGAAAGTAAATTAAATTTGCTATATAAAAATTGGTTCAATTTTCCATAAATCGCCCTGGCATTGCATTCTTGATGATGATGATGATGATGATGGCCTAGCAACTGGCCTAGTTAGCTACACTGGTAAGCGAGAGCGGCATACGTCTGTTGGTTGCAACGAACTGCGGTTCAAGCCCTGGGCTGGGAGTTGATATTCAGAGATTTAGATATCTCGGGCTACCACGTGTGGGACGCGGTGGTGCAAGCTGCTGCGGAGCGACCTTGGGCAAGTTGCTTACCAATCATTGTCTGTGGGGAAGGCAACAGGAAACCACCTCACTCATCTCATCCCCAGTGGCGTAAAACCAATGACCCTGCCTGCGAGCAGAGAACCATCATCTTCATCATATAAAAATTGGTTGCATTTTCCATAAATCGCGCCATCATCGCATTCTTACCGTTGTTCAACTCGTTGGCATCGATCGATCCAGATCGATCGCGATCGAATTGATCGAAGATTCCTTTCCACTGATGAATGTACGTCCACAGCGCTTGAAACTCGTTCAGATCAATCTGACCACTTCGATCGCGATCAAACATTCCTACGAGAGAAAAGCGCATATAAATCAGATCTTCATTCACTACTGCAGTTGGCTATTTCCTTGGGAACTATTTTTGTTCGTATGTGCACTTGTTATAGCGCCCTTTCAAGCTCTCTCTACTCAGAGGCGCTCCCGAATGCAGAGCGGTCACTGCATCGGAGTTTCACGCCGAAGCGCTGAGCAATTGTGAGTGAAGGACTTGCCCAAGGTCCTTATGCGGCGAGGTGGATTTGAACCTCGAACCTTCCAGCTCCAAGGCAAGGACGCCACCACTACACCACCGCACCCCACAATTTGGTATATTTGAAACACTAAAATTACTTAAAATTGCTTCTATACTAACAGTGCATACAATTTCAGCAGGTTGTGTCAAGGTCATGGAGTTATTTGGCAGGTCAAAGAAACTAAACGACAAGCAGATATCATAGATGTAAAAACGATGGAAACGGAATAAAAAACGGTAAAAAACGGAGTTATTTGGCAGGTCAAAGAAATTAAACGTAAAGAAGATATTAAGGGATTCATCACCAAAAAGCTGCACAGATGACTGGCATAGCTCCTATGAGAGTCCATTGCAGACCTCTGGAACTCTCACGAAAAGGCCGAGTAGTTCCATTGTGCAATAGGACCTTTTTTTATAACACATCCTTCATTTATTCATTCATTTATATAGCACCCCTTCAGAAAGCATGACAGGCGTATCTACAACGGGAGAGTATGGGTTCGAGCCTCACTTGAAACCGTTACTGTGTAGGAGGGACCTTGAGCAAGTAGCTGCGCAGTGATTTTCAACCGGGGTTCCGCAGCAGTCTGCTGGAAAATTTTATGGCGCCAACTGAAATCACGAAGGTATTAGAAGTGAATAGATTGAAGCTTTCAGTCGTTCGTGCTTAAAATAACATTATTGCGTGAATGCATTGTTGTTTTATTTAATTCATAATAATGTTAATGTTGTTTTGTATAATTATAAATCATTGGGCCTACTTGTTATTCGAAGGGCACGTGCATTATATGGGAATCTATTGGCCTTTAAGCATAGATTGCTTATACTGTATGGTGCGTTTCCATCAATCAAGTCGGACAAACAAAAACAAAGCATTTTAATAATTGGTTTTTAAACTATTTGAACTGTTCTGAACAAACAGAATCTGCTGAGCACTAGACCCACGACTTGTTTGATTTATCCTTCTTTTCATTCGTTCATTTTGAAAGCCAGTGGTTAAATTTCTTATCCAGTGGTAGAGCCTGGCGGATGATCATTAGAATTTTTGCAAATGAAAGCCTAAGCCTTAAGCCTTTAGAATCTTTAACCGACATACCTATAAATAATATTATACTCGCTATTTGTTTTTCGGAGAATCACATAAAATGTGCAAAAAAATCATGCAAACGTGTGATTGCTGTGACAGCTGCACTTCTTCAAGTGCAGCAACGTAACCAGCAAACGAAGCTAAAATTCTCAAAATAAGCTGAAACCCATCGGCCCCCTATTTCTTCGTGTCACTCACACCGCATAATCCTATAATCCTAAACCGGTCCTCTTCAGCCAAGGTTCGGTC
This sequence comes from Lumbricus rubellus, assembly GCA_945859605.1. NCBI lineage: Eukaryota > Metazoa > Annelida > Clitellata > Crassiclitellata > Lumbricidae > Lumbricus > Lumbricus rubellus. The sequence goes on along the minus strand of OX243822.1, from coordinate 21,638,673 downwards.
TGGAGCGCTCCTGAGTAGTAATAACCTTAACACGTTGGCCGCGAGGGACGTGTCAACACGTCCCAAATTGAGTCATTTAACACAGCAAATCAGCGGCCAACGTGTTAAAGAAGCACCATAATAATTATAAATCCCCGTAATGAACGAACAATAAGACGCTTCAATATCATCATACCAATCATGAGACGACATGTTTCTGTGTTGAAGCGTGACCAATTGGCGTTTGTCAGAGCCTGCTGCAGTTCCGTCACACTGATCCGTCCGCTCCTGTCCACGTCAACCGCCTGGAACCACTGATAGATGTTTGGATCGACACCGGGAGGAGGAGCACCCCAACCTGGAGAAAAGAAAGCATGCTTTTAACCCTTTAATGCCGAGATGGTAGTAAATGGTATGGGAATCCTATACACTCCGGCATTAAAGGGTTAATGGTGATAGTGATAATAACGATTCTACTCCTAAAGTCAATTTTTTAGTTAGTTTGTTCTATTCGTTTGAAAAAGGTTTAAGTTTTAAACTGAGAATAAAATGACTTCAGGAGCAGAACGGACAGACATGAACAGTCTGAGATGGATAAGTGAAGTCTTGACACACGGCAGCTTGAGGTGGATTTGAACCTGGAACCTTGTGGCTCCAAGGCACCGAACCCACCACTACACTCCAGCGCCCCACAAAAATAGTTAATTTTTTTATAGAAGACATAATATGACAAATATTGTACCTGGTGCAGCACCAGCTGCAGGGTAGCCATACCCGGGAGCTGCCACGGGATATGGGCCGGTTGCCGGCACAGGTGCACCATAACCAGGCTACAACAAACATATCTATAGATAAAAAAGATTAAGGGGCTGCAGAAATTAACATAAATTATAAAAAACACTCAATAACATTCATGTGAAAACACATGTTGGGCATTACTTAGCACGATTTCTTAATCACACATTATTTCCGACAACTTTGTAATCTAATCTAGAACCAGACAATAGCGTTGTCATTGCGAACATCAAAATTTAATGACAGTTGCTTCAAACAAAACTGTAATCAAAATCATAATTGTAGTCGTATTTATAAAATGCTACATAAAAAACCTTCAAGAACAAAACCATATGTGAACCAGTGAAATTGCGGTAAATTAAGACAGACTTCAGGTGACTGCAAAAGTGAAGAGGACAAACTGAGGAGTTTAATCACCTTTGCTTTAAACTCTCTGAAAAACTACATTATAAGCCAACATGACGGGTCCAACATGGATTCATATTTACATTACACCAAACGCACACTATCAAAATTAATATCAAATCACGTCATTTTAGAATTACAGCAAAACACAACAACTGAAATAATACTTGTAAGTTGTCAACACACATAATGAAATATGAGCACAATGAGTTACACAGCACAGCTAGCATAAAGTCAGTAAAAAGCGCTTACATTCATTCTTATCCACCAGGCAGTTACAACACAAATGAACCAAATCAGGCCAACAAACTTTCGCCCACAAGAAAACAGGAACTGCTATAATTATACACGGCAGTGCACCTGTCGTATGTTGTCATGACGCTACAGTAATAGTCTGCCCAATGCAAGCACGGTCAAAGTCGCATAAAACGCTCCGATAAGAAAGATAATATTCAATAGTTCGAGTGCTACTCAAGCTGGGTGTGGAGCAGTCGATGTGCTTTGCATAGAGAAAATAGATTAAAAAACGGAGTGAAGGATTGAGTGACTTTGATTGATTATGCCTCAACTGGATTACATAAGAAAAGAGTTTCAAAATAATAAAATAATCAATAACCTGCGGCATTCCCCCGTAGCCTGGTGGACCGTATCCGTAGTTCATAGCAGCTTTGCTAAGAGTAACCAAATTCTGTAACGCTGGAAAAGAACTAGGTTTTTAATTTTAGCTTTGATTCGGAACTTTATAACGCGGATATAAATGACTAAGTGGTCTGCAATAACAAAAGAATACTTCCTACATAAATAACGCAACTTTGGAAATTTTCACGCAGCAATTTTGCTTAAGCGAAATATATGCACACGTATCATTGCGTTACTGCAGCGCTTGCAGCAGTATATGGGAAGCGCTTTGTAGATAGCGACAGAATCGTGGTGAGTAAGCAGCCGAGCGATCATGTTGTCTGCAAGAGCAACATAATTATCACGTTTTCCCATTTACTTAGGCCTAATTACTTTTGCCATAAAATTTCGAGAACGTCTTTTTTTATGTTTTTAAACTTTTTGGACATAAGGTTTTAACGGTAATGTTTTGCTCAGAAGCAGCAACAGCGGTTAAGCGTAGCCAGTGTATCTGTGAATAGGCCCATAGGCCTATAGCTGGCCTATAGCTCGGGCTAGCTAAGCCTATGGCCTAATCATGAACCGCTGAAATTAGCCTAGGACAAAATATTCTTTTTAAATCTTACAATTCAGGTTCATCTATAGGCCTAATGCTTACATACATAGCTAGGTTAGGCTACTTAGTATCATCGCCATGATTGTCACTTTATCTCCAGCGTCTGCATTTTCGCCTACACTCGAAATATTTAGTTAGTCCCAGGTTAGGCTAATTAATATGCTAAAGGCTAGGCCAAGGTCTATAGCTAGGCATGGCCTATAATTAGGTCTACACGTCAACACTCTTGCTTGAAAAGCGAATGGATCCTGAAAAGATACGGTTCGATACACCGGCTCTTTAGGCCTATAGGCTAAGTAGACCTAGACAATGAGATCATGAAACCTGTTCCGTCATGCTTCAATTCTTCAGTGTTAGATCGACTTGAACTTACTTTATTAGTGAGCACAATTGAGTAGGCTTATGCCTAACATTAAAAATTTATCTATTTGAGTGCGGGTAAAACTGTTGTTTGCAGAGACTTAATTAGATCTGAAGACTGAAGCTCTAATTTTTGTCTCAAGTAGGTCTACAAGTAAGCTTACTTGAAAGTATTTATAATTTTCGTTTCAAATGAAACATTTCTAGGACTACAAATGCATACTAGCTGTTCCCGGCCACGCGTTGCTGTGGCTGAAAAGACCGTCCAACCATCCCTCCCTTCCTTCATCCCTTCCTCTCTCCCTCCCAGGCGTCTACCTGTAAAAATTGTACAGGTAGACGCCAAAGTCCTAGAAATGTTTCATTTTCATTCGCTAGCTGGCAGCACAGTTTGAAAATCTTGCAGATGTGAATCTGCAAGCCTACAGTAATACTGAGGTAGATGCATATTTTCATTCCTGTAGAAATAGGCCCTACTGTCGGTCTGTATACGTCCGCACGTCTGTTTGTATTTCTCTGTCTATGTTCATGGCGGCGGATCACTCATTTGTACTTTTCGATCAGTTTAAACGAAGAAAGTCATTAAACAACTAGAATAGCCTACTCGTCTGTCTATTATAGGCCTGTAAGGCTGTAAGCACAGCTGGCAGCAATGTAATGCAAATCATCGAAAACCTCATAGCATGCATTATGATTATGGTCACACAATTAGCCCCATAACGGAAACCAACGCTGTCTAGAATTAATTAAGTCAGAAGTTCAGAACTAGACATGTTGCTCTGTCAGCTCCTCCGGTGCGCCGAAATTGCCTCATCCTGCCTGTAGACACCACTGAACTGTCGGTTCTCAGGATGTCGCTAAGCATAAACGAAGCGAAAGAAGGGCCCCTCTCTGCCTTACTGAGCCGATCGATGTAGATTCCATATTGCCATTTTGGGCCCGTGCAGAGCCCATACTAAATGCAAATGAAATTCCCATGAAAATGGTGGCAGTCATAGCTAGGCGCAACCACCATATGGGACCTACGGGACGGGTCCCCCCAACTTTTGAGTGGTCCCCTAACTTTATTATTATGGTCCCCCAACTTTTAGGACGTGATTCATTATGGTCCCCCCAACTTTTAGGACGTGATTGCACCTATGGTGGCAGTGACGTCGCAGATCGTGCATTTCCATACGGCAGCCTACGCACCTATCGATGCACCAGGGATTCTTGTTGCAGCATAATCAGCTCACAGTAACTCATCTGGATAATCATTCAAGTTCAGGACATAAAACTCTAGGGCAAGTCTGCTAATTGTGTCTTGCAGTACCGTATTAGACATTTTTCAAGGCTCCTAAAGACCTAAACTATCTTAAAAGTTGGCGATTATCTAATATGTCAGCATCTCCGGTTAGACTACAGCAACAACGACAACGACAAAATAACAGCAGCAACAACAACGACGACAACAGCAGCAGAAGCAACAACAACAAAAATAACAACAACGACAACAGTAGCAACAACAACAGCAAGTGCTGCTGCTGTCCTGTGCATGCAGCTTATTCAAGGTTCCTAAAGACCTAAACTATCTTAAAAGGTTTTGGGGGGGGGGATTAAAAGCGGCATAAATCATAAACTTTTCTAATTATATAAGTCGCCGGACTCTGCATGGGGTAGTTGATCCTCAACCCCATCGACGTTCCTGTTCACGGTTGTACAATGTCAGCCATTTTATTGGCCTCAGCATAAGTGAACGGATGCAATTCCTCTCCTTCGCCGCCTGTGCTACTCATCGACAGCTTATACGCATTTTTATTTACACTTGGAGAAGTTAATAAATTAGCGCGAAAAATCATGAATGTTTCTTTGTTAGCCATATACGCAAGTCATAAACACAAGAGTCATGTCTATGACTGCACAGCAGCCAAGACGGTTAGGTCATACTACTTGCACCGTGCACATGCGCCTCTTGTGATGCTCATCGTATTATAGGCTGCAGCGGTTGAAGCTGGGCGCCTGGAAGTCTTTGCGCCCGTGAGGCAGATAAAAACGCAGCCGATGTTGTAAGACGTTCAGAGCATCTTCTTCAGCCGTCGATCGAGAGATAGAGACAGGAAGTGATATTAATACGCAACACTCTGAATAGACGGTCCCTTGTCTTTCAAGTAAGTGCTTCAATGATACTTTGTTGCCGCAACGCTATGTCACATTTTTTTAGTTAAGTGGACAGATGATTGACAGATTGCCTGTGTGAATTGCCTCTCACTTTTTAAAATGCTTTTCTGGTACAATTATGCTTTTATAGCGATGAGCCGATGACGTAATCAACTGGTATCACAAAAGCCACTTTGTGTGGCTCTAATGTTCTTTTAAAGATTTTTTATTTTGCATAATATAAGATGCAGAGTTTAGTCATTGTTAGGCATACAATCATACCGACGATGTTTTAGAATTTAGAAATAGGTCTAGATCTGGATTTTAATTAATTCGATGTTATAGGTTGCCTGTAATATGCTGCGAGCAATAAACTGCATATTAGGCCTACGTACTCGTTTATATTTACAGATTGTGATTATTCTCTCTTTTACAGTAATTTGTAGGCTGTTACAGTGGTTCGGAAGATATTGAGAAATGTTGCGTCTGACATTTAACGTGTAGCAAATGATCAACTTTCATGTGTAAATATTACAATGTTATTATAATATTTGCACATGAAAGTTGATTATTTGTTGGTGTAAACACGTGTAGGCCTAGGTCAAGTGCACGTTTTGGTGTACGCACATAAAGGCCAAGTGCTCGTTTGGTGTAAACAAAGGAAGTACAAGTGCACGCGTCTACTGTCAATTTTACCGGTGTGAACATTGCTTTACTTACAGGTGTAATCGTTTCAGTAGGATGAATGGTGTGAAGCTAAGGAAGGTCAACGAAGTGAACCTGGAGGGAAATGGAAAGACTGAATCGGGAAGAGTTGGAATGGGTAAAGCTGGACAGAACGGTCATGGAAAGGTTGTCCCAGAAAACTGTAGCAAGGTAGGAGTGGGCGAGAAAAACGCGGAAAACGTCAAGTGTGTTGGTGGAAAGAAACTGGATGAAAGCAGATGCGTGGGAGATAAAGATGGCGAACGATGTGGAGGAGTAGGAGGGGGAAGTGGGGGAGGAGGGTGTAGGGAATGGAAGATAGGTCTCGTCAACTACGAAGGCAAATACCTGACAGCGGAAACCTTCGGCTTCAAGTTGAACGCCTCTGGAACGACGCTGAAGAAGAAGCAGAAGTGGACGCTGGAGTTCGACCCCCGAGAGGACGACACGGTTCACCTGCGCAGCCATCTCGGTCGATATCTCTCCGGCGATTGGCGCGGCAACGCCACCTGCTCCGCGGAGGAACGCGGTCAGGCGGAACGGTTCCGCATCCACTACGCCACGGACGGTTCCGGTCGGTGGGCGATCAGTAACCGGAACACCGGGTACTACTTTGGTGGATACGACGACCGGGTGAGGTGCTACGAGAAGAAGCCGCGTAAGACGGAATGGTGGACTGTTCACCTTGATATTCATCCGCAGGTGACGCTACGCAACGCTAACCGACAGCGCTACGCCAGCGTGACTGGGGACAATGTGTGCGTTACGGAGGTGGTTCCATGGGGTAGGAACGCCCTCATCACCCTTGAGTACGTCGAGGGTGGGTGTCTCGTGAGGGCCTTTGATGGACGATGTCTGGACCGACATGGAGCGCTGGTGAAGGATGTCACGGAGGATGCAGTGTTCAGGATCGAGATCCGGCGATCCGGGTTGGCTTTGAGGGACTGTTGCGGGACATATCTGAGTGTCGTTGGTAGAGATGGAGTGGTACGTGGGAGGAATACGACGCCTGGAAAGGATGAGTTCTTTGTTGTTGAGGACAGCCAGCCACAAGTCTTCTTCACGGCACACAACGGAAGAATGGTCTCCACTGGACAAGGTAGGCTATGCACTGTAGCCTCATCGTCATCATCATTGTCGTCATTTTTATTGTCGTCTTTATCATCGTTATCATCATCATCATCGTCGTCGTCGCCATAGCTTAAATGCATCCGCAGCTGTTTTGCCTTCAGCTTCGCATCGAAATTCTCCCCTCATGATCATAATCGTGACGACGATGATGATGATAATGATTGTGATGATGATTGTGATGATGATGATGATGATGATGATGATGAGGAGGAGGAAGATGATGATGATGATGACGACGACGACAACGACGACGATGATGACGATGATGATGATCTTTTCACATCAGACTCCTTCTTGCCCATAATTCTATAATTCCTCCTCATCCTCGATATGCTCCTCCTATACCTTTTTTTCTCCAACATTATACTCCTCCTCTTCCTTGTCCTTCTCCTCCTTTTATTTCTCATTTTATTTCTCCTCCTTCAAATTGGTCTTCTTCATTCTTCGTCTCCTTTGCTCGTCTTAACAGCTTTTATGATCAGGTTACTTCAAACGTAACCTCCCGCCTTTCAATGCAAATATCCATTACGTAAATATTGAAAGATTGTAATATTGCATCAAAAGATTGACTTCCAAAGAAAATAACGGCATTACTGATTTTTAAGTTACTGAAGACTAAGGTCACATGATCTCAGAGGTGAAAACCTGCGAAAGGTTAGAGAATCTATTCCAGTTTTTCATGGACTTTTTTAATGTGCAGTTGTACACAAAATGTGCAGTTCTAAATGGATTTGTGCAGTACTGTTGTAGAAGTAAGCTTACTTCTATACAGTTAAAATTAGCAAAGAAGGTCATTGTCGTCCGATTGAAAGTAATTTATCATGGATGATGGAAAAGGAAAGAAGGGGTTGTGCATTTCTAAAAATTCCTTAAAACAGCTCTGGATTTTCCTCAAGTTTATTGGCGTCACAAAAAGCGACTAAGCTTATTGTTAATTTGTTATGGAGTGGCCAAGAAATTATTGCTGATAATTATATTATTGCCAGAAATGAGAATACAGCATCTGTAGTTCATCTGTTGACCTTAATTGTTATGAATTTATGACTGACGCTTTTCTTCGTGAAATGTTAGATAGATTCCCTTGTCCGGCAAAATGGGATGGTCTGAGGGATGTTCGGATACACAAAATCATACAAACAATGCATACATATAAATGCATACATACAATATGTCATACATACATACATACATACATACATACATACATACATACATACATACATACATACCTACATACCTACATACATACATACATACATACATACATACATACATACATACATACATACATATATACATACATACATACATACATACATACATACATACATACATACATACATACATACATACATACATACATACATACATACATACATACATACATACATACATACATACATACATACATACATACATACATACATACATACATACATACATACATACATACATACATACATACATACATACATACATACATACATACATACATACATACATACATACATGGTGTTAAGGGTCTCCCCCTTTCTTGGTTCCAGTCGTACCTTTCTGAAAGAACTCAAATGATTATATCGGGTGACTCTCGAACCAAATGGGTTCATGTTAATCTGGGTGTTCCTCAAGGTTCAGTTCTTGGACCTCTCCTATTTATTCTTTACACGGCTGACATCTCTTCTCTTTTTCCTATTTGTAGTGCTGCTGGCCATCTATTTGCTGATGATGTCCAGGCTTTTGTCCATGGTCCCTCATCTTCCCAGCTGCTGTTAGTTGCGCATATTGAATCGCTTACTAATCATCTCCACTCATGGATGTCTTCTAATCGCCTTTCGCTTAATACTTCAAAGACTCAATTCATCTGGCTAGGTACTCCCCAGCAGCTCCAGAAGCTTGATTTCATTCTGCTCTCTGAAAAATTCCCGCTGTTTTCCTTCTCTTCAAGTGTGCGGGATCTGGGTGTTGTACTTGATAGCTCACTTACCTTTACTGAGCATATTTCCAATGTGACACGCTCGTCATATTTTCATTTAAGACGTCTCAGAGTCATTCGTCGCTCTGTCTCCTCCTCCATCTTCACTACCTTAATTCATGCTTTTATATGCTCACGAATTGACTATTGCAATGCTCTCCTCATTGGTCTTCCTAAAGTTCGTCTTTCACCTATTCAGTCTGTTCTCAACTCAACTGCTAGATTGATTGCCCGCCTTCCCAAGTACTCTCACATCTCTACCTTTATGTTTCATGAACTTCACTGGCTTCCTCTCCGTGCTCGCACACAATTCAAGATCCTCACTCTGATCTTAAAGGCTCAACGGGGTCTTGCCCCAAAATATCTGACTAATGTTTTACTTCGTCCTCACTCGGCTTCCTCCCATCGTCCACTTCGTTCATCCAACAGATTTGACCTCTTGGTTCCTCGGTCTAGAACTACTATGGCTCAGTCTCGATCATTTATCTCAATTGGTCCTTCTCTTTGGAATGCTCTCTCTCCTTCTGTTCGCTCTACACTTCTTTCTGGTAGTCTCTCTTCTGCTTTGTCTCTTCTCAAAACCTGTTTCTTCTCGCGGGGCCTTGCGCACTGGGAGCGCCTCTGAACGGTTCACCCTACTAGAGGCGCTTTATAAATGTTTAAATACAATACAATACAATACATGCAAAGAGTCTCGAGGTAGGTTTTTAAGATTGTAAGGTTGTATCAATAATTCAATAAACAGCTTTCGGATTATATTGCGCCATTATCGAAGCCTCCTGCGTAAGTCTCCGGGAATTAAACGACGTGTCTGGTCGGCTTCTGCTGCTGTACTCTCGCACTTACAACTTGCAGCTGGTTTATCGGTGTAAGTCCAATTATTGCGTGAAAGCAGGTGCTCAAATAAAGTTCTCCTCGTGATAACTTATCCCGCCTGACGCACGCGATGTCGAGAGGCGCAGAAGAAGGGGTACGTAACTTTTTAACAGCCGAGAGGGTGAGGGGGAGTCAGGCATGCGAAGAGGGAGACAGAGAGAGACACAAGGAAGCGCAAGGAAAGGTATGCGGAGTCATGCGGGGAAAGGGGAGGGGCGGAAGAGGGAGGTAAGGTCGATCGGTCAAAAGAAAGTTCGGATATGGTACAAAAAGAGAAGGAGGATAAGGAGAAGAAGGAAGAGGAGGTTAAGGAGGAGGGTAAAGTGGAGGAGGATCAAGTGGAGGAGGATATAAAGTGGAGAAGGAGAAGGAGGAAGTAGAGGAGGAGGAGGAAAGAATGATGAGGAGGAGGAAGTGGAGGAGGATAAAGTGGAATAGGAGGAGGAGCAGGAGGAGCAGGAGAAGAAGTAAGGAGAAGGAGAACAAGGAGGTAATGAAGAAGGAGAAAATGGAGTTGGAGAAGAAAGCGGTGGTGGAGGGGAGAGAGAGAGAAGACGGTGGAGAAGGAAGTGGGGGTAGAAAAAACAAGTCAAGTTCGTTAATAGGATGGAATGATATAGACGGAAGGATAGAGCTGCAGAAGTGGCTTCCGACTGAGAGGAGGAGGAAGGACAGGGAGATCGAATGTCTGCATGTAGATATTTAGTACCAGTTCCGACTAAGAAAGATAGGGGTGGAGTCAGGCAGACAAACAAACACACACACACACACACACACAGAAAGCCATACACAAACATTCAGTGAGTCAGTTATTAGGGCGAGTGAATGAATGAGTCGGTCGGTCAGCCGGACTGGCCCGGACAGCTAAACTGACAGACAGAAGAAAGTATATGCAAAATATGTCTGTCTGCACACATACCTGTATAATTAAGTAAGTAAAAGTAGGTATTTTCTTTACTACTCCACTTGCAAACGCACAATGGGTATATGTATGTATGTATGTGTAACAGACAGACGGACGGACAAATAAAAAGGCAGACATGGAGACATACAGAGGCGCAACAGTGTTGTAAGGTATCACACTAGCCTATATATTATAAGGTCCGTGTAGAGAAAAACAGAGATGATTATTACATACGCTGTGATACACATGTCATGCATACATGTATAATATGTGAACATAATCTACACATGCACATGCCTATGCATGTACACGAGTAAGAATGTGAGATATCACATAACTTTTGACACACTAGCCTGTACAAAGTAGGGGAGATAGGTACCGAAATAACCAGTTTTTGGACTTTTTGGGAAAAGTGCTATAACTGCATTGTGTTAACTTCAAACTAGAACTCAATGTAAGGAACTAATAAAATATTTGTATAGCCACTATAATAGATAACATTTATAGCATTCACAAAAAACCTAAAAAAATGAAAATTTTATGTGCACCTCTAAATTTTTTAATGGTTATTTCAGTACCTCATTGGGTACTGAAATAACCAGGGGTTGTACCTACCGAAATAACCACTGGTTATTTCGGTACATCCAAGTTACAAAATCCACTTTAAAATGATTTCAATTATTTTATAATCTCTAAAACAGAATAGAAATATTGAAATAGGCATAACAATGTTTTTCATATCAGGTGTAACCAAAATACTGAAATAATTGAGAAATTTAAACGTTTTACAGATAGGTCAGTCAGTTAAGGGTTTATGTCAGAATCATAGCAGCCGCTTATTATCTCAAATTATTTCTTATTATCTCAAATTATTTACTCGACTATAATTATGTGCTAAAGTCAAATGGGATTTGTAAATAGACATTTTGATGCTTAGAATCCATTGTAGGTTGCTTGGAAGGATCTAGCTTGACATTACTATTTGATCACGATCTGCCTCACATTGGTCTTTTCTGGAAATTCTGCATGTTCATTGTGATTGCTTCTAAACATGAATTGCCAAAAAACTGCTGTGACCTTGCAATGATTTATGGCTATCATTTTTCCAGTGTAACACACTTTGAGTCACTGAATCATTAGAACACCAATCTCCAACCTTCACAGTGTCTCATTGTCACTGTCAATTCAATGTCATCGTCATAGATGTCCGGGCATAAGTTCTGTACTTGGAATCCTTCTTCATAACTTTCCTGGACACTTTCATCAGAAGTTTTTACATCATTCATAACTAGCTTGCATTTTGTCTTTTCCTTCATGGTGCCTTGGCTTTAGGCTATTTAAAAGCCTTGCATTTTTTCTTTCTTCAATCTTTTGTTTCTAAGCAAGGCATTCATTTCGCTCATTGTGGCAAGATTCTTTGACAGGATTATTCTTTTACCATGACTAACTGAAGTCTTTTGTATTCCAGCTTTATAGGTAAGGCCGTACAAGGTCAGAAGTTACTGCCAGTAATGGATGTTGAAGGCTGTTGATTCATGATATCATTCTGTTGATGTCATGGGCTGTTGTGCATGATAGCCGTGGATGTTGATCCATATAATTTTATGTTAATGTTAAATGCAGTTAGTGCATGTCTGCTTGATGATGATGATGATGATGAAAATGATGATGATGATGATGATTATTATTATTATTATTATTATTATTATTATTATTATTATTATTATTATTATTATTATTATTATTTTTATTGCCCTGAGGTACTTCGTTCCCCCAGGGGCTTATAAAATATTAAAAGCAATGTGCCTGGAACGGCTAAACCGCATCCATTTCGGGCGTAGGTCTTCTAAAGGAACCACTAAATGCTACGGCGTTGAACCGCTGAATTGTGATAGAGAGCCTCTGAAATAAATAACTGGTCTCTCTCTGTTCACCCGTAGCTGATGTAAGGTGGCGACCCATGTCCGAAATAAAATTGAGGCCTGCGCTGTTGATGGGGCCAAGTGTTTCCAAGGCCAGAGGGATAAAAACATGCGTGTCTAGAAATGCGTGGTATTTCTGCATTTTATTATTATTATTATTATTATTATTATTATTATTATTTTTTTTTTTTATTTATTTTATTATTATTATTATTATTATTATTATTATTATTAGGCCTATTATTATTTTATTCGTTTAATAATAATAAAAATAAAATAATCAAATAATAATAATGCAGACATGCAGCAACAGCCTTTAGCGTTAACAGCATGATGCTGAAGGCTGTTGATTCATGATATCTATCCATATTGAAGGCTTTTGATCCATGATAGCTGTTGAAGTTGAAAGCTGTTGGTCCATGATATCTGTTAAGTTGAAAGCTGTTAGTGCATGATAGCAGAGGATGATTGAGGTGGTTGATTAGTTTGATGCTTAGCGAGACAGCCTTTGTTTTGTCCAGATTTAATAGACAAAGTCTATCTTAGGGCCTATATAATTATGTAGGGCCTACTGCTATAACTACATAAAGATATTACAATGCAAACATATATTTATAGAAGTTCAAGTCCTAAGGTTAAGTTGTGCTGAAATATGTAATAGTCAAAAGTGTACTGAAATAACCAGTGGTACCGAAATAACCGGTTATTTCGGTACCACAAAACCTGGTTATTTCAGTACGACAATTAAGCACCATTTAAAATTAAATTACAAAACTCGATATCATGCGCGAAATTTGGATATCATTAATAGTTATATTATTAGATTGATCATTAATGGTTGTAAATATAAATTTGCACCAACATACCCTTAAAATATCCGCCTCAAAAATTTAAAAATTTAAAAGCCTTCAAATTACAATTGACAGCGGAAAAATAATAAGCGCTATAAAAGTTTTCTTCCACTATGTTTTGATGTCGAAATTGGTTACAACTAAATTATGTCAACAAAGAACACACATCAAGATTATTAGAGCCGAATACGGAAGCGCAAAAGAGGCAAAAATTCGTTGGTTATTTCAGTACCTAGGCTATCTCCCCTATACATGTGTATGCAGAATATTTTCTAAAGTGATCAGTCATCACTCGCTCAGTCACTCCTGCGTCCTAACAGCTGACTATAATAGTTAATACTGCGTCACAGAATGTAGCAAGTTTCTTAGCCAGTTGTCTGTAAGGGGCTCCCACAGGAGCTACGTCTATATACTTTCTGAGGTTATTACTGAAACATTTTTTAATATTAAACTCAAAACTGTCCTTTTTGCTGTGCTAGAGTCGGGAGCGCTACTGAGTAGCCTCCTTGAAGAAAGGCTATATAAATTCTTGAATGAATGAATGAATGAATGGATGAATGAATGAATTTAAGTGACCCCTAGCTGTAACTTATGGGCCCCAAATGCGAGCCATTGAATTATATATACTGGCAGGGAATGGCCTTGCAACATGTCTTGCATACATGTAGGCCTATCAATTGATAGAAGAGTATATAATTATCATCATCATCATCATCATCAATATCCTTAGGCTCAATGCCCGTAGGAGTCCGATGCCACTCTCTGTCTGAGTCTGTCTCGTACCATGTTGCCCAGCTTCAACCGGTCCGGTCAGCAGGTCTGCTCCATACCATTAACATCTTGGAGCATCTAAACCTTGTCTGATTGAAGAGAATCGTGAAAAAGAAGCACGAAGGACAACGTGGGTCAATGCCCGTTGTGTCCCACGCTCTCTCCCCCGACCCTCTCCATCGGTCTGTCCTGACCGACCTGAGCATGTCTGCTTCACATCATGACACCTTGAAGCATCTGGGTAGCTATGTCACTTGTGTCGTGGTTTTGGCGGATTACAATCGTCTTGGTTTTTCACTGCCAGCGTATCGCCACCCATTTGGCAAACCTTCCTCATTTTGTCCGGGCTTAGGACCGGCACAGGGACGTTGTTGGTTCCCTGTGGCAGAGGATGGATGCAGTTTAACGTCTGTAATGTTATATAATGAAAAATATTAATGATGGCATATAATCATAATTTATTATGTTTAGCGTACATAACATAATTGCGTTCTTTACAGTTACATACATATGATTATGTGCATGTATAGACCTGGGAGTCGACCCCAATAAGTCGACTCCAGTCGACTTGGCCATCCCAAGTCGGGTCGGGTCGTTTCTGCTCACCGCAACTGACCCCAAGTCGAATTTTGCAGAGAGAAGTCACTTGAAGTTGTTTCCTTCACAAGTCGACTTAAACCGACTTGAGACACAAACAAAGTTAAATTTGTCACTTCAATCCAATGATCGTGAGACCAGGACAACATTTAATCAGCTTTTGTAGTGTGTTTATAAGAATGAATGAGGCCTTTGCTAAACAGAGACAGCTCCAATTTAAGCTACATGTATAGGCTACTGATTATTTTACCGGGAGGCCTATAATGCCTAGGCTACTAGAGGTTGTCGTGCAGGCTGCCGTCTGCCGATCTATTCATATAATTTGTTATTATATGCTAAATTAAAGTGGTGAAACGAAATGTTACTGAAAAATTAGCACGTAGCCTATGCTTATCAAGACATGGACATGATAATGAGCAAATCAATGAACTTCTAGTGGTCAGTGAATTGGGCGCAAAGAAAGCTGAATCTACAAGGCCTAGTCGATAGTTCGTGCTACTTTGGTACACTGCATCTGCAGTAACTGTTGTCTGCAGACGGAATAACAAAAACTATTCAAAATGAAACACAAACAGCTTGAAATTGTCTTAATAGGGGAATAGGCCTAAACCTTTAACAAATTCTGAAATTCATGTGTCAATTAAGTGTTGAGGCCAGTATGAGAATTGTGGAAAAATAACTGGGAGGGTTGGCCTATGATAGGCTAAACTTGAAATTGGGGTATGAAAAACATACTTTAACATGGGGCTCTAAAAAAGACTGGGGGGTTGAACCCCCCCTCCCAATCCCCGGCAATTCTCACCCTGGTTGAGGCCTCATTACTCATTGGTAGACCTATATCAAATGAATGCTTGCCAGGAAAAATTGGTTTGACTTTTTGCATTAGTAGCCGTACGTAGACCTAGGCTATATAATGGCTATTACCATGTCAGAAGTCGACTTCAAGTCGGAAGTCGGTTGTTTTTCTGCCAAGTCAAGTCAAGTCGTTTTGACTCCAAGAAGTCGACTTAAAGTCGACCTCAAGTCACTTTAGGGTCAAGTGGGGTCAGATTAGCTGACCAAAGTCACTCCCAGGTCTATGCATGTAGGCCTACAATGCACACCCAGTTTTAGTAAACATGTACTGCCTCATAGGCTCATTAAGGCCTACATTGCATATATGTTGCATATAATATATTTATATGCATATTATATGCATATATATATATATATATATAGCACATGTGTACATATATAATTATATATTATGCATATATAATATTATTACAGATTATAGGTATAAGCATAGGGCCTATATCAGAGGCCCTATAATAATTATATCTGGTATATATAATAATTATATCTGGTATACATATATTATATGCTGGCACTGTGTGGCACAGCATATAAATATATTGATATAGGATAATGCATGGAGGTCGATGGTGCATAATAATAAGCAAGTAGGCCTATACATATTTCGCTGCAGTGTTCCTCCTCTAACTCTAATGGCCGTCAATAATAATAATCTCATCTTTCCCTCTGGCGTCCGTTCGTTCGTTCGTCGTCTTATCTTAGCCGCACTCCACTTCGGTTGGATCGTCCGCACTCCGCACCAACAGGTGGTCCTCCTTTCCCCGGCGCTCAGGACGACCAGGACGACCAGGATTCTGCGTTGCCATTAACAACCGCGCCGCTATGTGTCGGCAGGGAGCGCTGCCGTGGGAACTCGTCGAGAGAGAAATTCTAGGCACTTGTACTTAAAATATATATATTGTATTAGTATATTGCAAAGCTGCTACTTGTCATATGATGATGATGATAATGATGATGCTGCTGCTGATGATGCTGCTGATGATGATCACGGTAATGATGGAGTGGTGGTGGTGATGATGATGATGATGATGATGATGATGATGATGATGATGATAGCGACAGTGACGACGATAACGATGACGATGGAAACGACGACGATAATGATAACGGTGGCGATTAGGATGATGATGCTGATGATGGCGACGACGATATTGATGATGACGATGAAGACGATGATGATGATGACCACCACAACGACAATGGAAACGATTATGACGACAATGACGACGACGATAATGATGGCGACGACAACAGTGAGTACTCAGACAACGACGACGGTTGTGTTGTAGGAATCGATGTAACGGCCAATCAGTTCGATGAGGAGCCAACGGAAAGAGAAACATTCCAACTGGAGTTTGAAGCTGACTCTTCCGGATGTCGCATTAGATCGTGGGACAACAAGTACTGGATCATCGAACCATCAGCCGGAATCAAGTCAACCGGATCTGATCCGTAAGTATATGCACTCTCTCCGTACTTGTGAGTACACACGAGCCCTATTATACACTGTAGAGCGCTTTTAGGGAGTTTGTCAATGGCGCTATGTTAATTGCCACATGGATAGAAATCATAGAATTTATTTTAAAAGATGGATTCATTGGACAATTCATATCGTAGAAAGAAGTCATGCTGCAGCTTGTTTATGCTGTTCTGTTAATGTGTCACATAACCTAAGTGCTTTGCTTCACATGTAGGTCTATAAGTAGGCTATGTTGACAGACAGACGCGCAGGCAGACAGACAGACAGTCAGAAAAGACAGAGAGGCAATGGTTTGATACATAGGATGGTCTGATAGATGAATGGATGATCTGATGGACTGCATGGATGGATTTTTTGAATGGATGTATGAACGGATGACTGGATGATCGGATGGATGAAATAATGGATGCAAGTGCGGATGACTTGATGAATGTGAAATGCTAACAGATGGTCTTGAGTCTGCCATGGGCCACTTTTTCTTCAGCTGCAGTGCACATATAAAAATCAATTAGATCTACAGCGCTCCACTACAGTCCTATATAATTATATCCTATACCCATAATAATGACGAAGATCATACATGTAGTTAACACACCTAGCCTATATAATATTATTATTATCACGGCTACTCATTTCTCCGCTTTGGATGGATGAATAATAGATGAAAGTATGGATATTGGGTATCTTGATGAATGAAAAATGCTGACACATGGTCTGGACCTTGTTTGTCCTCAGCTGCAGAGCACATATAAAAATCAAATACAGCGCTCCACTATACAGTACTAACTCGCATATGCGCGCGTATAATATATCCTACCCATAATAATGACGAAAATCACACACCTATATAATTATTATCACATCTACTCATCTCTCCTCTTTCCCCAAATACCAACGAAATGAACCCAACACGTTCTGCATTCCAGTCACGCAGCTTCTACCTCTCTTCCCATGCATCTTTTTCTTATATCTGGAAAACGCATTTATTTGCTTGCTTACTGCAAATCCATTAGCACCATCTACTCTCAGCTGATTTCGATGCTCACAGCTGCTCTATATAACGACGAGACGCTTAACTATAGGCCTCAGCCTTACTCGCATATGCATAGTTTATGTGTAGTAGGCCTATACCACATAATTATACATTGTGTTATGTATAGTATACCACATATACACAGTATTATGTATAGTATATAACATATACATAGTATTGTGTATAGTATATAACATATACATAGTATTATGTATAGTATATAACATATACTTAGTAATATGTATAATATACCGCATATACATAGTATTACGTATAGTATAGTATATAACATATACATAGTATTATGTATTGTATAGTATATAATATATGCCACTTCGTCATTCTACGCAGCGAATCGTAAACTTGCGAGCGACATATTTCTGTTCACACTCACCAAAGCGAATACGTTGAACAGACGAAAGAAGAGAATGTTTACACGCTGTTGTTTAGGCAATTCTTGCTATGCAAATGCACTGGGAAGGGTTTGTTCGAATTGCATATGCAAGCATGTGCGTGTATAGTATGCATACATGATGCACATAAATGTATGCACATTGCACAATGCACAATTGCACATGTATATACATAAAATGCCAGGTTGCTATCGTCATCAAATGGTGATGATGATGATGATGATGATGATGATGATGATGATGATGATGATGATGATGATGATGATGATGATGATGATGATGAGAAGGAAGAGGAGGAGGAGAAGGAAGAGGAAGAAGAGGGGGAGGAGAAGAAGCTGCTGTTTAGGGAGTTCTTGCTATGCATGTCCTCGGGGACTGTATGAGTTGTTTGCAAGTCTAGGCCTATGCGTGTATATACGATGCAGATAATTCATGTAGGCCTATGCACAATGTTGCGCATGTATGTACAAAAAGACAGAAGTCTATCGTCATGAAATTGTGATGATGCGGAGGAAGAGGGAGAAGCGTGGGGGAGAAGAAGAAACGGGGGAGGAGGAAGAAGAAAGAGAGAAGGACTCCTGGAGGAGGAGGAAGAGGAGGAGGAGAAGAGGAGGAGGAGGAGGAAAAAGAGGAGGAGGAGAAGGAGGAGGAGATTATGTTCAATATAATAATACAGTTTAATACTGTACATTATATTTAACATGATGATGATGATGATGATGCTGCTGATGATGATGATGATGATGATATTTATTATAAGCTTAGGTCTAGATAAATCATCAATAGATAAATTGGAACTGACTCGAATATGCGTAATGCGTTACGACAAAATTATGCTGTCATTCAAATGATGGAATCTACCATATCTCCCATATGGTATGCAAGGGCCTAGGCTATTTTGCACGAGTCTCTGTCTGTCTGTGTGTCTGTCTGTCTGTCTGTGTGTGTGTCTGTCTGTCTGTCTGTCTGTCTGTCTGTTTAGGGAGTTCTTGCTACCGGTACGCATATAATGCACTATGTCTGTCTCTTGCTCACTGTGTGTGTGTATGTGATTGGGTGCGTGAACATGTGGGTAGGTTCTGGTGGTTTCAAAGGTTGTTGGATGCGCATTTGTGCGCATAAAAACTTCTTTTGTTTCGGGCCTATATATATTCTTATTACACAGATAACATTGGCATCTTGCGCTTAAATCGCTTTATAAATTCCTACAATCAGCCTCCAAGCGATATATACGAGCTTTAACAGCGTTCGTTGATCTCAATGTTTTTTTACGTAGTCATACGTATATATATGTATATATATATATATAGTTTTTACGTAACCCTTCGTATAGTCTCCTCCTACAACTGGCGCGCCCCAGTTTCGCGTCAAGTACAGACAGCTCCGCACCTGTTTAGGCATGCACCGCTGTTAGGCCTGTTTAGGCAAGTTAGTCCTAGGGTTTAGGCCGTAGTAAATCAAGGGACTTGTGTTGCGTATAGAGGAAACGGCAGCGAATTCCTCACCGCTGTGTAGGCTATATATTGCGTGTGGGTTTGTTTTTTATGGCTTGTTGTCTAATTCCAACGCATTCTCAGATCATTGCTCACTGCGTGTTTCTCCTGTATACTTCCGCGCTAATAGACCAAAATGACTTTGTTTTGATTGAAGTCAGGTAGAGGTAAAAAGAATAGGTCGTTTGCAAAGGTTAAGGACGGGTTGGAGGAGAGAAAAATAAGGAAAGCGGAAAAATTTGTCTCTTCTTTTTATACTTTCCCCTTTCCTTTTTCTTTCCTTCAATTTGTCCGTATGCCCTATTCTACTATACTATACTATACCATACCATACCATGCCATGCCATACCATACCACACCATACCATACCACACTACACCATACCACACTGCACCATACCATACCACACCATACCATACCATGCCATACCATACCATACCACTACTCTACCCTCCCCACCCCCATAATCCCCATTACCCTACCCTGCAATACACTAAGTCACTATAAATTACAATCAACCAAGGCATAAAATATCATATATCTTACGCGACCCTTCTTTATTTACCATAATTTATAGTCTATATATATACGTTACTCAGAATTACCTCACTCGAAAAGTCAAATAAATTACCTGAGATGACATCAACGGCAGTCCTCGTGAATAAGCTGGTGTCCCGCCCTTGGCTTTTGGACCGTGCCTTAAAAATCTTGAGTTTATCATCACGATTACCACATGCACATAATAACTACATTTCCGTACTTTATATTTGCCCTACCCACCGTAACCTACTTACATTTACCTTAGCCTTACATTTACCATACCTTACATTTACCTTATACCCTACATTTGCCATCTTACCCTGTGCTTTATAGTCTACGTGTGAATGCATTGTCCATAACAATACATCGGTTTCTCGCATTGTCTTTAACTCTTTGTCTCCTGTAATAGTTCCGAAGCTGGTCTCTTCAAGGTCGACTGGCACCTCAATGGCGTCATCAGCCTCGCTGCCATGGGCAACGGGCGCTACGTCACAACACGCTTGAACGGTTCACTGCACGCCGGAAGTGAGAAGGTGGCGGACAAGGAGCTGTTCCGGGTGACCCTCGTCAACCGACCCCAGCTCGTCCTTAAGTCTGAGCACGGATTCGTTGGATGTCACTCCTCGAACTGGTCTCGCTATGAATGCCATCGAACGACCTACGATGAAATACATGTCGAGTACGACCTCGAACAACCGGGAGTCTACTTCCTCAAAGGTATGGTATACGAATTTGTGTTTGTGGGGCGCGGTGGTGTTGGAATATGTTCGATGCCGTGGAGCCGGAAAGTTGCGGGTTCGAATCCACCTCAAGCCGCCGCGTATAGGGACCCTGAACAAATCCTTCACTCGCAATTGCTCAGCGCATCGGCGTGAAACTCCGATTCACTGTGCGCGTGCTGTAGTCGGTAGCGCTTCTTAGTCGACCTCTTGAAAGGGCGCTATAACAAGTGCACATACAAACAAATATGCGTTTTACATAATTATATGGTAATCTATTTTCACACAGGTTTGATATGTAGCTATTATTTTCCACGAAGGTAGGCCTACGTAATCTATTTTCTCAATGGTTAAAATCATAATTATACTACGTCAAAGATAATAATATCTAACCAAGTGCTCCGTCAAAGATATGGTATCTGTAGCCATGTACCTTGCTGCGGGTGTGGTAATTATCCAAATACTTTGTCAGAGGTATGAATAGTTTAATACCTCCGTAAGGATGTGCTACATAAAATTATATATATATATATATATATATATATATATATATATATATATATATATATATGCATGCGTGCATGTATATGTAGAGTACGGCTTGTATACTTGTAGCCTATGTACATGTATATTATAGGCTATATAACTTTTAGGCCGAATCTCTATCTTTCCCTAGGCGCCTGTTGTAGGTCTATAATACTCATCTCAAAGGCATGCAGGACCATTAATCTCTATCATCCCAATTATCATACCTGCCTCTGAATAATACGAGAAAATATTATGCACCTTAATGAAAACCGTATGCGTGTCTGACAGCGTATTTGATCACCGCTTTGAACAAACAACCAGTCTATAGGCCTAACCTTTAACCTCTTTCAACAGCCGAATAGGTCTATAATACGTACGGTACGGTACGTAATCTTCTTTAGAATTCGCTTGATCCTCCTCCTTTAAAACTCTCTCGAAAATTCTTCCTCTCACAGTGTTTAATCTATTATAATAGTCCTCTCCTTGGGGGGGGGGGGGCGTTTTGGGCGGGCGGCAACCACTCAGCCAGACACCGTCTAAATTCTAAATTTCCGAGAAACATGCAGTTGGGTCAATTCTATACTTTTAAATCTTGATGACTTTTTAGTGCTTCAATGCTGCGCAATTGAATTTCTTATGGGGAACTTCACATAATTATAGGCTATAGGCCTACATGTAAACAAGAGCAGATGTCGAATTTTTCTCGGGGGATTTAGCGTGCGTCTACCACACTTTTCTGGGGAATGGTAGGCCTACGTATAAGGTTATAGGCTTACATATGAAATTTCTGTGCACTGCGCTTTACATGTACACGTACAAGTTATCCAGTAATCTTAATTAACATAAAACTTAACTGAACAGACAGCCTGCAATACATGGCGATAGTAGCAGCCTGCAAAGCATGTCCGTCCAACGGGGGCTCTAACTCGTTACATCTTGCTCTCTAAGCCAGCGTGTTTCATTGCCCCCCCCCCCGCCCCCCAAATGTTCAGTAATAATCTTTTAGAGTTTTTTGGTGTAGTATTTTTGCTATCGTCGAGAATGGTGCTGCTGGGAAGCTGATGGATGCAAATGGAAAGGTGTGTGCGGCATTGAGAAGGTCATTTGCCGCCTGATCAGCGTTGCAGAAAGCAGAGGGAAGCATATGGAATGGTACTTTTAAGCTATTCCATAGTGGTACAGAGGGATGCAAATGGAACGGTGCGTGTAGGTCATTTGCCTCCTGATCAGCGTTACAGAGAGCAAAGGAGGGAGGCAAATGTAATGGTACTTTTTTAAGCTATTCCACTGTGGGACAGAGGGATGCAAATGGAACGGTGGGTGTAGGTCACTGCCTCCTCAGACCTCAGCGTTACAGAGAGCGAAGGAGGGAGGCAAATGAAACGGTACTTTTAATTAATAAAGCTATTGCCACAGTGGTACAGAGGGAGGCAAATTGAACGGTACGTGTAGGTCATTGCCTTCTCCGTGGCACTGAGGGCGAAGGGGGCAAATGGAATGGCGTGTGTGGTATTTGAAAGGTCAACAGTTCAAAGAGGTCTGGATGGAGGAATGGATGCGCTGACAAATTGGTGCTGAGGCTGATAGGCATGCATGGAAGAACCGAAACAAGAATGATGCATAAGAGAAGCAGAGAAAAAACAGAGAATTCTTAGACAGAGAGACAAACACGTACACAAACAGACAGGCGGTGAGGAGACAGAGACAGAAAGCCAGTAAGACGAACGAGAAGGTATAAGACTAGAATGCAGACAGAAAGATAAACAGAAGAACGCACGTGCATATACATATTATACATGCATATATAATTATATATACCTCTGTATACAATGCATATATATACATGTAGGCTATGTAGGCCTATACAGAAGCTCAGGCTTTCGGACAGAGACAGTTGGGGCAATATATGATCAGAGGGAAGCAGGCATATGAGCGGAGAAACGCATAGCCTATGCCGGGTATGCCCTACATGTATGTGCACACAGATGGACAAGAACGAGGGCAGAAGACAAGTAGGATACCAACAATTCATTATGAGAGACAGTCGCAGAGAGACAAGTGAGACAGATACAAGTGAGACAGACAGATTGACGGACAAGCACACAGAAAGACAAACAGACAAGCAGACAGACAGTTGAAAAAAATTAGTCCATATTATAGGCCTACAGGATTATATCCTCACCAGCGATAGACTTGTAGGCTACATGATAATATTATAATTAAAGTTTTCTATTCTTCTTAAATTTCATTATTAGATTATGTGTTTGTCATGCATGTTATGGAATTTCTATTAAATTAAAACAAAATAGCATTGCAGTAATTTTTTAGAATATATTTTATTTGTCCATTTCTGACATTTTCCAATGGCTGCATGGACGCAATTAAGAATAGCAATTATTTATTTGATAATGTTATCATTTATTTCCTGCTTTCTTTGATTTGATACGAGTGCCTATCAAGCTGCTTATCGTACAAACTAAATGTATAAGGTCGAAACTTCTGGACAAACGTACATGAACGCAGGTTAAGATCTAATGCCACTGATATGTCACACACAAAACAGATGACGACTTATGAGATATGCTATAGGTCTATCCATCCATTTCTCCATCCATCCAACCATGATGAACCATCAGGGCCGGCCTTAGCTATAGGCAAAGTAGGCAGTTGCCTAGGGCGCCGCAGGCTTGAGGGGGCATTATAATTTATATTCTTTTAAACTCAAGACTTTCGCTAATATAAAAAGTTAAAATAATTATTGATTCATTGCACCTGTTCAGGCTGGCCTAATTCAATTACAAGGACTGCATACAAACAAAATTCGCACCTACTCTTTGCTTCAGGAGACAGAAGTTAGAATATGCGACGCTCAATTTCGATAGTTAAAATGTTGCAAGAAATTAAAAGTATGCAATGGGAGAGAGCCTTGTTGAGAATGAAGATGAGATTACAACATTACAGCCTGACCTTTATTCAGATTCAAATAAATAGTCTAGTAGGGACGACGATGAAGAAAGGGTAGTAGCCGAGGCAGGGCCGACCTTAGGCACAGGAAAAGCAGGCAGTTGCATGGGGCGCCAAGTTCTAGGGGGCGCTATTTCCATCAAAGAGGGCGCCATTTCCACTAGAGTGTATTTTAATATTTTTTACTTATACCATTCTCCACAAAATTGAATATTATCCTGCCTTCAGTGTACTAATAAAGAAATTATTATGAAATTATTATGTTGAGCGTAGCCTATATAGGCCGCAGTTAGGGAGATGTTTTGGGTGTTTGAACACCTCCGAAATGAAATAATGTAAAAATGAAATAATTATGCATTTGCTAGCACATGACAGCGTGCAATGTAATTTTGACCAGAAAATAGTCGAAAATCGCGGGAAAGTGTTGTGAAAATTTGACGACTAAGAAAAGTCCTCAGAAAATTTCTTCCTAAAAAATCGGCCGCAGCGTGTACGCACCTCAAAATTCATGGTCAAGAAAACATCCCCCGAAATAAAATCCTGGCTACAACCTTGTGAGCGCATACCGGCTCTGGCTAATTCATCTTTAGATTGTGAACAATTGACTTGGAATCTTAGGGCGAAAAATGGAGGCCTGAGTCTGGGGCGCCAAATGTATGCCTTGCCTAGGGCGCCATTTGAGCTAAGGCCGGCCCTGTGAACCATCCATCCATCCCACCATCCATTCACCCATCCATCCATCCGTCCGTCCATCCATCCATTCATCCATCCATCCATCCATCCATCTAACCATCCATCAACCCATTCACCCATCCATCCATCCAATGCATCCAACCATCCATCCAGCCATTCCAGTGCCGGATTAACTTTTTAGAGGCCTGGCGCAAACAATGCAGCAAAACTAAAATAGGCCCTCTATCTAATAAAATTATAAAAAAAATGGGGGGGGGGGGGGGGAATTAATTATACAGAAACACATACTTTAATAATTTATGAACACAAAATGAAGCTGTGGTAGGATCATAGGAGATAATTTTCTGTACCGTACGCATATCTATATTTTATTTGGTGATGGGGTCGATCCGCGCATAAATTGATTACGTCATACGTCATCATAACAGTACACAATTAATTAGTACGTCATCATTATAGTAGTAGTACTGTAGAAGGCCTGTTTTTATAATGCCACCAAATTTTATATTCAATGCTTGTTTTAGAAATTAAACATTTTAAATAAGCCGGACTGTGACTTATATAAACAAATTCTATCGGATAATCGGATTTCTCAATTTAAAAAAAAATTTACCCCCGAAAGTAGGCCTGGCGCAAGTGCGCCAGTTGCGCCATAGTTAATCTGGCACTGAGCCATTCATCCATCCATCCATCCGTCCAAGCATCCATCTTAGTTTATTGACCCTCTCCAACATCTTTTCAGTTACTTAGCTCAGGTCTAAAGATTGGAATTATGGGCAGTGGTTAAAGTGGTTTGGGTGAGCACTGGGAACGCCGAGCGTGTGAGCACTGGGTACGCCGAGCGTGTGAGCAGTGGGAATGCTGAATGTGAGCAGTGGGAACACAAGTAAAAAATTTCGAGAGCAGTGGGAACACAGTTCCAACCCATTTCCAACCCTGGAATTAGTGGTTGAACCCAAACTTTCCAACAACACTGATTGGATTAGATTAGATTAGATTAGATTAGATTAGATTAGATTGATTAGTATAGCAGCTGAACCTCATGGCCAGGAAAACATTTGGGGTATTTCATTTCGGGAGTTTTCCATGTGACATGGTAGAAAAATACACAGAATTAGTTTTTAAGATTCAGAAATTATATTTATTGGGGTGCGGGAGGGGGAGGGAGACCCGTACATGTATACCGTTAAATACACCCATGGCCATGATGATTATAAATACAAGTTACAATGTGGTTACTGTCGGGTGATTTATGCATGTACGAGAGGTTCTATAAGTTCAGTGCAATTTGCTGCATTCTGATGCAAGGATAACAGTAGAGACCTTTTGCTGTGAAGTGTGTTGTAATGCTTAGGATATACTGTATACAATATACATGCATATATAGGCTACATATAATATTATATATATAATACTGTCGACCCACAGCCTAAGGGGAGATATTCAGGCGAGGCGAGATAGTCTGATAGAAACCAGAAAATGGCCGAGATATCGCAACGGAAATGGGGATCAACGGTTGAGACGGCATGGTTCTTGTAGGGCGAGACAGATAAGGACTGCATGGATGTATGTAGGGCCTATGTACGCGGCTGGTCAAGAGATATGGGCCTTTCATTCGCAATGGAATATATACTCCCTCTCTTTCACCTCTCTTTTTTTTCTCTATCTGTCTGTCAGTTTATGTCTGTGTGTTTGTATATTATTTACACTTATCTGTCTGTTTGAGGCAGTCTGTATTTACGTCAGCGTACGTGTTTCTTTGGATGTTTGTGTCGCCACATCGCCTCTCTAAGACTGTGTATATGTCTGGCTGTCTGTATGTCTGTCTGTGTTGTAATGCAGGGATAATTGTCTGTCTGTCTGGCGGCCTTGCTGTCGGCATCGGTATACGAAGTGGTCGGTTGGTCTTGCGGTCGACTTGTGGCCTAAGGCGAAGTGAATGGGCTTCAAAACTTGAGCAAGGCGCCACTCACAACTGCTTTTTTGTGTCTCTGATTCAGATTTGCTGCAGTCGAAATCGCTAAGTGCAATGTAACAACATTTGTTACTGTTGCTGCTATGACTATTTTCTGAATTGACCCCAGGAGCTGGAAAGAGATGCGTCTTCAATTGTCTTATATTCGATGTCTACATGTACAATTATCTTCATTTTAGTATATATCTTGTTTTCAGGGGCGCAACCAGAAAATTTTCCTGGGGGGTGCTCAGATGGTGCGAAGTAGCGAGTGCCAAAGGAACTTGCTTGATTGTGTAATCTTAAAGACCGAATGATCCCTACCCCCCCCCCTCCCCCACGCACCAAAAAACTCGTCGGATTTGGAAAAATTGCGTGTGTCACCTTTTTAGCCTCGGGGGTGCTCAAGCACCCCCAGCACCCCCCTAGTTGCGCCACTGCTTGTTTTAGTTTACATTGACGTAGGTCACCATAGGTTATTTTGCTCACAGTAGGTTACACTTCTGAGCTAGCGTATAGGCCTACATTGAATTTTTGCTTCACATGTAGGCCTATGCTGTAATATACATAATGATGAGTTGGAGGCATTAGTTGCATAAGGTGACATAGCACCTTTAAGTGGAATTCACTGTTGGAGTTTTAGCCAGTGGAGTTATTTGAGGATGGGAGTGATAATGTGATATTATGCATTAACTTGAAGGCTGATTTACATTAGCTTAATAGCCTACGTTAGGCCTACATTGCGCTTCATTTTCAACTTGCATCAAATTGCATGACATACAGAGCATTTTTGGCTTGCATTAATACATTACATAACATTTCTGAGTTACATTGAACGCCACACAACTTACATTACATTTTCGAGTTAGCCTACATTGCATTTCTGAGCTATACATTACATGACACGACACATTGTTACGTTGTAGGACACAATGGAAAGTACCTATCAGTGGACTCTGACGGTTACTTGAAGGCTGATCAGACGGAAGATCCACTTCCGTTCCTTCTGGAACTTCGAGGTCGATCTCAGTTGGCCATTCGAACATCCAGTGGACAATACGTCGTGGGAGAACAGAATGGAACAATGACCGCCAAAATAAACGATCCGCATAAGGCCACGCTGTGGGAATTCTAAGGTGCGGTGAGGTAAACCATAGGCCTACAGTGGCGTAACCAGGAATTTATGATGGGGAGGGGGGGGGGGTTATGGCCGGATGCTTATTTTTTATGTAGGCCCTAAGTGGACAAATAACCTTTAAAAAGCGTTTTCTTAAGCCAATGGGGTTGGGGTAACACCCTTGTCTATGCCACTTATTATATTGGGTATAGGGCCTACACGGGCAGGGGTGGATACTTAGAGGGAACAGATCTATACGAAGGGGTGGTCTGACCCCCCCCCCTTCGACCGTGGTCACCAAATTTGAGATGGAGGACGGAGCTGTGGGGTACCAGAGATAGAATGGCCGAGCCTACCCTTTACTTTGTCTTATCCTACCCTACATCTCTTCATGGACACTGATCGATGCTGTGATTATCAAATTATGAAGTTTGAATTATTTTAACATTTTGATGTTTCGATTGCTGTTTCCACGTTCGATTTAATTAAATGTTATAATCTATTCTGTAAATAAAAGCATATAGATTCTGACAACTGTATTTGTCCTATAGGGCCTATACCCCTAGCCTACACCACCACGCCCCACAACGAGGGATTAAACATAAACTCCCATGTTCTTTGGATTACCATCCAATAAGTGACTCAGGCAATAGCTAATCTAAACCTCATAAGGCCCTGGAGCCACTTTCGAGCGGACTGACCTTTTTTCGAAACATCCTTTAGACAACCCCTCAAACTCTATACAACGCTTGTGAATAACCTGCTTCCCTGCGCTTGTCTTTTCTTTTGAGTGGCGCTTTAGAAGTTTGAAGATTTCAATAATGATCTCCTTTCTACAGTGTATATATAAAAGGAAGACAAAAGTCGAAAATGCTTACTGCTGTACAGTTATTTAATACCATCGTTTAAACCCCCCGAATACCACAAAGAAGACATTAAATTAAGACGATACGAACGCAGGCATGCAGAGAGTGACACGTCACACATATTTACAAATATAACAGAGAAGAAAATCATTCAGCAAAGATATTTTCGACGTCGTCATGTCCAATCGACCAATGGAAACAATCAAGGAATAGTTTATCCAGATACAGAGGCAGTAGCTGTTCTTATTCCAGCAACATCTATTTCTAGATAAGTTTCAGTGCCATTCATCTGTAAGAAGAGGATGGAAAATGGTAGGAGGTAATTTAGGGGAATAGATAAGGTGTAGAAGGTGAGTTAGGTTATAAAATCAGACAGGGTTATAACTTATAAGGTAACGAAGGGAAAAAGGAAAGTTAGTGCACAAGAAATGTGAGCCTTGAGGTGTACATGTTACACAAGTATAATTTATAAGGTAATTTATGGTATAAGGTAAGTAGAGCATAAGGTACTAGGTATGGCAGAGCGTAAGTTATGGTAAACTAAGTAAAATGTAATTACAGGTAAAAGTAGGAACTAGGCAGGGTATGATGTAAGCAAACTGATCACCTGATCGTGTGTCTCATTCCAAGTAAGCAACTAATCATCCTTTATCAACATTCAAAACATTCAATAGCGCAGTTTCAAATCATCTCGGAGGCTAAGACTTATACAACGCACTGCACAAGAAAACAAGTTCCAACGCAGTCCCAGCACATGCAAACCATTTCCTCAAAGAAATCTAGTTCTACACACGAACTTATGTAGCGCCGCTCAAGTAATGCACAATATAGAGAATGGTAGAACGCCAAATTCAAAAGTGATAAAAAGTAAACAGTGGACAAACAACCTCCTCCGAGACCATAATTAATCATGTGAAAGTCAACACTAATGAATTCAGAGTCATCTAGACTTCGAAATCATGAGAAATCATGTGATTCTTTGTCAAACGAGTATAATATTAACACTTAACCAAACCAGACACAAACAGTTTTGACAAACCCGCAACCTGTAGCTTGCAGAAATTAAAGCAAAAACCAGACGTCAAAATGATAAAATGAGATATAGCTTCTGGAATGTCGACATATTCTACTTTTTGCCTTCAATGCAGTTTCTTATTACTCTCAACTAGGTTTAACAAGCAACTTGACATTTATTTCAAGTCTGTGAAAGAATATTCAGTCTGTGAATGACAACTCTGTATTCATCAGGATAAATCTGTCTCAATTACCGAGTGCAGGGGTCCAGATACAAGTCTCATAAATTTTCTGAGTCAATTACTTAGCAGAAATTTTCAGATCGCAGCCAAGCTAAGAAATTTCAGCGAGTATTAATTAACCAGCATTGGAGCATTCTCACAACAATGTGCTTGAGCCCGGATGTTGCTTTTTCTTTTTTATTAAAGACAAGACATACAAGAAACCACATTTTTTTAATTTTTAAGCAATGTTTTTCTTGCAAAAGTTATTTTAACAACATCGATTTAGTAATTTTTTATTTTTTGCTGGTCTAACCAATAGGCCAGCCATAATCCAATGACTTCTAGGACACTGTTATAATAAACGCTCAATTACAGAAATTTTTGCTAAAGAAACCTTCATTTATTGACTGCAGTCATGCAAATCTCCTGCACGCAAAAATATCTCACACCACAAAACTCTGAGTAAACTTCACTTCACATAAACAGCAGTTAAACATGAAAAAAATCAAAAGACAGAAATCTTTGTTCTTCGATAATGTACACAACAAATACTGGTCTAATAAAGTGTAACAGCCTTGTCATAGTGGTGTTTGATTTTCCCAAGTGTGTGACGCTATTGACCAGAACTCCAATTAGCACAAAAAGAACTACAGAATTCAAGTTTTAAACACTCAAGCAGAAAGAAACTTTAGGAGACTGTCTGTAGACAAGAGAAGAGGATATAGAAAACCAGAAAATCTAATGGATTTGAAATGTGGTTCATATGAACAAGGATAGAAGAAGACGCAAATCAATTGATGATCTGAATCACTGAATGGAAACGAAAAAGAGGAAGACCAGATGGAAGAATTGCATGAATACTCTCAGAGATACCTTGACGTGATTTAGGATGTTGTGGAATGAGGCCGGCAAACTATGGTATTGACACATGTGAACAGAGAAACTGCACAACTAGATGTGCAGTCTTAACACTAAAAGACTAAGTAAGTAAGAGTAGAGGCAATGTTGGGCAGAAATTCAAATGTTGGTCAGAAATTTTATATACTAGAAAGTGACTACAATTCCAGCGCTCACTTTCAATAGCAACGATACGTGAAAGAAAATTGAAAGTTTCTTGACATTTTCGTTCCGCATCAGCAAACAGTATTTTAACCCTTTATAGATGAGTGTGTACTAACATTGACTGGTAAACCAATGCAGCTCATAGTCAAAGTGTTAACAAAACAATTAATACTTGAGTTCAACAAAAAATGTTAACTAAACAACTATAATGATATTTCCACTCAAGTATGTCATGCTAGTACATTCACTAAATGCCTCAACAATTACTGAACTACTTTTGTGCCTTTCCCCATTTTTATTAATTTTCACCAATAATTATTTCAGAAATTAAAAAAAATAACACTCATCAGTCATCAAATGCTTCATAAAGTTTACCAATATTCTTTGCATTGTTAGTAGATTTTATTCATATCGTCTGGCACATCATTAACTCAGCTTTTTCTCATTGGGTATTCAAATGCACCTTAAGTTCACCCAATATTTACCAAAAAGCCTGAATAGAAACCACAGAACAAACCAGTTTGCCCAAACAATCAAATAACAGAGAAGTATCAACGCGCCTGTGAGTCGCAAATCAGCTGATTGTACATGTACACAGAGAATGTTGGGGGTTTGGGAGAACAATACCTCATTGTTCCCAGAATATGGGGGTAGTTTGGACATAAACTGAACTGGGTTCTTTTTGATTTCTCACTAACAATGGCCTACAATGCAAAAAATTAATACAATTGCCACAGTGGGGGCATTGTTCACCCATTACAATAGAGGGAGGGAGCTAGACACCGCTGTACACAGACCAAGTTCAACTGCAATAACAAGAGAGAGATTTACGTACCAAACTATAATACGATGAGCGCCCGTAACAACACGAACTGCAATTTTCCGGAGAATTCCAAGGCCACAGAAAGTTTTAGACGACTAAAAAGACAGTTTTTCGAGCCATAAAACACCCGCAACACCTTATGAAATGACGGCAGTGCCCAAGAAAGAAAAAAAACTAATATGCGCCGATTCTATACGGTAACCCGGTTTGTCTGTCAGAGGGTGAAAGAAGGTTTTCCAGAGCTGGCTAAATCTGATAATGTCCGGTTCATGTGAAGGAAAAGTCGAATATGGCTTGGTCCTTTGAAACAACCTGAAATTGAAAGTCAATACAGATGTTTTTAATTACTAATTAACAACCAAATGGCAAAGGTAACTAATAATCTAGTGGTAACTGGTAAGTAGGCATGCTGGACTCTTAACTCAACTGAAATGCTTCAAAATGTTTGTTAACTACCCACACCCGCCCCCCCGGGCAGTGCCCTCAAGCACACTTGGTAGCAACATGAGTACCATACTCTGACAATACCCAGTTTGACAAAGTTCAGGTGCACAGCAAAAGAACTGGCCACCTACAAATGAAGTTACCTATCGCTGCCTGTCACAGTTGTCTTAAGGAACTACACCTCTTCCTTGTTTAATTCCTTACATGCTACGGCTAACAGAAGTAAAGTCACCAACACCTTGTGGTCAGCTCACATAAATACGCACATAGATGCATATACAGCAACACTTAGCAAAAACTTGGAAACGGTTCTCTCGCATTGGGATCAAGCCAACTTCTGACGAGTCAACTTCAAAGGACACAATACAAATGCTCTGAATAAACAATACAGATAAACAACAAATAATTCTGCATCTTAACCCTTTAATGCCGGAGGGTAGAGGATTTCCAATACCATTTACTACAATCTCAGCATTAAAGGGTTAACAACCCAAAATAGAGTACAACAGAGTAAAAGTCTCTTACCCTGTCTCAAGATTACTCGACTGTGACGGACTTGGCCAAGTTGCGAGGGCAGTCGACCTGAAACACAACAACGACTGTTTACGCTACAACAAAGTTGCAATTGTAATCAGATTCAATTTGTTATATTTATCCAGACACTTGCTAAATCCAAAGAGATTATAATACTACCCAGTGAAAGTAAGTAATAATAATACATTTTAAATTAACTGCTTTATTTGCTTCAATCAAAAAAGTGTCTG
Source organism: Lumbricus rubellus (assembly GCA_945859605.1). Classification (NCBI taxonomy): domain Eukaryota; kingdom Metazoa; phylum Annelida; class Clitellata; order Crassiclitellata; family Lumbricidae; genus Lumbricus; species Lumbricus rubellus. The sequence continues at coordinate 21,605,049 of OX243822.1, read as the reverse complement.
ATAATACAAATTATGTTTGTTGAAAAAATAAAAATCGCAATATAATAAAAATAATAAAAAAAATAATAAAAACAGCAACAACAAAAATAAAAAGAATAACAATAGCCACTTCAGAACAATGCAAAAACCAATTGTTTTAATCTTGAGATCGCAAACACTTCAGGTTAAAATTTTTAACTACCGTAACTAACTAATCTTGATTGCACTATGTCAAATTTTTTCAAATTCTCCAGCGTCACTTCAATAAATAATTTAGTCAGGGCTTAAAGTGTGGCAGGACGGTCATGGACGGCGTCCTGGCACTTATTTGCAAATCTCTATGCCGTCCTGCCACTTATTTGGCCAGCACACCTCAAAATGTATTGGGCGTCCTGGCATTTCTTTTGGAAAGGTAAGGGGCATCCTGGCACTTCTTTTTTTACACTTTTGGCACTGAATTTAGTAATGAATAAGTTCAACAGGAGTGGGTGTTCTTACGTCGCACTTGCGCAGTTCGGCGATGTGGAGTGAGAGCAGTTGCATTGGAATGATAGTGAGAATTCCTTGGAGACAATCAACTTGCGATGGAACCTCGATTACTCTGTACGCGTGCTTCTTTGTTTCCTCGTCACCTTTGTTGCAGATGACGATCGGCTGACCCTGCAATCAAACATCAACGACATCAATCAACACGTCAATCATCGACATCAATCAAAGCGTCAATCAACGAGATCAATCAATAAACCAATTTTTAAAATTATCTGATTATGATTCAATGTATCGTAAACTTGATTGCCAAATAATGAATGAATTAAAAAATGAATGAATACAGTATTCATGTTATGATCGGTGGGACATGGTATTCAACTGGTTAAAGCGCTCACCATGTGATGTCACGCTCAGAGGCAGTATCTGCTCAAGGACAATTTAGCAAGTATGGCTACATGTGTGCACTTCTGAACTTCAGAAGAAATGAAGCATACAAATCAGTTATTTGTAGAGATAAAACTATTGTTCTTGTTTACTGAATTAAACTAATCGTAATCTCAAAATTTCTGACGTGCCACATGTAAGCCAAATGCAGGGCACCAGCTTATTCACGAGCGCTGAAACAAGAAGCCGGCGGAAAGTCGTCTGGGGCCATGTTAGGTGCCCCAAGTAAGAGAGAAATCATATAGCGATCATACAGTGAAGTCTAACCGACATTCTGCTTACCACTACTGATGTTTTTAGAAGTCTTTATGTATGTATTTGGACATTCGTAAAGTACATTCTTTTCAGAAGTGCATATTATGTGAGCATTTGGATGATCAGTGGTTTTTAATTTAAGGATCTCTCACAGATGACAAAAGTACTCACATTTCTTGCTGTAACCTGTTGTAGAGCGTTCATGCATTTCTGTAAAAAGGAAAAAATCAGTCAGCAATCAGAACAATTGAATCAGAAAATAACACATTGCAACAAGAAAATTTCTTAATCTGAACACTTGAGTAGAAGCCTAGTTTGATTTATCAATATAGTCATGACTATTATTATTATTATTATTATTTTTAATAAAAGGTCAATTGATTCCTCCGGATTAAAAAAAATAGGGAAAGCACCTTTTTACAATGGCTAGTCTTCCTTGATGTCATGCTTAATAATATCATCATCATCATAACCAGTCACTGCTTGCTCTAAGAAGAGAAAAACTCCTCCACCGACAATTTCATAGACTCGCAAAGAAAGACAGATGGGAACAGCAGGTCGATTCATTCAATATAAATGAAAACAAATTCAACACACAAATCCTGCAATTAGTGGGATGATCATTATAAAGCACAATATAAAATGAAGTGATCCAACCCAAAGGAATTATCTTCATAACACATCCATAAAATATTCAGCTTTAATTACAGGAAAATATTTCAAAAGTGAGCTAAATCCCTAAAGAAAAGCTACATAGACAAATGCTGTAACCCAGCCTCAGCATTACTACCAGTGCTAAGACTGTTGAAAAGAACTTGAAAATTGATGCTACGACAGTTGAAAAGAAATTTGAAAACAATTTATTGGCACCTCCCAGCAAAGGTGACTGGTATTCAGTGGCAATGCTGATTTTTCGTGTCCGTTGAGTAAGAGTTTTCAATTCGCCTCCAAGCAAATGCTTATTAAAGGAGGAGTACAACAGAAATTTGACTTCACCAATAGCAGTCAGCACCAGAAATGAATCAACAATCAACAAGGATGATATAACAGTTGAATACTAACCACGTAGACTGGATCCCTGGTGACAATCATGATCAAAGGCATGGCTGAATCAACGAGCGCAAGGGGACCATGCTTCAGCTCCCCAGCCAGGATGCCCTCTGAATGCATGTACGTCAGCTCCTTGATTTTCTACAGATTCCACCATGCAAACAATCAATCAATCAATCAAAATGTCAATCAAGAAATACAACAGGAAATCAACTGTTTGACTATTCAATTATACTGGAAACAAAAGGTCATCAGAGAAACTGTCTATAAATTTCCAGAGTAACCGAGACTCTATAATCATTCAATTGTTATTTCATCAAAGCTATAAATTGCTATAATAACCTCCTCCAATTAATTATAGTATCCTGCTTTCATAGTGGTTATAATTTATCATAGTAAACTCTTACAATTAATAATAGTTGCATTGTGATTCATTGAAACTATCAATTACAATAGCAACCTCTTATAACAATTGCATTGTGATTTCATAGAGACTATAATTTGCCATAGCAGCTTCTTATAACAATAACATTATGATTTCATAGAGACTATAATTTGCCATAGCAGCTTCTTATAATAGTTGCATTGTGATTCATTGAAACTATCAATAACCATGTGCTAACTTCTTATAATAATTACCTTGTGATTTTATAGAGACAATGAGTTGCCATAGTAACCACTCATAATAATTGCATTGTGATTTCACAGATACTATAAATAACCAAAGAACCTCTTATAATAATAATTGCATTGTGATTTCATAAATACTATAATTTGCCATAGCAACCTCTTATAATAATTGCATTGTGATTTCATAGAGGCTATAAATGCCATAGTAACAACTAACCACTCATAATAATTGCATTGTGACTTCATAGAGACTCTAATTTGCCATGAAGTAACCAGTAAACACTAATTATAATTGCATTGTGATGTCATACAGGCTATGAATTGCCACAGGAACCACTCAAAATAATTGCATTGTGACTAATTTGCCATAGAAACCTCATATAATAATCACATTGTGACTTCATAAATGCTATACAACCAGTAAAACAGTCAACCAGCCAGACAATCAACCCCCAGTTGTCTAAACACACAAATGGCTAGTCACATGTGTGCATAGGTGAGTGAGTAAGTAAGAAAGCAGCTCGGCATACCAATGCTCCTTCTAAGCATGTGGCGTAGTTGAATCCACGACCCATGACGAGAAGACTTTTCTGCTGGTAGAGTTCTAAGGCCAGTTGATGAATCTCGTCGTTCATCGCCAGCACCTCGTTTATCTGCTCTGTAGACATCAAATCAATAATTCATTAGCAACAAGAAACATTCTTTTATCGGTTCAACATCTTGTGTTGCATGTATTTAAGATCAGTGTTATGAGGCGAAAAAATTGTCCCGAAAATATCATATTTTTCCGGAAATTTTGTAAAATTTCCAACGTATTTCTTAGAAAAATTACTAAATAACAATTTAAATCAATAGATTAAGATCTCTGTGTAAGCTATATTATTTGATTTATATTATTTAGCTATTTCTACTATTTAGCTATTTACCCTAACCCTAGAGAAAATTTCCGGAAATTTTTCGAAGAATATTTTTCCGGAAAAGCTACATCACTATTTAAGATGCATATATGTGGGGAACAGGATATTACCTCTGCCATTACCTCTGTAGGATATTACCCATTGCCATAACCCCCTGCCATTCAATATACATGTTAGGTTCTAGATTTTGTTTCTGTAAATATTTCTATTTACATTTTATGCCAGTTAACTGTTGCGTCGGTTACCTGGCAGTTTCTTGAGACCGGCGATAATACTGTTGTGGCGTTCCTGCATCGACATTCGATCCTCCGCCATGATCAGACCGAACATAACGAGAGCTATGTACTGACTTGTGTACGCCTACGAACAGTGGAAACAATCCAGGTCAATAATCAAATCTAATTTCATGAAATGGCATCTGATCTAATCACTTCTGTTCTGATCTCTTCATGTCTAATCCACTCTAATCTAATCTAATCCAATCCATTCTAATCTTAAAATCAAATGGTGGCAAGTAAAGTTACATTACTATTATTGTTATTATTACTACTACTACAGCTGCTGCAGCTGCTGCTGCTACTGCTACTACTACAGCTACAACTACAACAGCTGCTACTACTACTAACAAAGCTATTATTATCAGTCTGCACAATCTAAGACTCTGCTATTCATTGTTCTCATTGTCTACTACTACTACTACTACTACTACTACAGCTACAACTACAACAGCTGCTACTACTACTAACAAAGCTATTATTATCAGTCTGCACAATCTAAGACTCTGCTATTCATTGTTCTCATTGTCTGCTAAGGCTTTCTACTGTTGTTTATGGCTCCAAACAGATGATTTTGTCTCTAGACTGCGCTAAAAAGTCGTCTTTAGACTCGCTTACAAGTCAGACTGCACTAGTGCGCTTACAAGTCCAGTCTCTAAACAAAATAGTCTCTGCTCAGATGTTATAAGTCTCGTTGTCTCATACAATCTCGATATAAATGGTTGCCATAATTTATTGTTTTCTGCATCGTACCTTGGTGCTGGCGACTCCAATCTCAGGTCCGGCGTTGACGTGGACTCCACAGTGAGACGCTCGGCAGATGCTGCTGCCAACCGTGTTAGTGATTCCGACGATGAGCGCTCCACGTTGTTTGCAGTACCTCAGCGCCATCAGTGTGTCAGCAGTCTCACCTGTCATCAGCAACAAACGGGTCAAGTCAGTAAGCAATGAAAAGCAGGTGAGGTCAGATAAAAGTATAAATCAGGGGAAGATTGGTTGGACAAAAGTGGGTTAACCCCTTTACGGTGGAGCCCGGAATAACTCGGGCTCCGCTAACTCTCCCCAACTGTGCAGCCCGGGATATCTCGGGTTGCACCTTGGCCTATCCCCAACTGCATAATATAGCTGCCTTTCGCTTACTGTGGTGCCCGAGATAACTCGGGCTAATGGTAATAGCTGCAGACATTCGGAGGGGTGATGTTAGAACAGCCCACTAGGCCTAGTAGGCCTTTAGGTCTAGCAGCCCTATTGCGGCCTTGTTGGCGGGGAAATCGTGTGAGCCAGGGACTATGTCAGAGTGTGATCGTCGATGTGTAGATGGCGTCGTGACATATGCTAGAGCAGCCCTTATCAGCCCAACAGGCCTACAAGCTCTCTAGGCCTAGTAGGCCTTGTAGGCCTATAAGCCTTGCCGCATTGCACCCTTGTTGGCGGGAAACTCCCATTAGCCAGGTATTACGTAAGAGGATGATCGTCGATGTGCAGATGTTATCGTGACTCATACTAGAGCAGCCCATTAGGCCTAGTAGCCCTGTAGGCCTAGTAGCCCTTTAGGTATAGTAGCCCTATAGGCCTAGTAGCCCTTTAGGCCTAGTAGCCCTATAGGCCTAGCAGCCCTATTGCACCCTTGTTGGCGGGAACTCGTATTAGCCAGGGATTACATTATCGCTGTGTAGATGGTGTCGTGACTCATACTAGAGCAGCCCGTATCAGCCCATTACGGCTGCTATGCCTATAGGCCTAGCAGCCCTCTAGGCCTAGTATGCATCTAGGCCTAGCAGCCCTATTGCACCCTTGTTGGGGGGGGGGGAACTCGTATTAGCCAGGGATTACGTCAGAGGGTGATCGTTGCTGTGCAGATGGTGTCGTGACACATACTAGAGCAGCCCTTATCAGCCCATTAGGCCCAGTAGCTCTGTAGGCCGAGTAGCCCTCTAGGCCTAGTAAGCCTACTTGCCTAGCAGCCCTATTGCTGCCCATTAGGCCCAGTAGCCCTTTAGGTCTAGTATATGGTTGTTTTGAAAAAAGTTGAAGAAAAGTATTTTCAATCGAAAAAAATTTCCCCCCCCCCCAAAAAAAAAATGGGGGGGGGGGGCGGCGACCCCAAAAAATTTACAGGATAATTTTCAGAAAAATCACCGGGTCAAAATATAAAAAAATTGGAGAAATTTTTTCCCAAAAATAATTACACACTGTATGAGAGTTAGTGAAAATTTTAATACACGCTAAAGGGGTTAAGGTCAGAGAACAAACAATGAGCAGTTCAGATTTTAAATTGTGGCTTAGATAGGGGAAAAATGAGGTCAGGCAAAAAATTGGGTCAAGGTCAGAGCACCAAGCAGTGCAAAGTTCAAATAAAAGTGCAGGTCAGAGGAAAATATGACGTCAGAGGAAAAACGGGGTAAAGAATGGAGTAAAATCAGGGTCTTGGGAGAATCGTGCAATGTATACTCGCAAATTTACCCAATGTGATTTTCCCTCTGTAGGCATTTATTCATGTGAAATAGGGAGAAATTTAGGCCAAATGAAAGCCGACCAAATCGCCACCACAATGGCAAAAGGCTATCATCTCTTTCTATACACTCCATCTTTCAGGGGCGGATCCAGGGGGGTGCCAATCCGGCCATGGCCCCCCCCCCATTTAGAAACGCCCATGTATCATGGCCCCCCCCATTCGGTTTTCAGGAAGCTGAAAATTGTGTATAGTTACTGAGATGAAATGGTATGACTTTCCTGAAAATTTGGCCGGATGACTAAAAAAAAAGAAAAAAAAAAAAGATCAACTTTTTTGGCGGATACAAAGAAATTTTTTTTGCAGACCTGAGGCCAAGAATTTCAAGAATTTTTTCCCAGACCCAACCCAAGAATTTTTGGTCCCCCCATCCAAAGTTTCTGTATCCGCCCTTGCCATCTTTCTTCCAACCATATCCATCTCAACTACATGTATTAGTCATAATCCACGATTCCAATCCGTCCATCATCAATTGCGTTCGAAATAATAATCGACGAACCTGATTGGCTGATGAAGAAGCAGACGTCATCTCTGAAGACGGGAGTGCCTCGGTCGAGGAAGTCACTCGCGAGATCGACCATCACCGGCAATTCAGTCATCTCCTCAAGAAGTTGCCTCGTCTGAAGACAGACGCAACATGCCAACATATTATTATTACGCAGAATTTAATGCAAGAATGTTTCTTTTAGTAAAAGGTAGTAAAAATTTAACCAAAACCAAGTAACTCTACCATATGCCATAGCTAAACAGCAAGCATGGCCAGTTTATGGTAAAATCAAACCATATCAAACCAGCATCATTATTGCCACTTCCTGATGCAAGCCATTAAGGCAGCGAAGGGTATCGGTGCAATGATTATAACAGATCTCCATTGTCCTTTATCGTCTGTTATATCTAATTTCCATTCTAACCCCAAAACTGCAATTTTAGGCATGCTGGAGTCGGAAGCACTTGTTATGAGAAGCAACCTTGAAGGGATGCTATATTTTCTTCAAATTCTCTGCTTAGAGGCAGCTTCAAACGTCCACTGGCACCACTCCTCCCATACCGGGCCTTTTATAAGCCTTTTCCTTTAGCTTCCTGTAGTCTTCCATCATCATCATCATCCAATCCAGCAGAATCTGTCTTTCTACCTCTTGGTCTTCTTCTTTTCATTCTTCCTTCGATGATATATCTCAGAAGGCAGTCTCCTCTCAAATAATGTCCAATGTATTTCCTTTCTCTCAATCTTATTGCAGCAATTATAGCTCTTATTCATCCACCAGTTGTATTGTATCGTATCCGACCACTTACCAGGTATAAAGCGCTTCTCACAACAAGTTTTTCACAAGCGCTCCCGGTGCGTGCAACCCCAAGAGAAAAGGCAGGTTTTGACATGAGAGAATGATGACGAAAGACTACCAGAGAGGATGACAGAGCGAACTGATTGGTAAAGTTCATTCCACAGAGAGGACCTATGCAGGAAAACAGTAACCTTGTTGTAATTGCAATACCTTCTCCACCTATATAAATGTACTATATAAACCTCAATAATGTGGGGCACAGGGGTGTAGTGGTGGCGTCATTGCCTTGAAGCCGGAAGGTTCGAGGTTCGAATCCACCTCGCCGCGCAAGGACCTTGGGCAAGTCCTTCACTCACAATTGCTCAGCGCTTCGGCGTGAAACTCCAATGCAGTGTCCGCTTTGCATTCGGGAGCGCCTCTGAGTAGAGAGAGCTTGAAGGGCGCTATAACAAGTGCACATACAAACAATAAAGAATGAATGAATGAACGAACGAACGTACGGCGACAGCGCTGTGGTAACTCGTTCCACATCCGATGAACAGCAGACGACGGCATCGTCGTATCTCAGGCATGTAGTCCTTGATGCCACCGAGGATGACGCGGTTCTCATCGAAGTTGACGCGTCCTCGCATCGTATTCGTGACAGACTCCGGCTGCTCAAAGATCTCCTTCTGCATGAACGACGGAAAGTTGCCTACGAGATTTGGACAGAAAGAAGAAACGGTTTATCACTCCCATAATACTGGCATGGCCCAAAGCGCCGTTGGTAGCTGGTCTTCCAAATTGGAATGACCTCACTGTTGTACTGTGCTTAGTGTCCAGGGGTCACTCCACTCCTCTGTTCCTGAAGAATCTTCAAACAGTCAGGTGTGATTGGGCAAGGAGTGCTTCTGAGTAGTCTACCTTGATGAGGTGTTATATAAAACTATCCTAAATAATAATCTTCCACTCTCAATTAATGTACTACTACTGCCTCTACAATACTTCCTACCCTGTTGAAATATCAACCTGTCAGCGTCGTGCTTTCTCAGTTGTAGGTCCATCTGTCTGGAATAGTCTCCCGTTGCAGATACGCCTGCTACCTAGGGTTGACTCGTCTGTGTTCTACAAGCTCCTTAAAACTTTTTTGTTTCACCATGGTTGGACTGGGAGCGCTTTTGAGTGGATTTCTTGAAGGGGCGCTATATAAATTCTTGAAAATGAAATGAAGAAACCAAGCAATCAACTGCATAACAAGCTTTTATGTCCTCAACAAACCGGCATCAGCACGTTCAACTGAATCTGTCTCTCATTGATCTCTTTTGTAGTGTGGCAAATGACTGACAAGCACACTTAATCCTATATTATGTGCATAAGATCAGATCAGATTAGACCAGATAAGATCAGATCAGATTAGACCAGATAAGATTAGATAAGAGTGGTACATCTGCCTTAAAATACAACACGTAAAATGTAGGAGTACTATCAGGTTGAATCAGATTAGGCTGAACCCTATCACATGAATTTTATTAAATCCGAGTAGATCGCAATATACCCTTATTATATTATATTATTATATTATATACCCTTCATGATCTGTTGGAGTTCCATCTTGAGCGTGATCACTTCACGGCTAATTGGACTCATTGGTTCGTTGTCGCTCAGATTTCGCAGTCGATGGATCGTCAGCTTTCCGTTACGGTTGACCGCTGCCACGTCATTGTCCTCCAGGTAGATCACCTGGTTCGTGTGCTCAATGATGGCACTGCAATCAACAGGTAAGACAAAGGTAAGAAGAGTCAATGCTGCGACAACTACTTGCCTTGAATTCTTCTTACAAATATCCCCTACTATTACTACTACTACAACTACTACCACTACCACTAATAATAACAATAAGACTAGATCCCAAAAAATAATAATAATAATAATAGGCTGTGATTTTATATTAGGCGGTAGTGAAGTCCCTGACAGATCCTGTATACCTCGGGGGAATAAAAAAAAAATAATAATAAAAAATAATAATAAGATTAATAATAATTAGATTAGTAATAATTAGATCAAAATAATAAACAATAATAAGATTAGATGAAAACATATGAAATTCAATCAGATCAGCTCAGATCCAAATACTCTTCATTTAGGTAAGAATAATATTAGTAAAAACTAAACGATAAAAATGAAAATATCTGATAAAGCTATTTTCATATTACAAACCAGCCATAATCAATTATCATGCATCTAAACAAATCCACCGGTAATAGCTTTTATAAATATCTTCACTACACTGGCTACAGCAAGAAATACAGTACCAGCATAGGTCCAGCAAGTACTTTAGCATCGAGCAGATCTACAATATAGTCTTGAATACTATAGCACTTCAGCACCAACCAAGCAGGACTACTTGAGCAACTAGTTCCACAGAAACAAATAGACTTGATACAGTAACAAATAGTATCCTAGCAACGAGTAACAACAAATACTGGTCTACAATAGCAACAAATAGTATAGCACAATGGCATCAAGTAACAACAAACACCATAGCAATAAGTAGACCTACAATAGCAATGAGTACTTTAGTACTTTAGCAATAAGTAGGGCTGAGCAATGTTCCACGATACTGTAGCAACGAGTACCTGGCATCTGAAGCGAAGAAGTACTCCACCTCCTTCTGATCGCCAACCGGGGCCAACGTTGACAAGTCGTCGTCGTCAACAATCGTCGAAAACAATGCTCCACGTTGATCTACACGTTAATTAACAGAAGTTATTAATGAGCTCATTTACATAATAACTACATATACTTATTAATCACCATACTTACACATAAACATATGCAGACAATTCAATATATACATAATATATATATATAATATATATTATATATACATATATAAAAAATATATATATAATTATATAATATGTGCACATGCATATCTATACATATATTATTATCAAACAGATACTTATAATTGCACAGGCAGCTGGAAAAGGATAAGAACCTCAATAAATTTTTGGTGAAATTAAGCTTGCAAAATCCTGAAAGAAGGTGTAGCGAGTGCCATAGCTGAGGGCAAGCAAGCGCAAAGGCCAGGAAACAACCTCTTGTAAGCTTTACAAGTTTAAGCAAATACTTGGCCAGAGGAAAGCAAACTAGTTACATGAGGAAGCCAAACTATATGTGCAATATTGTGTATATAAATATTATATATATATATATATATATAATATAAATCTTTACAAGTTTTACAAGTACATGCTTTACAAGTTCAAAATAAAAATAGTTGGTCAGACAAAGCCAAACAATAATATATATATATAGATTATACACGTATATTAAATATATACACATTACACACACATATTTATATATTCACACACACACACACACACACACACATATATATATATATATATATATATATATATATATATATAACTAGCAACATCTGAATTTTTCATGGGTTCAAAATGCTGACATCCATGGTTTAAGCTAAAAAATATGTCATCAGTTAATTTCTTTCAGAGCAGGGTGCTCCAAAAGAAATAACATCAACCGCAGTTTCTTCAGAAGCCACAAAAGGCTGAGGAAAGGTTAAGGGGTTAAAACCAGAAGCAGAACAAACAAAACACAAACTTAAACTACAAAAATAAATCATAAACAGTAACTGAAAAGAAATTACATAACATTCCCAAAAAATTGAATTACAAAATTATATAACATGACCGCAAAAATGAACGTAAAAAACAATAAATTTAATACTTTACTTGTAGAACTTAGAACTGACTAAATTTAAATCTATACGGAGCCTTATCAATTGACACCATAGCAGAGGGTGCTAAATAAATTCTTAAATCTACTTAGGCAGCAGGTCGAAACCATTTAAATATGTTTAACAACCATGTCTGCCATTCTGACTTCACTCTCACGTAACAGAATTTAAGGCTTCTAGGAAAAATAACTGCTAAACAATAATACCCGGGACATTGACCTCCCATGCAAGAAAACCCTGGCCAATAAGCTCATATATACTGATAATTATATTAATCATATAAAACTAAAACTAATGTATATCAATCATATACAATTTATATAATTAATTTATTAGACACGCTTTAGAGAACCATGCAATTTCACAGATTTTCATGCATACTGTATCTAGTCTAGATACCTAATATACCACCATTTAGGTAACTTACAGAGCACAGCACTAAAGGGCATTTGAATGAGCCAAGCAAGTATGTTTTAAAACAGTCTGAGAATGCAGAGTGCAACAGAACGTAAATGTAATGGAAAACATTCGAAAGTAGATGGGCTTGAGCAGAAGAGTGGAAGCATGGCACTTGCACAACTCCACTGCTAGCAGAGCACAATGATCACCAAACGAGTTGATTCTAAACTAGAACAGAGAGCTCTGTGATGTATGATGTGGCCGAGTCAATAATTGAAGCACACGCCAGCAAAATGATCTAAAAAAATCTGGTAACAGGGAAATATTGTGATGATATATGTGATTATCTGATAAAATCATTGGGCCATGGCATGTGGATGATCCACAGTAAATTGGACTCTTGCAAAGCCGTCTTCTGGATGAAAAAATGCTGATAACTGAGCACTGGCTTAAGAAACTGCTCTTCATCTTATATAATGCTAAGACTAGTGCTTAATGGAGATATTATCCGATAATATCAGACTTAATCTTTTTAAGACTCCAGTGTACATCATAGCAAGCTGTATTTAAGAATGTCCGATTCTCCACAGGAGAGCCTCATTTATCAAATTTTTTGCAGTCATTAAGTGTCGCAAATATAAAGACCAGACAACAATAGATGTGGCTGAGCAACTGCATGTGAAAGACTTTTCTTAAGATCCTACAAAAAACTGTGTAAGAAGAGTTGAACCTGTTCCTTCTGCATTGTAAGGCAAGCACTCCAACCAATAATAAGCTACAATTCTACACAGTTTCAACTCATAAGCTTCATTGATCATCAACAATATGAGTACATGTTCAATTGTTCATGCAACAGTTCATGGGTGTCAAAAGGGTAAACCCAAAAGGAACAATATCGTTCCGCTAGAAGGGCCACTCCTTTCACATATCTATTTTTAAATGTATACACTATACAATGACACTAACATTAAAGCATGAATCAGACCAAGTAGAACTGTGAAGGTGCAGAAAAGAACAAGTGCATACAAATCACAAAACAGCAGAACAGATGAATTATGCATATAAACCGTTCACAATAGAATTACATTACACACGCACTGACTCATTCAAATATCGTCTTAAGTGTGTTTTAAAATTATACATAGTAAGCAGGGAAGTTAGCTCAGTGGGCAAAGAATTCCACTGAGTAGCTAGCCCAAATATACAGCTATACAGACTCTATCCAAAATGCATAACTTGAACCAACACAAAATGACCAACAAACAGAGGCGTAGCGACCGCCCTCCGTACCCTCCGACCGAAGGGGGCCCCCCGCAAGGAAGGGGCCCCCCCAAAAGTGCCAAAAATGAAGGAAATGACTGAAAAAAGGTCATAAACTTTTTCGGACGGCGAATTGATGAAATTTTCCCGAGATTTTTGCGGATGACTAAAAAAAGGTCGTCAGAAATTTCGGGCCCCAAAACTGCCGCATCCCGGTGTCTGCATTGTAAGGGCCCGCCGGCCAGGACATTATGCTCGGAGGGGGCCATGTTCATTGTTGCTACGGCCCTGCCAACAAAACAGCAACTCAATTAGCGAATTAGGCACTAAATAACACATGTATGTATGTATGCACATGGGCATTTATATAGAACCTTACAATAACCTTAGACTCATCTGTACTAACAAAACACGAAAATCATTCAATTATAACTAAATGCCAGGTGACCTTATGTACTGTAAGGCAAGGTAAGACAAAGCATTGCAAAAAAACTTAACGTAACATAACATAACAAAATGTAACATAAGTTAAGAGAACATAGAGCAAGGCAAAGAAAAGGCAGCTTGCGGAAAGAAAAGAACGTAAAGCACCGGTACGGTAAGATTAATATTTATTTTGTGCCCCGCAACAGCTCCTCAAATGCCTGGCTACAGATAGAGGGCGAGCCTTACAATCCACCAAAGTCTGTCCCTAACCACAGTCCAAAATTTCACACCATCACAAGCGTCTCAGCTGAACCAAAGGTGCCAACCAAAGCAACACCACCTAGTGAGAGAGAAGGGCTTCAACATAGACACAAAAATCCCTCATAAAAGAAAATTACTCTGGACCAAGTGGAAATTCTGGTCAAGTGAAGCAAAGAGGAATAGAAAGAATCTGTTGTCGATAACAAGAAAAGCTGTTGGCTGCTGAAGCGAAATACCTTTGAAGTCTAGAGTCGTGAGATCTGAAAATAGAGGATTTGTCACAAACTTATGCGCGGTAGAATGTGATTGAACTTTCGGATTTCTGGCACTTGTTTGGTATATCATTGCGTTTAGGCTTGCTGATCTTGTTTGATTAAAAGGATTACATGCATGCAATTCTGAGGATCTAATAAAAGTTTGCTGAGGTAATACTAAAATTAAATCTTGACAAGCGACTCAAGTAATGAGTCAAGACATAAAAACATTGGACAAGTCCTAGATTCAAATCTTGGTGTGACAAGGAGTACCAACGCAAACTTCTGTCACCTGTGTTGTACAGGTGGTCCAGCATAAATGAACCAACTTTGAATGCATATAACCACCAATTTTTTGAATTTATTTATACTTGATGGAGTTGATGCGTCAAATTAAAGATATTTCACTCTAGTATTAACCTTGAAAAGGTCGAACAGGTGCTAGTTTAGGTTTTAATGATATGCTTGGAACAGCCCCATCATGCCTTAGTGAGTTATGCTTATCAGTATCATCTTAACCTGGTCACACACCTCTTCATTCAGCTAAACAAGGCAACCTGGTTATTCTCCCATCCTGGTTATTCTTCCATCCGTACTGCCAAAGTACAACATAAAAGCTTCCCAATGGAAGACCCTCCCTTACGAGTAGGGCTCCCTCCAAGCAATATGTCACATAAGCTTCCTTTTTCCTGACCATACCCCTAATTCACAAGATGTCAACTACCATTCTGCTTAGTATTTGTATCGTCTCTTTGTATTGTCAGGGCATATAGCCTAAATTGGAACTTTGTTGAAAAGGCCCCATATAAATACATGCGAACACAACCTACCTTCTTACCTTCTCACAACCTACCTTCTTACCTTCTCACAACCTACCTTATTACCTTCTCACAACCTACCTTCTTACCTTCTCACAACCTACCTTCTTACCTTCTCACAACCTACCTTCTTACCTTCTCTTATCTGTTTGATTAGAAACTGATTCGTACCTTTGCTGAAGAGAACAGGAAAACGATCGGTCGCCAATTTTGTTGGACTCTTAACTCCAATCACCAGAGGGCTACCACGTCTAAAGCAGACAGCAGACACACCAACAGATAAGCAAAACAGATTACGCATAGTGCATGTATGTTCATAAGTGTACACATGTATTGTATATGCATCATTTAACTGAAACAATAATAATAATTAGTATATATTTTAATTATTGTCGTCGTCGTCATCATCACTATTGCTATTGTCAATGACACATAAACTGACACAGCAACTATGACACCGCCACTGCCACTATCTTTAGCACCACTGCCACAGCCACTATAAGGATTATGCAATTATTAATAATATCCCAAATATTATTAATAATTGCAGTTATAATTATTATTATCATTATTATCAAGCAGAATCTTTTACACAGATCACAAGCTGCGGAGGACAGAGTGATGTGGAGGAGCTGTGTAGCCCGATGCACTACTAGTGCGTGGAAGGACTAAGGTCTAAGGTACGGATTATCATTGTTATGATCATTATTATTATTATTATTATTATCATTATTATGATCATTAAATTTTCATTATTATTATTAGTAGCAGTAGTGGTAGTAGTAGTAGTAGTATTATCCCAAGAAAACTTTTATAACACTTAAGGCATCAGTCAATTGACATCACATTTGGAAAGTAATGTTTGTAATCATCAAGCACTTACAAGCAGAATCTTTTACACAGATCACATTTACGACAACCATTAACCAAACATTGCATTTATAGGTCAATGTTCATTACGTGCAGCAAAAAACACACTTACCTGGCCACAACGATTTCGCCGGGATAATGACTGCTCTTGAAGGCAAGTGCAAATGCACCCTCCTACAAGAAAACAGAAGAATATGAGGATAATCATAAGACAAGCAGGTCACAGTGGTCATTTGCATAAACATCATGAGGAGGTTTCTGCTTACATGCATGACATTTTTGCACTGGCTTCCAACCTCACAAGTTGAAATAACGATTACAATTACAAGTAAAAACGACATTAATTAAGTGTAAGAGGAATTTACGAAAGATAACTTCGTGGGGCGCGGTGGTGTAGTGGTGGTGTCGTTGCCTTGGAGCCGGAAGGTTCAAGGTTCGAATCCACCTCGCCGCGTAAGGACCTTGGGCAAGTCCTTCACTCACAATTGCTCAGCGCTTCGGCGTGAAACTCCGATACAGTGTCCGCTCTGCATTCGGGAGCGCCTCTGAGTAGAGAGAGCTTGAAGGGGCGCTATAACAAGTGCACATATACAAACTTCGGTTTTCCCGATTTACTCACCAGCTGCTGAATCGTTTTCTCGACAAGTTCGCAGAACGTGACGCCCTTCACGTCGTTCTTGTGCGTGTCGTAGAGATGCTTCATCAGCTTTACGATCGTCTCCGTATCTGTCTCCGACTCGAATTGGAAGTTACGCTTCACCTGTGTACGTGCAGAAAAACAACATCATGTAAGGAAATGTAACGACAGATCTTGATGCAATGTTTACATATTGCCTTGTAATGAATCCATGGAAACAAGGTAATGTAATTAATGGAAACAAGGTAATGTAATTAATGGAAACAAGGCAACGTAATTAATGGAAACAAAGTAATGCAATCAATGAAAACAAGGTGCAATGCAATTAATAGAAACAAGGTAATGTAATCCATGGAAACTCTACTACTAAATTGCAAATGTTGTCAGAAATTGGACTAGCACTGTTTCAAGAGCAATTACATTATCCGAGTGATTTTTATACGGCAACATAAATGATGTTTAAGGCAATTAAAGCAAAAACTTCTGCTTGACATAATCTTTTATGACTTGGTTTGTCAGTATTACAGAGCTCTTGACTTGACCTCACAACATTTTTCAACCTTATCATGGATCAGTCTGACCTGCTTATAGATCAGTTTGACCTGATAACATTTTAGCCTTAGTGCAAAGTTGATTGACACCAAGTGTGTTATACACTGGCGTGTAAGAAGTTTAATACTAACTTTAGAAATAATTTTTCTAAGTTTTGTGAAGGAACTGATAGGAAAAAATGAATTCAAAATGGATGGCATAAAAATATACGATGCTCCTTCAAACCTACCAAGAATGCTTTAAGATCTTTGTAGTTTGTGATGATTCCATTGTGAATGACAACAAACTCTACAAAGACCACACATGAAACATGAATGTCTTCTCCTCATGAATAGACTGAATGAATTCTTTTATTCATTTGGCCTGCAAACAACATATAAATGGACGAAATTCGGTCAACCAACAGACAAATAAATGCTGACACCTCATCTATGTTGGCCAAGAGTTGAACAACTACAAATCATGTATCTCAGAATGTCTCAAGTGCTAAGTTAAACCTTGAAATCAGATAACAAGCCAAAAACATCATCTTGCACTTGCAACATTCATTGAAAACATCAACATGCACTTGCATCATCATCCACTGAAACCATCATCATGCACTTGCATCATTATCGATCAAAAGTCATCATCATGCACTTGCATCATTATCGATCAAAACTCATCATCATGCACTTGCATCATTATCGATCAAAACTCATCATCATGCACTTGCATCATTATCGATCAAAACTCATCATCATGCACTTGCATCATTATCGATCAAAACTCATCATCATGCACTTGCATCATTATCGATCAAAACTCATCATCATGACTTGCATCATCATTCATTGAACACAATTGATCTGGTGACACATGTCGCCACATCCTGCTTGGCACATTCCACCACGTGTAACACGTGTTGTGTTATACTCAGCTGTCAAGTACCAGATGGCAGCTGACTTGCTTTATTAACTGATTTCATGCACCAAACAGACAAGAACAATGAAGACATTGTCACGAACTGCCACATACCCTCCCGCCACCCTCCCCACCTACTGGCTGGAGGCGACACATGTAGCATTCAAAATTCATACAGCGCTGCTCAAAGACAAAAATAACAACCTTGGGCAGAATCCAATTATAACACATTGTACAGTAGCTGCATACTTTACACCATCTTAAAAGCAACACTAAGTTTCGGTAGTCGTGAGAAGTGTAATAAAAGTACCCAGTGACCTTCCAAGTAAAAACTTACTTCAAAAACAATCAAAATTACAATCTCCAAGCTTCTATAGCACTACTCTAAAACCATGCACAAGGCACAAGGTCATTCGCGAGCACTGCAGTGTCAGAGAGGTTGTCCAGAAATTCAATTGGAGGTTGGAGAATTTCAATCCAGAAAGCCTGTGGAGTGACAAGCGCAGGAAATTGACACACAAGTGTATACTTAAGTTTGAACGTAAGTTTCAATCTAAGTTCCAACTTATGTGCCAACTTAAGTTTGAACTTAAGTTCCAACTTAAGTGCCGACTCAAGTTCCAACTTAAGTTTAAAAGTAAGTGCCAACTCAAGTGCCAACTCAAGTTTCAACTCAACTTAAGTTTAAAATTAAGTTTCAACTTACGTGCCAACTCAAGTTCCAACTTAAGTTTAAAGTTAAGTTCCAACTTACATGTACGTGCCAACTCAAGTTTCAACTTAAGTTTAAAGTTACGATCCAACTTACGTGCCAACTCAAGTTTCAACTTAAGTACCGACTTAAGTGATAGCTTAATACAGTCTGTGTACCTCAACGACCTTACTTGTCTGAAGTGACCGGCAATGATTTACAACAATGCTATCGATGGCTTATTAGATTCTGATAATCAAAGTCCTTAAGATTTCGATTATCATGGCCTGTGGATTTTTAAATCATCCGCACAAACATGACCATGACACTCAAGAGCAGTGGTTCTTAACCGGTGTTCGACCGAACCCCTGGGGTTCGGTGAGCCAGTGCCAGGGGTTCGGCAGAGGTCCTCTGAAATATAATACATATTCAGTGAAAAATTATCTGCAATTTTTTCAACTTTTATTTAATAAATTATTTTGAAAACCTTATTAAATTTAAACTGTTCATCCTGTTAACCCTTTGATGCCGAGAGTGTAGTAAAATGTATAGGAAATCCTATACCCTCCGGCATTAAAGGGTTAAACTTAGTTTTGTCTTACTGCACCAGTGCACCTCCCGATACTTGACTGGTCAGCAGGCATCTTTCTGTGAAGTAATATAAGTAATTAACGATAAGATATGTAATTTTTCGTTGTTTTTCTGCAGAAATAGCATCGTATGACGTATGCTAAAAGCAACTACTACCATTTTCTTATATAGGCCTACTTATACCACAGAGTATGTCGAGCAAAAAAATAAAAACTATTGTTCAAATTTGAGGGGTTCGGTGAATGGTCATGGATTTCTCTTGGGGTTCGGCTCCCTTGAAAAGGTTAAGAACCACTGCTTAAGAGCCTTATGCTTAGCTTTAGACTAGCACTTGAGAGATTAGACTCTGGCCACATACAGTCATTGTAAACAATGTCAAAGATAATAGATATAATTAAAACCATTGCAAGATAGTCATTTTAAAACACATCATTCAGGGTTGCTATATTTGAGCATTTCAGTGATGGCGTCCTTTTGCAACCAGTTTTCAATCTCATAACTTCATCCTAAGACCAAAAAAAAATATGTTGTGTTTCCGGTAACAGAGCTAAAAAAAATTGGGTAGGTAGGTCGGAAAAAATTTTTATTTTGTAAAATATTTTTATGCAGTGACTATCCGAAAAAGTATACCCCACTAGTCTTTTTTGCACGCTGAAACAAAGTACCGTATTTTCGCGAATATAACACGCACACGGGTATAACACGCACCCGAATATAACCCGCTACTTTTTGCGATTTTAGTAAAAATTGAATTATATAAGACGCACCCGACTATAAGACGCACCCATTTTCGTGCATCAAACTACACGTGATACTCGAACGTGTACGCTAACGTTCACGTGACTCATACATTATGTAATTTCTGCCTGTGTATATTCGTAACTGGTTCAATTAAACGCAAATTAAAATAATCTGTTTGCTTAAATTCTTTTTTTAAATGGAAGATTCCTGCTAAAATGAACGTTTCAATAAAGTCTACTATAATTATAAATATAACGATTCCTTGTCAGCGCGAATTACCTTGTTTCCGATTCTTTGCTGGCACCAGTTAGGTCTTCACAAGGTAAGGTATTCGTCGTTTAAAAATTATAGGCCTAACCTGAATGGAAGACTTCGACATAAGCCGGTTTCATTAAGCAGAGCGATTTTGTTAAAAGTATTTTTAGTGAATTTAAGTATGCGCCCATTGTAACATTTTTTCGACAATTCAAGTTATATTGAAACCAGAATTTATTTGATCAACCCACACTTTCAAATAACCTTAAATTACGAGCATATAACCTACTATCGTGACATGGGGTAATGACGAGTTTATGCTCTACTAGTCTACTATTAGGCCTAGTATTGGCGTTCTCAATAACGACGGTTTTTGACCAGGAAATTTAATAAATGTTCGAAAATTTACGTCTTTATGCTAAGAAAACATACTTAAGAGTGTATATAAGTGGAAGATTATATTTAAAGTGGGAACGAACGCGCGTTACTTTCACGAACGCATATTCGAATAATCCAAGATGGCGGCCCTTGCGGAGGTATATATTCCCGTATAAAATCGCCATTTGCTTGAAGAACTAGTTTTAAATGACGCCAGTTTTGATAAATTTAGCGAATAATAATTGTTTGACATATCAATTGACGAAATAAAGTGGGTTTGGCCAGGAAATTCTGACTTTTACACGGGTTCACAGATGGCATTCACCGCATTCGCCATGTCACTGCACAGAAGCTGGGATGAAACAATTTGATAATTGGCAAGCTATTCTGGCAAATTTGTACTTCATTTTTGATGCCGTGGACAATATTTATATTTTAATGTGGAAGAGCTAGCGGATGACACTAAAAAGGAGGATTAACGACTGTGTGAAAACCGCAAAATTATGCGCTATAACAATTCAAAGCCTTAATTTCCTGAACTCCATACCTGCGCTGTGCGAGCGATAATACAGAATATTATGTGTTCGTTCTTTATTTAAAATTGAAAACGACGGACAATTACAATTTATATACAGTAATATTTGACTTTTATATTTGAAGTCAAATAATATTTTATCCATTTTCAATTGTGATTTTCTGCGGCTTTGACATTTTATGAAAATGATGATAAACAAATATTTGTACTGACGTCGGACTTTACGCCCTATCATTTCGTCGACGTCCATGCCTCCGTATTGTAAGTAAAAAAACCTGTTTACAGCAGTTTCTGACCATGACCTGAAAATAATCTGGTTTGAAAATTTGGCTGTGTAAAAAATAATTTGTATAACACGCCCCCGAGTATACCCCGCGGGCAGGGTGCGTGGTTTGTAAAAACTTATATAACCCGCGTGTTATATTCGCGAAAATACGGTAAGTGTTCTAAGCAAGTATAAACTGCCTATTTCCCCGACTGTCTGCACCTAAAACTGCTCTAGAAACAGTCCTATTAATTTCATTTTGTTGACGTCTCTTATGTTATGTCAATACAAATGTAAAAAAAAAAATTTTTTAAATAAAATTTTTTGGGGGAAAAAAAAAATTTTTTTGATTTTTTTTTTTTTAAATAAAATTTTTTTACAAACATATTTGGGTCGCGGCCGTAAAAATGGGTCGGTCGCGTTACCGGAAACACAACACTTTTTTTACGCCTAACCATTTTAAAGTCTGTCATCATTACCATCATCATTATCATAATCATTACTCTCATCATTACCATCATCATTACTCTCATCTTAACCATCATCACTATCCTCATCGTCACATCATCATCATCATCACTGCTCTGACATTCGATAAATCAGGCAACTAACCTCCGTTCATATCGGATCTTTGTGGGTGGGTGTTGACCCAGTTGGGCTCCCCGTGGGTGGCCCATCGTGTGTGGGCGATGCCAATGTGTGTCTCGAACTTCACCCCGAAATCCAACTCCTTCTTGGCCACTAGAAAAAACAAAAGCATACCATAGGCCATGCATTGTAAGGCACAGTAAGAGCATGTCAGGATAAAATAAGGTAAGATATGGTACGTGTCAAGGTACAGTCAAGACAAAACAAAGTAAGGTATGGTTTAGAAAGTTATACTAAAGTACAGTCAAGGTCATAGAAGGCAAGAAAAGTATACACTAAGTTAAGATAAAGGTGAAATCAGGTAAGGTATGGTATGACACATTATGTATAGTCATGTAAGGCCAATGGAATGATGGATAGGTGGATGGAGTGATTAGATGGGTGGATGGATGCATGAAATGGATAGAATGATGGATGGATTGATGGAATAAAGAATGGATGGAATGATGGATAGGTGGATGGATGGATTGATGGATGGAATAAAGGATGGATGGAATGATGGATAGGTGGATGGATGCATTGATGGATGCATGGATGAATGGATGAATTAATCAAAGGATGGATGGATGGATGTTTTACCTTCGATTTCCTCTTCAAGTGCTGCCACCTTTCCCTTTCTCTTGAGAAGACACATGAGCACCTCCAGAGCGTTCAGCGCCACCTCATTGCCACCATCAATGGCAATCCCTACGACACATTCAGTCAGCATTTCACATGCACATAATTGAAAATAATATCAAAAATGATGATGATGATGATGATGATGGTGAATTCGTGAAATGTCTATTTTGATTATAGATTTTGTCTATTCATTCATATTAACCCCTTTACCAGTTATTAAATTTTTTAAAACCTACCCTTATTTGGTGAATAAATTTTATGTCGATCTACATGGAATAGCATACCTCACTCATGAATTTGCGGCATACCTCACTCATGAATTTGCGAATATATGGTGTTTCAAATGACGACATTGACGATCGATGACGTCAACGATGACGTCATTGAAGATCTATGACGTCAACGATGACGTCATTGAGGATTGATGACGTCAACGATGACGTCAACGATGACGTCATTGACGATTGAAGACTTCATTGAGGATAAATGCCGTCATCGATGGCGTTATTATTGACGTCATTGACGATTGACGACGTCATTCATGACGTCATTGATGAAGTCATGGACGATTGATAACGTCGCTGACGACGTCATTCACGATTCATAACATTATTTACGACCTCATTGACAATTTATGACGTCATCGTTATTATCGTCAACCTCATCATCATCGTCGTCGTCGTCATTCTCATCGTCGCCGTTGTCGTCATCATTATCATCATCATCGTAGTCGTCATCGTCATCATCATCACTGTAGTCTTTGTCGTCATCATCGTAGTTGTCATCGTCATCATTGTCGTTGTCACCGTCATCCTCATCATTGTCATCATCAACATCGTCGTCGTCATCATCTTCATCGTTATCATCATCCTAGTCGCCGTCATCCTCATCGTCGTCGTCGTCATCCTCCTCCTCATCATCGTCGTCATCGGCATAATTATGCACCGCAACGACGTCTTAGCAGTTTGGACAAGAAAAATCGACGCTGTAGTTCATAATATCAGTTGGACGATTATAATCGGGGTTGCCGTATAAAGGTCGATTGTTAAGGACGATTATAATCGGGGTTGCCGGTAAAGGGGTTAATGATTTGTTGAATAATTAACAAATTGATTGTTTAATTAAAATGTTAACACTAATTAATTAGTTAATTCATTCATTGATATTAATTAATTAATTAATGCACTCACTCAATTATAAATTCGTTCATTAATTTTATTCAATGGCTCACAAATACATCCATTCGTTTATTTTTTCAATAAAATCATTCACTGATTCGTTAATTCATTATTTCTTAAATTCATTTAATTCCCTGTTTCAATTTGTTGTTGTGTACCTGCCGAGTCGTATCCTCGATATTCGAGTCTCTTGAGTCCATTGACGAGGATCCTGATGATCTCGTCTCTTGTTCTCGGCGTCAGGTAGTTCAGGTAGGCAAATATACCTGTGGCAAAACAGCACAGCAACAGGTAAGGTAAAAAGGCGATATAAAAATGAAGACCACAATATGCGCATACACACAAACAATCACAATACGCTGACAAACTCGTAAAACAGCCCAGACTCAGCCCATTTAGGTATCTGGAGTAGAACTCTAAGTACAATGTTTTTGTCCTGACAAGAGATTTTACTCTCTAACCCAGTTGATTTTATAACCCATGCCACAGAACACTAGACTACCATCTATCAGGTTCAACACTAGGGTGCTTGGCTCAAATTTGCTTATGTATCTGCCTATATGTGTTGCACTGGTTGCCTGTAGCCCAACATATCTCGTAATAAATTGCTGCTCTGGTTTCATGCTGCATCCTTGGTTGCCCGTCATCTATGTGATCTCTGTCACCCAGTCTCTGACGTTGAAGTGCATCGGGTTCTTCGCTCTGCTATTTTCCAGCTACATTCCAGCTAGCCTACACCACAGTTAGAACCAAGCACATATTACAGGACAACAATAGATAAATGAACAGGCAAGAAATAAGGGCAAAATGCTACCCATCCTATTGTTAACCAGTTATTATTATAGTAATAATTATATAATTATAATTATTAGGGTATTATTGTTCGGTGAGGGAGGGAGGGAGTCCGAGGGCCGTTCGCTGCGGTCAGCTGCTCGCGGTGACTATCTTGTCCCTTTTTGTCGTACCGCTACTATGCAGCGAAGAGCTTATTCCGTGGTGGGTCCAGCTGTCTGGAATGGCCTCCCTACGGCTCTCCGTTCTCTTCCTCGTGACTCTGCTGGCTCTTTCTACCGTCTTCTCAAGACCTTTCTTTTTGACCAGGCCTGGGTTGGGAGCGCCTCTGAGTAGAGATCTTGAAGAGGCGCTATATAAATTTATGTGATTGATTGATTGATAACCTGCAGTAAGGATGTAGGTCAGTTAATTAACTCTATATTCCTTCCGGGTTCAGTCCTGTTCTTTGTTAGTCTCACCCTCTCAGTCTCTGTCACACATGCACGCACCCATCCTTCTTCTTATTATTATTAATAATACACACTTTATTGAGTCCATTAACAAATATCCCAGAGGCATAAATCGAAGGGCGTGGAGTTACTGCAGTACATAAAGAACTTGCTCATTGGTCATTACAAGCGGACTGCTTCAACCAGTTGGCCGTGCAGTGTCCCTCCCTCCCTCACCGAACAATAGACCACTGGATATGTCTATTGTTCCGTGTCGTTACGCTCAATATGCACGCACTTGGCACTTATTCAGGTCACTGTGATAGCCTTTGTGCTCTCTTCTTTAGTCTTCTTTAGTTCTCTGCCGTCATAAATTATGTCCAATGACTCCATGCATATCTGTTCTGTGCATCCCTCTTTAGCAGCAACATTGTTCTTGGTCTTCATCTCGTCCTTTCCCCCTCCATTCTGTCTCTTACTATGGTGTCACACCTCATGATGTGGCCAATCCAGTTTCTCTGCCACCCTCTTTAGCAGCAACATTGTTCTTGGTCTTCATCTCGTCCTTTCCCCCTCCATTCTGTCTCTTACTATGGTGTCACACCTCATGATGTGGCCAATCCAGTTTCTCTGCCACCCTCTTTAGCAGCAACATTGTTCTTGGTCTTCATCTCGTCCTTTCCCCCTCCATTCTGTCTCTTACTATGGTGTCACACCTCATGATGTGGCCAATCCAGTTTCTCTGCCACCGTCTTTAGCAGCAACATTGTTCTTGGTCTTCATCTCGTCCTTTCCCCCTCCATTCTGTCTCTTACTATGGTGTCACACCTCATGATGTGGCCAATCCAGTTTCTCTGCCACCCTCTTTAGCAGCAACATTGTTCTTGGTCTTCATCTCATCCTTTCCCCCTCCATTCTGTCTCTTACTATGGTGTCACACCTCATGATGTGGCCAATCCAGTTTCTCTGCCACCCTCTTTAGCAGCAACATTGTTCTTGGTCTTCATCTCGTCCTTTCCCCCTCCATTCTGTCTCTTACTATGGTGTCACACCTCATGATGTGGCCAATCCAGTTTCTCTGCCACCCTCTTTAGCAGCAACATTGTTCTTGGTCTTCATCTCGTCCTTTCCCCCTCCATTCTGTCTCTTACTATGGTGTCACACGTCATGATGTGGCCAATCCAGTTTCTCTGCCACCCTCTTTAGCAGCAACATTGTTCTTGGTCTTCATCTCATCCTTTCCCCCTCCATTCTGTCTCTTACTATGGTGTCACACCTCATGATGTGGCCAATCCAGTTTCTCTGCCACCCTCTTTAGCAGCAACATTGTTCTTGGTCTTCATCTCGTCCTTTCCCCCTCCATTCTGTCTCTTACTATGGTGTCACACCTCATGATGTGGCCAATCCAGTTTCTCTGCCACCGTCTTTAGCAGCAACATTGTTCTTGGTCTTCATCTCGTCCTTTCCCCCTCCATTCTGTCTCTTACTATGGTGTCACACCTCATGATGTGGCCAATCCAGTTTCTCTGCCACCCTCTTTAGCAGCAACATTGTTCTTGGTCTTCATCTCGTCCTTTCCCCCTCCATTCTGTCTCTTACTATGGTGTCACACCTCATGATGTGGCCAATCCAGTTTCTCTGCCACCCTCTTTAGCAGCAACATTGTTCTTGGTCTTCATCTCGTCCTTTCCCCCTCCATTCTGTCTCTTACTATGGTGTCACACCTCATGATGTGGCCAATCCAGTTTCTCTGCCACCTCCACATGGTCCCCAGCATTGACCTTTCCTCTCCCACCAACTGCAGTATTTCTTAGATCGTTCCTCCAGCTGACATGCTTCATTCTTTGCCAAATCCACATTTCGAAAGCCTTCAATCTTCTTATTTCATCCTTTCTCATTGTCCATATTTCTGACTCATACAGGACTACACTCCACACCAGCGTCTTGACCATTCTATTCTTTAGATTCATATTTAGTTTTCCTCTCTTTTGTTGAATGCGTCTTTTCCCATAGCTATTCTTTTATTTCTATATGGCATTTTGCTTCATCTGTGACCAAAACTTCCTATATATAGGTAGCAGAATTTCTCTACCTGCTCTATTTCCTCTCCGTTTAATGCGATCTTAATTGTTTTCTCTCCTCCTTTGCTTATCCTCATAGCCTTTGTCTTCTTGATGTTTATTTTTTATGTCGTATTCTGTCAATAACATCTTCAGTCGATCCATCATTCTTTGTAATCCTTCTTTTGTACATTGCACAGCAGCATTTCAATGAGTTTTTACAGGCTCTAAAGAAATTATCCGATAATACAATGAACACATAAGTACATGTGTACTACACATAAGTACATGTGTACAACACATAAGTACATGTGTACTACACATGTACATAAATCAACACAAACATACTTTAATCAATGTAATGAAAACTACAACTTGTCAACTACTAACAATGACATATTATAGAAAGTTTATCGTCAGTTTTAGTTTTCGATAATTACTCACTTGATGTGGTCTGCCATTGCATTTGAATATTGGGCCAAGGCTATGGGGGGTTCATGGACCTTTTTGGTCCCAGGCATGGGTCTATTGACCTTTTGGACCTATGTCGTTGGTCTAATGGAATTTTAGGCATGTCTTTTTGGGTCTGTGTTTATATGTGGGTCTGTCTGCCTTAGTGTGCCTGACTCAGTTTGTGCCTGTCTGTGTTTATATGGTGCCTGATATGCATGCCTGTGTGTGCTTTGTATACCTGTTAGCATGTGGGTATGTGCACCTGTCTGTGTCTGTATGTGTGCCTATCTCTTTGTATGTGTGTCTGTCTATGTGCCTTTGTTTACAAGTATATGTTTGCTTTTTCTTTGTACGCTACTGTTCAGGTCTTTCATCTATGTTCCTACTGTTGCGTCATCCCTCTGTATGCTCTGTCTCTATGTGTGTGTGTGTGTGTGTGTGTGTGTGTGTGTGTGTGTCTATTATGTGTTTTTGTTTGTATAATTATGTGCTTTTTCCTTTTGTACACATACTTTTCAGGTCTTTCATCTATGTTCCTACTGTTGGTCATCCCTCTGTATGCTTGTATGCCTCTGTCTCTATCTGTGTGCCTCTATCTGTTCATGTTTGCCCGACTGTCATGAGAAAAACGGAGTATCTTTAGTACACTTGTCTGCAGGCACTATAATTTTATGCAAAGGTGATTTTTCCCCTAGAGACCGCTTTGAGCCCCACCCTGCACGGGGTGCACGCCACACCTCCCATTCAACCCTACCCCTCAACCCTCCCCTCCACCTCAGACAATAACTTGACAAGTTTACTCACCAACTTGGCAAATACATCCAATCATTCAGCTGCCTAAAAATTTCATGAGAAGTAAAAAACTCAGGAATCGATATGTTGTCTCCAGGTTGTCACACAATTTTTGTTGTCCTGAGATTGTCCGGTTGTCAACTATCTGTTAGATCATGAGGTTGCCCAGTACAGAAATATATGCATCACCCATACATACATGCAAACACATACATATATACAGGGCTTAAAGTGTGGCAGGACGGTCATGGACGGCGTCCTGGCATTTATTTTCAAATCTCTATGCTGTCCTGCCACTTATTTTGCCAGCACACCCGAAAATGTATGGGACGTCCTGGCACTTATTTTGGAAATGTAAGGGGCGTCCAGACACTTCTTTTTTTTACACTTTTAGTACCGCATATATACATATACATTAGTCCACTGTATTGTAATGTATTGCATTTATCACTTTCTATAGCACTCTAGAAAAACTTGGAAGTTAAACACCCACTCACACCCTTCAGGGAAACACCCTGGCACACATAATTATATATACAGGTATACATACACAAATTCCCTAAGTGTGCCCTGAACATTTTCCAATGTATAGATCTAAGGCCTTTAAAGTTGGATATTAAGGAGTTGTCATGATAAGGTAAACAGAGAGGGCGTGCATGTTTCAGAACAAACAAGAACCTCAACACAACCCCAAGTAAACAGAGCAGAACACAACTGTCTGGGCCTGATCCACAGTCCACACAACACCATGCCAGCCCAGAGTAGGCCTACTGCCCTACAGAGGCATGGACTACGCCCTCCATATACACACTACCTGGCCTTTCAGTCAGCCAAGCAAAACAACATTGGGTTACACACAAATCTCAACCCAAATACTAAGTAACTCTGGCAGCCCCCCCCCCCAACATACACAACGCAAGCAGTGCCATGCACCCATCACACAAGCAAAAGAAATCCAAAAAGAGTTTCCACCATACTCAAAATATCTGATAAATTTATCAAAATGCCCTCTGAACCCTACACACCAAGTGAAAGGCAAAGGAACTTCAGCCAATAAAGCAAACGCCCATTTCGAAACCTCCACAAATCCAAACTCAAGACGGTGACAGACAGTAAGGATTTCAAGAGACCATATAAACTCAAAACAAATTCAACATGGCCGATTCTAGGAAATAGGTCTTGAAAGCCAACACCCTAGGAACTCAAGTATGTATACCTATGATTAATCATCATTGCTAGAGTTGCATCAGTGAAGAAACATACCTTACATGAATTCTTGTTGACTATAAATCGGGGCAAAGTCCTTTGTTGTTGCGTTTAATCTGGTTCCTCCAAGTGCTAATCCCAAGATCCATATAGCAGCCCTTCTACTCCCTTGACAAGCCCAATTAAACAAATATTACGAAAAAGTCACAACAATATGGCTTTCTACATGGTACAGCCACGTGGGTTTAACAACGTTTTTGGTTTTAGCTTCTACAACAGGTAGGTCTATGCTGCTATGCAAAGACCTTTGGCACTGTGAAAAGGTGAAAAACTTTGGTGACGATACAAATTTCATGATCTTATTCAACACACGTCTTGGCAGCCTGGTGGGCATCCACTTATTTTAGAGTTGTCCTTATGGAGTGGAAGGTTACATAGACCTAGAGGAACTACAAGTATCCAAGCAAAATCCCTCCCCTCCTTTTACATTCTTTGAAAGCTCCAATGTTCGAAAACTTATAAAACTTAGCGGGCCAGCTTTGAAGCCTAAGTAGTAGATAAAGTTGAATAATGACTACTCAATAATCTTCAATAGACCATAGATAACATGCATATATGCAAAATGTTATGATAACCTTTAATACAGCGTTTGATAGAGTGTATATTATATAGCTAGCCAATCACATAATGCACAGTTGCATACATACAAACAACACAATTGTACACATATTACATACATATATACATACATACATACATACATACCCATACATGCACATATTACATACATAATGCACACATACGATTTCATACACACACATACATACATCTATACACAAACAAACAGACAGGCAGACAGACAGAACCAAACACACAGCCACATGCAGCAGGGTAGTTTTTTGCATGAGACATCTGTACTTGACAATAGAGCAACATCTGCAATAATGCATATCAGCGATAAAATGTAAGTACAAATATTTTTTTACAAACCAAATTGCTAATTGCATTTTCGTGTGTTGTACACACAATAGCATAGTTGCAAAAAACGTTTTATTCCTTTTTTATGCTTCTAAGAAAAAATCTTGTTTATTTCCTCCTTGTTTTTTGTCTTTGTTTTACATGACCTTACTTATTTATTTACTGTCTGTAATTATTTTGATTCATTTCATTGTCACCTGATATCTTTTAGGTTGTTTCTGTACTTTCAAGAATTCAGCAAATTTACATCTCTATTTGAACCACTTTAACGTCATCACTCAAGAAATAAATAGAATTGAAGCTTTAATTTAAAAGAAATATCAATATTTTAATTTTTCAATTTCTTACCAAACCAGAGTTAAAAGAAGTAAAATAATTGCCGTGGATTAATGTTACTTATAAGTTATTATCTATTGATAATTAAAAATTATTAAAAATTATGTTATTTGCATGTCGATAAATATTAAATTGTGTAAACAAGGCTTTTAATTTTAGACTGCAGTACAAGATGTAACAAAGTCCAATCATTTTCTTTTCCGTTTTTTCTCGGTTTTTATATTTTGGAAAGAGTACCGGTATGCATTTTATTCTGTTTTTATTCGTCTTTTGTCAGTCTTAACAAATCTATCCACCACAGAACTCACAATAATCTAAATTAGCAAGTCAATTTATATCCAAGCCTTTAATATCCACCTAGACTTCTTATAGTGATGCAGGATTTTCGCATCAAGCTACGTGATGATGCAAGGAATGTTGCAATCATGAACCCAGCCATGCAGGGCAGAGAGAAAAAAAAGCAGTTTTAAAAAGAGGAAGCAAGGGATGTGTATCACATATCTGGCATACGTCAAAATCTCAGAGAAAAGGTGGGAATACGCCTTAAAACATAACTGCTCAAAGGACAGTGAGTCACCAAGGAGGTAATGGCAGTGAAACATGCGAAATTTCATGGCCTGAAGACTGCTCCTTTCACACTGCCCTGTGAAACCCCACCAAACAGGTTGAGACATAAAGCATCCTTGTCAGGATTGTGGCACCTATGAAAACAAATGGCCAACATTGCCAAGTACAATGGCATACCACAGAAGCTCAAGGTATCCTCAGTGCAACAGCTGTTCCTGTATCAGTTCTTGCTTCCGGATGACCATGCAAGATGCAATTGTGCGAAAACGGTCATTAAAATACTTATATCTATCATTGGCACTTAAAAGCAGTGTTGGAAACTCTGTCTTAGTGACTCACAATTGAGTTTTCAGTTCAGGATGTGCTTCAATTGGACAAGGTGGGTGGAGGATTATGGGTGGCACAGGTAAGAAGGGTAAGCCTGCACATAGAGTATTCAGGAATGCCAATTTAAGGCAAAGTTCACATCCTCCTGGACCAGGTAGTGGCCTATTTAAGTGATCTTTTAGATCACGATAATCAAAACTGGAGTATTAATACAAATTGAATCAACAATGTTTTGTTATTGTTATTACTGTTACAGTACTGTTACATTAGATAACAATATAAAGTCAATGCACTATTCGTAAATTTTACATTGTACACTATTGATGGAATATTCGTAAAGTAATGTAATATTGTGAGTTTATTATTCATTTAATTCAACATATTATAGGCAAGCCTAATCCTACAGTGTGGACTACAAAGTGTAATCAACAAAGACAAATCGTACAACAAAAGACCCAACAAATTCAAAATAGAACAAAAGACAATGAATGAAACCAGATAAACGAACAAAGAAATTGTCAAATTAAGCAACCAGACTGTCCTATACTACCGGATTTGGCAGAGCAATTCAATTGTCTGTCGTAATTTCACTCAACTCTGACAGATTACCGGTAATTACCACTTCCTAATTGAGCATCATTAGCGCTCTTGTGATGCATCTCAAATTAAACCACAATAGGTCATTATTAATTAAGTAAATTATGCTCTTGGCCTTCCTTCTGAATCTTACTCTAGAGTCCTCATTACCTATCAAACATCTGGATGTCTAAATGCTCATACACTGTCGAGGCTGTCAACTGACTAACATCAGATATGCATTGTGCATCATAACGATATTCTTATTAATAATAATGTCAGATAATAATTATTGTCATTTGATTCTGATGATCGTAACAGAACTTCTCCACCGTATTCAATTTGCTTGCTTGCTTCCGTGTAACGACACTGTGTGTCATAACAAAGACGATTAGCGTCGCCCTCCTCCTCTAACCAGGCATGGTACTGGCACTGTCAGAGTGCAAAGAGTGGTGGAGTTGAACTTCTTTTGCCTGTGGCTTATCTTTAAAGTGCGCAATAGTGTAGTGGTTAGCAAGCTGGACTGTCGTTTGAGAGGTCAGGGTTGAAATCCTTACCAGGGCAGAAACTTAGCTTGAAATTCCTGCTCCACATACATTGTGAACTTCATCTTCTTCTTCTTTTCTTTTCATTCTCTGCCCTTGGGTAGGTTCAAATGTTTGTCGTCTCCATTGCTTCATCTATTCACTTATAATGAGTACAATATACACTGTCAGTGGGAAGACGAGATGACGAGGAAGAGGACTGGCCACCAACCCAACCACTCTTATATATGCCAATGCTATGAAAATGAAGTCACTATAGAACTTCAGATCCAAGATGTATCACAGCTAGCTCAACGGACTGCTTCTCCTCTTCTCCAGAGTAGATTCTAATCCAGCGTAGTCTGACTTCCTGGTTCTCTGACGGCATCGGTTTTCAATTTAAACTTAAATCTGACAAACTGCTTGGATTTCTGATTGCAATTTCAATTAATTATGCCAGGATCAATCGTGATACATTCTTGACTGTGTGCACATTTTTGTCAGATCTTTCAAGTCATAATCAAGTAATTATCCTTTAAGTCATAATCAGGCATTAGCCTATGATGCAGAGGACTCAAGTTGGAAAGCCCCATGATACCCTTTAAAAGACACTCCCACGCCCAAGGCCAGCAAGTTGTTGAGTTACAATTAACAGAGTTCCAATTTTAAGAAGCACGAGCCTTTTTAGTCATAGGGTAACATGGTAACGCCCAACAGTCAAGCCTGTATGACAATGCGTGCATAAGAAGAGCATTTGCAGGAAGGTATCTATAGAGAGCCTCAGAAGATGCTGGAAAGACCCTAAGATTTTGTCTGTCTATAGGTCCATCAACTGATGCCACAACACAGTAGATTTCAAGTTCAATCTAAAAGTTCTATATCAAATCAAGTCCAATACTATAAAGTGTAAGGCGTAAAAAAAAATTGTTGTGTTTCCGGTAACCCGACCGACCCATTTTTACGGCCGCGACCCAAATATTTTTGTAAAATATTTTTATTAAAAAAATATTTTTTTCAAAAAAAATTTTTTTTTTCAAACATTTTTTCAAATTTTTTTTCAAATTTTTTTTTCTTAACATTTGTACTGACATAACATAAGAGACGTCAACAAAATGAAATTAATAGGACTGTTTCTAGAGCAGTTTTAGATGCAGACAGTCGGGAAATAGGCAGTTTATACTTGCTTAGAACACGTACTTTGTTTCAGCGTGCAAAAAAGACTAGTGGGGTATACTTTTTCGGATAGTCACTGCATAAAAATATTTTACAAAATAAAAATATTTTCCGACCTACCTACCCAATTTTTTTGGCTCTGTTACCGGAAACACAACATATTTTTTTTTTGGCCTAATCATATTGCACTTGTAATCAACGACTGTCACAAATTATATAAATAATCACCACTTTTATCATCATTATTATGCATAATTTATTAAGTGATGCTCTGATGACCAATTAATTATCAGTAGGTGGTGCTGAGTAATTATTGTGAGTAAAGGACTTGCACAAGGCCCCTACACAGTAACCATCTCATTGGAGGTTACAAGAACCCATAGTCTCTATATTACAAGGCAAATGCTCAAGCTAATATCGCATCCCACACACCAGCACCTTAAAATACTGCGAGACATCAACTGCACACTCTTCCTCGAATAGCCACACTCTATTTCAGTGGTTCTTAACCTTTTCAATGGAGCCGAACCCCAAGAGAAATCCATGACCACTGACCGAACCCATCAAGTTTGAACAATAATTTTTTTAACTAATGGGAGCAAAAGGAAATTTTAAAAAATTGTACCAAAATGTGATACAATATTAATACCTTCAATACATGAACAACAAACAGTTAAGTAACCGTACAAACACTACCAATTGCATCTTAATGTGATTATGTATCCTTTGTTGTTGCTGTTTGGAAACAATAAAAACACTCATACTCACTGACCCTGAATATGCATATATTTCAGAGGACCTCTGCCGAACCCCTGGCACTGGCTCATCGAACCCCAGGGGTTCGGTCGAACACCAGTTAAGAAACACTGCTCTATTTGAACTGTTTTATAGAAACTTTTGGGTCATAGAATGATAGTGTGTTAGAAGACCTCAAATTTAATCTCTCAAAACTCTGCATTAATCACATGCCCAGACAAGCTAGCTGCACACCAATGCTTTACACTTATTAACATTTTTCGTTTTTACATTACTTTTCAGGTATATTACTATTTTTTATTATTACTTACATAGACATATGTTATATTGCATTATTTGTGCATTTGCAAATGGAGTATAAAAGGCTACACTCACTTATTTACTAGTCTATTAACTCTATTTCAGAAACACATTACCATATATAGGATTATAGGTCCGCTACCAAAACGAGTAAAAAAACTGTAATCCACTGGAGTAGCCATGTAGAAACATGACAGATCAGAGGACACTATAGACGTCAGAAGCAACATGAGTTACGATAGATCTATAGATTCAACAACTTCAGCTGTTCTTACTTCACATAAATCTTTGGTTTGCTTCAGAAACATCACACAATCCAAGTACTCCACAACACATAATCACACACGCACCAACATGAATCAATATAATGTCAATATTTATTGGCATGTTGACAAATGATCACCAGAACTTGAACCGTTTTTACCAGTGGTCTCCGTGTATTCAACACATGAACAGGAATTTACAAATTTACACAGCCATTTAAAAATAATTCTCTACAAAACAGTTTGTATTGCATGCCACGTTTTACTCAAAGCAGAATTTCACTAAATTCAATGACCTTACAACTAAAAGTTACACCCAAAAACCTTCAAGGTTCAAGTGAGCCTTCGAAAGTCACCATCCTGTCAAAAGTCAACTGTCAAATCTTATGATATGCCACATTCACAGTTCTTAAAAACCTTGAATGCATAGATAGTTTAGATACTTTTATTTATAAACATACCAAAAAATAAAAATTTCATAATTGTTTATTATGAATATTACTACTATCAATAATAACAATCATAATAAAATAGAAAGATTGTTTTATTGTTCAGAAGCAGAGTTCCTTTACTAGTTTAATACATAGTACTACTTATCACAATAATAATAATTTGTTTTAGTAACAATGGAATTCTGGGACATTAACATAAGCTAAAGTTAGACGTTTAGTTTATCTTAATGTCCCAAAAATTATATCTCTCAAACTACATGCCCAAGTATATACTTCACATATATATTCAGCATATATAATGAACAATGAACCTTAGATGTGAAGATGTGAACGATATGTCAGATTAAGAATGTCATGCCAGATTTGATGGGCACTTCTGACTTAACGTTTGAAGTGATTGATTCTATACTTTAATCTATAAATACAAATTTGCATCACATAAATCCAATCCAACATTGATAAGATGAGTCTTTTGAGTGCTCAGATAATCCTGAAGGGGCGCTATATAAATGTCTTAAAATTTATGAAGTAAATGAGCCTGTTTTTAAGGGGCCATTCAGTCTGGTCTTCAGAAAAATGGTCCTAAGAATCCTTAAAGTCAAGACCCTTAGTCTTTGAAACCTATCAAGTCTTGCCTTTAGCATTTATATTGTATCGTAACATATCTATAGATTTATGTAGTGTGTCTCACAGAATAACTATTCAAAAGTATTCTCAGCACGGAAACTCCTGGAAAATAAATGTTTTTAAAGAATAAGAAACTGAGGATGGAAAACGAGTCATTAGTTTAGACTTTAGACCTTAGTGCAGGAGGAAGTTCATTCCAACTAGAGACACCAACTTCACCAAAAGCCCAATGTTGGACAAGAGTAGTCGTAGTCATGGGCACAAAATGATTGAGATAAGCAGAACGCGATGAGCGAGCGAAGATGCAGATAACGGCTTTGGCATAATTATAGTTGAGAGATGTTATTTTAAGGGCATTAACATAAACTAAACGTCAAACTTTTCCATTGACGTTCTAGCCACTCGCCCACAAGGCGCCGTTCAAGTTGCGTAATGTACGCGGCCCAATTTAACACGACGCTAGACAAATCTAATTCACAAATATGTTACAACAATTTTCTGTTACATGTTAAAAACAAACTACATTACTAGGCCTACTATTCCGATTTCATTACCACGCTGTAAACGTCTTACGCAAGCTACTGGAATCGTAAACATCGCGCTACATAAATTCTGGAACGCGA
Organism: Lumbricus rubellus; assembly: GCA_945859605.1. Taxonomy (NCBI): domain Eukaryota; kingdom Metazoa; phylum Annelida; class Clitellata; order Crassiclitellata; family Lumbricidae; genus Lumbricus; species Lumbricus rubellus. The sequence continues at coordinate 21,567,945 of OX243822.1, read as the reverse complement.
TTGCCAAACCTCTGCATGTGAACTCGGCACAAGATGCTTTTAAGAGTTAAACTTACCGCACATTTTGGTATGTCGAGTTGATTTAAAACGAGAAATTAGAAACGATTTTTCACGAAGACAGAAAGCTCACATCTGAACCAAACGCCACGTAGCCACCGCTTTTCATGAACGATGTTGCTCATGAATATGCATGATTATGCATGATCTATTTTTGGAACACAGATGGTTGCTAAGGTTGGACTTGATGTGCGACAGTAAGTACTTTGTTGTTATAGCAACCGTGTCATTTATAAAATGAAAATAACTTAGCATAAACTTTCCATTTTCAGTAATCCAGAAACAAGATGGGAGATCTGAAACAAAACAGGCTCTAAACAGATTTAGCAGATAAACTCAAAGCACTGCTTTTTCACAGATCTTATCCTGATTTTTCCACTTCCCATACCCCACTCGACACTAATTTCAACTCTAAACATCAGACATCACCCATCTTAACCCTTTGAACCCGGGGCTCCCGTAACGCTATGGATAACGGGTCGGAAACCGGACAGCCGATTTCAAAGGGTTAACTGTCCGTCTGTCCGCCTGGTTGAATCTCCAGATATATATAATTGTGTAATGTGTATGCTGGTCGCAGAAAACCGTTTCTAACATTAATGCCGACGAACTTAAGCAGGTCATTGAAGTAAAAATTAATGGTCTCTATTAGACGACACACAAATAGGCCTACATGAGTCAACAGGACAGTGGAAATAGAGTTTAAGGGTCGTTACAAGAGAAAGCGGAGGATCAATCAAACATTTTCTGCGTAAAACATCATCATTAAACAACTGTGCAAACTTTTGGCCATGGATCATACAGTTCTAATAACAATTTCTCTCAAACGGTTGAGTATTTTGGGCTAAAATTTGGCTGTGTTGTACAAATATGAATTATGATTAGTTTGATGTACTATGATTTAGTTTATCTTTAAAATTGTTTAATTGCCAGCCTGCCAGGTTAACAAAGTTTGGGAACGTTTTTAATGACGTAAGTTTGTGCAAAATATTTTAGCAGGTACGACGTTATAACCTTGCCGCAGAGTATGATATAATAAACGTACTCTCTTGAAATTTGACATGTGTGCACAGAAATGATTGCTTAACATTTTGGTGTAAATTAATATTTGATATCTCTTAAATTAGATCTTTGCCGATCAACAAAGTTTGGGAACTTTTTTTATGCGCCACCCGGTATAATTATAAGCGCCTGTCAATAAGCTAGTTATTAGCTGCGACTTTGCCTTTTTGGGCGCTGTAGAAATTCCTAGTTTACGATTACGATTAGCCTACACTTGTCTTTGTAGTGGCCTGTAATATTTTTGTTCTTAATGACATTTTACATCATACAGGAGAGCGCAGAGAGCGCCTCTGAGTAGGTTTCTTGAAGAGGCGCTATATAAATTCCCGAAATGAATTAATGAATGAAAGACGTCTGAATGCGTTTTGATCGCATTTGAAATAATTATTCCAACGTAATGCGGCTTCCTCCTCTGGCACTGTCACATTATCAAGGTTTCTGGCTATAACTACTGCCGCTGGTCGAGTTATAACTATAGATTAGCCCAGTTAGCTACATCGGTAACGGCGTTCACCGCGTCTCAAGCGATTCTGGGAAAGAGAACGTTCGGGCTGCGATTCGCTTCCCGAGGGTGACTTATTCACAGATCTAAATCTCGGCATTATAGCACTGTTCGTATACACGAGGACCTATTTATGCGTGGCGTCCATTCAAACGGACTGCTGCAGCGGTGGTGGTGGTGAAAGATTTCGCCCGATCAATTCATTGAGAAATGAGAATGGTCGAGACCACAATACGGTCGCTATATAAAATCCGAGCACATTTGCATCGGTTAGAGTTAGAGAGCGACCCCCCCCCCCAAGCATTAAGCAGTCAGGTTCGCAAGGCAACGGTGGTTTATTTCAGAGATGTAAATCTCGGACTAGCACAATGGAAGAAGAGAAGCACAATGGTCGACGTGTACGGGGAACTATATAGAATGGGTCTGAATGGCGTTGGTCCCATATATTCAGCTGTGGTGAATGCTCTCACCCGATCGACATATGAACAGGGTAGTTGTGATCTCCAAACTTCTGCAGCGCCACTCGAAAGCCAAGCGCTGGGCACCAGCTTATTCACGAGCATTGAGTCAGGCAGGTTGTCCTTAATTAAGAGTAGTCGCAGGGTGAGAATTGCCGGGGGGTTGGGGGTTCAACCCCCCAGTCTTTCTTAGAGCCCCATGTTAAAGTATGTTTTTCATACCCCAATTTCAAGTTTATCATAGGCCAACCCCCCCCCCCAGTTATTTTTCCACAATTCTCATACTGAGTAGTCGGAACAGGGTTGACGTCATACTGTCGTTATCGAAAAACGCATGAGCGCAATGGTTTACATTAACCACGCAATCATTTACAATTTTACACAATCGCTTACATCAACCATGCTCGTGCATTGCATGCATGAATCGAGTCGTTTTCAGGTGCAGAAATCGATTAGGCTACTGTTATTTTTTATACAAAAGACATTGAGGCCAATTTGATTCCGAGATATATCGATCGATAATCACCAGATGTTGCTTGTCAGCAGAGACAGAGACCTCTTGATGTTTCTGTAGACAGGCCCATAGGCCTAGGCTACACGGTGAGTAGAAAAACCAAACACCTAGGTTTTATTTTAATTTCGTGTAGGATTTACATTGGATATGTTCGCAAATAGACAATTATTTTGTAAAAATTGAAATTTAATTACACCCGTAAACACTCTTTCCCCCACCCCCAATGTGCCCATATAGGCCTACATGCTCTTGAATTGTGCAGGAAAGATCAAGAGTCTAGCATCGTGATGTATCATCAACAGAACCAAACAAAGGAAACCATATAGCCTAATTATAATTAATATATAGGATAACAAGTTAGCAAAAACCTGAATCCCTCGAGTCTTGTCGGATTGTTTTCCTTCTTGAAACATTTTACACTTGCAGGGTCTCTCCTAACAATTTATTTTTCAATATCGAAGTAGGCCTATCAGAAATGCTCGGTTCTCGTGCATCTTCTCGTTGCGCGAGATGAGTTGGCCGCTTACAACCTTGACTTTAAACAAAGATCTTCAACCTTCTCATATTTATTTTCGTTGATTTTTGCAGTTTAAGTTTTTTTTTATTTCCTGAACCAGACAAACACAATAAAATTATGGCAGTGATTATGGCAGTATCTGAACAATAATATAGTTCTCATTGTTGCAATTTCAATATCAAGCAACTGTTGATGTTAGGCTATTAGTTAGTCACAATTCTTTTCGCAATTTGCTAATTTAATTGCCTATTTAATATTATGATATATAAATGAACAATTAAATTAATGAATGATATAATATTATTTCCTTTTTTCTTGTGTTTTCTTCTTCCTTTCTCTTGGTGCTCTCAGATACTGGAAGATCAACAGTCTTTGATGCTGATCATGCTCGAGGTATACTGTGCGTTAAGGAATATTGATCGAATTGTCAGACTATAGCGGTCCAGAACGTTCGTCGAAATGACTGAGTTTCAAGTAGGCTACCATTTTATTCTTGGTGACTTCTGCGGCGCCTCCGGCCTGCGTCATATTTCATATATTTACATCCATTCGGCTAACACAAATTACACAATGTCATGCTGAAGATACATTTCCGTCAACTGAAGAATGAAGATACATTTCCGTCACTGAAGAATGAAGATACATTTCCGTCACTGAAGAATGAAGATACATGTCCGTCACTGAAGAATGAAGATACATTTCCGTCACTGAAGAATGAAGATACATTTCCGTCACTGAAGAATGAAGATACATTTCCGTCACTGAAGAATGAAGATACATTTCCGTCACTGAAGAATGAAGATACATTTCCGTCACTGAAGAATGAAGATACATGTCCGTCACTGAAGAATGAAGATACATTTCCGTCACTGAAGAATGAAGATACATTTCCGTCACTGAAGAATGAAGATACATTTCCGTCACTGAAGAATGAAGATACATTTCCGTCACTGAAGAATGAAGATACATTTCCGTCACTGAAGAATGAAGATACATTTCCGTCACTGAAGAATGAAGATACATTTCCGTCACTGAAGAATGAAGATACATTTCCGTCACTGAAGAATGAAGATACATTTCCGTCACTGAAGAATGAAGATACATTTCCGTCACTGAAGAATGAAGATACATTTCCGTCACTGAAGAATGAAGATACATTTCCGTCACTGAAGAATGAAGATACATTTCCGTCACTGAAGAATGAAGATACATTTCCGTCACTGAAGAATGAAGATACATTTCCGTCACTGAAGAATGAAGATACATGTCCGTCACTGAAGAATGAAGATACATTTCCGTCAACTGAAGAATGAAGATACATTTCCGTCACTGAAGAATGAAGATACATTTCCGTCAACTGAAGAATGAAGATACATTTCCGTCACTGAAGAATGAAGATACATTTCCGTCACTGAAGAATGAAGACACATTTCCGTCACTGAAGAATGAAGATACATTTCCGTCACTGAAGAATGAAGATACATTTCCGTCACTGAAGAATGAAGATACATTTCCGTCACTGAAGAATGAAGATACATTTCCGTCACTGAAGAATGAAGATACATTTCCGTCAACTGAAGAATGAAGATACATGTCCGTCACTGAAGAATGAAGATACATTTCCGTCACTGAAGAATGAAGATACATTTCCGTCACTGAAGAATGAAGATACATTTCCGTCACTGAAGAATGAAGATACATTTCCGTCACTGAAGAATGAAGATACATTTCCGTCACTGAAGAATGAAGATACATGTCCGTCACTGAAGAATGAAGATACATTTCCGTCACTGAAGAATGAAGATACATTTCCGTCACTGAAGAATGAAGATACATTTCCGTCACTGAAGAATGAAGATGCGTTTCCAAAAACAATTCCGCCAATGCATTTCCACCAGACATATCCATTTTCCTCCAGACATTTTCACCACTGAAGATACAGTTCCCTTCCATTCCTTCATTGAGGATACATCTGCCACTCTTACATTTCACTCCTGCTTAGAGTTCTTCTAATTCCATCTCCAATTACCAACAGAGGTTTATCCTTTATCTTTACTTCCATATAACGTCGAGCCATCTTTAGAGCTCAGTGTCGAATTCATCCATGGTCAGGGTGAGACTAGTACAGTTAGGTTAGGACTCAGGAGAGCCATACTTAGGCTATTCTCGTCAGGCGCCATAACTTCTGAAGCGCCACAATCATCTCGTCATCGACACGCTTCCAATTGGTCCGGCAGTCCTACGGAGCAGCTGGCGCACGGCGGACCGGAAGTTGCTGCTGTAGTAGCAGTAGATGAATGGATTGACGCAGCTGTTGGCGGCGCCGAGCCACTGAGCGATGGGGGACAGGTACTTCCGGACGAGCGCCCTCTCGTGTCTCGTCATCGCCGGTCCGAAGAGGTCCCTGAGGACGATGACGTAGAGTGGAAGCCAGGAAAGCGCGAAGAGGACGACGACGACGACGAGCATCTTAAGGACCTTCGTCTTCGTTCGGAGGATGTTTCTCTTGGTGCGCGGACCGAGGAGACCGCGGACCCTGCGGCGCCACACGCGGACCCCGATCATGAGGCAGAAGACGGCGATGAAGGACAGCGGGATGAAGTAGCAGGTGAGAAAGACGACTGCGACGGTGAACGCCTTCGCCGTCGATGGGTCGGTCCAGTCGGCGTGGCAGGCGACGTACGAGTGACCTGCGATGTGGAATGTCTTCTCGTCGTAGATGAGGATCCACGGAATGAAGGCGAGAGAGGGGACCAACCAGATGAAGAGGATGATGATGACGGCGCAGCGTGACGTCATCTTTGACGAGTTGTGAGAGAATATCGCCATGTATCTGTGGACAAAGCACGCATGGCCAGTTAGATCACGGTCGGGTTAAGTTGGGTCACTGCAGGGGGTTAAAGGCAGGTCAACGGGTTAAAGATAGGTCACTGCAGGGTTAAATAGTATACAGGTCACGTTCGGGTTTAAACTGGGTCAAAGACAGGTCAAAGCAGGGTTAAATATACGTCCCGGTAGGGTTAAAGACAGAGTACTGTTGGGTTTAAGTTAGGTCATGGTCGGATTAGAGTTGAGCCTGTCAGATTTCCCCCGGAATGCTCCCTCAGGACATTTAAACCCCTGGACTTCCCACCGTGTAAATTCTTCGGACACTTCCCCGCCATCTCACATTGTAGGTCTTCATTTAATATGACCTTTGATTCTCATTCACTTAAATCTGTCTCTGCACCTCTACGACGTTCGCACTCATATATCTAGATAAGTCGCCCATTAAATTTCTTCTTTGCCGTTTCATTGGGATAGAAAAACTGGACTTTACCTCCGGTCATATAGCAACTACTTTAGTAAACAGTTTCAAGGTCAGTTCAAGGTCTAAACCTCAATCTAAGAGGAAAATCAATGGAATGGTTGTAAATGCAGTCAAATGTTGTTCAATTTTTTGTGATTCTATACCTCTGCAAGTGAATGAGTGAGTGAGCGAATAAATGAATGATTGAGTGAATGGTTAATTGAGTGAGTAAATGGGTGTCATGAATGGGTGGGTAGGATGGGTGAGTAATTGAATGGGTGAGTGAGTGAGTCATCGTGAGTGAGTGGGCGAGGCAATGAGGCAGGCAGGCAGACAAACGGATAGACAGACAAACGGATAGACAGACAAACGGATAGACAGACAGACGGATAGACAGACAGTCAGACGGACGAACATATATAAATAATTATCTGCTTTGAAGAAACAGAAACACAATCTCTAGGGAAAGCATTAAAAAAATGTCCGCGTACATAAAACGGTCGGCAATAAATGCCGCCAACGGTCTCTCTCTGATACGCATCGAAGATTTAATACCACACTTGGCAGACAGACAGACAGACAGACAGACAGACAGACAGACAGACAGACAGACAGACAGACAGACAGACAGACAGACAGACAGACAGACAGACAGACAGACAGACAGACAGACAGACAGACAGACAGACAGACAGAGCAGACACACACACACACACACACACACACACACAGACGACATAGACTCGCACACGCGCACACTAAGACACACACCGACACACAGACACACAGATTAGCACAAACATACCTACTAAAAATTAATACCCACAGGGGCACAAGCAGACAGACACAAGAGCATAAGGCCATACATAAAGATTAATACCCACAGGGTATTAATAATTATTTATGTAATTAGGCTATGTCCTTCCAGAGCCCTTCCATAACACTGCGTACGCAAAAATCGGATTTTCATGCCTCCTCCCTCTGTTGCACCCCGTATATTTTGTAGACCCCTACCCCAAGCGTGCCTACAAAATTTAACAAACTTCCTAATTCCCTCTTTTGCAAAGGTTAATTAGCTAAAGTAATCATAATAATAATAGTTTACTTTAAGTAGGCCTAAATGTACTGCGCTGTAGGCTATATGTAAGCTTACAAGATATAGCCTAATGCAACAATCTTAATTAGCATCAATCTTAACTACTAACAGAACAGACAGCCTGCAAGTCATTTATGAAACATTTACTTTACCGATGGCCACTATTTATTTTTGTAAACATTATAGGCCTATTTGCTAGCTAAAATTTGTTGACTTTTATGGTTTAGGTCTGTTTAGATATGATCGGAATTTCATTGTAATGTCTAAAATGCTATCGGACGTCTGTATAATATAATAATACTGAGTAATAAATACACGCAGGCTAATGTGAACGTCACAATCAGACATATATTTTGCGAACGTACACATTTCGTCAAGACCCTTCGCCATACCAGCTTAAATCCGATCACCCTTTTAACCTCTTTCATCACAGCGTACGTAATATTTTGACATACACATATTATAGAAAAAAATTCCGAATGATAGACACAACAGCATCTGCATGGCAGGAACACTGACAAAGAATAACAGACGAGCAATGAGGAAGGAAGCAGACTGAACTAACGAGAACCAACTTCTTTTTAGCGCAGACAACTATCTATCAACAACGTTAGAATGGCCGACCATATAAATTATATTATATAGTATGCTTATATATATGCTGTAGATGTCGGACTACGTATAAACAGGTTTATTTATGTAAGTAAGTAAGTAAGTAAGCCGTTTATTGACAAAGCATCAAACACGTACAAAAGAGCAGTAATCAGTACAAATTCAATGACTTTCGAGTGATCGGTGCATAAGTCAAAGGGTCAATCCAAAAAGGTCGTATGGACCCGCTGAGGCTGGATTGACCCTTCCTTTCTCAATAACATTTGGCTATTGTAAAAAAAACAGTGCAAAGCACAACATCTTACACATGAAACGAAAGCAAACTGAAATGAAATGACACACAGATTTCAAAACAAAACAAAAAACAAGAAAAAAACAAATTATGACCAATTGTTTAAATCTAGTAAACAGAGATTAAACAGTCTTTTAATTTTTTCTTAAACATGTTAATGGTGGGTATAAGTGTAATATATTTTGGGAGGTTATTCCATATCATAGGGCCAGAACATTTAATCGAAAATAATTTCATCCTAGTATGTGCAACATCGGTGCGGTAGTGTAACAGAGTTCTAGTGAAATGGTTATGTACAGCAATTCCCTGACAAAAATAACCATCAAATGTCCTAGGCAACAATTTGTGATGATAGCGAAACATGAACAAACTGATTTGAAACTTATATATATCTGATAATCGTAGTATGTTATAGGTTCGAAAAATTGGTTTGGTACTGACAGACCAGCATAATAAGAAAATAGTTCGAATGGCACGTTTTTGCAAACTCTCCAATTTTTTTAAATAAAAACTATAAGTTGAGGCCCAGCAAATGTTACAATATGACAAGTATGGAAAAATTAAGGAATAGTATAAGCCTTGTAATGTAGCTTGAGAGAGACAGTGACGGATTCTTGATAGCACGCTAATATTTTTTGCTATTTTTTTAGATATCTGCTTAATGTGTTCTTTCCAGGTGAGGTGCTGGTCCAGATACACACCTAAAAATTTACACGATTCATGTAGGGCCAATCAGCATTCTGGAATGCATGACTCCGTTCTCTGATAAAATACACCTTACCAATACATTACATTAACTTATCTTATCATAATTATATCTTGCAACACACTAATAAATAGCACACATGCCTTTCTTTACGATTCATAATTTCATGACGAGCAATTAAGTTGCTTTACCTTGCGGTAACGCGTTTAACATAATCTATATAATTATATAAAAATGTAACCGCGTTTGGCACGGCTTCAAAGATCTCCGAACTTTCTTCATTGATTGCTTTCGAAACTTCACCAAAACGTTTAGTTCCAACACGGCCAGGTTTGCAGAATGCTTTTTGGGGAAAAGCGCAATGTTTTAAACAAAAAAAGCAACTTTGCAAATTCTACCGTTTTCAAAACATACGCCCGTTGATAAGTGTCTTCCGTTTTGTAGCGCATTTCAACACATTGGATTGCGGCCTAAAAAGAGCAAATTTTCAAATTCTACCGTTTTCAACACATAGCAACTTTGCAAATTCTACCGTTTTCAAAACATACGCCCGTTGATAAGTGTCTTCCGTTTTGTAGCGCATTTCAACACATTGGATTGCGGCCTAAAAAACAAATTTTCAAATTCTACCGTTTTCAACACATAGCAACTTTGCAAATTCTACCGTTTTCAAAACATACGCCCGTTGATCCCTTGCGGCCTTTTTACTGAAGCGTTTTAGGCCGCAATCCACTACCGGGAAGGGACGGCCCTCCCTCCCTCCCTCCCTCCCTCCCTCCCTCCCTCCCTCCCTCCCTCCCTCCCTCCCACCCTCCCTCCCTCCCTCCCTCCCTCCCTCCCTCCCTCCCTCCCTCCCTCCCTCCCTCCCTCCCTCCCTCCCTCCCTCCCTCCCTCCATGCGCATGCGCCCGTCGATAAGCCTTGCCTTTCAATTCGTGCGCGTTTCAAACGGTGGTTCAATTGTGTTCCGTTTATGTAGCGCATTTCAACACATTTGATTGCGGCCTTTTTTACTGACGCGCTTTAGGGCGCTATCCGCGTCGCTGTCCGGGGAGGGGGAAGGGGAGGGGAGGGGGAAGGAGGGGAGGGGAAGGGAGGGGGTGGGGAGGGGGAGGGGAGGGAGGGAGGGGGTGGGGGGAGGGGAGGACGGTCTTTTCTGCCACAGCAACGCGTGGCCGGGTTAAGCTAGTAATAGTATTCTATAATATGGCAATATACAGAGGCAGTAAAAGATCACCTTCGCCTTGCCATATGTGTAAGCACCTTGTGAGATACTCAAAAGGCGCTATATAACGTGTGTCTATGTTCATACATACATTCATAGATAAATCTTATTTTTACTGTGGTCAGAGTGTGAATCGTATTTCTCTTTTGCGTCTCTGGTTCAACACCTGCTGCAAAAATTATGGTTTCTGTTCACAAGAAACGGGTCCGTCACGTTGCGGGTGAATTTATGGGTGGCGATGGGGGGGGGGGTGTGAGGGCGGCGCCTCAAGCGACAGATTTTGTCAGCAAAGGACCACACACGTCGTTTGTGGGGGGAGGGCCGCTAGATGCTGCTGAACGGAAATTTGGCAGATCCACATAAGTAATTGCCTTGTACATGTACATGTACAGTGTGCATGCAATATATTTGTCTCATTTTACTTGGCCGTGTATTCCGTCTTGACTTGCCTTATCCTCATAGGCGTACGAGGCGGGGGGAGCAAATGTCCTCCTAGTGCCTAGTTTTACATTGCTTTTCATTGTAGATATTGTCGCATACCAGGTCTTATACTAGACGCTTTATAAACTCAGGGATTCGTAATGGGTGATCAAGAATGTTTACTAGAATTGACCTACAACAAGAACAAGCTGTATTTCATTTTTGATGTATATTATAAATATCAACATTCAACAGTAAATAATATTCAATACCCTAACTACCTATTGTGGCGTATTTATCTACTAAAATATTATAAGGTGCTTAGCTTCCTCAAGAGTTCCCTTCTTGAGTAGATGATGAGGTCCTTGTTCTTGACACAGGGAAACTGGATTGGAAGGAAAGATGGGAAGAAAGGTCGCTTCTCCCTGGCTGCCCTCGGTCGCCGTTTCACCACCGCGTCGTCTTCGTTCTTCTGTGAGCACTGGCTACTCACACGTCTTCTTCACTTCTGCTTCGTCGTCGAATCACCACTTCTTCTCGTTACTTCGAAACTCCAATCGCAACTGGTTCTCGCAATGTCTTCTCGATCCCAAGATCGATGCCGAGCGAAAATTGACTTTGTTCGCTATTACAGTCCGACTTAAACTTCGAACATTTCTATCTAACCCAGGTACTACGTTCCCTAGGATTTACAGATCAGCAGTGGAATAAACGTACAATAAGTCCCGTTTTTCACACTCAAATAAATGTCATCGGCGCATTCTGAATTAACGTTTTTGGTTGACAAATCGCAAAATGTCTGCCATTCTTTTCAGAATCTCATGCCCGAATCCGACCACGTGACTCTTCGGCTGCTCACAGTGTTGATGATCGTCTGCTGCGCGAAACGCTGTTTTCGTGCCTCCTCAAGCGTTGACTGATTTTTGTAGCGCATTTGTGTTTGTGATTTCTACTGTTATATTCGCTAATGCCACAATTCAATTCATTAATTATCTATTAAATACGCCAATTAATTGTCTAGCTTAACTGTTACTTAGTATTAATAATTACACAGGTTATTAGTTAATTGATTCGTTTGTTAAGGAGCGTTTATTCGCTACAAATGCCCCCCTTCAAAAGTCTGTTCACAGGCTTTAACTTACTCACATACTTAACAAACTAATCTATAAACTATCTTCCTTTACCTTACATAACACAACAAAATTACTGTTCTACACCTATTTATATACAACTTATCATTCATCAAAGGTTCACTATATATCACTCTAGTCCCCTGCTCAAGTAATCTGAAATTACATTGTTGGACCCCTTGATGTATCTAATAGTAAACGAATAATTTTGCAAGGCTAGACTCCATCTCATAACCCTTGCATTTTTCATTCTTCCCTCTTTCATATACTGCAATCCGCAATGGTCTGTCTCAATCACAAACTGCTTGCCGCATAAATATCTGTCGAACCTACTTACGCCCCACATTATGGCTAAGCATTCTCTTTCTTCCACCGAATATCTCGTCTCTCGCTCAAGTAACTTCCTGCTCGCATATGCTATGGGATGATTCACCCCCTCATATTCCTGCATTATTACGCATCCGATCCCTTTTCCACTTGCATCCGTCTGCAATATGAACTCCTTCTCTAAGTTCGGTAATCTCAGAATTGGTGCCTTTGCCAGTTCTTCTTTCAACTGCATAAAACTGTTCTCCAATTTCTCATTCCATTCGACATTTCCAGGTGACAACTTCTTTGTCAAATCACTTAGCGGTGCCATTATTTCTGCACAGTGTGGAATGAATTTTCTATAGTAATTCACTGCTCCGATGAAACTCCTCACTTGTTTTTTCGTCTTTGGTCTAGGCATATCAATGATCTTGTCCACAGACTCTTCTTTTGGACTGATGTCATCATTATTCAACGTGTGACCCAAGAAATCTATTTTTCCGTACCCTAATGAGCATTTCTTTGGTTTCAATGTTAGGTTGGCTTCCCTAACCCTTTCAAAAAATATCTCCAGTGTTTCCAAGTGATCCTGCCATCCTTCATTGTGGGCTAATATGTCATCCACATAACTTTCAAGGTTTTCTGTTCCATGCAGAATTTTCCTGATTAGTCTGTTGTAACTCGAAGCACTATTTACTAATCCGAATGTATGCTTCACATTGCCTCAACACTTTTAACTCATTCTTATTATCAACTCACTATTCTACTTATTATGTATGCCACCATCTCAACATATGGCGTTCATCCATCTTATGTTTCACATTGAATGATCTTTGTCATTTCACTAACATCTTATTATTCCTCGTACTTTACCCACTGGACAAAGTACTTCTTCTTATCTTAACTATTTTCAGTTACTCAACTTTTTCTTTATTTATCTAAGTGACTCAACATCACACTCAGACACTGTATTCTAATTAATCTCAACTTATTACTTAACTACTACACAACTTCAACAATTATACCACTATCTCACTTGATCCTATGATTCACCTTACTAATCACTACAACTCATAAAACTGCTTTAACTGCAACTCAACTTAATTTCACATTAATGCTTATTTACATTTCTTCCTTAATTAAATACTCTCCACTAGCTACTGTCAGCTTCTGTCTGCAGTACCTCTTCTCATGTAATGATAGTCCAGCCTGTCCATATCTGACTTACTATCTCTGTTCACCTTCTCGTATAAATTCAACGTAATGCCATTTTGTGTTTCCAGTTCACCTGTGTGCTTCTCTCCAAAACTTAATGCATCTGCATCATCTCCATAAGTTTTCAACTCAACATCTTCTTGTGTTTCAACTTCTCCACTGTAGTCTCTGCTACTTCTCCATTTATCCACATTATTGTTAGGATATGACCATTCTCTGTCATTCCGTAACCGATTTTTCTTCCAATTCACATCATTGTATCCTCTACAATTCTCATTCTGTCTTCTAACAGAATCAACACTTCGTTCTCCTCTGTACCATGTTCTACTGTTCCAATGGTTTCCACTACTTCCAACCTCGTCTCTATTACTTCTATATCTCCAATTGAGATCACTAGGTCTGTCACACCTAACTCCAAAATTACTACTAGACTCTCTCCTGTCATGTCTGTAGTTTCTCCAATCACACTTACTTGTGTCACTCCTCTGACTACTGTTCCATTTTATATTTCTCCTATCCACATTTGGATTCTCTTTGTATTCGTTATACATCCTCTCATTGGATCTTCTTGACTGTGTCTCATTAGACTTATTTCTATCCCCTCGATTTCTCCAGTCTACTCTTCCGTTCTGCCATTTATTCTGATCTACACGACTCTTATTTAATTCACTTTTTCCACCTGTGATTAAATATTTATTATTCGTCTCTACCAATCTCAATGGTTCACCTCTGTAATTCCTTTTCGTCGTTTTATTAAAAGCTGGCTTCCTGTTATCTGTGTAACTCCAGTCTCTGGTTTTATCCCACTGTTTCTTATTTACTGTTTCATGCCGTCTCTGCATTCCTTTAGCAGTTTCATTTAAATACGGCCTTTCCGCAACTTTGAATGGTCTGTATTTGCCATCCTTTTTAACCTCAGCTCTGGTTTTAACAACTGCTGCTGTCGTTGCTTCTCTCATCCCATCCACTGTTACACCATCAGTGAATTTCACTGACCTTTTGTCATGTAATGATCTCTCTTTAGATTTAGATCTGTTCCTCAGTATGCTCTTGCTTTTCACTTCAGCAATTGTATTCTCTGGTTCTCCACTGATTATATCCTCCTGTTTTCCATGTGTGATCTGGTATTGTATACCTTCGATCATCCCAATTATAACTGGCATCGACGGATTTTCCATAACCATCGCTTGTACTTCTCCACTAAAGAATTCACTCTCTATGTTTATCTTGGCCAGTGGAAAACATCTCAAACTTCCATCGACCAACACACAATGTGTCTCCTCACCCGTCAAATCTGTGTCGTCTATTAACGAACGTTTAATTATGCAACATGTCGATCCAGAATCATAGAGACACCTGACATTTCTCCCGTTCACTTTTACTTCATGTTCACTTCTGTTTTCTAGATTCATGCATCCGACATTGGTTCCAGTCACCAAAGCACTTGCAGCTGTTTGCATGGGTAATGCTTTAATCATCTTGTCATCTACCCTATGTTGGTCCTTTGTAACATTACTCATTTTCTGCATTTCAATCTGCTGTCTGGCCCTATATGTCTGATTCTCGAATATTTGCACTGCGGCTGCAGTGTGTCTGACAGCTTCTTTATTCTTGTGTGGGCACGAATATGCCTTATGGTTCTCACCGCAGAGAAAACAAGTAATTTTATGTCCCACGGTGTTCTCACGTTCTCGACTGAACCCTCTGTTTGAACTTACACCACGGTTCACTTCCCGATTTATTCTTACATCATTTCTACTCCTGTTTTGGCTGTTACCAAATCCTTCTTTGGATTTATTCTCAAAGGGTCTGTTGTTTGTCCTTTCGTTGTGGAATTTCACATCTGGTTTTATGCTTGCCTCTGCATATTTGTAGCCATGTGCCTCTATGTATGACTCCGCACACGCTAACATTTCTTTCAAACTTGTCTTCCCTTTCTCTTTGATAAACATTCTTAGCTCTGTGCTGCACGTCAAGTAAAATTGATCCTTTAATAACAATTCTTCTACTCCTTCATAGGTCTCTTCGAAGCCTGCTTGAGAAATCCACTGTTGCATGTAGCGTCGCAGTCTGTAAATAAAATTGGTCGGTGTTTCTCCGGCTTCCATTTTGCTTGTCTTGAACCTGTGTCTATATCCACCTTCAGTTAACTTGAATCTTTTTAGTAACTGTGTCTTCAGACATTCATAATCTTGAGCCTCCTCCACAGACAGTCTCTGATACACTTCCAGTGCTCTTGACTCAAGGTGTCTAGCTAATACTAGTGACCACACTTCCTTCTTTATCTCGTATGCTACACAAGTTCGTTCGAACCGCAACAGGTAAGCGTCTAAACAATCTTTGTTTTCGTTGAAGATGGGGAATTTGATATCCCTCATCCCTCTGCTGTTCCTGTTATTTTCCCCTTGTTGTGGATTGTCACCAACCATTGTGAATGATGCACTTCCACTTTCTCTGTCCTGACCTCTGGACTCAATTTCTCTCATTCTCACTTGTGATTCAATCCGTGCTAATTCTAGCTGTAGCTCACGTTGTTGTTGTGCTTCAGTCGCCTCGCGTTCACGTCGTTCTCGTGCTTCAGTCGCTAAGCGATTCTCTCTTGCTTCTGTCTCCGCACTTCTAATTGTTTCTAACTCAATTTCGGCCTTTCTAGCCTGCATTGCTGCTTGTGTCTTCCTGTCTTCAGCTTCAGCTTCAAGCCTTCTTGTATCTGCAGCTGCCTGAGCATCTAATTCGGCTCTTCTTATTTCCGCCTCCATTTTCTTTGTTTCGGCTTCCGCTTTCTTTGCATCAGCTGCTAACTCAGCTTTCTTTATCTCTGCATCGGCCTCAATCCTCTTTAATTCGGCTTCCTTTGCAAACTCCCTTTCTGCTATTCTGTCTTGCCGCTGTTCCGCCTGTCTTTCTCTAACAAACGTACGAAGCTCCTCTCCACTTAGCTCTAACTCTTTGGCTATCTTCGCCCAGCTTTCGAAATCACTGTTGGCCATCACTTACTGACTTACTTCAAATTAGCAAGTAGTAAAATATAGGCAAAAAATGCGCTATATAATTTCTGAACACAGAAATCAATTCAATATATCAGTCGCTGTGGACTCTTTAAAATACACTCTACAGTTCTAAAATGCAAGTCTCTATCAGTTCAGCTTTACATCCAAAAAATCAATATACTAGCAATATTGTTCTATGCTGTTTCTAGTGTCATTAATGTTCAATTAGGTCAGTTTTTAAGCTGACTAAAATCCCGGAATCTGAGTCCCCATACTGTCGCATACCAGGTCTTATACTAGACGCTTTATAAACTCAGGGATTCGTAATGGGTGATCAAGAATGTTTACTAGAATTGACCTACAACAAGAACAAGCTGTATTTCATTTTTGATGTATATTATAAATATCAACATTCAACAGTAAATAATATTCAATACCCTAACTACCTATTGTGGCGTATTTATCTACTAAAATATTATAAGGTGCTTAGCTTCCTCAAGAGTTCCCTTCTTGAGTAGATGATGAGGTCCTTGTTCTTGACACAGGGAAACTGGATTGGAAGGAAAGATGGGAAGAAAGGTCGCTTCTCCCTGGCTGCCCTCGGTCGCCGTTTCACCACCGCGTCGTCTTCGTTCTTCTGTGAGCACTGGCTACTCACACGTCTTCTTCACTTCTGCTTCGTCGTCGAATCACCACTTCTTCTCGTTACTTCGAAACTCCAATCGCAACTGGTTCTCGCAATGTCTTCTCGATCCCAAGATCGATGCCGAGCGAAAATTGACTTTGTTCGCTATTACAGTCCGACTTAAACTTCGAACATTTCTATCTAACCCAGGTACTACGTTCCCTAGGATTTACAGATCAGCAGTGGAATAAACGTACAATAAGTCCCGTTTTTCACACTCAAATAAATGTCATCGGCGCATTCTGAATTAACGTTTTTGGTTGACAAATCGCAAAATGTCTGCCATTCTTTTCAGAATCTCATGCCCGAATCCGACCACGTGACTCTTCGGCTGCTCACAGTGTTGATGATCGTCTGCTGCGCGAAACGCTGTTTTCGTGCCTCCTCAAGCGTTGACTGATTTTTGTAGCGCATTTGTATTTGTGATTTCTACTGTTATATTCGCTAATGCCACAATTCAATTCATTAATTATCTATTAAATACGCCAATTAATTGTCTAGCTTAACTGTTACTTAGTATTAATAATTACACAGGTTATTAGTTAATTGATTCGTTTGTTAAGGAGCGTTTATTCGCTACAGATATCTTGAGCAAGTTCTTCATGTGCAGTTGCTCATGCGCCTCGGCGTGAAATTCCGATGCAGTGTCCGCACTGTAGGGAACGCTCCAGAGCAAATGGTCTGAAGGGCTCTAGGCCTATATAAAACCTACGAATGAGTGAATGTTAAAAATGACACAGGCGGTTGATTTTCTCTGAACAATTTCTAATTATAATAAAAAATTACGTCATTTCGCTGAAAGCGGTAAAAGTGGGGTTGGGTGGGTAGGAGTGGGGTACTGACCTTTCAACGGAGACGGCAGCAAGGGTGTTAACGGAGGCACTGACGGAAACACCTTGAAGATAAGGTGCAGCTTTACACATCACGCCACCATACCACCACTCTGCAAAAGACAAAACGACATACCACGTTAATTACCACCAGAACCAATTCCACTTCCAAGAGTTTTAATTACCGTATACCAGGAATCAATAACAATACAAAGAATCAATAACAAGTAGGCTACTATGCAGAATGTAATATATAGGCTACTGTGCGTTGGAAAAATATCCTGTGGAATGATAAATTATCAGAATAATAATATTAGATCAAAGCTTTACAATAATATCCTTTGGCTACAGAACCTTTTCATCTGCAGATTTATCGACGGAACCTCGGTCTACACAAAAGCTATTTCGGTAGCCTATTATGTTTCTAAACAATGATCAAGGTGCGACCGATATGTATGTGTGTGTGTGTGTGTGTGTGTGTGTGTGCATATGTAATTTCCGTCCTCGTTGGCATAACGGCACATACTATATACACATGTAGCCTACATCAATATACATAATTAGCCTATGCATTAGAAATGATTAGAATGTGTATGTCTTTCTGATCTATAAAATCAAAGCATAAATTATTTTACAGGGTATTTTCCCATAGTATGCTCGTCTTCAAAGTGTACCTCGCAGTCTTCTACATAAAGTTACACTACATTCAAACAATAATTACACCTTAAGTACGGAAACAATATCTCCCTAGCTTCATGGAACCCTATTATAGGGTTCCGTGGAACTTAGCCTACTCTGCATGGGAAACGCAGCAAACGCTGGATCACATATTAGAAAATTCTATTGTTTAGTGTTGTACTGTATTGTATTAGGAAGAAGTGGATTGCAGTTGACTACATGTATCTTATACATATTGGAGTCCAAAAGAGTAAATTAAATTTACTCGTTTGGACTCCAATATGTATAAGATATCAAAGCATAAATTATTTTACAGGGTATTTTCCCACAGTACGCTCGTCTTCAAAGTGTACCTCGCAGTCTTCTACATAAAGTTACACTACATTCAATTATTCGACTTATAAATTTTATAGAAAGTCCTTCATTCACCTTGAATACTGGATAGACCAGAATAGATCATTATGAATAATACTGTGCTCATATGTTGCGTGCAAGTTTTTATCATCATCATCCAGTGGCGTAGCAATAGGTTGTGCAGGTTGTGCAGTGCACAAGGGCCCCCGGCCGTCAAGGGCCCCCGGAGCCGAGTCAATTTTTTACTTTAAGGGTATTCATAATGTATTAAAACCTACATGTAGGTCTACTGTATACACACTCAATAATATTTTGGGTTTGAGCCGGAATGTCCCAACAACCCGGTTGTAGAGGGGCCCCCGCACTGCCCGCAGTCACAGTCAAGTTTTACTTTAAGAATATTCAGAATGTATTCAAATTATCAAATCCACATAATTATACAACGGCGGCGCAGTGGCAGTGCCGACTGCACAAGACCCCGATCATCCCGATGACTTAATCAAACCTGATGACAGAATTGAATTCAGTTTGATCAATGCTGAGGTGGTGGTGGCTTTGGATATCGACACCGAGCAGAGAGGCACTTTGGAAACTATATGGTGATATGCCAGTTAGGCTACTTTACAAAAGAATTCTGGAACGAAGGCATCTCAATTATTTTTGCGCAAGGGGATTCACCTAAAGGTGTTCGCCCAAGCGAACATTTAAGAATTTCCGAATTTGTTGATTCTTCTTTTAGACTTACCATAGGCCTATAGTGACCCAAACTTGAGTCGCTTCACATTATAGCAATTTATTAAGTGGTTTCTTTTTTAGTCAAATAACCCAACTATTTGATTGAATTTTCAGTGTGGATGGTTATTGGTTATAATTCATACTACAAGAGAGCAAAGTAGTAAACGATGTTTACCGATATACATTTTGTTCAGTACTCTGGCAGCCTGAAGAAATAGAAAATGTTTTATAGAGCCAAACGGGAGAAAATAATAACAATTGAAATAAGTTAGTTTCAAAATTTAATTTCGAGTGCGAGCTAGGCCTATGCAAATAGTCTATCGCAAAAGCCAGGCGCTTTTGCACAGCCTTATTGTTTAAACTGTGAGGGAAAGAACACTATGGAGACACTTCATAAGGGCCTCATCGTCGGGAAACTGATGGAAGAGCAGAAAGAAGAAGAAAGAAGATTGTTTGAAATCTTGGGGTTCAAGCATTGAAGGGGGCCCACCACGAAAGCCCTGCACAAGGGCCCACAGAAACCTTGCTACGTCACTGTCATCATCATCATCATCGTCATCATCATCATCATCATCATCATCATCATCATCATCATCATCATCATCAGCAGCAGCAGCAGCAGCAGCAGCACCATCATCAGCATCAGCATCAATATCATCAGAAAAATCATTAGAATATATTAAAATAGATTAGAAAAGATTAGAATAGTTTGAGGTACCTGTGAAGATATTGTCGAGCAGCGTAATTGGCAAAACAAAAATACAGACGAGAACGTCAGCGATTGCCAGATTAGCCAGAAAGCAGTTGGTGACCGTTCTCAGCTTGACCTGCCGACAGATGACCACTATGACCATGGTATTGTTCACAACACCAACAATGGCGACGACGGCATAGGCGGC
This sequence comes from Lumbricus rubellus, assembly GCA_945859605.1. Lineage (NCBI taxonomy): Eukaryota > Metazoa > Annelida > Clitellata > Crassiclitellata > Lumbricidae > Lumbricus > Lumbricus rubellus. Next base: position 21,547,371 of record OX243822.1, on the reverse strand, counting down.
GGCCAGCAGGGCGACCGCGTAAATCGGCTGCTTCAACGGCGACCACGGCTTGGAAGCGATGATGGCATGGCTTGAGCTGTCCGTCTCAGTCAACAGTGTTGCGTTTTCATAGAGCACAGTGTTGTCTGTTGTTGTTCCAATGGTTGTGAGCGAACGGTTTGGAAAGAGAAAGTCCATCTCGTCCCGGAAGTCCTTCTCAGTCTCCACTTCCCACGAAAAGTCCATCGTTAGCGATTTTTCCACGCTGCGTATACGTGTATAGCCTATACTATAATTATTATGCCCTATGCATAATAGTCTGCTATGATGTAAAGCCGCGGTGTGTCCGAGTTTCAGCTCGAGTCGTGAGTTTAGCAGACTGTGTAGCTATTTCGACTGATACGACTATATCACGATATGCTTAAACACTGAGTAAATTTATTGTATCTCAGTGTTGAAACAGGTCAAGTCAATATTGTTTCGAATTTTCGTCACACAATGTATGTTCTGACTTGACGTAGACGAATTTCTGGTGCGTGTCGTATTCATTTCAGAACCTGATTTCAATGAGATAGTTTCTTCCCCTGTATCGATTTATTTGCGTGCTATCCCGATTTCAAATTGGAGAGTAGAATTTTCGGCTTATGCTGTACCGTCAGAATGCTCTGAAAATATGCACACACAGATTATGGTATTAATATTTCGATGACAACTTAATTATTGTAGACGAATGCGAAGTGCATACAACAGTTTTGCAACACTGCACATCACTGGAAATTCTAGAATCGTATATCATTGAATTTAAATGACGTTTCCTCTATGACTTCTATCGAAAGAAGTCATGGAGGAATTTCCAGTGTGTAGTCGACTTGAGCTAATCTCTAACAAAAATCCTGCCACACTCGCCTCACGACAAGTGAACTACACACACACAAACAATGCCAGCTTGACACGTCTTTCATGTTTAGCTGACGCATCATTTTAGGCTCTGTTTCTTCTCAATGGTCAATTGCCGATTCGTGGAAACTAACTTTATCGGAGTTTTATCGGATAGACATTTTGCAACTCATTTATTCACCATACATTACACTTTATGTCAATGCTCAGTTTATACAAGAACGGAATTCGATGCATTCCAGGCCAAGACGATAACTTCTTATGACTTTTTAACACACGCTTAAAGTTGGCGCATTGGTCAGATAAGTCGGCAGCGAATTCCATAAATTCGGTTCACGATAACAGATTGAAACTGCCTATAGGGCCTAGTGCTATAGTGCAAGCAAAGTCCATGTGTAACCTACATGTATGCTTCCTCTATTATAGGCCTAGCCTATAGATCTAATAGTTCCCTTGATCGTGCAACTTTTTCTGGGGAGCCTAATTCTTGGAGCGCAGATGCAGACTAGAAGTGACAAGTGGTGTCTATAAATGGAGGTCTGTTAGAACTCCTATATACCTATTCCAGATGGGGTTCATCATGGGGAGTTAAACGACGCCACTGGAAGATGACATCAAAAGGATAATTTAGGCCCCCCTATACAGGTCGTCAAAGTAAACTGAAGGGAACTAGAGACGATGATCCAAACTTCTAAAGCTTCGGGTGCTATAGCCTATAGACATTCATGGTCAGAGTAATCCCGTGGGTGTGAGAAAGAAGAAACCATGGAGCAGTAAACACGATTTGTCGTATGCTGTCAAAGATATTTAAAAAGACGTCGCACGTAAATCAGCGATAGGCTATTATTGTCAGACAAGTGTTCTAGAAAAACGACGCAGAGAACATTCCGATTTCCGAGTAGCAGAAACATGGTTTTAAATGAGTTTTAAGAATTGCACAACCGCTTCTATAGGTATATTTCTTCCCATCCGCCATGGTATATCGTAATCGAAATTTCTACAGCGCCCAGAGAAAAGAGAAATCGCGGGAAGCAGCTTATTTAAAGGCGCTTAATCAAAAATAAAATTGATATGCATTACTCAGTCGGACTACAATTAAATTGTAGGGCCTAAACTATTTTTAACTGCACAATAATGCTTTTACAGCTGCACAAATTAAATTTATAACTGACCTTTGTGTGTAGAACTGCGCGCTAAAAATAGTCCTCAAGCAGACGATAGTACATGATACATCACTCCCGCCTGAATAAAAACGTCACCGTTATAACTGCAAATGTCGAAAAAGCGAGTAGCCTCACTTTCTCAACGACTGGAGAAACACAGCGCCTGCGTAACAGTGACAGAAAAGAAAGCAAGTGGGAGACCTGCTGTGTTTTATCTATCTGTCTCGTTACGTGTCCCACAGAGCCGTGCGTGGCAGCTGGAAATATACACACTACAGTGACGGAGAGATGGAACATACTGCGCGGATGTGCGAGGCAACGTTGACATTTATACTCTCAACGCCGCGCTGGCTTACGTCGCTCAGGCGGAGTCGAGAGTATACGCCATGCTGCTTCGGCGTCTGCTATGCATCAGTTTCTCGTTTTAAAATGATTATCTGTGAGTTTAAGTTATTCCAAAAATGGTTTAAGAAAATGAGTAAAAATTTGAAGGGTTGGTAGAGTCAATGTCGCATGATCATTAAGGAAAATACAAACTTGTTCAAAGAATTCGTCATGATTCATTGAATGTCTGATTAAAATTAATGTGCAAGTAGGCCTATAAATGCCCTTTAAAGCCGAAATGACGCGCGCTATAGAAACAAGATGTTTCCACTTGAATTGAAAATGATAAAATAAAATAATGATTAATGGCATTTGAGAGCGAATGTTAAGATTGGTTCCAAGTGGATTTTGTAGTCAACACCCTTCAACTGTGAGATTATAGACCGTCAGGCCCAGCCAGTGGAGGGGGCAATGGTGGGGGCGCGAAAACCCAAACTTTTGCAATTTCCATTCCGTCGCCATAGCTTCACGGTTATTTACATAAAATTCCCGGACATCGTCGGGTACCCCAGCTAGTAAGCTACAAACAAAGATTTTCAGATGGAGGAAAATGGATCACTGATGAAAAGAAAAACGTTGAGAAATTTCAATATCTCTTATATTTACACAAGTCTTTACGTCGTATGCACGCGTATGGCATATTGTGAATGTTAGGCTGTATTTAGGCTAATCTTGTGTCAATTCCTGGTCAAATTTCTAAAGTTGGAACAAACTACTAGCCTACCAATAAAATGTTTACAAATAATTTTGATATCTATCTATATATCTACTATCTGTCTGTCTGTCTATTTATCTATCTACTTATCTATCCATCCATCCATCCATCCATCCATCCATCCATCCATCCATCCATCCATCCATCCATCCATCCATCCATCCATCCATCCATCCATCCATCCATCCATCCATCCATCCATCCATCCATCCATCCATCCATCCATCCATCCATCCATCCATCCATCCATCCATCCATCCATCCATCCATATACGTCCATCTGTTTGTGTTTGTGCTTGTGTTTGTGTTTGTGTGTGAGTGTGTGTGTGTGTGTGTGTGTGTGTGTGTGTGTGTGTGTGTGTGTGTTTACATATATCTAAACACTTAATATACAGGAGTTGGTAAGTTCCGTTCTAGCAATGCTTCAAAACCAGCTTCCCAGGCAATCAGTTATGTTTAACGATCCAAGAGGCAGGCTTTACTGCTGCCTGACGTCACTTCTAAGAGCCTAACGACAGGAGGGACACCGTTATCTTACGCTACCCGGTGTAAATTAGCCGTTTATCGCTTCCTCTGAGGGCATGGCAAGAAGCGAACAGTCGGCTGCGATGTGTGGGGTTCGATTGTCTCTCCGTGGCTGCCAAACCACGTACCGGGTACCCTCTTAGGAGTCAGGACCAACATCAATGTCTGATATCACTGCAGGCAATAATGTGTGGCCAGCGGCCTTAGCCTGACGGAACTTTAGGAGCAGACACGACACGACATAAGGCTTTTAAGTGGTTCAGAAGACGCGTATTTTCTGTGTTAACAAGTTCGTACAAGCAATCAATTGGTGCAGAGAAATCTTCAATAACATTTTCACTGCGATACTTATACCAAGTCTGTTGAGAAGATCGAGCTGTTATTCTATGAATGGTTCCCATCTTCAGCACTGTTGAAGTAATAGTTGTTTCAGTGCAGCGACATTGATTAGTAGGCTAACTTAGAGCATCAACGTCGCTCTCCATTCATTCAGGCTTGCCACTGACATTGTCAGTGACGGAGTTAAGGAGGACGAGGAATCCATAGTTTAACGTCGTCAATTATAATCTGTTTTACAAAATTTACGGTACATAATACGCAACACGGAGTTAAGAAGAACAACATAATATAGCATCGGCTAAAAAAGAATTAAAGGTGTCTAACAACAATAATCAGTAGGCTATTATACAAGGCTGCTGACGTTGACTGTACGCTATCCCGGATGCATAATTATTGTATTAGGCCTATAATAAGCATTCTCGACATAGGCGTACGAGGCGGGGGTGCATGGGGGCAAATGCCCTCCCAAATTCGGGCAAGTTTGGTGGTTTTTTCGGGCAAAAAAACCGCGAACGACTAAAAAAAGGTCGTCAATTTTCGGGAAAGTCAGGTTTTTCGGGCAAACACAGACCTGAACAACTAAAAAAAGAAAAAGTCGTCAATTTTCGGGCAAGTCAGGTTTTTTGGGCAAACACATATCGAACGACTAAAAAAAAGGTCGTCAACTTTTTCACGGATGTATTTTTCGGACAGAAGTTCAATCTTTGCCCCCCCCCCTGCTGAAATCTCCCGTACGCCTATGATTCTCGACACCGGTTTCATAGTATTGCTAGCCATAGGCGCCCTTTCACCGCATGCATATGAATATCTGCTAAAGTTAAGCTATTCTTAAATTATCCAGTACTGGTTTTTAGTGTAAATCGACATAATAATTATTAGGACACTGGATGCGGACATAACATTGCCAATTGCACATTTAGGCAAACATTTTTTATTTATTAATTTTTCAAATTTAACACAACACTATTATGTTAAATTCAGCATAGAATATTGAATTTATGATTTCGATTACAAGCGATTTAAAGGTGACAAAATATTAATACTGTTTAATACAACGCTATTTCTTGTCATGAGACGACGTTAAAACATCGGCGTAGCAAGTTATTTATAGGTGTCGGAAGCTCACACAGACATAAGCTTATAATAGCATTCGGTAGTGTTTAATCTAGTCCCACTGCTTTTGTGAGAGGGGGGAAGAGGGGAATTCGGGTTTCAGAGGGAGCCGGTTTTGGTCGAACATTTTGGGCGGTCGGGTTTGGGGGGGAAGAAAAAGTGGGTTTTGGTCGATCAATTTTGGTAGTCGGGTATCTGGGGAGAAGAAAAAATGTGTTTTGGTGGAACATTTTGGGCGGTCGGGTTTCTTGGGGGGGGGGGAAGAAAAGTGGGTTTTGGTCGAACATTTTGGGCGGTCGGGTTTCTGGTGGGGGTGGGGGGGGGGAAGAAAGTGGGGTTTGGTCGAACATTTTAGGCGGACGTCTTAGCCACCGACGTCACCCTCTCATCGGTCAAATTTGTTTACGTTCTTTTTTAGTCAGGTAACCAAAATTTTCGAAAATTATCCCATTTTCGCTATACTTTAAAAACTGATGACCTTTCTGGAGAGAAAATGGTGCGTATGTTTACATTATACAACATCTCGCAAATTTTCTGGAAGGAAATCTCATTCGGGGAACTTAACCCTCTCCCCCTCCCCAGAAACGTCTAGAATAGACTATATATAGGCCTAGTCCAAACTGTCCAATGCGCTGAATGCTGCGACCCTATAATTATACAGATATACAGTGTTAAAGGCTTACATTTGAATTATGCGAAAAAATAGGACACCTCCGATCACAGCAGTGTCTGTAGTCATCGGACAATCTTCAAAAGACAATTCTTAGGAAGTACTGAACGATTTTCCCGTTGAAAGCCACACTCCGAATTAAAGCGGAAAGCATTAAACTGCAGTACTGTACATGTACGTGGTGGTTTATAAGCGCTTGCTCCCGTCAAGCGCTTTGAATGAGCGCTCGTCAGGCGGACGATGTCAGTCGACAATAAAATACGGCATACACTTAACAACAGGCAGCGCTTAAGCAATGGTCGAAGATATCCGACACAATTCTCTGGTCCGTTCTTAGCAATACCGCAGTAGTTTAAGCTAAAAAGTTGCTTCAATGCTAACACGCATGCATGTATGTATGCATTGTATGCATGTATACGTACGTATGTATATATATAAAGTTGTAAACATTGCTGATGCGTCTGCAATAAGCATCCGAAGAGCGCTCTGAATCTGATTTTTCTTCCTTTCTCAGCCGCGTATATTTTCTCCGTTTCTCCGGCATAATTCTCTTCGCATGCTCGCTTTCTCTGGGCGATAAAGTGAAGAAGAGGGTTTCCTGCTGCCCTACGTTTGAGACTGAAATTCACTGCCCTACACACAAACAAACACACAAACGAACAAACAAACAAACACACACACACACGCACGCACGCACACATACACACACCTACACACAAGCAAACACACACACACACTCACACACACAAACGTCCTGCGGCAGGGTGCCTCCATCTCGGCTGGTCTCTGTAGGGCTGGCCTCGAAGGCTCGAACATTAGTCTTTGGTCTAGCAACAGCAGCACAGCAAGCGACATGGATGCTTGATTTAATGGGTCAAGGGACGACAGTCGGTCGGTCGTTGACTCCGGAAGTGCAGCCATACGGGCCACAGCCGCTGCCGCCGCCGCCGATAAACCGTCAAGTCGAAACCAGTCGCTATAGACTATCAACTGATTCAACTGCCGCAGTATGCGAAATTTTGTAGAAAATAGTGAGGGGTGAGTCAGACATTGAGTTACGTGAAGTTCGGGTGTGCAATGAAGACATTATTATAGTATTGTATTAAAAAAAAGTATAAAGCGCCTCTAGTAGGGTGAACCGTTCAGTGCGCAAGACCCTTCGAGAAGAAACAGGTTTTGAGAAGAGACAAAGCAGAGGAGAGACTACCAGAAAGAAGTGTAGAGCGAACAGAAGGAGAAAGGCATTCCAAAGAGAAGGACCAGTTGAGGCTAAACATTAAAGGGGGGGGGGTTAATCGACAAGGGCGTCAGTTCGTGCAGGCAGACGTAGCATTAAAAATACGATGGTTTCGCAGGTTGAGGGCAGTCAACTAAGCAGTTTAGCCAGTCGCTATAACTTAATTATCAAGTTATTCAAGTCAGTCGGTACCGGTAATAACTTATTAAGTCAGTCGGTAATAACTTATCAAGTCCGTCGGTAATAACTTATCAAGTCAGTCGGTAATAACTTATCAAGTCAGTCGGTAATAACTTATCAAGTCAGTCGGTAATAACTTAGTGACTGACTTCTGGTTGAAAAGTGGACGTACGTCATCTTCCACCAATGATGGACTGCCACCTATATTGTGTTTCAGGTTATCTACATGTAGGGCCTATGTATAACTTCATTGTTCCAGATATGCCTACTCTGAACTGTGTATGCGAAATCACTGCTTTGGTCTGACTATGTGTGTACGCATGCATGAATCCAACGATGGTGATTATATTCTAGTTTGATGTGCCTTGCTTTGCTTTCTGCATAATATAAGATGCTTATGTTCTTAATGACATTCAGCATCGTTTATATATAATAAGCGAGCGCATGCAGAGAGTGCCTCCAAATAACATAATGGCGATATAGAAATTCCTAGATGAATAAATAATGAATAAACGTTGAGTCGTTGACGTATCGTTATTACAAGTTCTATCTCCAGGGATTCTATGTATTTCTGCCGATGCAATTCCAGCGTTTAATGAGAATCGACAAAACGTTTCGTCGCTCTTTCCTTTCCAATCTGACGTCACCATCATACGTTGCACTCAGAAACAACAGAGGCGCCCTCTCTCGATCGGAGCCTTTGAACTACGACGTCACACATCAGTCGAAGGCCCTCCAACAAAAATATCGTCGAGAGCGGTGGTTACTAAGGACGGCGACCCCCAGGGCTTGTTTTATGCCATTTCCTCCTCCTCCGGGACGGTGGGGGTAGGGTGGTGAGGGGAGGTTTAGCGTAATCTGTAAAAATACGCTGTTTGCTTAACTCTTCAGCCTGTCTCTGTCAATATTTTTGCGAATGATAATGAAAGCTAATGTGATTCGTATGCGTTAATGTGCAGTGTAATGGAACGTCGTATTCTGTGCCAACTTTTTAATTTGCATGCATGCGACAAATATAACCCGCGGTCAAGATGAGTGTGTAGTTTGTATACGCTTGTGCATGATGAAGAAAACGAAGAATTAGTGTAATGTGAAGACGAAGAAATAATAAATATGCGAAAGATACATGTAATAATGATTGCATCATGCACCATGCATAGGCCCTATTGCAGACGAATGCGAAGAACAAGAATTACTATCTGAATATAAGAATGCAAAGAAGAAGAGAGCAAAGAAGTATAATGCGAACAAGAGAAGAACGTAAACGTATACTGCATTTGATGAGGATGATGATGACGACGACGACGACAATGGTGACGACGACGACGATGACGATGATGATGATGATGATGATGATGATGATGATGATGATGATGATGATGATGATGACGACGACGACGATGATGATGACGACGACGACGACGATGATGACGACGACGACGATGATGATGATGATGACGATTAATACAACAATTTCTACAGCACCGTATCACGGCACATGCAGCCAAGAGTCCGTGCCTCACCAGACACCACAACATATTTTCCAGCAGCTGCTGCTAATCAAAGAGAGTGGATCGGCACTCTACATACATGGCGCTATACCACAGTGGAATAATTAGGATGGTAAATGATTCTTTCGTGTGCTTTGCAGGTCTACTTATGCATTATGAATGCCGGCTTGATGTGGACACGAAACGCGAAGAGGAGCCAGTGAATGAATGTGCACAAAAGACTTATATGATTGGCGCCGTCTGCTGAAAGAATCAGATGTGTCGCCCTCTGGAGGTGCTTCGATCATCGATCACCACATCCGGAAAAGCACATGCAGACCGGAAGCAGCAGCATCCTTAGCAACAGCAGTCGTCGTTGGGCGGCGCACAAAACGAAAGATTCTATCTCGGTCAATCTACGCATTGCACGTGACACTCTGCCCACCGCTGCCACCACGACGATACATACATAGATCTATGCTGACTTAAGTTCGCTGTATAGAATCGTGGCCGAATTTCGATTATGTCTTTATGGGCAATAAAACAGATATAATGTGACTGAGATTAATAATTATTATTGCCTACTTCAAATCAATAAATCAATCAATCAACCAATCAATCAATCGAAAGGAAATTTACAAACTTTATTTTAATTTTAATTTCAATCTTAAGTGGTTTGATTAAATCAATACTTAGGCTAGTATTGCGTTATTGATTTGCTAATAACTGACTAACAGATCTAGATGTAGGCCTACTAGTCTATGGATTCACTGATTGGTTGATTGATTGATTCACTGGTTGGCTGTTTGATTGATTCACTGATTGGTTGATTGATTGATTCACTGGTTGGTTGGTTGATTGATTCACTGATTGGTTGATTGATTGATTCACTGATTGGTTGATTGATTGATTCTCTGGTTGGTTGGTTGATTGATTCAATGATTGGTTGATTGATTGATTCACTGATTGGTTGGTTGATTGATTCACTGATTGGTTGGTTGATTGATTCACTGGTTGGTTGATTGATTCACTGATTGGTTGATTGATTGATTCACTGATTGGTTGGTTGATTGATTCACTGATTGGTTGATTGATTCACTGATTGGTTGCTTCACTGATTGGCTGATTGATTTATTCACTGATTGGTTGATTGATTCACTGTTTGGTTGATTGATTCACTGTTTGGTTGGTTGATTCACTGATTGGTTGATTCACTGATTGGCTGATTGATTTATTCACTGATTGGTTGATTGATTCACTGTTTGGTTGATTGATTCACTGATTGGTTGGTTCACTGATTGGTTGATTGATTGATTCACTGATTGGTTGGTTGATTGATTCACTGATTGGTTGATTGATTGATTCACTGATTGGTTGGTTGATTGATTGATTCACTGATTGGTTGGTTGATTGATTCACTGATTGGTTGATTGATTGATTCACTGATTGGTTGATTCACTGATTGGCTGATTGATTTATTCACTGATTGGTTGATTTATTCACTGTTTGGTTGATTGATTCACTGTTTGGTTGGTTGATTGATTCACTGATTGGTTGGTTGATTGATTCACTGATTGGTTGATTCACTGATTGGCTGATTGATTTATTCACTGATTGGTTGATTGATTCACTGTTTGGTTGATTGATTCACTGTTTGGTTGGTTGATTGATTCACTGTTTGGTTGGTTGATTGATTCACTGATTGGTTGGTTGATTGATTCACTGATTGGTTGATTGATTCACTGATTGGTTGATTGATTGATTCACTGATTGATTGACACATTACAAGCATCTGTTTATTATTATTATTATTTCCGTAAATTGCCAAAACAGTACTTCGGCCGATGGTCAAGTTTGAAATGTTTGTCACGATTTAAGCTTATTCATGAGACGCAGGAAGAAACTCCTTGACAAGCTTTGCTCTATAAATTATAAGTATGTCCATCGGATGCGTGACGTATACACTATACAGTCGTTGAGGATATTGCGTGCAGTGTTTACAACGTGAACATTGAATGGACCGGTCTTTATCATCGATGATCTTTATCATCAACGGTCTTTATCCGGATGGAGTATTTGAGTGGAGAGGAGGAGATGATCTATCCAGGTCAGAAGCGAGGAAAAACAGGAATCGGATGTGTGTTTATTCGCTTTTCCAGGCCAGACGAAACTGGGCCGGATTTTGGGCTTTATGTAGGTCAGTTTTGCGCTGCGAATACGTTTCTTCCGTTTGGCATGCATCGTCAACAAATGCGCAGACGATCATGCGCAAGTAGGAACACTGGCCATGAAAGCCTACTCTCAGCAAATAAGTGAGTAGGTAAGTAAGTATGTAAGTGTTTAGGTAAGTATATAAGTACATGCATACATGCATGCATGCATGCATGCATACATACATACATACATACATACATACATACATACATACATACATACATACATACATACATACATACATACATACATACACACATACATACATACATACATACATACATACATACATACAATCACACAATCATACATACCTACATAGATACATACATACATACATACATACATACATACATACATACATACATACATACATACATACATACATACATACATACATACAAAGTCATACATACATACATACATACATGCATGCATACATACATACATACATACATACATGCATACATACATACATACATACATACATACATACATACATACTTACATACATACATACATACATACATACATACATACATACATACATACATACATACATACATACGTACATAGTACATACATACATACATACATACATACATGCATACATGCATACATACATACATACATACATACATACATACATACATACATACATACATACATACATACATACATACATACATGCATGCATGCATACATACATACATACATATATACATATATACATACATACATACATACATACATACATACATACATACATACATACATACATACATACATACATACATACATACATACATACATACATACATAAATGCATACATACATGCATACATACATACATACATACATACATACATACATACATACATACATACTTACATACATACGTACATACGTACATACATACATACATACATACATACATACATACATACATACATACATACATACATACATGCATACATACATACATACATACATACATACATACATGCATGCATACATACATACATACATACATACATACATACGTACACAGTACATACATACATACATACATACATACATACATACACAGATACATACATACATACATACATACATACATACATACATACATACATACATACATACATACATACATACATACATACATACATACATACATACATACATACATACATACATACATACATACATACATACATACATACATACATACATACATACATACATACATACATACATACATACATACATACATACATACATACATACATACATACATACATACATACATACATACATACTACACATGCGTGTGTGTACAAAATGTATATGCACTTCAGCATTTATAAACCTTATATAAAATTAACAATATGTAATATGCTATTTGTGTATACGCTCGTTGTGTAATACATAGACGATCGTGGTTTTTAAAGTACATTTTCTCCGTAAACTATATCTACCAGACAACCCTCTCCTTCGGTTGAACTTCTATAATGACAGATTCGCTTCGCATAGATTTTCCTTCTTTTCTTGTATGCTCTTCTCTCTCCCAAGGGTTCCGTATATCACCGACTGAGGATAAACTTCTTTCTAAACATCAACGTCAATTTGCTTTGACCCCCCCCCCCCTTTGATGTCGTCTCCCAAGGGGGCCGTCGGGGAGCCTTGGACCATTTGCTGTGGATGATACATTCTCAAACTTTTCTTTCGTCTACTTCAGAGGTTCTCAACCTTTTTTCGTGCGCGACACACCTAAACTTGCAACCAAATTTCGCGACACACCATGCAATGGTCATGTGAATATTGCTAAAAAAAATTAAATTAGACTTAAATCTATGCGGCCTATTTGAAATTGTTACAAATTTAATTAATGAAATTATTGTAACGGAAAACGTAGGCCTATAGAGCCTACAGGAATATTTTTTCCCTGGACTGTCCACCTTCCTTATAATATAAGGAAGGTGGACGTGACAATTTACCATAGGCTATTATGGTGAATTGTCACGCCCTGAATACGCAAACAGCTAAGAAAGCACATCCAACCATTCCGCGTCATCAATTTTAGAATCGAAAAATTTCTGTTTCTCTATTATAATTATTTCCATTATTTTCGAAGGTTTCAGCATTGGGTAAAATTTTAATCGGAGCGTTCGCTAACGTCACTCTGTAGGCTATAGCTTAGTCTATTTCGTGTAGGAATAGGCTAGGCCCTAGGGCTTACATAAGGAGTGCATGTGGGCTTCTAAGGCAAACATTGTGGCTGCTCCCGATTGCGATCAAATGGAATAGATAAATGAAGTCCTACGAATAAAATTTATATATTTAATATATATTAAATTCTCAGAGCCTACGCCTGCCAAACTGTTAGAGTGAACAAGTCAGTGTAGGCCTAAGGCAAGAACGACGGTTTTATGCGGTGAAACTTCGCGACACACCAATTCTTCGCGACACACCAGCGACACACCATTTTTACGCGACACACCGCCTATCGCTTCGCGACACACTAGTGTGTTGCGACACACCGGTTGAGAACCTCTGGTCTACTTGTCCAGACTTCATCGTCCAAAAAATAAACACTGCTGCTGCTGCTGCTACTGCTACCACTACTACAACTACAACTACTACTGGTAGTAGTAGTAGTAGTAGTAGTAGTAGTAGTAGTAGTAGTAGTAGTAGTAGTAGTAGTAGCAGCAGCAGCAGCAGCAGCAGCAGTAGCAGTAACTGCTACTGCTACTGTAGCAGTAACAAAAATGGTCAGTTGCTGATAAGGTCGGTATGGAAGGTGGAGAATATTGGAATGTCTTATTGAAGTTATTGTGCCCATAATTCTCGATCAACAGTCCAGGCTCTGTTAGAGAGTGATCATTCATGATGGGTGAAGGTTTCCAATTTGCTACGATAGCCTGCTACACTGTTGCACCATGTTGCACCATGTTGCACCATTCTCTGACGGATAAAGAAGCTGCCTCTTTCTTCTCACTGCTACTGTATACCGATCCTCATGTGTTGCATCATAAAACTTGACCTTTGGCGCTGCACCTGACCCATGCATGGAAGTGAGAGAAGGCAGAGCCAATTAGTTCTTCGGACTGTATATATGGTGTTGATCGTTCGAGTGCATATTTTGCGACACACCGTGTACTACCGGTTCACGGCGGCTACCACGGTCACCTCCCTCTGCTTGTCGCCTTGTCAACGGACTGAATGTGTAAATATATTAAGGTTGATTGATGGACAGAGGGGCATAAATGGAGACGAACAGACTGATGCATGGATAGGTAGATGGACATACAAGGAGATGGACAGACAGACAGACAGACAGGCATACATACAGACAGACATTGAGAAAGACAGACATATATGTAATAATATATATGTTTGTTTGTTTGTTTGTTTGTTTGTTTGTCTGTCTGTCTGTCTGTCTGTCTGTCTGTCTGTCTGTCTGTCTGTCTGTCTGTCTGTCTGTCTGTCTGTCTGTCTGTCTGTCTGTCTGTCTGTCTGTCTGTCTGTCTGTCTGTCTGTCTGTCTGTCTGTCTGTCTGTACTAGCCTATAGGGCCCTCATGATCTTATATACTTACCTTGGCCTTACAGATACTCGACCATTGTCCCTCTTTCTGTCTTGCACCCAGTTGATTGAATTGTTATGAATTTCTATATAATTTCTTATTTGTAACTGGCTGCGGTATGTCAGCGAGAATCTCAATAAAACTAATATATATTAACGGTAATTAACCTATTTACCTTAAAGAATTAATAACAGCTGACTAATAATATTGTTAATTTACTAGTTTGTTAAAAATACTTAATTGATTTAAAACCCTAAGTCTAGCCACTATACGCCTACGTGTAAACCTGAGTAGGGAATAGCAACCTTGAAAGGGCGCTATATAAATCTCCATAATGAATTTCAGTTCCTTGATTATTCTGCATGATACCAATGACATACCATGCAACAAACTGCATGGTGTGACGAGTTGCATTAAATGTTCGCCGTTTCTATTCGTTACCGTTTCCCGTGGTGCCCGTCTCAAGCCTGATTAAAAGATGAGGGCGACACTAATGAGCTCTTTTATGACACTGCAGTGTCTTTAATTAAACAGAAACTATGGAAGGCCGTTCCAAGGAAATACCTTCTCCCTTCGAGACCGCATTACACGCCTACAGTTCATTATGAGGGATTTGAGAACATCAAAGTTACGCTCGCATTAATTTGGCACTGATGACAACCAAGAGATGGTTTTAAATAGCATCCCTTAAGTGGGGGCAATCCCCCCCCTTCTCTCCGCCTCAATCAGGTTTCGCTCTGAGAGGGCAGAAGTGGCTCTTAGCCATCACCCCTAGCAGAGGCGTCGTGACGTGATAGGAGCCATCATGAAAGACACATAAATTGCAAAGGAAACTTCAGTATATATATAGATATGTAATATATATATACATAATATGTACAATGTACATATATAACTACATATATATGTATAATGCGTGCCTGCATATATGCAGTGCATGTATATAGGCCTAATGCATTCCATTCCACTCAGCTTATACGACTCTTCAAGCTGTCAATCACTCAACCACTTTGCTCTTCTATGTCTTTACCATTTCTTCCAATGTACACTATAGTGACCTTGGCGTCATACTCAACAGAGTCAACCCCTCGACCTGTCTTTGTCCGAGCAGATTGATCTAGTTTTCCACCACTGCGGCTGTTACCAGCTGCGTGTAGGTGTAGTGACAGTGGTTCCCAACCTCTTTTTACTTTAAGGCCACTTTTTCTTAGTTGAAGGAAGTAGTAGTTAATTGTGCCCTTTGAGGGTCTTTTATTATTTCCTGAGGGGGGTGCTCGGTAGTACAGTGGTTAGCGCGCTGGACTGTCAACCAAGAGGTCTTTTATTATTTCCTTCCTGATTCCTCCTCTTCTCCTTTGGGGTATTTTATTATTTTTCCTGATGCATAATTAATTACTTAGCTACCTTTTAAGAAATCTGATATTGAAGATAAATTAAGTTAAAATGGTGCTAAAGGATAAGCTGGGGGTGTACCTATTAAAAGCCACGCAACAACCGGCCTATAACATCGTTGACACTTCACACAGAGCACAATACGATAGATCTTATGACACGCGGTGCAATGCGATAAAGTCTTATCCTACGCGGTGCAATTTGTTGAAAAATCGTCCTTCACCTCTGAATCTGTCCCCAAACTTCCGGTTCTGTCCCCAAGATAAATTTTTGTCCCGAGATAGACAACTTTACAGGACACGAAGACGCAAATAAACTTTTTTCTAAATTTTTTTTCTAAATTTGTTTCTAGGATTTTTTTTCTAGGTTTTTTTTTTCTCATTTTTTTTTCCTAGGTTTTTTTTCTAACTTTTTTTTTTAGGTTTTTTTTTTTTAGGTTTTTTTTAGGTTTTTTTTAGGTTTTTTTTTCTAGGTTTTTTTTTCTAGGTTTTTTTTTTTTTTTTTTTTTTTTTTTTTAGTCATCCGTCCCAAAAAGTCAAGAATTTTGTTTTCTCGAATGTCTTTTTCTTCTTAGAACAGGCTGCGAATGTACATTAGAACTTGTTATTACAGCGTGTTGTTATTCATAGAGAAGTAATGATTGCACAAGGGCTGTAGTAGTAAATCAGTTTGCTAATAGTAGTAGTAAATCAGTTAAAATCACAATGATATCAAGTCTTTATTATCAATCCATGTATTGAATGACTCATCATAGCCTAACCATTTAACCAAAGACCGATTTCCTCTTTTTCTTATAATCTTTTCTATTTTAAATGTATCTTGCGTTGTCGATTGTAACTCAGCTTCATAAAATGTCCCTTTTATTTCTTCTCCATGATAGTCAGATATTTTATAGGTTATTGGGTCTGTGTATTGAATGTGTGTTATAGTAAAAACCTCTTGAGTCCAATTCTGCATGTAGCCTTTCTCAAATGTCTTTTTCTTCTTAGAAATTCTTACTTTATCTCCTACTGAAAATTTAGGTTTAAGTGTTTCAGGTACAGCATCGCCGTATAAATTCATCCACACAACCCATTCGTTTGCTTTAACACTCGCTTTAACAGGAGTCATTTTAATGGAAGAATGTCTTGTGTTGTTGTATAAATTAACCATATTATCTAAAACATCGATATATCTCTGAGTTGAGTTTGCTGTAAAATATTTGAACATCTTCTCTTTTACTGTTCTATTAAATCTTTCTACGATACAAGATTTCTCTTCATTCTCAGTTGAGTACAACTGCATACCTAATGATTTTACCTGTTTATTATAGAATTCTGTTCCCTTATCGACCCAAAGTTTTTCACCCCTTCTTTTGCTCGTATTAAATATTTTAACGAAAGCATCTGCCACAGATTCTCCGCGCTTATCTTTTAACGGCTGAATAAATGCATATTTGGAAAATATATCGATGACGCTTAACAAATATTTCACACCAGAATTAAATTTAGCATAAGCCTGCATGTCAATCAAGTCAGCCGCCCAAACTTTGTCCACTCCCTGAACATAAACAACTCGCTTCCTAAACTTCCTGACTATAGGTTTATGTAATTCGTCAGCAAGTTGGTCTGTCCATCTCAGAGTTTTTTTTTCAACCCCATTCCAAAATGGGTTTTCGTTGATAAAATTGGTTTAACTATAGATCTTTCAACTCGTTCGCGGAACGAAGGATTAGGTATATTATTTAATTCATCTATCATAGCTCTGTCAGCGACGTTTCTCCCTGCTGTATCAGTATGTTTAGCATAAGCCAGGTCATGACGATAGGCTGCTGCATCAACCCTATCTACTGGTTTACTCCAATCTTTTGGTGTTCCATCAGGATTCAATCTCAAATCCAATCGAGTACCTGGACCCGTGAAAGAATGTCCTGGAAGATGCATTTCACCCGGGTACTTTGCCCATGGAAGTTTAATATTAGAAGTAGCAGAATTGAGAGCTGAGACCAAATCACCACCTGTAGCGGTGGACATTTTAGTAAACTGAGTTTTTCTAGCGCCACACTCAACACATACACATCTAAGCATAGGTCTGCCATTCTTACTGACAACTCGTTGAATATCTCTACACTCAGTTTGTCGCTTACATTTTACGCAATACGAGCTGTGCTCCATTTTAATATAATATAATTAAAATGGAAGTCCAAGACCTATCATGGAATGAAGATACATCTAAACGCTTTAACAGTCCTCTCCTACCAAGAAGCATCAGAGGTTTGATCGTCGGTAAGTCTCAATGCGGCAAAACAATATTACTACTTAATTTATTACTGAGACCTGGTTGGTTAGACTACGATAACCTGCAGATCTTTGGCAAAAGTTTATTTCAATCAGAATATAAGATACTTAAGAAAGCATTCGAAGAGAAATTACCAAAGGAAGCAATTATAAGACTTTTTGATAATCGCGATGAGATAATGAAATTAAATGTATCACCGACCGCCGTAGTCGAGGAGATGTCTAAAAACATGGCCAAAAAATCGGATATAGAATGCAAGTTCTTTGAAACCTCTGAAGATGTTCCAGATCCACGAGACTTAAGTCGAGATAAAAAGAATCTCATGATTTTTGATGATTTACAATTAGAGAGGCAAAATAAATGCGAATCCTATTATATAAGAGGTAGGCATAGTAATGTAGATTGCTTTTACCTAGCACAAAATTATTTCAAGCTGCCCAGACAAACTATCAGGGAGAATGCCAATTTTATATGTCTATTCCCTCAAGACCTCAAAAATATTAATCATATATACAGCGATCATATAGGTGTAGATGATATGACTATAGAAGAATTTCGAAAACTATGCAAAACTGCGTGGGATGAAACGCATGGTTTTGTGGTTATAGACCTTACTAGTAAAACAAATAAGGGCAGGTACAGATCTGGATTAGATACATTTTACATTAAATAAAAGCAATAATAAAATGATAACAAAATTTAAGATTTTATATTCTAGGTTTAAAAATAGCTATCTAAAATGGAAACCCTTCTTGACGAAATTTTATCTAATACTCAAACGATTGCACGCAACACAGAAGCTAAAGAATCCTTTTGCATTTTGTTGAGCGAAAGGAACACACGAATTCGAACGAAATTTAATCCACTAATCGAACTGGACAAAAGTAAAACGTATGAAATGGCTCTTGTCAATCTTGAAACTTACTACAGTTTTCCTAATATAGATGAAACAAATAATAAATTCGTATATTCGTCAGATAACGGTGTAACATGGGAAGATTTAGACATTCCAACCGGTTGCTATGAAATCGAAGACTTAAACGATTACATACAGAGAATTCTAAAAGAAGAAGGTCATGGACAATGTATAAAGTTGCAACCAAATAACAATACTTTGAAGGCTGTTTTGGAAATTGATGAGAACTATAAAGTTGATTTTACAGTAGAAAATTCAATTAGCACCGTTCTAGGATTTCAGCGTCGTGTATACTCCGAAGGATATAACGAATCCGAGCACATAGTCGATATAAACAGCGTGAATAGTTTACGTGTTACCAGTGATATAATAGGATCATCGTATGCCAACGGAACTACGGAGAACATAATTTATTCTTTCTTTCCATCGGTCGGGCCTGGTTACAAGATAATCGAATCTCCTCATAATCTGGTTTATCTTCCAATAACGCTATACTCTATTTCATCGATGGAAACAAAACTAATAGACCAAAATGGAAAACTAATTAATTTAAGAGGTGAGGAATTGTCGATACGATTTCACATAAGAGAGGTTTAATTTAAAGTTTATATTTAATATAAGATGAGCGCTTACGCTAAGGTCAAAGTTAATATTTCTGAAGGGCAAAAAGAGAAGATTAAGCGAGCTGTTCAAGTCGGAACTGGGGTGAGTATAAGACTTTCTCATGAAGATATAACTGGTGAGCATGTATTAGCTCTAAACCAGAGGCAAATTAACAAGTTAACTAAAGCGTATCAGAATGGAACTGGTGTGACAATTAAAATGGGTAAAAAGCAATTAGAAGACAATGCGAGAGTCGAAGGCGGATTTATTGGCGCTATTCTACCGTTCTTAGCAACAGCCGGAAAGTTTCTTCTGTCTAGTGTTCTTCCGAGTTTAGCCACAGGAGCCTTAACAGGATTGGGTTCTGCAGCTGGTTCCAAAATTGTCGATAAAATAAGTGGATCTTCGATCTCACATCCGATAAGTGGATCTTCGATAAGTGGATCTGGCGTGCTGTACGTTAAGAAAGGAGGAATATGCTGTAAGATAGTGCCTGCTGGGGAAGGTCTTTTTCTATCTCCGTGGAAAAAGGGTATTTCGATATCAGGTTCCGGTCTGTTTATGAAAAGAGGAACAGGATATGTCAGCGGTGAAGGTCTTATACTTGGTCCCAATTCACCATTTAAAAATATTCCTATTCTTGGAATGTTACTTTAAACAATCTCTTTTATAAATGTCTGGATACGGTCACCCAATACACAAATTTATCACCAAACGGAAGCCTCGTGTGAGTACAATAATTTGGTTGCCTAAAGTGGTCACTCACGCTCCTGCAAGACAACGAGCAGGCGATAGATATGAGATTTTTGCTCAGCAAGCGATAACGATTGAACCAAAGACAAATATTACAGTAGAAGTAGGCCTTGGAGTCCGAATGACCAGTGGAATGTGTCTAGTCTCTCTTAGACAGAAGTTGAAACAACTCAGACTTAGCCTTCAAGATGGTACAGTCCTAGAGGACGCAGAGGATATAATAATTACAATTCAAAACAACTCCGATTCACCAGTTACTATAAACGAAAAAGACTCCATATGTTATGTTAATTACTACGATGCATAACGTGTCGTTTTACGTTATGTTTTACGTTTACGTTTTACGTTACGTTTTAAACATTATACTTATAATAAAAAAATGTCACTACTGAAAATTAGTGATCCTGCAAAAAGAGATTTTATTATCGAAGAGTTTTTAAAAACGAAAAAAAATATTAAACAAAACTTTCTTTCAGAGAGAATAGACGATCTTGGACTTCAACGAGAATTAACGAAAATCTACAAACCAATAGTCGACTCTCAATCAGCAATTTCAAAAGAACAAAACGCTTTGCTGTCGACAATAAAAGATAACTCTGCAGCAACATCACTCGCTCTAAAATCACTTCCAGATTCGTTGAAAACTATTCAATTTCCCCAGTATCCGTCTATAGAGGCGTACGATGACGATGACCCAGTAGAAGACATTAGAAGGTTAGAATTAGGAAATATTGCAGTTGAATACCTTAAAAAATATGCTTCTGATAAAAGACTTGTGGATACAACATTCGGATTAAGATCAAGAGATGGAAAATTCTACATCGGTGACAGCGAAGCCTCAATCCAAGGAAATGATATTAAAGTTGGAACCACAACTTATCAAGGAACTCCAGGATTATGGGAATTGTTAACGTTAGCTAGTCCAAACAGTTCAATTTATGATAATCGTGATCTCGAAGAATACGCCGAGATTCTAATTAAAACGAATGCCATGAGTCAGCCAAATAAACCAAACAAACCTAAATCGTCTAGAAGTGTAAAATATGCAAAGATAATAAAACCCATATGGGACGATTACATGAAGTTAAGAGGTAAAACAGGAAGCGGAATAATTACCATTCCTTCAGATCCTAACGAATTAGTAAAACAATTAGAGTTGCGAATATATAGCTACAAAGCGGGAAATACGGGTGTAAGAAATGAAATTGTAGGTATGACGGATGAGTTACTGAGACAAGGAGTGATAACCAAAGATGAATATAAAAAATTGATGATCTAATTAAAAATTGATGATCTAATTTAAAAATTGATGATATAGAAATGCTGGTCCTTGCGAGAAGAAGTTATAAAAAAGTACACGTTGTCGGTGGAGCAGGAATATTCGATTCCATTGCAGGATTTCTCAAGAGGCTACTAACTTCGAATGCAGCCAAACAAATTGCGAGCACAGCTGTCAAAGAGATTGGAGGTGTTGCTAAGGATAAGGCGATCGACGTTGGAAAACGATTACTCAATAAGATACTTCCACCAACCACCGTTCAGCAGCCGATAACTCAAGAAACTAAAGTAATTCTAGCTAGATTACTCGGGTCGAATCCGCAAATGACGGGAGGAGCTATTAGAATTCAAGATCTAGTAAAACGCTTAAACGGAGGTGGTTTGAAAATGGCTTAAGTTTAAATTTATTTTGCTTAAGTTTATTTTCTTATTTAGGTCTAAAAATTTATTTTCTTATTTAGGTCTAAAAATTTATTTTCTTATTTAGGTCTAAAAATTTATTTTCTTATTTAAAAATATATGTATATAAAATGCAATCCGATATTCTAAGATTCACAGAGCAACCATTGATCGATGAAGGTATCGAGCGATACGAATGGCATGAGTACGAACCTGTAGCGAGAACTAACCTTAACAGTTCTGGTGAAATAAGAATAAATATTGAATTACAAGACTTATACAGTCACCCAGCAGAATCGTATCTGCAATTCGACGGAAGACTAATTAAAGCTGATGACACCGCATACGTTAATGCCGATGCAGTTGCTATTACGAATAATGGGCTTATGTATCTATTCAGTCAAATATCCTATCAGTTATCTAATCAAGAAATCGAAACGCTATTTCATCCGGGTCAAGCTACAACGATGCTCGGTTTACTTACGTATCCAAACGATTTTCAGTTGACTCAAGGCTTAAATCAGCTGTGGTATAAAGACACTGGGGCGACTGCTGTTATTGCGGACAACCCCGGCTTTGCCACTAGACAACGCTTTCTCATTCAGAAACCAAACACTAAAGGAATGTTCAGCTTTATTGTTCCGTTGAAGCATATTTTCGGGTTTTGCGATGATTACGACAAGATTATTTACGGCTTTAAACAGACGCTGACTTTAGTTCGTAAAGCGGACGATGATGCCATATTCCGAGGTAACGCTGCAGCTGCTGGAAAAGTTGCGATAAACAAAATTTCATGGTTTATTCCACACGTTATTCCTTCCGATATGGAACGAATGCAGTTGTATAAGACGATTGAATCGAAATTAACGTTACCAGTTGCGTATAGAGCTCGTCAATGCGACACAATAACAGTTCCTCAATCGACAAGTTTTAGTTGGCGTTTGAGCGTAAAAACTTCACCGGAGAAACCTAGATATATCATCGTAGGATTTCAAACGGACCGTAGCGGTAATCAGGAAAGTAATCCGTCGCTATTTAATCACTGCGATCTCAAGAACATTTATGTGATGATGAACCAGGAAAGATATCCAGCTGTCGACCATAACCTGTCGTTTCCTAATCAACAATTCTCCAGAGCGTACAGAGACGCGTCCTCCTTTAGTCAAAAATTCTATGGTATGGATAAGTTGATTACGCAAGGAAATATAACACCTGTTGATTATAAAGAATTATATCCGTTGTTCGTGTTCGATGTAAGCAAACAATCCGAGCGTTTGAAATCGTCAGTCGTTGATATACAAATTAAGGCTCTTTTCAATGCAGCAGTACCAGCCGACACCGAAGCGTATGCAGTCGTAATTTCAGATAGGTTGCTGCAGTTCCAATCGGATGGGCAGAAAATGAGTGTTGTGTATGGAAAATTGATTTAAAGAATACTTATATATTATGAAGCTACCAGAGCTTAGAATGTTGGCCAAGCATAACAATGTTACAGGCACTTCACATCTCAACAAACCTCAAATGATAGCTGTACTGATTGAAAAGAATATTCTTCCGACGGACTACAAGTCTGTGTCATATCGACATGACACGCTGGGTAGTATCAGGAAACAACCGAGAAGAGTAGATATTATAGATCGAGAGACTGGCGTTGTTACCTCGTATCCATCGATGTATAAAGCTGCTAAGGCGTATGGCCAGAGTGCTGGTATAATAGCTTATCATAACGGAAATGTCTGGAGAGATAGATACGAAATTAAAGTGTTTGAGAGATAGAATGATTTGCAATTAAAGTGTTCGATAAGTGGATCTTCGATCTCACAGCTAATGTTTTAATATTTTTGCGTGGTAAGAATAAAATGTATTTAAAGAAAAGTAGTTTAAGAAACATGAACCATGTTGAACACTTGCTCGACTCATCGGTTCCTGACATTAAGGTTCCTACGCTTACTCCCACACCTGGTAAGTACAAACCAGTAGCGCCTAAGAGAAAATACAAAAATAGGGTTAGGACAAAAATAAATGAATTTGCGGATTGGCTACTTAGTTATGTGCCTGAACGAGACAATAAAGTCGTAAATGAAAAACTAGAATCGTTGAAGTCAACTGTTTCCAGGATATTCGATAAAACTAAAATTCGGGAAACAGCGTCGGCTATTAAAGGATTCACCAAGCAGTATAGAATAGATGGAATTAATGGAATGGATGCCTCGTCGTTTCTTGATTTCGTCAGACCGCAGGTAGTTAATCTGTTGTCGAGTAATCGCCAGACAAAGACTAATTTAGTTCTTACTTGTACTATGGAACGAGTAGATATGAAATCTGGAATAGTGACTTCTGAGGATATACCATTCGTTTCCAGGGCAGAAGTTATTTTAGAAGCAACCGACTTGAATGAAATATACAGCAGAAAAAAAGATAAAATCATGGAGTCTATTGCTAGTTTTCAGATGCAAGGAAGTAATTGGAGATTTAAAGCCGTTGTAAAATTAGATATAAATACGGTAAAATATACACCCTTAAGAGGTAGTTCTTACATTCCTCTACCCAGCTTCTTAGCTAATAAAAAGGCAATCATCAACATGAAAAACCACGACGAAGAATGCTTCAAATGGTGTATCACTAGAGCTTTGAATCCGGTGGATGACCATCCGGAAAAAATAACGAAAGCTTTGAAAGAACAATCGAAAAAACTTAATTGGAGTGGTATTGAGTTTCCGGTAGCGACTGATGCTAATGTGATAGGTAAATTTGAGAGAAATAATAATATTAGTGTTAATATATTTGGTTACGAAAAACATGTCTATCCGCTTTATCTGTCTAACTGTGAAAGCAATATTTGTGTAGATCTATTGCTTATTTCCAACGGAGAACGGAAACATTATTGCTGGATAAAGAATTTTAACCGATTGATGACGTTCCGAACAGCAAATTCGCATTATTCAGCGCACTATTGTAAAAGGTGTATGAATGGTTTCACAACGACAGAAGCGCTTAACAACCATAATGAGTACTGCAAACACCATAACGCACAAAAAATAGAAATGCCAGAAAAAGGAACTATGTTAAGTTTTAAAAATTATAACAATTCTATGAGGGTTCCGTTTATAGTCTACGCAGATTTTGAGTCTTTTGTAAAACCGATCGATACATGCCAACCAAATCCAGAGTTGTCGTACACTAATAAATATCAAAAGCATATTCCTAGCTCCTTTTGTTACCACATAAAATGTTTCGACGATAGTGTATATTCTCAAGATCCTGTGACGTTTACGGCTGAAAGCGAAGATGATGATGTTGGTCAAATATTTGTAGATAAACTAGAAGAGAATATAAAACAAATATATAATCAATTTAAATTCCCTAAGAAGATGATATTTACAGAAGAGGACAAGAAGTGTTTTGATGGAGCTACTATATGCCATATCTGTGAAAAACCGTTGGGCGAAGACCGAGTGAGAGATCACTGTCATCTTAGCGGTAAATTTAGAGGGGCTGCTCATAACATTTGTAATTTAGACTATAAAGTCCCCAAGTTTTTCCCTGTAGTGTTTCATAATCTTTCCGGGTACGATTGTCATCTGTTCATTAAGAAACTGAGAGGTAATAATGGAGAGAAAATTAATTGCATACCTAATAACGAGGAAAAGTATATATCTTTTAGCAGAGAGGTCGTTGTTGATAAGTTTGTAAATAAAGAGGGAAAAGAGATTACCGTCAAGCGACAACTGCGTTTTATCGACAGTTTTAAATTTATGGCTTCTAGTCTTGATGCTTTATCGAGGAACCTAAGCAAAGACCAGTGTAAAAATATTGGGAAACGATATACTGGAAAGAAGCTCGATCTTTTGCTGAGAAAAGGCATATATCCTTATGACTACGTCGATTCATTTACTACCTTTAATGAAACCGAACTACCACCAAAATCCGCTTTCTATTCTAAGCTAAATGATTCGAATATTAGCGATGAAGACTACGAGCATGCAAAAACGGTATGGAAGGAATTTGGATGCAAAACATTCAGAGAATATCACGATTTATACAACGTTTCGGATGTTCTGTTACTTGCCGATGTTTTCGAAAACTTTAGAGATGTGTGTATGAAGAACTATACGCTTGACCCTGCATGGTATTTTACATCTCCTGGTTTAGCCTGGGATGCCGCTTTAAAATTGACAGGCGTGAAATTGGAGTTATTGAATGATTACGATATGATTCTGATGCTTAGGCAAGGGATGAGAGGAGGAGTGAGCACAATATCAAATCGTTACGGGAAAGCGAATAATAAATATATGAGCGATTTCAATAGTAACGAAAATTCTACATTTATTACTTACCTGGATGCGAATAATCTATATGGATGGGCTATGATCAAAAATTTACCTACTCACGGGTTCAAATGGATGAACGAAGATGAATTAAAAAATTGGAGAAGTATTCCATGCATATTGGAAGTTGATTTGGAATATCCTAAAGAGTTACACGACCTGCATAACGATTTTCCGTTAGCCCCCGAAAGCATTGAGATTAACAAAGTCAAAAAGTTAATTCCAAACTTAAACGATAAAAAGAAGTATGTGCTGCACTACGATAATCTGAAGCTGTATGAGAGCTTGGGTTTGAAAATAACAAAGGTGCATAGAGGTGTACTATTCGAAGAAAGTGATTGGTTGAAAAAGTATATCGATTTAAATACAGCTCTTAGAACGAAAGCTACTAATGACTTTGAAAAAGACTTTTTCAAATTAATGAATAACAGTGTCTTTGGAAAAACTTGTGAGAACATTGAAAATCGTGTTGATGTAGAGTTAGTGTGTCAAGAGGAGAGGGCTATTGAACTAGCCGCTAAACCTAATTATGAGAGATGTACTATTTTCGATGAAAATCTAATAGCCGTTCACATGAAAAAACTAAATTGTACTATAATAAACCTATATATCTTGGCATGTGTATATTAGACTTGAGCAAAACGCTGATGTATGAATTTCATTACAATTACATCAAGGATAAATACGGAAATAGAGCTAAATTATTATTTACCGATACAGATTCTTTGACATACGAAATTAAAACTGAAGACTTTTACTCAGATATCGCAGGCGATATTAAGACTCGATTCGACACGAGTGAATACCCGAGAGATCATCCATCTGGTATTGAGGTTGGAGTAAATAAAAAAGTTATTGGAATGTTCAAGGATGAAGCTAGTGGGAAACAGATAAAAGAATTTATTGGACTCAGAGCAAAGTTGTATTCTTATAAGATGGCTGCTGGAGATGAGCACAAGAAATGTAAAGGTATTAAGAAGAATGTTGTCCAAAAAACTATCACTCACGAAGATTATAGAGACTGCTTACTTACCAAAAAAGAACAACAACGAACGATGAATGTTATTAGATCTTATCATCACGATATTTATACGGAAGAAATTAATAAAGTTGCATTATCTGCCGACGACGATAAACGAGTAATATCAGCAGATGGTATTCATACTTTGGCATATGGTCATTACTCATTGAAAACTATTTAAAGAAAAATATATATATATAATGGATGACTCTAAAGTGTGTACCAAATGTAGGATGGAAAAAAACTTAAACGAATTTCATAAAGATAAATCAAATAAGAGCGGTTATTATACTATTTGTAAAACGTGTAAAAAGACCAAAATGAAGGAACTTAGGCAAAAATACTCGATACTAGAGACTAGGGAAATAAAAGATAAAAAAGTTTGCTGTCGATGTAAGAAAGAGAAGAACATATTAGAATTTGTAAAAAATAGATGTTGTAAAGACGGGTTTGATAAAGAATGTAAGGAATGTAAATATAAATATAATCACTCGTATTCTGAAGCTCGAAAGCAATATGATCCTGAGTTTAAAATACTTAAAAATATGAGAAGTAGGCTTAGTGAATCATTAAGAGGTAAATCGAAATCACAAACGACGTGCCAACTTATCGGTGTTGACTTTGAAATATTTACTAAATGGATTGAATTTCAGTTAGAAGAAGGAATGACAATGGAAAATTACGGTTCGGTTTGGCATTTCGATCATGTTTTGCCATTATCGTCGTTCAACTTGCTAGACGAAGAAGAACTTCTTAAAGCTATGAATTGGAAGAATATTCGTCCATTGCTACCGGTTAAAAATATGCAAAAAGCAAACAAAATAGATCGCTGGCTATATGTAATGCAGGAAGTAAAATCGAATTACTTTTTAAAACATTTAGATGAAATATAAAATGAGTTCTAAGATCTACAAAGACATAAATGTTGAGGGTGTAGTACTACCGAATATTGCTTTATCGAACGTGGATCTAATCGAAGCGGCTAAGAAACTAAACATCAATAATTTCAGAGGAGTATTTCTCAGAGACGAATTACCTATGAGTCCGAGAGATAATGAATGTGGTATTCTTAATCTAGACGACTCGAACGGTAGAGGGACCCACTGGTGCACTTTCTTAAAGAGCGGTAATGAGAAAATATATTTCGATAGTTACGGCCTTCCTCCCCCTCTGGAACTGATAAAGTATTTACGCCGTCCAGTGTTATATAACAGTGAGCGAATACAACCCGATAACGAAGTATTTTGTGGTCATTTGTGTCTGTATGTGACGAAGATGGTGGGTGATGGAATGAATTTCCAAGAAGTTATAAACGGCTTGCATTAAAAATTATTTTATATATATAATGCCTGTCGATAAATTCGGTCACACCGCTGCTGGAGGAACATCACGAAGAGTAATCGCTGGAGGTGTTACTCTTAGCCAAGTAAATGCTAATTTTCTTCGATTGGATGGAGCAAATCTGCCGACTGGAAATTTAAAAATGAATGGACATGTGATAAAAGGTCTCCCAGTAACGAATACTTCGACTGCCGGAATGGATGAAGCTTTAAGTAGGGGACAAGCTATTGATTTGATAACGAATCACGATGACTCTCCGTCTAACGATAATCATTTGACGAATAAGAAATACGTTGATGAACAAGTTACAAAGTACGTCGATAAATCTCTGAAAAAGTGTCGTGCTGGGTATATTCCTCCCTTGGAAGCTGATGTAAGTGTAACAGGATTCGTTGCTAGCGCCAGTTCTTGTTTTGCCGGAAGCAAAGCCTACCATGCTTTCACTAATCTCACTGACGATGTTAACGCAGCTTGGGTTTCGGGTGAAGATGAAACTGTTTGGTTACAAATTAAATGTCCTGAGCCAGTTAAAATTTGGAGAATTGCGTTGAAAACCGTATCTGTATCTTATTGGAATTTATCCGCTAGCAATGATGGAGCAGTGTTTGCACACTTACATACATCTTCAACTCCTTCAGAGACTATTCCGACATTTTTTAATATTTCTACTACGGATGCGTATCAATATTACAGAGTTAGAGTACTGGCAAAGGATAACAATCTTCCACGAGGGATTCAGGTAATGCAATTATATGTATACGATGACTAATCTGCATTAAAAATTATTATTATATATAAAATGCCTGTCGATAAATTCGGTCACACCGATGTTGGTTCATCACAAAGAGTAATCGCTGGAGGTGTCACTCTTAGTCAAGTAAATGCTAGTTTTCTTCGATTGGATGGAGCAAACATCGCGACTGGAAATCTAAAAATGGGTGGTCACAAAATTAAAGGACTGCCCACAACGAAGCCTTTGACAGCAGGAATGGATGAGGCCTTAAGTTGGGGTCAAGCCATTGATTTGATAACGAATCACGACGATTCTCCGTCCAACGATAATCATTTGACGAATAAGAAATACGTTGATGAACAAGTTACATTGAAGGTGTCTAAAACTGGTGATACCATGACTGGTGATCTAATCTTAAACGTTGGCTCCGATCGTCTGCGTTCAATGGGTTGTAAGGACTTGAGAGGAGAAAATAAAGAATTCACTATTTTCTTAGGTAGTATACGAAATAAACTACAATGTTCGTTAAACAATCCTATTACATTACAATCGATGGATGGATTTCGTTTTAGAATAAACAATGAAATCATGTTAGAGATGGTTAAGTCACTCGATGGCACTCCTCCGTCTAAAATAAATGTGTATAAGTCCATCTTTATGCATGATGCTTACATTACAGGACTACACGAACCCAACAACGCCAGCGATGCAGCTACGAAGCAGTATGTAGATTCTATCTCAATCGGTCCCGCGCTTAGCATTCATTCTTTAACTTGGCAATTCTTAATCGCTAAAACTCACACAAGAGTTACTTTCGATAGTGTAAGATTCAAAACCGATGGTGTCATAAGTGCGGGACTGACCCGTTTCACTCCCGGTAAAGCCGGATACTATTTCGTTTCGACGTACATAGAATTTGGTAACAGTAGTACCACTCCTGGTAACGTCTACCTGTATAGAAATGGGGCGAATTACATGCAAATTGCGGGCGGAGGGGGAACGGGAGCTGCGTTTAACAATTCAACCGGTAGTTGCATAATTTTCGTAACCAATACCGATTTTCTCGAGATATTCGCTTATTCGCACATCGCACTAAATATATTAGCTAGAGACTTTTCGGCAGTATTCTTACGACCTTAATTTCCTTGCTGATCGAAATAATAAAAGACTTCCAAAGGGCGGTGACCAATCCTCTCCCTCGCCGTCTCATCATCCACTGACCGTGTACTCATCATAGCTGAGTCGGCTTGTGGAACAGAAATCTCGTAACAAATTTCTGCCCCGGCGGGGAATTGAACCCACGACCTCTTGGTCGACAGTCCAGCGCGCTATCCACTGTACTACCGAGCACCTCCCTCAGGAAATAATAAAAGACCCCCAAAGGGCACAATTAACTACTACTGAAGGACATTATAGGGTCAACACGGCCAAAACGCAATTAACTAAAAAAGCATATGGAATTGTAATAATTGAATCAAAATAGACTGTTTGCTGCTATTTATGGACGTTAAAATAAAATAATTTGTAATAGAAAATAATTATGCGTTCTATCATGTCCAAGTTGTAAATGTTTTCATATATTTTTTAAAAATTATTTGAGAGATGAGGGACTCTTTATTAGGCCAGGCGGGCCACTTTTGACCGGCGAGCCACGGGTTGGGAACCGCGCTCTCGCTGTCTGTCACACTGGTTATACCTTTAACTAATGCAGTTCGTCTATTGTTCATACCTTGCTAGTTGTATGTCTGCATGCACACATTTGTAGTTTGTATGTGGCTTGCATACGAGTGCGTACATACAGACATGTTAACACATAATATATTTAGCTATAACATTGAATGTAATTTATATGTCAGTCTTCGATAGCGAAAACAACATTAGAGAGGAAAGCCTTGCACGTCATGAGCACCGACGAATCTAGATGTCTCCTTAATACGATGGACAAAGTTCACGAAGATCCTATCTCGTCTCAGACTTAACTTGTCACTGAAACCATCAATACAGAAACGTTTTTTTGTTTTAGCTACATGTATGTGTACTCGGGTTGCAACGCTATTATACACAAGTAACCTATACAATGACCGGTCTTTCTCGGTAATGTATGTGTGTATGTATGTATGTATGTATGTATGTATGTATGTATGTATGTATGTATGTATGTATGTATGTATGTATGTATGTATGTATGTATGTATGTATGTATGTATGTATGTATGTATGTATGTATGTATGTATGTATGTATGCTTCTATGATAGCATG
Source organism: Lumbricus rubellus (assembly GCA_945859605.1). Classification (NCBI taxonomy): domain Eukaryota; kingdom Metazoa; phylum Annelida; class Clitellata; order Crassiclitellata; family Lumbricidae; genus Lumbricus; species Lumbricus rubellus. The sequence continues at coordinate 21,515,576 of OX243822.1, read as the reverse complement.
TAATCATGCATTTATGCAGTTATGTAATGTGTGTAATCATGCAAGTATGCAGTTATGTAATGTGTGTAATCATGCAAGTATGCAATTATGTACTGTGAGTAATCATGCAAGTATGCAATTATGTAGTGTGAGTAATCATGCAAGTATGCAATTATGTAATGCAGTTCAAACTAGTTGAAAAAGGCCATTTTCCTCCGATTAGAAGTAATTTACCATGGAGGATGGGAAGGAAAAGAAGGAGCTTGTGCAGTTCTAAAAACTCCTTAAAAACCGCATATTTAATCTTCTTATGCCTCTCGTTGCCTTCCTCTCCATATACGTCCCTCCAGCAACGTCACCAACATACCCTCTCCTCTAAGTATGTTGCCCAGCCACCGATGCTTTCTCCTGCTTATTAATTGTAGCAGTTCTCTCTGCACCCCTACCCTTACCAAGACTGCCTGATAATATGTGATTTTGTCTCTCCAACTGATTTTCAGCATTCGCCTCGTATGTACGTATGTATGTTTTTATGTATGTAGCCTATGTATGTACGACTGTACACACAATCTCAAATGCATGTGCACATAATTATTATATCAATTTATATGTATAATCGGATGGTCTCCTGCATGTGTGTATTGATCGTCTCAAGTTTCGTCGATGGATCTTGATGCGTAAGACGCGCATGCGCACAGACTCTCGATCTCTATGTCGTTGGATAATAATTTGTCGTTCTACGCTGCAGCAGAAGTGCTGGCGCTACATAATAATTATTCGTCTTCGTCGTCGACCGTATACATAATATTATATACCGTATACGATCATCGACGATAGCGCATAATAATTCGCAATATATATTCACAGTTTGGCTGCAGCGTTGGTGATGTCCGATCTCGTGGGACCAATCTTCGCAATAATATTTCCGACCAGTTACTGTATGGGGGGGGGGCAATTCGACAATACACTGGCCCCCACGCCACTTAAATCACGCTTCACTGTATCGAGTATGACGCGGGCGTCTTTCATCTGCGATCCGAGTACACTCGAAGACGCTCGAAGTAATGTTAGCGATTGGAGTGCACTCGGAACGTGCTCTGCGCTTACTCTGAGCAGATGTGGAAAGCCGCCATGTTTTATTTGTGTTTGAGTGTGTTCATGTACGTTTGTGTGTGTTTGTCTGTTTGTGTATTTGTGCGTGTGTGTGACTGTGTGTGTGTGACTGTGTGTGTGTTTGTAGGTGAGTTGTGTCTGCGCGGAAGAGATATATTTCTTGTTACTGGATATTTGTAGTTTTTACGTCGATCCCTAAGGAGGTTAAAACACAATTAGAAAAATGTATTATGGAACTTCGTCACGTGACTGGGATATGCCCTCTCCGCTTCCTTGGCCTCCCTGTATCTGGTCGTCTGGCCTGACCGTCCCTCTAACCATCCTCCGGTACATGCACCATCGCTCCCTCCCTCCATCCGTCACTCAATCCCATTTGTCCCAATGTCCGTCATATAATAATGATCGCATGCATATTTAGAATATCAATTATGCATTCAGGTCAGATATCTAATTACAATGTATATTATAGATCTATAATTTATAATATAATTATATTATAATTGTACATCAGATATCTATATAAATAAAGAGAAGATTCTGTCTGTCTGTCTGTCTGTCTGTTTGACCGGGATGCATTTCCACAGTTTTAGAGCTTTTCACTCCAAACCTTCACTACTGTGTAGGTCTCGGCAGGAGACGCAAAGTCGATGGGTTGACGATTCTCTACCACCATGGGGGTCAGGGTGGAGGGCGAAACCCCCCAAATTTTTTCAAAAATCCCCACCTATTGATCTGATTTTTTCCACCTAGATAGAGGGCCTTCTGAACCACCCGGTTCAGAGGTTGGCGAATCTCTACCACCATGGGGGCCTGGATGGGGGGGGGGCCAAAAACCCTAGGACGGCAGTTTATTAAACACCTTTTTAAACGCTTGCATGGTCATTATATAAATGGCGAGAGCAGCTGATGAAGATTTACGCGTACCGTACCGGTGGAGGTCAAAGTTAGTGGCGGCGTGTTGTAGGGTGGGTGGGGGAGGGGGAGGGTGAGAGTGGGGAGGGTGGTGGTGGAAAAAGTTTTCCGAAAACTCAAATTTCACGGGTGGCGTACCGGTCGAGAGGTCGGAGTGCAGTGGGGTGTTGTCGGGTGGGAAGGGCTGGGTGGCGGGTTTGGGGTGGGGGTGGATGAGTGGGGGTGGGTGGGGTGGGGTCAGATGGATTTTTTTTCGAAAACCAAAATTTGACCTGTGGCTTACCGGTCGAGATCGGAGCGTTGTGGGGTTGTGTGGTGCGGGGATAGGGTGGGTTGGGGTGGTGGGTGGAGTGGAAGGAGTGTGGGGTGTGGTAGAGGGCGGGCATAGGGTGGGGGTTGGGGTGGAGATGGAGGGGTGGTGTTCGGGGGTGGGGGGAGTGGGGCGTGGTGGGAGTGATGGGGTGGGGCTGGGCTTTGGGGGGAAAAAGCGTTTGTGGGTGGAAGTTTGGTAAAGGTGTGTGGCGGGCTTTGGTTCGGGTGGTGGGGTGAGGGTGGGGTGGAGGGGGTGGGTGGGATGGGGTGGGAGGTTTAGAGGAGTTGGAGGAGGGGTGGGGGTTGGGGTTGGGGGTGGAGGTGGGGGTGGAGGTGGGAGTGGAGGTGGGGGTGCACGTGTGTGGGGTTGTGGCCGGGGCGGGTCGAATCCTAAATTTCCCGGGCAACGCCGGGTACCCCAGCTAGTAGCCTATAAGACTAAGAACGATGTTATTGGAATGGATGACGACGACGGAATGCTACAGGAGAATGAAGAGAGACACACATAGAATAGAGATGAGTGGCGTCGTTGGACATACGAACCTGCATGAGGGCAGAGAACGAAAGAAGAATACATGTATATTACTATATGTAGGTCTTTGTACAATATACATGGTGGGCTAAAAAGGTATAAAGTAAAGATCATCATACTGGACTGGATGGCGACAAATAGGCTAAAGTTGGACTGTTTTAAAGGAATTTTTACAACTGCACAACTCCTTCTTTTCTTTTTCATCCTCCATGGTAAATTACTTCCAATTGGAGGACAATGACCATTTTTGCTAGTTTTAACTGTACAGAAGTGCTTCTACAACTGCACAAATCCATTTAGAAGTTAGAATTGCACATTTTGTGTACAACTTCACATTAAAAAAAGCCCTGAAAGAAAGACAGCGGAGGACTGAACAGTGAAGCACAAAATATAGATGAAGAGATATCGTTGTTGGACGTATACATACGACTCTGCCTGAGGACTGCAGCAGAGAACGAAACAAAATTATACATTTCTAGTTTGCGGGTATACGGATGAAAATAAATGTGCATGCATTAATTCCATGCATTAATGTGTGCACTAAAAAGTATATCGCTTCAAGCAGAGGAGACGACGACGATGACGATTGCTGGTCTGCAGACATGAATCGAGTCTTCATGATGGGAGGCAGTACGTGCTGCTGTTGTTGTGGCTGCTGCTGCTGCAGTGGACGATGTCTGAATGGAGAGATGGGGGCTTAGATACAGTCCCTGAAGTAGCACTTCAAAGTATAATCCTAGCAATATAATGTAGGCCATGGCATGCATAATATATACTCTACGTAGGCTATACATGATTCATGGTATATGAATGTGTGTGTGTATATATATATATATATATATATATATATATATATATGCCTACACATTTGTGTGTGTGTGTATATAACTATATATAACATCATATATACACTGTGCCCCATAAAAAAGCACACCAAAAAACTTTGTCATGAAACGCATGTAAGTCTAATGTTAAATAAGAAAAAGTAATGTTTCATTTAAGAAGATGTTCGAAGTGATGTCCCTTCGCTTGAACGCAGGCTCTCAGCCATGGCCGCCACTGTTCAATAGCGTTGTCAATGACACTCTGCTTCAACTGTGCCCACACAACGATGAGGCGCTCCTTCAACTCGTTGATGTCCCGTATTGCTGTCTGGTAGACGCGTTCCTGTATTAGACCCCAAATTCTGTAGTCAACGGGATTGAGGCCTGGTGAGTTTGCTGGCCAAGTTCCGGTCCAATGAAGCTTGGTGTTTCACGTCGCAACAACGCAATGGTGTCCTTTGCGCGATGTGCTGGGGCGCTGTCCTATAAGTTACTAATCTCTGTTTAAATGTTTCCAAACACGCCTAGTCTGCATCACTGCCTCCAACAGCAACCACTTCTGTGAGTAAGTAAAATGTAAACTATTTTGTGGCAAAATTATTTGAGAAACAACGTACAAACTTTTATTACAATTGGCTTAGTTTTATAGAAGATTTTTGAAAAAGTTTTTTGGTGTGTTTTTTTATGGGGCACAGTGTATATGCCTACACATTTGTGTGTGTGTATAACTATATATAACATCATAGAATATAGCTCGGATCTGATTAGACTAATAATAATAATAATAATGACACTTTATATGGCGCCGTAACAAAAGGGCGCCTTACAGAGCGGCTGTAGCATGCGGGATAAGCCCTAGCGAGCAAGTATGTTTTTAGCAAGGATTTAAAAGAGTCCACTGATCCGGCTGATCGAATACTAGCTAGAGGAAGTCTTTCCAGTCTGTTCGCAGTTTCTTCCCGCAGTTTCAACCCCCACGACGATTTTCAACGCTCTCATTCCCCACCCCCCGACTGGACTCCTTCCATTCGGAACCATTCCGTGTTTTCCGCTCTTTGGGCCGTATTAGCTTCCTTCTCCAAACGTCGATGGAGTGACCCCCCCATCCCTCCCCCACTCTCCCCCACCCGGCGTAACCTTCGACATTAAGTGTTTATGGTCTGCCGCCGAATAGCAAAGCATGTTGACGGCGTTCGCTCTTTCCGGCGTTGACCGCAACCCCTCTGCTAATCCTTCTTCCCGGACGGTCCCCCAGAGGGCAGCCTTGACGAAGCCCGGCACGGCCTCCGTATGATGTAGTCGCCTATATATAAGTCGCACGCTATTATTAGTCGCAAAAACGGGGCTAAAGAATGGCGCCGTCTTTGGAAAGATACTCGCTCTATTTTAAACCTTTCGCCATCAGGATTATGGGAATTATGGGAGAGTTGAAGAGGCTAATTTTAGCGGACCAATGGTTAGCGCTATAAATAGCGGTTTGCGCGAAGGCCCATGGGAAATTTATGGAAATAAACCTTGTGTAAAATGAGAGGCGTTGAAATCTGATCGACGAGCGATAATTTTTATAGCGCCAACTTAGAAGTAGAATTCAAATACAAATCACGCTGTATCTACAGGAAAGTAGAACCATAGGCGTAGGAGACGGGGGTCCAGGGGGGCAAATGCCCCCCAAATTTCGGGCAAGTCTGATTTTTCGGGCAGGCAGACCCGGAAAAAAAAAAAGTTTTAGAAAATTTTTACTTTTCTTATTTTTTCGGGTCTTCTTGCCCGAAAAATCAGACTTGCCCGAAAAAAAATGGAGATTTTGCCCGAATGACTAAAAAAAGGTCGTCAGAATTTTCGGGCAAACGTAACGGAAATTTTTCTTAAGATTTCGGCCGGAGGGAAAAAAAATTTCGGGCAAAAGTCTAATTTTTGCCCCCCCAACGTTGAAATGTCCCCTACGCCTATGAGTAGAACAAATGTATTGCATGACACCCAGTTGCATTAAACTAATGAACATAATACATCCACAGAGATACGTAGGCCTACACTACTACACCCACTATGGAGTATGGACAATGGACATAGGCTTCATATAGACCTATAGGCTACTGATGTAGGCCTACATCACAGACACACAAGATACGTAGCATAAGCCTATAGGCCTAGGCCTAAATAAAAACGCAGCCTACATAGATGCATACCGTCACAAAATAGGAGTAAATGGCCTGCGTAGGCTAGGCAACATAGGCTACAAGTTTATAGGCCTACACATGTAGCTTACAAGTATGTCAAATGAGCTGCACACAATAATAATTACAAATAGTTCATTTCAAAGCGACGTCAACTCGTTTGACGAGACTAGTTTCTCGTTTCGAACGACCTCCCAATTTAAACACACAGTTGACAACAGCAATAATATTCAATGGCCGTAAAACATCACAAGTTGCATGGATCAACTACCACTGGAAACTATCATGCGAAGCATGTGACAAAATCTGGACACAGTGGGTAGAGCTTACAACTTTTCGTTATTCCTTAACCCTCCGTCATAATTTACGTCTCTTCAGGTAGCCTATTATATAGAAGCAGATAAGCAGAGTACCCGATAGGCCCTACATAAATTAGACACCCTGATTTAAGTTTGAATATCCTGATTTAAGATAGGCAGCTAAGGTTTATGCGGCTATATATACCAGCTGTTGAGTGTTGAGCTTGAAATGTCTTGTCTGCACCGTTAAACTATTATCCAGAAAAAGGTCAATAGTCTCAATGTAGTCTCAGCGGGTTCATATGATATCATTTGAAAGTCACTGAGTTTGTACTGATTGTTGTTATTTTGTCTTTGTTGATGCTGTCAATAAACGACCCCTATTTAAGGCAAGATTCACAATAGTAGGCATACTTAACTGGGCTCTAGGGGAAAGTACCCTAAGATGAGATGGTGCATAAGATGGGACACACTCATTATTATTGTTATCCAGTGTCCCCTCTTAGGCTTAGGGTATAGTTATCCCCTACTTGGCATGACCCTCATCAGTCTGAACTCTAATGTCTCTAAATTGACCGGTTGAGCGGTCTATTCTTCGTTTCTCCTCTCTGCACTGAGGAGTTCACAAGTCTACTGTACGCATTGGAATTTCCAGGGGCATTGTATTCAGTGGAATTCCCAGGGGAACTCCCGCCAACTTTGGCGACCCGTTGAGAAAAATCTACTTTGGACTTCTCACGGACATTGTGTCCAGTTGAGTTGCCAAGGAAAATGTCCAGATTTGAACGTTTGTGAAGAACGCTCCCCACCAAGTTTGGATTAGTAACATTAGCTGTGATGTTCCCACTGTAAGCAACCCCCTTTCTCACATCGTCCGGTGCCTCCCAGTAGATATCGTCCGGCCACCCGTACCAGTAGAGCGGGTCAAGTTTATTCAGAAGCAGTGATCCCCTCGGAGTGAATCCCATCTCCACAAGATAGTCGATCAGTTCAAATACAAGTCGTTTGTCAGGAGTGTCATCAACCTCACTTCCGTGGTACTCCCTCAACTTTATCCACTCCATGAAGATGTATTGGATGCTGACAGTCTGGAAGAGACGCCGAGAGTGGATGAACGCTCGATGCTCGTGACCTTCGATGTCGACCTTGATGATGGCCCGGTCAAAGTTCGTGACCTCGAGAAGGTCGTCCATGATGATCGTCGTGGCGTGGGGAGGGCAGTCGGCTTCAGTGCAGAAGCGATCGGCGTCTTGGGGGCTGAGACCGACGCCACCCTGGTTGTCTTTGGGGACGGTCAGCTCGAGGGTCTCTCGACGGTCGGAGATGGCGTTCTGCACGACGGTGATCTGAAGGGGAAACAGAGACAATTGAGGGGACGACAGGATGAATAATTATATTATGCAGGGATAATATTATTATTATGCAAAGAAAGAGACTGAGGGAGAAATCAAGTAGGGACAGTGAACACATGGGCTATGCGTCGTACATGCACATATGCACAGTGTTACCCACGTACATACATACATACATACAAACATACATACATACATACATATTGTATTGTATTTAAACATTTATAAAGCGCCTCTAGTAGGGTAAACCGTTCAGAGGCGCTCCCAGTGCGCAAGGCCCAGAGAGAAGAAACAGGTTTTGAGAAGAGACAAAGCAGAGGAGAGACTACCAGAAAGAAGTGTAGAACGAACAGAAGGAGAAAGGGCATTCCAAAAAGAAGGACCAATTGAGACAAATGATCGAGACTGAGCCATAACAGTTCTAGACCGAGGAACCAAGAGGTCAAATCTGTTGGATGAACGAAGTGGACGGTGGGAGGAAGCTGAGTGAGGACGAAGTAAAACATTAGTGAGATATTTGGGGGCAAGACCCCGTTGAGCCTTTATGATCAGAGTGAGGATCTTAAATTGTGTGCGAGCACGGAGAGGAAGCCAGTGAAGTTCATGAAACATAAAGGTAGAGATGTGAGAGTACTTGGGAAGGCGGGCAATCAATCTAGCAGCTGAGTTGAATATGTACACACATACATACATACATATATAAAGGGTGGGCAAAAAACGGTTGGTGACCTCACTAAAAGTGATATAACTTTTGTTCTGTTTGAAATATTTTGTTGAAACTTTACCATTTTACGTAAATATGAATTAACTATAAGCCTGTAAATTTCATTAAAAATTCTTACTTCTGACCAAAATATTGTCAAAAACCTAGAGGGTCTTTTTTGGCCCACCCTGTACATACATAACCAAATACATGCATATGTACAAAATTGTACATACATACATATATACATACATACATACATACATACATACATGCACAAATACACACATACATAAATACATACATACATGTACATACATCATCGTAGTCGGTGCCTTATTCGTGAGGTCGAACTTTGGAGGCACAAAGATCTCTGCTGCGCTGCTCGAATCGCCTGCTCCATTGTCATCCCGGTCCACTCTTTCACATCATCGATCCACATCCTACGTGGTCTTCCACGTCTCCTCTTTCCCTCCGTTTCTCCAGTGATTATATCCTTCTCCAGACAGTTTTCCTTCCTCATGATGTGACCAAAGTAACTTAACTTCCTCCCTACCACCTCTCCCCACAGCCGTTCATACATACATACATGCATACACAAATACAAAGATACACATAATTATACACGAACAGACATAACCAAAGACAACAGGCAGGAGAAACAGACAGACAGATCATACATACAGACACCCATGCAGGGCATGCAAACTGCTGTGGCTGACTGGATTTTTTCAATGCATTACTACTGTAGTTGATCAAAGCTTTACAGCTGCATGACATGTATACATAGCGTATATAAAAACAAATTTTATATAGTGGCTATGGTTACCGGTTAGCGAGTTTCCAAAGGCCTGTGTGGCCCAGCGCCTGCGATTTCCTATTGGGCAGTAATACTGGAAGAGGCGATTTCCGTAGGGGAGGAGGTTGTCGAGTACAATGTCTGGCTCAATGTCTGGCCCATCCCTTCGTAGACTACCAACAACACGTGCGTGATCGGCAGGCTCTGACGATTTTTGACGAATTGCAATGTAAAACGTTTAAAATTTCTTACAAATGACCCTACGTATGGAGGAACATTTTGCACAGGTAATCTTTAGCGCTCTTTGTCGTTAAATTTAAGCATGGTTATAACATAGAAGACCTATAGTGTTTTTCGCGTATAGGGTAAGGTTTCGCGTCGTGACGTTCGGTTAGGGTTAGTGTTAGGGTTAGTGTCGTCATTAGATTCTTATGATTTTTGCGTCGTGAGGGTCGGTTAGGGTTAGTGTTAGGGTTAGTGTCGTCATTAGATTCTTATGATTTTTGCGTCGTGAGGGTCGGTTAGGGTTAGTGTTAGGGTTAGTGTCGTCATTAGATTCTTGATTTTTGCGTTGGTTGTTTAGCAGTTGTTGGTCAAGCTAATAGCCAACACTACAGCTTCACCAACAACTGCTAACATCAACTACCTTCTCCCCCTACGGTCTTCGCCTCTTCCAGTGTTGCTGCCCAATGGGAGGTCGTGGGCGTTGGGCCGTGCAGGCTTTTGGAAACACGCTACCGGTTAGTATCTATAGGACTCTGAACCCAGGGATTATGGTTTAAATCCTCACCAGGCAGGAACGTGTTGCGAGATTTAGGATTCACCTGCTGCTGTTATCCAATAATCCAGCTCAGCAATAATTATGAGAGCAACAAACTTGAACTTTCAGTAGAAAAGAGGTGTGTAGGAGTAATGCCACCGGCTTTCACATACTCGAGGCTAAGAATGTATAGCCTCTATGACGTAGTTACACTGACGTACAGTATATGCAGGCAGAAGGTCATGTTGGATCTTCTTAAACTGAAGCTTTTCTCAGACTATCATCATTGATCATAGCGTTTAAGCTAGTCCGCTGCTTTGAGGGTGGGGGGAATTCAGGTTTTGGGAGGAGACGAGGAAAACGTCCTTTTTTACCCTCCATTCGGCAGATGGCGTTGGTAAGCTGAGCAGTAGGACATTATGAAATGCCTTGCATGACTGGCATTGGCTGCCAACAGTTAAAAATTGACTCCTGTACTGACTTGTGATCATCCCTTCATTCTATGGATTGTAATTATAATGCGCTCTGAAAGTTTGAAATTTTAAAGAGGATTTGTTGTTGTTGATGTTGTTGTTATTATTATTATTATCATTATTGTTTTGCTGCCCCGAGGTACATAATTATGATACCTCAGGGACTTACACCCTAATTATTATTGTTATTATTATTATTATTATTATTATTGTTATTATTATTATCATTATATGAGAAAATTTTACCTTGTCTTCCAACTTTCCCAGCTTAATAGCCTTGTGCAGTCTTCTTAAACTCGGTAAGTATGGCTCAACGGCGACCACCTTTCGTCCCATCGCCGCTGCTACGAGACTGTACTGACCGATGTTGGCACCGATGTCATAAACACCGAGCTGTGGATCATGGTAGAGAATGTTCTGGAAATGTAGAAGCATGTGAGGTTCCCAGAGGCCAGCGGAGCGCAAATGGTAGGAGACGTGAACGTCCATGGCGTCCGGATAGAGGCAAACCTACAAGGTCGTTGATAAATATAAAAAGTAATGAAATCATTCAAATTGATTTTCCACTAATTGACTGACTGAACGAATGACTATTATTGAATCATTCACTGACTTAGTGATTGACTGACTAAATGACTTATTGACAATCTTACGTACTAATTAATTTTTTAAAGTCGTTCGTTCACTGGCTTACTTACTAACTGACTCAATGGGCTTCTAAATTACTGACTGATTTACTAACTAAGTCAACCACTGACTTTGTGATCCAATTAATTATTCACAAATGCACACACACACACACACACGCACATGCGCGCGCGCGCACACACACTTCACTCAATGAACCAGTTGTGCCTCTCTCAATCATTTACCTTGACCCCCTCATCCTTGTTTTGACTGAGCGACTTCAAGACATGGGCGCCCGCACATAGGGGCAAGGGGGGGGGCACTTGCCCCCCCTGGAAAATGGAAATTTATTTTTTTAACTACTACTTTTGGGTTTTAACAAATTCCTTCGCATTAAAGCACTAATGATACAAATGATACACACAGTGAAAGTCAGAAACCTATATTTAGAAATCTCTGTAGATATAAACATGCTCTTAATTTTCTGCCTTGCATAATCAACATCTTGTTTAAAGCTGGAACAGTGACCAATGACCATTGGCTGTTAACCCTTCGGTAGGAGCCCTTGCAAATAGTATTTTTCTATCGATTATGGCCTACTTGATTGGAATCTCGATGTCATGCAACCTTTTACAACTGCACAAAATTAAGTATCAATAGAAGTAGCTAGAGGAACACTTGCACCTTGAAAACTGACACCTAATTTTTTTCACTTATTCATTCATTCAATGGACTGATAATATTACAGTGCCGCTTCAGGAACCACATTTAACATCTAGGCCTACTTTTTTTATTTTTTTCTTCGCACTAAAGAAATTATTCATATTAAAGCTGATACACAAAATGAAACTGAAACATTTTTGCATTAAGAAACCTCATTGAAAAATACTCGTACTCTTAATTTCCAGCTTTGCAGTTTTCAAGCTCTTGTTAGTACTAAAACATTTTCGGTAACTGTAACCATCGAAAAAATTTTGCCCCCCCCCCCTGCAAAAATTTATGCGGGCGCCCATGCTTCAAGAAGCTGGTTGCTGCAATTAACTTCCTTTTCTGCATAATAAAAAATGATCCAAAAGTACCTGGACTGGCGGCTTGAATTTTATCCGGATGCATTCGAAATCCTCATCAATTTCCGGTTTTGTGTCGTAGATCTTACAGAAGGCTTCTCCACCCATCAGAGGATCCAGTCGACCCTGCGTAGAATTAATTCCACGATAGCTCTTCCTACGCTTCTTCTTTTTCTTAAATTTAAAGTCGTTGTTGATCTGTTTGAGGACGAGGTCAGACTCTTCCACAGCCACTTCCTGTCCGACGGAAACCCTGTTCCTGTGTTGCTTGAGGACGTCCGGAGCGTCCTCTTCCGGTGCAGGGAACTCTGGGAACATGACCGCCCGCTCTTCCAACAGCCGACGTTCGTCCCGCACGAAACTCTCGATGGCCGCTTCGTAGATGTCGAACTTCTGTTGGGTTGAGGAGGATACATCCTCGTACGTCCAGAAGACGAAGCCGAGGATGGTGAGCAGGCAGAAGAGGATGAGGCAGAGGAAGTGCTCGACATCCGGACGGAAGACACGCAGCGCCATCTGCCACCAGCAACGGTTGCAATCGTCCACTGGCATTGAGGTTTACTATCAAAACCGCGCACACAAAACCGCGCACACAAAACCGCGCACACAAAACCGCGATTCACAAAACCGCGCACCCTCAGAACCGCGCACGATCATTACCGCGCACGATCATAACCACTCTTGTTTGAGCATCTGTTTAAACGGTGTCACGACAACTGGTCTACATACAACTGGTCCAGCGCTTGAGAAATGGAAGCTGGATTCAATTATTTAGAGGTGAAATGGAGGCTGGGTTGATGAAAATCGCAAGAGAAATTGAGGCTGGATGAAGGTTCTTCTACATGTAAAATAGAAGCTGGATTAACGAAAATAACGCATGAGAAATGGAAGCTAGATGGAGGTATATTTAGATATGAAATAGAAGCTGGATTGACGAAAATAACGCATGAGAAACGGAAGCTGGATGAAGCTATTTTTAGATATGAAATAGAAGCTGGATTGATGAAAAACGCTTAAGAAACTTAAGCTGGATGAAGGTATTTTTAATTTGTATATCTGGTATAGTATCTGGATTGAAAAGAACAATCGAATTCATATTACAAAAGATAGGACTGTCAAGAGGGATAATGTCATTGGGACAGAGAGCGGCAAGGCAGAAGATGGCGTTCTTTGGACGTGATGCGAGCAAACGGCTTGGAAAAGAAGATGATGCTGGCCTGCGGAGAGGGAAAAAGGAGAAGAGGATGCCCAAGAAGGAGGTTGATAGAGGAAATACACGAGAGAACGAAGAGGAACTTGGAGGAACTGAGAGACGCGACGGAAGATCGTAACACGTGGAGAAGGTTTATCACAGCGGTCGCTAGGAGCCTAGGATTCAAAGAATCGACGGCATAACGCATGAAAATGGAAGCTGGATGAAGGTATTTTTAGATATGAAATAGAAGCTGGATGCATGTTGAAATACTTGAATGCGGTTATGATCGTGCGCGGTAATGATCGTGCGCGGTTCTGAGGGTGCGCGGTTTTGTGAATCGCGGTTTTGTGTGCGCGGTTTTGTGTGCGCGGTTTTGTGTGCGCGGTTTTGACCGGATACCGGCATTGATCAGAGACTCGATCTACTGTGTCAACGAACAGATCGATTTGGCTGATTGATTTGCTGGTTGATTGATCGATTGACTTTGTTAGATAGATGGAGGATGGACGTTTTGGATGGATAGGTGGGTGAGTATTGGTGGGATATGTGCATGGATGGATGGGTGAATGGTTGGATGGTTTGATAGATGTATGAATCTACCTGTCCATCCCTTTCAGCTAAGTCAATAAGTCACCCGTAAGTTTTGATATATGAATGAATGGATGGCTGATTGGATGAATGGTTTGAAAGTGGATGAATGGTTTGAAAGTGGATGAATGGTTTGAAAGTGGATGAAATGGTTTGAAAGTGGATGAATGGTTTGAAAGTGGATGAATGGTTTGAAAGTGGATGAATGGTTTGAAAGTGGATGAATGGTCCAATGGGCCATGGCAGATTATAGATTCAATTCTTCATTATGATTCCTTGTTGATTGTCATGCCTTATTGATGAATGGCAATAGATGCATCACAATAGCTAGCCTACCACAAAACCAGGGACGTAACTAGGATTTTTCGTTTGGGGGGGCTTAAGCCTTAAGTATGACCAATACTTAAAGTGTAAAAGAAGAAGTGCCAGGACGCTGTATTGTAATTGGTCGTGAGTGGCGGCGCCGAAGGCGCGAAGTTGCGAGTGCCGAAGGCACGAAGCCCGTCCCGATTAGGGGGGCCAGAGGGAGGGTCGTAAGCTCCCCATCGGGGTCTGGGGCGGAGCCCCAGCGACCAGCGCATTTTTGGCTGTGTCGACCTCAAATGGAACCATTTTAAGGCTTTTGTTTGCCAGCTATTTGTGAACGGAAAAGTCGCGAAAACTTTAAGAATAAGTCTTTTTCAGTGTCGCAAAGCTCAAGCTACCAGGATAACAATAAAACTAAAACTGCTACTGTAAAAGAGAAGGGTTTTGTATTTACCGTAAGCTCCCCAGCGGGGCCTGGGGCGGAGCCCCAGCGACCAGCGCATTTTGGGCTGTGTCGACCTCAAATGGAGCCATTTTTAGGTAGTCATGGCCGGTCGTCCGTAACTGCATGTACGCCGTCCATGCGGTAGTCTATTTAAATTAGCCGTAAGCATACAAAGGCTTGATTTCATTTAGGGGGGCTTCAGCTTCGTTTGGGGGGGGGGCTTAAGCCCCCCCAAGCCCAAAGCTAGTTACGTCACTGCACAAAACATCAATAATTTATTCCAATTGTTTTGGTCGACTTACCTGAAAATCAGCTGTCAATCCATCATGTCAACACCTGATTAAACACGTGTCTACATCATCCAAAACACTAGCAGGCGATTATAACACTCAACTGATTTTAACCATTTAAGTAAGTAAGTAAGTAAGTACCGGGTACAAATAGGACAACCGTAGAAGCTAGCCGAACATTTGACTAGAATACTAGATTGCTCTGAATACTATGCCTACCTAGGCCAAACCACCACGCGAATAAATTTCAAATCACACCTGTTGTTTTGTTCCAGCGGCGACTAAATATTGAAGAATCCTCACCACGTGTGACGTCATTAATGATTTGGCTGCTACATTGTCCACCTGGTGACTGAGATCATAATTGTTTGTATGCATGTATGAGCACTTGTCGTAGGTAGCGTCCCTTCAAGATAACTACTCAGAGGCTCTCCCGACTACAGCGCGGATACTGAATCAGAGTTTCATGCCGAGGCGCATGAGCAATTGCGAGTGAATGACTTGCCCAAGGTTCCTACTCGGCGGCTTGAGGTGGATTCGAACCTGCAACCTTCCGGCTCCAATGTACCGAACATACCCTTCACCCTTTGTTTATGAATAACGACAAGTTGGGGATAGTCCATTGATTCAAATCATGTTGACAGTGCAACCCTTAAATTGTCTTTAGGTAAGAAACTTCTTGTACACTGATATTCCTTCATTCATTTATTACAAAGATTATATTGCCTAATCAAGGTCATTACTTAAGTAGCACTCGTTACGCAACCCCGGCTAAAGCGCAAGTCCAATCTCTTTTTCCGTTAGAGCGTACGTCCCAGCTTCAATGAAGTATTATGGATACTGACTGTCACAAGTCTTTTCCCTCTTCTTCTCTACGTGTGACCTTCAGTCTCTTCGGAAGCTTCTTCGTATAAGTTCGTGGTAGCGTAGGCCTATCCCTAGATAACTGTTTCATTAGCTAAATGGCTAGGTTAAAGAATCTACAGTCTTTCACTGTTTTGTTAACCAACAACGACGACGTGTTTAACTCTTCTTATTATACTCCAAAATCCGATATAAAGTAAAACGATCAGCAACAACACAACAATGACTACACTTGCGTTATCATAACAACTACACGACTACTATCTTCATCAGTCTACTCTATCGCAACTCAACAACAACTCTTACAGCCTATCTCAACGGCTCTCAAAACGCAACTCTTCTTCTTCACTTCCACTCCCTTCTTGTACAATTAACGTACGCTCGTCTAGACGTCACGTGCTGTCCAGACAATCACCTGTGCAGACGCCGCGCGGCAATTTGCACCTGGCCTACTTACGTCGCTGTACGACAATCGGCGTGCACTGATTAAATTAGCTGACATTACCTCCTTCCTTTCTTTTGAAGAGAGCTAATTAATCTTAAAAATTAGCGAACGTATAATGCTTAAACTAAATACAAACAATTCTTATACTAAATGCAATCACAAAATACCTTATACTACAATCTCGATAAGCAGTCTGCTACTACATTCAACTTTCCTTTCTTATAGTTCAACAGAATGTCAAAATTTTGCAATGATAAAGACCATCTGACTAACTTAGCAGACTTCGACATTGACTCAGTCAAATAAACTAAAGGATTATGATCAGTGAACACATTAATCTTGGAACCAATAATGATTTCTTTCAATTTGTTTAAAGCCCATATGATTGCATAGGCTTCCTTCTCAATCGTCGCCCATCTCCTCTGGGTATCTGTCAGCTTCTGGCTGATAAATGAAACGGGACGTTCTATCCCCTCATCGTCCACTTGTGACAGCACAGCCCCCACAGCAAAATCACTGCTATCACAGTACAAATTAAATGGTTTGCCAACCTCGAACATGTACAGAATAACATTCGATAAAACAATTTCTTTAAGAGAATCAAAAGATTTCTGGTGGTCCTCAGTCCAAATAATGTTCTCAGGTGTCTGCTTGCTAGTTAAATCTGTCAATGGTTTAGCAATCTCAGCAAAATTACAAATAAATTGTCTGTAGAAACCAAAGAATCCTAACATTTGCTTCACTTGCTTCTTCGTTTCAGGGTTTTTTAAATTAATCAAACTGTCAATCCTATCTGGATTCATCATCTTCTTCCCTGAACCAATGAGGTGACCGATGAATTTCACCTCACTCTTACCAAACACACATTTCTTCAAGTTCAAAGTTACATTATGCAGTCTTATTTGTTTCAAAAACAATTCTAAATGTTTCAAATGAATGTTCCAATCATCAGAATGGACTGCAATGTCATCAACATAGGGTTCAGTAAATGCATTAATCGGTTGCAAAATCATGTTTATGGCTTTTACAAAAGTCCGTCCAGAGTTAATCATTCCAAAAGGGACACGTGTAAATTCGTACAGTCCATTATGGGTAACGAATGCGGTTTTCCATTGGTCAGATTTCTTCACCGGACAAGTCCAGTAAGCACTGCGACAGTCCAAGACGGAAATGAACTTGGATTTCCCGACTTTGCTCAGCACATCGTTGACGATCGGCATGGGATATCGACAATTTTCAGTATATGAATTCACGTACCTGTAGTCGCACGCGAGTCTCAAGGATCCGTCCTTCTTCTTGACGATGACCAGCGGACTTGCCATTCTGCTCGACGACGGCTGAATGATGTTTGCTTTCAGCATCTCTTGTATTTGTTTGTCCACTTCTGCGCGATATATCAACGGTATTCGATAAGCCGTGAACTCCTTCTCTCGAAAGTCTGGTCTCAGCACCACTTCGTGTTCTACCAATGTACATAATCCAGGTTTGTCCGAAAATCTGTCTGCATATCGGTTCAGTACATCCAGTAGCTGTTTCTGTTGCTCGCTCGTAAGATGTCCGATCTGTTCATAGTCCAATTGCAGCGATTTCTGTGTCGTCTCTGCATGGTCTTCTTTCAATGGTAGCTCTACCACTGATCCGAATTCGTCGTCCTCTTCCACGATGAGACCACACGATAATGTTCTTGCGATGAACTTCCTCATTTTGTTGGCATGGACGATTCGTCGGCCGTTTTCATTCATGTCCACCAGATACGAATACTTGGATCTTCTTTGTAGCACTGTACATGGACCATGCCATCGTGAGATCAATTTATTGGTTGACGTTGGATACAGGATGATGACGTTTTCTCCTGGTTCGAATTCTTTATCCTTGGCCCTCTTGTTGTATTGACTGGCGTATTGTTTTTGCTTTTCCTCTGCACAATTCTCAGCGAATATCAGGGCTTTCTCCATGTCTGCTCTTAAGTTCTTCAGGTACTTTGCTGGTTGTACTCCAATGTTTGGCGGTAGATTTATTTCTTTGGTCCAGCTTTCCTTTAAGATAGTTAATGGTCCTCTTGGCATTTTTCCATACACCAGCAGATATGGTGCCACTCCTGTCGTTGCGTTGGGAACTTCTCTCAATGCCCATACGGTAAACGGAATGATTTTATGCCACTGTCTTGGATTTTCCACAATGACATGATGCACCATCTTCTTGAACGTCTGATTCCATCTCTCAACTAATCCAGCTGCCTCAGGATGCCCTGGTGAATCGAATCGTGGACAGCATCCCATCAATTTCAAAAATTCCCTTGTAAGACTGGCTGTAAAATTCGTGCCTCTGTCGCTGGTGATCACAGATGGCACCCCCACGTCAATGAATAGCTTCATCAAAGCTTCGCACACAGCCTTAGCAGTCAATGACTTCAGCAAAAAGATTGTCGGCCATCTTGTACATGAATCCACTATGCACAAGCAATACTTATGCCCAGCTGCTGACTTCGGTTCTATTGGGCCTACCACGTCCATAGTCATCCGTCGGAATGGCACATCTTCCCTTGGAATTGGTGTAATCGGCACTCGATCCATCACCAAACTTCGTGCCTTCAGCTGACACTTCTCACAGGACTTACAAAATTTCACCACGTCTCGACGCATCTTTGGCCAGACAAAGGACAACTTGATTCTCTCTCGATCGTGTCTTCTCTTCTCCCAAGTGTCCGCCAAATACTGACTCGTGAGCTAATTCCATTACTTGAATTCTTCTCTCTTTCGGTAACACCAACTGATACACAAGCTGATCCAGCATTTGATGCTTCTTATACAACAATCCATTCACCACGCTAAACTCTGATCCTTGGTCTTCAGCGATCCTCCACCACGATTTCAGTGACTCGTCATTTCTCTGCTGCTCCTCGAATTTCTTCGCATCTTCCAGCTGTCTTTCATCGTTCGAATTCTCTGTGAACAAGTCCCTCATACTTGTCTCCAGTTCAGCGTCGCTTCCGGAATCTTCACTATCATTTCGTTCACATGCAGCCATCTCTTCTTCAGTTTCATTGTTCTCAGATGTTGTTCTTTCGTCATCTTGAATGCTGAGTTCATCTTCGCTTTCCGTGTCATCTTCTTGCGAACTTTCGTTTATCGTTTCATCTTCTCCGTCTTCGACTTCTGCTCTCCGACTTTGTGCTCTTGTAGTCACATTCGCTTGTAGCTCTCCTTGCAATATACTGATTGGTGGAACCTCTTTCAGTTCTGCAATTATCTCTGGATGTAGCAGGAACTTTTCTGGATTTTCTTTACACAGTTCTGCTGAAATGCTGGCACACACTAAAGTTAAATATGGCGCGATATTTATTGTCCTGTCCTCTGTAGCTGTTCCTTCGTTACGACCGCTCATCCGCACTTCGATTTTCACCAACTTAGCTGGAATCGGCTCTCCAGCTACACATTGCAAATGAACTCTGCCGATTTCTTCTACTGTCGTTCCTTTCAGTAGTTCCTCGTTGATTACTGGTATCTCGGTCCCCGAGTCAATCAACGCCTCGACTTGCACAGGCTGCCCATCAGTCCCACGTATCTCCACATTTACATGCTGCAACGATATCTTCTTTATGCGTTGACACTCCTCTTTACTTTTTGTTTCTCGACAAATTTCTGCAATGGAAGTAGTCTTTATCGCTTCTTTCTGTATGGTGAACTGCGGCGTACACTTCATCACTGACTTTACTTCTGTTTCTTGGTTGCATTGTTCTTCCCAACCAGGAGGTGCATTTATCACTTGTATCTGGTTTACTCGAAGATTTTCTGCACTTCTGCTAAAGTTCTTCCTCAGATTTGCCGCTCCTGGTGCTTGGCAATGTTTTATTAGGTGTTTATCAGAATTGCAATTGTGGCAACGCTTCTTGATAAAACTTCTTTGCTCCTTGTTCTCCCACTTGTTGTACGGCGTGTAAGATGCATTACTTTCTGTTGGGCGTCCCAGCGGCGGAGTTCGATTGTAGGCTTGTCTGTCCCACGTTGACTGTTGTTTATCTTGCGACCACTGCTTTCCAGAATAATCATCTTTCTTTGCATCATTACTCTTGGCTTGGCTTCCGGTGTCTTTGCTATCCTTGTTCCACTTGGGTTGCTTTGGACTATTGTCCCATGCTTCAAATTTCGGTTTGTCTTGGAACATCACACCAATCCGATTGTTTACATGTATATCTGCGAGATCTGCAACATTACTAGCTTCCAAGCATTCTGTGCCCTCTTTTGCTAAGACAAACTGCAGTGGACCTGGTGGTAAACATTCTTTCAGCTTATCCGCCACTAACAAATCAAACAGCTTCTCGTAGTCTTTGTCCACTCGTCTACTTCGGACATAATAATTCAACAGGTTCTTCAGCCTAGCCGTGAACATCGTATACGTTTCTTCGGCTGTCTTCTTGGCATCTGCAAACCTTGACCTGTACTCACGAGCTGTTAACTTGAATTCCTTCAACAAGTGCTCTTTCACTGCATCGTATTTATCTAAATTCTCAAATGATAATCGATTCAATACCGTTCGTGCTCTCGGGGTCATCAATGGCAACAACAATTTCACCCAGTACTGCTTTTCCACAGCGAAGCTATTGAATGCATTCTCCACGGTCTCAAAATATAATGGCACTTCCATCATATCATACGGCATCTTAGGCAATACATGCTTCATGGCATCACCAATCTTCTTGATCTTGGACACCATTGTCTCACTTTCTCTGAGCCTAATCTGTTCTGACACTTCTCGGCTCTTACGATCATCTTCGTCTCTCTTCTTCAGTCGATCTTGATCTTCGATTCTCCGCAGTTCTTCTTGTTCTATCTTCTGCTGCAACAGTTCTAACTGCTTTCTGCGTTCTTCTTTTTCAATGGCCATTTCTTTAAGTTGAGCCTCCTTGATAGCAAGTTTCTTTTGTTCTAACTGCATCTGCTCTTCTCTTTCTCTTTCTGCTTTTTCCAAATTGTCTTTTCCGGCTTGAAATTCTTCCTGACGAATTTCTTCTGCTCTCTCCAGTTCTTGTAAACGCATCTTTTCTTTTTCTTCCTCGCGAGCCTTTTTGTCCTCAATCTGCTGCTTTCGTATTTCTTCATCGCTTTTTCTTGCTTTTTCGTACTCTATCATTAACTCCATCCTTCGTCGTTCTGCTTCGTCACGATCTAATTTCATTTGTTCTAACTGAAGCTGGAACTGCTGCTTCTGCATATCTATCTCTTGCTGTCTCATCCTTTCTGCTTTTTCTATCTCTTGTTGTCGCAGTTCTTTCTCTTCTTGCTTACGTTCTTTCTCTTCTTGGCACCGTCGCTCTTCTTTCTCCTTCTCTTCTTGGCGACGTTCTTTCTCTTTCTGTCTGCGCTGCTCTTCTTTCTCTTTTTCTTCTTGTTTACGCTCTTTCTCCTCTTGTCTGCGCTGCTCTTCTTTCTGCTTCTCTTCTTGTCTACTCATCATCATGAATTGTAGCAACGCCTCTATAGACATCGGTGCCTCAGGCTTCTCCACTGGCTTCTCCGCAACGCCTCCGACAGCACCTTCTTCTTCTTCTTCTTTTTTAGCCCAAACCTCGGCTAAATTTCTCATCAATTCTTCCCTAGACATCTGTTCGACTTCTTCTGCGTCTAGATCTGCTTCAATTAGCAGTTTTATCAGTCTATCAGTAGACATTTTCTTAATATTTGCTTGCTTTTTCTCCGTAAGTTTCTCCATCTTACTTCTTTACTTTACAGATGCTCGATAAATTAGTAGACTACTCTTCAAATGTTTGCAATTGACTGACTTCAATTCTTTATGCACACTTCAATAGACAAGCAAGTTTTTCTACCTTGTAGTCGTTGTGTTGTCGTTTCTCACTGTCGTACGGATGCTCGATGTATCGTTGCTTCTCCCGTGTGCTCGGCTCCTCGATAAATTCACAGCGTCCGTTTCTCCACAACGTCTGTTGATTGAATAGAATCCCTCCGTTCGTAACTTGGCACGTAGACCCACCGTTCGTAACTACGATCGTTCTCCTGCAACTTGGATCGTTATCCTGCAACTTGGATCGTTATCTCACCGCAACGACACCAAATGTCACAAGTCTTTTCCCTCTTCTTCTCTACGTGTGACCTTCAGTCTCTTCGGAAGCTTCTTCGTATAAGTTCGTGGTAGCGTAGGCCTATCCCTAGATAACTGTTTCATTAGCTAAATGGCTAGGTTAAAGAATCTACAGTCTTTCACTGTTTTGTTAACCAACAACGACGACGTGTTTAACTCTTCTTATTATACTCCAAAATCCGATATAAAGTAAAACGATCAGCAACAACACAACAATGACTACACTTGCGTTATCATAACAACTACACGACTACTATCTTCATCAGTCTACTCTATCGCAACTCAACAACAACTCTTACAGCCTATCTCAACGGCTCTCAACACGCAACTCTTCTTCTTCTCTTCCACTCCCTTCTTGTACAATTAACGTACGCTCGTCTAGACGTCACGTGCTGTCCAGACAATCACCTGTGCAGACGCCGCGCGGCAATTTGCACCTGGCCTACTTACGTCGCTGTACGACAATCGGCGTGCACTGATTAAATTAGCTGACACTGACTTCACTATAACGTGAACTGCTAATAGGTTTTCTATCATAAAATGCATTGAGCATCGGACATAATTGACTCGCTAAAAAAAATAATATCCCCAGACTAAAACACAGCAAAAAAATAACGCAGAGTATTTCACTCTCAAGGATATTTCTTTATCTCCATCTGTGAAGGTAATGAATGGTTGATTCAAATAAACTTTTATAGGGCATTCTTGATAGGCCTACCTCCATTTGCTCATAAATACTTTTGTCGAAAGACCTGGAGTGATCATGCTGCACTCGCAAAAGGGTTTCCCTATTGGGGAAGGTAAAACGACAACGGGAACGAGTGAACATGAAAACAACATTGCCATTTTAAGTGGGCTTTATAGATTATTATGTCTATTGGATTATTACGTCAATTACATACGAACTACCTCTAAACACAATGAATTTCTGCAGTTAACAAAAGGGGATTCTGGCTTCAACCTATTGACCCCAACAGAGGTTGCAATAAAAAAAACACTACGAATATTAGCACTTATTAAGTTACAATAGTCTAAATGTTTACATGCACAAGTACCCAATAATTTATTGGTAAACTTATTGCACAATTGCCGTATGTCCAACGTAAGTTAATCTGAATCGACGATGCTACAGAATTCCAAGTAAACAAATTGTGCACGAAGATCTACACGGAGTCCCTCAGTCAACTCAAACATGCAACTGTCGGATGAGCTAGAAACTCAACAAACTACTGAACAGACCATTATACTGTATCAGCCTGCATGACAAAGACTTTTTCAACGTTTATTTTCAGATTTTGAGGGGAACGCGTCTAGTCGCTGATGAAAAACGGATTTCAGATATGAATGGAAAGCAGTTTCTATTTCAGCTGATGTCTCCAACGCTATTCCGTCGGGAATCGAAAGAGTTCGGCTTCTTAGATCATCGAGAATCTGCTTTCGGATCAAATTGCTGGAAGCTGCCATGTGAGAGCGTTCTGTCTTGCTCTGAATGACATCTGCAGAAGAAAAAGGAAATCAACTTTCAGCTAAGAAACATGTAATTTAAGTGCTTTGTTAGCGATTGAACAATTGCAAGTCCACAAACTGAACAAGAATACAGGACTAACATATGCCAGTCAACATGTATGGCACAATCTTAAGGCAATATTAAATTGTGCAGACTGCATTAAGCAGTCATCTCACTTTATCCTCAATACAATTGCAATTTGTAATTACGAATGTAGCGCGACTTCAAGAGAAACTCCTCAGAGGCGCTCCCGACGTAACAGCTCCAAACCACAGTCAAAGAGAATAGTTTTCAAACGCTTGCGGAAAAGGGGCAGAGAAATGCCAAGAAGTTCATTACAGGAACTGCTAGGTAATTCATTTCAGCAAGATGGGCCAACCATAGCAAAGCTTTTATGTAGAACTGTGGAAGTACGAGCAATAGGCCAAAATGACTTTGTGAAATCATAAATAAAAGGCCTAGAAATAAGACACAAAAGCAAATTACTTGATTTTGTAATAGTAACCGTGTAGTCTCAATCTCTCACTTAAGGTCACCATTCCCAGAGCATTATTGATTACTGATAAACTTTAGACTTTCCTATTCTTAACAAACTTTAACAAAGCTTCGGCCATTGCACTGGACAGAAATTGTACGGCAGGCACTATATTACGTGTATCAAAAACAACTTCCTAACTAAAAGATAAGACTTGGCTATTCTTTGGTCATCTGGCAGTGGCTTTTGTCCAGTAGTCAGATCTATGCCAGGGCTGAAAGTGAGTCGGGTCTTTCCGGAAACACTGAACAGCTAACGCACTCCGACCCAAAAGAGATCTGGCTATTTTTTAAAACCACTTTCAGCACTGTACATACCTTTTGCTGTGGCAATGTGTTCTCCAAGAATCTTCCTCAGCAATACGTCTGCCTGGTGTAAAAGACTCGCTAAGCAGATTGACCGTGACTCTGCCGCTTCTGCTTTTTCCTCTTGGACAGGCATCACCGGATGTGACATCGCATCGTCGACACACCGAAAAATGCTTTCACTGGAATCAAAAAAGATCTAACTGTCAGAATAATTGAGCTTAGAATATAGCTTAGAAATTGAGCAAAGAAAAATAGGCCAGGAATATGGGCTGGAAATTGTTAAAAACGTTTCATGAGCTTCCACACCCTTCTGCAACCCTTATGCCGATCATCTAACATGTGATAAAGGCCTGTGATGATGCTAATGTGACGACATGATACTTAGGAAATAATATATTAGTATTAATGATAACTATAAAGTGAAACAATTAAACCCAGTGAAAAATTGCAATATTTTATCCGATGTTTTTTAGCAATTTATCCACACTCCATGAACTTATCTTGGGTTAATAACACTAATAATAAAAGAAATACTATTCATTGAAAATTATTAACTATAATAAAATAGCACCATAATTACATTATTTTATATTTTCACATAACATAAAAATGATCCATTCCGTGCTAAAAAATAGGAACACAGTTCAGAAGTTGGGCCTCGTGTTCTAGACAATTGCACTCAAATTAGTGGAATATTAAGTACTGGCTTTTGAACACACATTACAAAATATGGAAAAGAAAAATACCATTCTACTATTAATCAAGGTTTAGGTACTCACAAGCAGCTCTGATCCGAGCTTTCACTGATCCACGTGGCTGTGTATTTCTGCCACGAAATTTCCACACATGGACGTTCCAGTCTATTGAGCATGTCACGGATGACCAATTCATCAACCTGGCGTTGACGCGTCTCGTTTCGATGAAGTGCGGTTGTCAGTTCAACCGGAAAGAAGACCTGTGCAAATCCAGTTGCATCTGTAATTTTTAATTCAAAAGATCACTTTTAAAAATAAAAACCATCTATCTTAGAAATTTATCAAATGCAACTGTAGTTGATACTGTACATCTTGTGAAGGTCAGAAGTGCATACACTTCTTCCATACGACAGAACATCGATGACACGGAGCAATAAAGTATGCAGACAGGACTTGCTCAAGATCACCATCTCCGTGGAAGCTTGAACCCATACCTTCCATCTTACAGGCTGTGGGCTCTAAAAATCATCCACCATGCCCACCCAACCCCCCCCCCCCCACATTGTCCAGATATGATAAAGGAGTTTGGCTGCCATAGAATCCAGAGAGAAGGCAGAGAAAAAACCACAGAGGGGGAGCCCAGGGAAGCAACCAGATAGACAAGCAGAGGAGCAAAGTGACATCAGAGGTGATAAGAAAAACAGAGATTGACCAAAAAATGGCTGACATCAGAGATAATTGAAACATAGTTGAAATATGAAGTTATTGAAGTACTCACACTTCCGAGCGAGCTGATAGAACTCGTATCGCATACTCGAGTAATACATGTTGTCATCGATCACCAAAATCCAGCGAACCGTTGAACTCCAGTCTCCTTTCATCTGCCACTTCACCACATCATCGAAGATCGCTTTTAAAAAATCAGGCACAGCCTCCATCGAATCCATGCCAGAAATGTTTTCTGCATCATTCTGATCAGGTTTCAATCGTTCAAGATCAACAACAAGGTCCCATGCATGTACATCTGGGTCTACTCTTAAAGTGGATAAGGGGCAAGTGAATGAATGATTGTTGGATTGACTTAGTGACGTGGAATTCTGACTTGACATGTCATCTCTTAATTGAATTTGCGACAACCTGTTAGTCACCTCACGTACCGAGGGGTCGTCTACAACTGGACTTTCTCGCTGGCTTTCCACGCTCCTCAAATTCTGCCTCATGCTTAAAGTTATGTCTCCCTCATCAACTGGAGCTTTAGTCCTCTCATCAGTTGCAGCCTGGTCATCACGTGTAATGTTCCCTGGTGCCTGATTCAAACCAGAAAGCTCTGCCACAAGGTCGTCCACACATCTGACAATCGCACGTCTGTACATCTTCCAACGCACACCCTAAAAATAAGAAGACAATCATCATCAGCAAACAGATAACAAAGGAATCTATAAGAATGTTCCATAAATGAATTACCGGTAAATTGCAATGCAAGCAGCAGTGAACTGTGGCTGGACTGGGAGCGCCTCTGAGTAGGTTTCTTGAAGAGGCGCTATATAAATTTTCGAAATGAATGAATGAACAAACTATAAATTGTTATTTATGATATAAACAATAGGATTTTCTTGATGTTCATTATGAATGTTGTTATCTAAAAAAATACACACAGTACACTGTACAGTACGTACAGTATCGTAGCACTTACATCTGTTGACAATTTTTTCTGTTTTTTTTTAAATTTAGTAATAAATAATAATTATATCGTCAAATGAGCACCTTTGTTTCTTTGGAATGGTTCTGGGCATCATGGATCAGTTCTGCCTCGACCTCTTCAGGAATCAGGTCATCGTAGGCAATATGTACCACTCTGTATGTTTCCTGTCCTTTTCCCTGTCCCTTTCCTTCTCCTGCCCCATCTCTATCACCAAGACCATTCCCATTCAATCCAGTCGACTTTTGTTTACAAAAACTGGTGTGTTCTTCATGTATATAAGAACAGAGCTTCTTGGCCCA
Organism: Lumbricus rubellus; assembly: GCA_945859605.1. Lineage (NCBI taxonomy): Eukaryota > Metazoa > Annelida > Clitellata > Crassiclitellata > Lumbricidae > Lumbricus > Lumbricus rubellus. The sequence goes on along the minus strand of OX243822.1, from coordinate 21,488,375 downwards.
CGTAGATTTTCCTGCACCCGGAATTCCGCACAGCGCAAGCAGACAGATACTGGCCATGACACGAGTTTAGCAAATCCATTCAGCTGATTTTGACCAACTAATGTGTATATCTGCAAAATCAACAACAGAATCGATCAATTATTTTAGACACGGCCTCGTGTCTCATTCTGTGAATGTTCAATTTATACAGAACGCACTGACACTCGTCATAAGTCAACCCAAATCCCCGAATACGCCAAAAATATAAAAAAGTCTGCTTCCCAAAAACAGTTTAACAGAAAGGGGCTGAACACCTTAAAATATTTACGTTAAATTAAATACATGAATTGTCTAATGGTCTATTAGCGCTGCTGATAACACAATTTACGACCTAAAAATCATTAGGTTGTGAAAATCAATTTCGGGGCTGACTGATATTCCTTTCAGCAATTCGGGTTTCGGGCCGCACCCATAGACATCATATTGTCTATGGCTGCACCCACTTATTTAGGAGTGCTGCTCGAATCTCCGAAATCGTCAAACGAATTTAAGTTGGATCCATGAAATCGATTTTCACAAACCTAATGCATTCTAAACACTGAACTGTGTTATCAACAACACTTGATTGGTCCATTATGTCATGCCATGCATTCAGTTTTCTGGGATTTGGCTGCTTTCCGTTATAACACTTTGTGTACTTTCAGCGTTTGGGGGATTCAGCTTCATCAAACTGTACTGAGAGACGAACCAAGAGTGCAAACGTGAAAACCAAACTGCTCATCATTATCAGTAAAATATTTTAGATTTCTTCAGTGAACAAGTGAGCAAACCAGGGTTTCTTTAACGACAAACGGCGAAACTGCACAATCGGGGACCGCTATTAATAGATTTAGGCGTCCTATTTTTAAGTTTTTGGAAAGAGTGACGACACTAACCCTAATTCTAACCCTAGCCGACCCTCACGGCGCCTAACCTGAGCCCTAACCGACTCTCACGACGTCTAACCTGAGCCCTAACCGACCGTCACAACGCCTAACCTGAGCCCTAACGGACCCTCACGACGCCTAAATCTATTAATAGCGGTCCCCGATTGTGCAGTTTCGCCCGACAAACTACCGTATACTAAATTGCGTTGAAAGCATCTTAAAAACATACTTTAAATAATTTAAGTCACAAAATGAAACGACGACTTTGTGCCAAATTGCTAAATTATCGACTAGATAAACATCATAAGACCACATATATTATATTACAGAGTGATAAGACTAATTCTTGGCATTTATATCCGAGAGCAGGAAGCTCGTTATAGAAAAGGGCCTTTCGTTAATTAGAAGCACCTTAGGTGTAACAAATTAATAATGGGCCAGCTGCTGCAGGACACTGGACAAGTTGTAATAAGCCAAAACAAATTTTTTCGAGGGCAACGGCATCTGTTGTCATAGGCCCTCGTCAAATCTGGAACCATCCATCCATTAGATGATTAGAGAACAAGTTTTAAAGAAGCGTTTTTGTGCAAACTGGAATACAAGTAAACGTAAACATCGATATCTCGTTAGCGTAGGTTTTTCCAATTTTCATCGGAAAGAGAATAGGCTAGATTTGAATTATTATTTAGCGCTTTTATTTGACAAGCAAAATGTCAGAGTACAATAAGTGTTAACCAGCCCACAAGGTGTGATTTGTAAACAAAATTAATTGTTTGTATTCAATATGACAATAATTATGACAGAAATTAATTGCAATTTCGTAAATTTTCTCCTGTTTCGAGAACTCGCCGCCAGCTGGCGCTGTGGTGCATCATCATCTTCTCTATTATATCTACTCTTAGGTCTCCAAGTAACGTGTTTACAATATGGAGGAAGGCGATGGATTTCGATTTTTCTCGTGTCGTCCAACAGTTAAATATTTTCCAATTCCTCCTCCAAAGCCACCAAAGTTGAACAGAGAATACGACAGGTACGACCGACTAATGTACAATTTGTCTTTGCATTATTGCAGTGTCGTTAATCGTGAGTGTAGGTAGGGTCGGGTTAGGCGTTGTGAGGGTCGTTAATGTTAGTGTTACCGTTAGTGTCGTCATTAGATACTGCGAAAAGTTACGGCATATACTTCATTTCCCTGTACTACAGTTACGCCATTTAGGCTACTGTGTATCCAAGCTATCGAGTAGTCGTTTGCACGTCTGAACTTTGACAGGAGCTCAGTATCAATTACAGTTGTATTGTGTTTTACAAGTTTTGGTGTTTGATTTTATAATTTAAGTGTTCTGGCAAGTCTTAAAGAATTTGAAATTGATTTCGCTTGTGCACCCGTGCAGGTAATCCAATACAATTTTTACATAGATTAAGGAAAGAAACAGCCAAAGTCCAGTTGGTGTGGATCTATGTAAATCTGTTCATAATCGCTGGGTTCTAGGTCAGCGCATAAACCAATGTCTTTCTGAATTCTAGGGCAATTCGACTGGCTCCACACACTGCTCTGAGCACTATGGTCACAGCGGAAGGATTTGATATCAAACGGGTGAGTGATGTCAGAGATGTGTATACTAGCTGAATACAGAGATACGTATGAGATTAGCAAATCCCCGTTATTGTCATTTTCAACGTGATGTCACAGATGATGCGGAATGATTATGCTGATGATTACAGTATTAATAGCTTATAAATGTCAGTGATTATGAATGAGTTTGATTGACATTGGTCATTAACAGGTCAGAAAATGATACTGTTTCATAATAAATCATAATTTGGCTGGTTGTCGCAACATCTATGTGTTGAGGATCACAAACGCGAGTTGTGGTAGCTGATTTGTTGAATACTCGCTTGCTCACTCATGCTCACGTTGAGCATACGAGTTCAACGCTCTTCACCTTCAGGAGACATTTAGGCGTAAAAAAAATTGTTGTGTTTCCGGTAACGCGACCGACCCATTTTTACGGCCGCGACCCAAATATTTTTGTAAAAAAATTTTATTAAAAAAAAACATTTAAAAAAAAAAAAAAATTCAGAAAATTTTTTTACATTTTTTTCAAAAAATATTTTTTTAACATTTGTATTGACATAACATAAGAGACGTCAACAAAATGAAATTAATAGGACTGTTTCTAGAGCAGTTTTAGGTGCAGACAGTCTGGAAATAGGCAGTTTATACTTGTTTAGAACACGTACTCTGTTTCAGTGTGCAAAAAAGACTAGTGTGGTATACTTTTTCGGATAGTCACTGCATAAAAATATTTTACAAAATAAAAATATTTTCCGACCTACCTACCCAATTTTTTTTAGCTCTGTTACCGGAAACACAACATTTTTTTAGGCCTTACTACATGTAGATATTTTGAGAAAGTCCCTGACTCAGTTGTCGTTCAGTGCCGTCAGTCAGTCAATCACAGGAGCAATCACATGAGCAATCACTCAATCAATCACTCAGTCAATCACACAAGCAATAGCTGAATCACACAAGCAATCACTCAATCAATCACACAAGCAATCACTCAATCAATCACACGAGCAATCACTCAATCAATCACACGAGCAATCACTCAATCAATCACACGAGCAATCACTCAATCAATCACATGAGCAATCACTCAATCAATCACATGAGCAATCACTCAATCAATCACATGAGCAATCAATCACACGAGCAATAGCTGAATCACACAAGCAATCACTCAATCAATCACATGAGCAATCACTCAATCAATCACACGAGCAATAGCTGAATCACTCAATCAATCACATGAGCAATCACTCA
>OX243822.1:20987143-21482143 GCA_945859605.1 Lumbricus rubellus | reverse complement strand
AATAAGAATTGAATAAGTGAATGAATGAATTGTTAATTTGCCGCATTCTTTTTTCATCATAAACGACGCAAAGAATATATAATTTTTCTTATTTACATTTCACAGCTGAGGGTCCCATCGCTCCTCTGTGTTACGATTCAAGCAAGCCGTATCGTTTTCGCGTAACGAACGACCGATTTCGGCAATCTGCCAGCGATGAATATGACGAGAGTTTAAGATGTCTCGAGTCGTCGACCCGACCTAGTTCCGGAAGGTCGCTGAAGGACGCGCTGGACGGGTCGTATCGTCTTCTGCATTCAAGGTCCAACCAAAATCTTCACTGGCTTCCTCTCTCTCCATGCTCATGTACAATTTCTTGGTCTTAAGGTAGTGCTTCTAGTGTGAAAAATCCTACTCAGTCTGATCGTGTTTATCTTTAAATCGCCTCTTGGTAGAGATCTTAAAGAGGTGTTATATAAAATTTGTGTGATTGAATTAAAGATCCACACTCTGATCCTTACGGCTCAGTGGGATCTTGCCAAAAATGTCAGACTAATGTTATACTTAGACCTCACTCAGCTTCCTCCAACCATCCACTTCGTTCATCCAACAGACTTGACCTTGTGGGGGCTTCGCTTGCCATGGCTCAATCTCGATCATTTGCCTCAATTGGTCCTTCTCTTTCGAATGCGCTTTCTGTCTTCTGTTCGCTCTACAATAATTCTATCTGTCATTCTCTCTTCTTACATCTCTCTCTTCTCAAAACCTGTTTAATTGTTTTCATTGTGATAAACATTTCAATTTATGTTTTTTGTTCAAAGAAAGTAGCGTATTGACTACTATTTGACGGTTTTCACTCATTACTTGATGCAGACCAAACTAATTGAATTGAATCGATTAATCGTGATTATATTTCGGAAGTTAATCGATTAAAATTATTTTAATCTATCTGTACAACCATATTTTTTATTATTCATTTTTGAAATGACCAGAAAATACAGATTTCGACGACCTGTATGTATGGTATGTTAACCTTGGCTGTTTGTAGGCATCTTTGTAACTGCTGTGTTACGCCACTATAGAAATTGTCCCTGTTATTATTATTATTGTTATTATCATTATTATTATTTTTTGTTTGTTCTTTTTTTGGTCAATGGCTTGTGGCCCTATTGGAGTTGCTGATTGGTAATTGATAAGGTGAGAGGTAAATGTATAATTAGTAAATTTCCAGTAATGTGATCTATTCTTCAGTATTCTGCCGGGTGTAATACCTCCGGTAAATCTGGAAAAAGCGCGACCTCAGGACATCTTTGCGTGCCTCACGAAACGATATGCTGCTCTTCATTTTCCAGGTGAGAGATCGTCGTCTATCCAGGTGAGTTATAATAATGTAGAAGTGGTCACCTTTTCTGTGACGTCTAATTTTAGATTGAATTTGGTTTTAATTAATTGGATGTTAATTGATTAGTTTTTAATGCGTTGGATTTGATTTGAGTTGATCAAATTTGATTTAAGTTGATCAAATTTTATTTTAATTGATTTGATTTGATCTTGATTGAATTGATTTGATTGAATTGATTTGGTTGAACTTAAATTGATTGAATTGGATATTAATTGATTTGTGCGATTTTAATTGATCAATTGAATTTCATTTTTAAAATTTGATTTTAATTTGATTTAATGAATTCAATTAAATTGGATTTGATTTGATTTAATTTGATTATATTGGATTTTATTTTATTTTATTCAAGTGACCTTTCACTCGCTCTGCAACAATGCAGAGGCGTTCGTTCTCTGTGGTTGGTCCAACAACCTGGAATGGACTTCCCGTGACTATACGACACCTCCCAAGCTGTTCTCAATTTCACAAACTGTTGAAGACTTTTTTATCGCTTGTCCTCGCCCGGGAGCGCCTCTGCGTAGGTACCTTGAAGGGGTGCTATATAAATTTTCATTGATTGATTGATTTACTTGTGTTTGCGTGTGTCAGATGCCGTCTTGCATTGTCTTGGTCTTCGTTGGCAACTTCACGAACCTTTCATCCAGAAGTCCAACGTTCTTACGGATCTCTATGTCAAAGCAAAACTCGAGAAGTTTCCTCTGCCACCAAATGACATCTGTGACGGTGAGGTATGTCACCATTTCTATGGTAAGTGACAGTGCTGTTGATGTGGTTGTGTGGTGTTGATGGTGATGTAGTATATCGCATGTTTTAGTTTTGTGGTAGTTTTAATGGTGGTGTGATGTTGGTTGTGACGTGGTATATAGCATGTTGTAGTTATGTGGTAGTTTTAATGGTGGTGTGATGTTGGTTGTGACGTGGTATATAGCATGTTGTAGTTATGTGGTAGTTTTAATGGTGGTGTGGTGTTGGTTGTGACGTGGTATATAGCATGTTGTAGTTATGTGGTAGTTTTAATGGTGGTGTGGTGTTGGTTGTGACGTGGTATATAGCATGTTGTAGTTATGTGGTAGTTTTAATGGTGGTGTGGTGTTGGTTGTGACGTGGTATATAGCATGTTGTAGTTATGTGGTAGTTTTAATGGTGGTGTGGTGTTGGTTGTGACGTGGTATATAGCATGTTGTAGTTATGTGGTAGTTTTAATGGTGGTGTGGTGTTGGTTGTGACGTGGTATATAGCATGTTGTAGTTATGTGGTAGTTTTAATGGTGGTGTGATGTTGGTTGTGACGTGGTATATAGCATGTTTTAGTTTTGTGGTAGTTTTAATGGTGGTGTGATGTTGGTTGTGACGTGGTATATAGCATGTTGTAGTTATGTGGTAGTTTTAATGGTGGTGTGGTGTTGGTTGTGACGTGGTATATAGCATGTTATAATTATGTGGTAGTTTTAATGGTGGTGTGATGTTGGTTGTGACGTGGTATATAGCATGTTGTAGTTATGTGGTAGTTTTAATGGTGGTGTGGTGTTGGTTGTGACGTGGTATATAGCATGTTGTAGTTATGTGGTAGTTTTAATGGTGGTGTGATGTTGGTTGTGGTGTGGTATATAGCATGTTATAGTTATGTGGTAGTTTTAATGGTGGTGTGGTGTTGGTTGTGACGTGGTATATAGCATGTTGTAGTTATGTGGTAGTTTTAATGGTGGTGTGGTGTTGGTTGTGACGTGGTATATAGCATGTTGTAGTTATGTGGTAGTTTTAATGGTGGTGTGGTGTTGGTTGTGACGTGGTATATAGCATGTTGTAGTTATGTGGTAGTTTTAATGGTGGTGTGGTGTTGGTTGTGACGTGGTATATAGCATGTTGTAGTTATGTGGTAGTTTTAATGGTGGTGTGATGTTGGTTGTGGTGTGGTATATAGCATGTTATAGTTATGTGGTAGTTTTAATGGTGGTGTGGTGTTGGTTGTGACGTGGTATATCGCATGTTTTAGTTTTGTGGTAGTTTTAATGGTGGTGTGATGTTGGTTGTGACGTGGTATATAGCATGTTATAATTATGTGGTAGTTTTAATGGTGGTGTGATGTTGGTTGTGACGTGGTATATAGCATGTTATAATTATGTGGTAGTTTTAATGGTGGTGTGGTGTTGGTTGTGACGTGGTATATAGCATGTTGTAGTTATGTGGTAGTTTTAATGGTGGTGTGGTGTTGGTTGTGACGTGGTATATAGCATGTTGTAGTTATGTGGTAGTTTTAATGGTGGTGTGGTGTTGGTTGTGACGTGGTATATAGCATGTTGTAGTTATGTGGTAGTTTTAATGGTGGTGTGGTGTTGGTTGTGACGTGGTATATAGCATGTTGTAGTTATGTGGTAGTTTTAATGGTGGTGTGGTGTTGGTTGTGACGTGGTATATAGCATGTTGTAGTTATGTGGTAGTTTTAATGGTGGTGTGATGTTGGTTGTGGTGTGGTATATAGCATGTTATAGTTATGTGGTAGTTTTAATGGTGGTGTGGTGTTGGTTGTGACGTGGTATATAGCATGTTGTAGTTATGTGGTAGTTTTAATGGTGGTGTGGTGTTGGTTGTGACGTGGTATATAGCATGTTGTAGTTATGTGGTAGTTTTAATGGTGGTGTGATGTTGGTTGTGACGTGGTATATAGCATGTTATAATTATGTGGTAGTTTTAATGGTGGTGTGGTGTTGGTTGTGACGTGGTATATAGCATGTTGTAGTTATGTGGTAGTTTTAATGGTGGTGTGGTGTTGGTTGTGACGTGGTATATAGCATGTTATAATTATGTGGTAGTTTTAATGGTGGTGTGATGTTGGTTGTGACGTGGTATATAGCATGTTATAATTATGTGGTAGTTTTAATGGTGGTGTGGTGTTGGTTGTGACGTGGTATATAGCATGTTGTAGTTATGTGGTAGTTTTAATGGTGGTGTGATGTTGGTTGTGACGTGGTATATAGCATGTTATAGTTATGTGGTAGTTTTAATGGTGGTGTGGTGTTGGTTGTGACGTGGTATATAGCATGTTGTAGTTATGTGGTAGTTTTAATGGTGGTGTGGTGTTGATGGTGATGTAGTATATAGCATGTTTTAGTTTTGTGGTAGTTTTAATGGTGGTGTGATGTTGGTTGTGACGTGGTATATAGCATGTTGTAGTTATGTGGTAGTTTTAATGGTGGTGTGGTGTTGGTTGTGACGTGGTATATAGCATGTTATAATTATGTGGTAGTTTTAATGGTGGTGTGATGTTGGTTGTGACGTGGTATATAGCATGTTGTAGTTATGTGGTAGTTTTAATGGTGGTGTGGTGTTGGTTGTGACGTGGTATATAGCATGTTGTAGTTATGTGGTAGTTTTAATGGTGGTGTGATGTTGGTTGTGGTGTGGTATATAGCATGTTATAGTTATGTGGTAGTTTTAATGGTGGTGTGGTGTTGGTTGTGACGTGGTATATAGCATGTTGTAGTTATGTGGTAGTTTTAATGGTGGTGTGGTGTTGGTTGTGACGTGGTATATAGCATGTTGTAGTTATGTGGTAGTTTTAATGGTGGTGTGGTGTTGATGGTGATGTAGTATATCGCATGTTTTAGTTTTGTGGTAGTTTTAATGGTGGTGTGATGTTGGTTGTGACGTGGTATATAGCATGTTGTAGTTATGTGGTAGTTTTAATGGTGGTGTGGTGTTGGTTGTGACGTGGTATATAGCATGTTGTAGTTATGTGGTAGTTTTAATGGTGGTGTGGTGTTGGTTGTGACGTGGTATATAGCATGTTGTAGTTATGTGGTAGTTTTAATGGTGGTGTGGTGTTGGTTGTGACGTGGTATATAGCATGTTGTAGTTATGTGGTAGTTTTAATGGTGGTGTGATGTTGGTTGTGGTGTGGTATATAGCATGTTATAGTTATGTGGTAGTTTTAATGGTGGTGTGGTGTTGGTTGTGACGTGGTATATCGCATGTTTTAGTTTTGTGGTAGTTTTAATGGTGGTGTGATGTTGGTTGTGACGTGGTATATAGCATGTTATAATTATGTGGTAGTTTTAATGGTGGTGTGATGTTGGTTGTGACGTGGTATATAGCATGTTATAATTATGTGGTAGTTTTAATGGTGGTGTGGTGTTGGTTGTGACGTGGTATATAGCATGTTGTAGTTATGTGGTAGTTTTAATGGTGGTGTGGTGTTGGTTGTGACGTGGTATATAGCATGTTGTAGTTATGTGGTAGTTTTAATGGTGGTGTGGTGTTGGTTGTGACGTGGTATATAGCATGTTGTAGTTATGTGGTAGTTTTAATGGTGGTGTGGTGTTGGTTGTGACGTGGTATATAGCATGTTGTAGTTATGTGGTAGTTTTAATGGTGGTGTGGTGTTGGTTGTGACGTGGTATATAGCATGTTGTAGTTATGTGGTAGTTTTAATGGTGGTGTGATGTTGGTTGTGGTGTGGTATATAGCATGTTATAGTTATGTGGTAGTTTTAATGGTGGTGTGGTGTTGGTTGTGACGTGGTATATAGCATGTTGTAGTTATGTGGTAGTTTTAATGGTGGTGTGGTGTTGGTTGTGACGTGGTATATAGCATGTTGTAGTTATGTGGTAGTTTTAATGGTGGTGTGATGTTGGTTGTGACGTGGTATATAGCATGTTATAATTATGTGGTAGTTTTAATGGTGGTGTGGTGTTGGTTGTGACGTGGTATATAGCATGTTGTAGTTATGTGGTAGTTTTAATGGTGGTGTGGTGTTGGTTGTGACGTGGTATATAGCATGTTATAATTATGTGGTAGTTTTAATGGTGGTGTGATGTTGGTTGTGACGTGGTATATAGCATGTTATAATTATGTGGTAGTTTTAATGGTGGTGTGGTGTTGGTTGTGACGTGGTATATAGCATGTTGTAGTTATGTGGTAGTTTTAATGGTGGTGTGATGTTGGTTGTGACGTGGTATATAGCATGTTATAGTTATGTGGTAGTTTTAATGGTGGTGTGGTGTTGGTTGTGACGTGGTATATCGCATGTTTTAGTTTTGTGGTAGTTTTAATGGTGGTGTGATGTTGGTTGTGACGTGGTATATAGCATGTTATAATTATGTGGTAGTTTTAATGGTGGTGTGATGTTGGTTGTGACGTGGTATATAGCATGTTATAATTATGTGGTAGTTTTAATGGTGGTGTGGTGTTGGTTGTGACGTGGTATATAGCATGTTGTAGTTATGTGGTAGTTTTAATGGTGGTGTGGTGTTGGTTGTGACGTGGTATATAGCATGTTGTAGTTATGTGGTAGTTTTAATGGTGGTGTGGTGTTGGTTGTGACGTGGTATATAGCATGTTGTAGTTATGTGGTAGTTTTAATGGTGGTGTGGTGTTGGTTGTGACGTGGTATATAGCATGTTGTAGTTATGTGGTAGTTTTAATGGTGGTGTGGTGTTGGTTGTGACGTGGTATATAGCATGTTGTAGTTATGTGGTAGTTTTAATGGTGGTGTGATGTTGGTTGTGGTGTGGTATATAGCATGTTATAGTTATGTGGTAGTTTTAATGGTGGTGTGGTGTTGGTTGTGACGTGGTATATAGCATGTTGTAGTTATGTGGTAGTTTTAATGGTGGTGTGGTGTTGGTTGTGACGTGGTATATAGCATGTTGTAGTTATGTGGTAGTTTTAATGGTGGTGTGATGTTGGTTGTGACGTGGTATATAGCATGTTATAATTATGTGGTAGTTTTAATGGTGGTGTGGTGTTGGTTGTGACGTGGTATATAGCATGTTGTAGTTATGTGGTAGTTTTAATGGTGGTGTGGTGTTGGTTGTGACGTGGTATATAGCATGTTGTAGTTATGTGGTAGTTTTAATGGTGGTGTGGTGTTGGTTGTGACGTGGTATATAGCATGTTGTAGTTATGTGGTAGTTTTAATGGTGGTGTGGTGTTGGTTGTGACGTGGTATATAGCATGTTGTAGTTATGTGGTAGTTTTAATGGTGGTGTGATGTTGGTTGTGGTGTGGTATATAGCATGTTATAGTTATGTGGTAGTTTTAATGGTGGTGTGGTGTTGGTTGTGACGTGGTATATAGCATGTTGTAGTTATGTGGTAGTTTTAATGGTGGTGTGGTGTTGGTTGTGACGTGGTATATAGCATGTTGTAGTTATGTGGTAGTTTTAATGGTGGTGTGGTGTTGGTTGTGACGTGGTATATAGCATGTTGTAGTTATGTGGTAGTTTTAATGGTGGTGTGGTGTTGGTTGTGACGTGGTATATAGCATGTTGTAGTTATGTGGTAGTTTTAATGGTGGTGTGGTGTTGGTTGTGACGTGGTATATAGCATGTTGTAGTTATGTGGTAGTTTTAATGGTGGTGTGATGTTGGTTGTGGTGTGGTATATAGCATGTTATAGTTATGTGGTAGTTTTAATGGTGGTGTGGTGTTGGTTGTGACGTGGTATATAGCATGTTGTAGTTATGTGGTAGTTTTAATGGTGGTGTGGTGTTGGTTGTGACGTGGTATATAGCATGTTGTAGTTATGTGGTAGTTTTAATGGTGGTGTGGTGTTGGTTGTGACGTGGTATATAGCATGTTATAATTATGTGGTAGTTTTAGTGGTGGTGTGGTGTTGGTGGTGACGTGGTATATAGCATGTTGTAGTTATGTGGTAGTTTTAATGGTGGTGTGATGTTGGTTGTGGTGTGGTATATAGCATGTTATAGTTATGTGGTAGTTTTAATGGTGGTGTGATGTTGGTGGTTATGTAGTATATAGCATGTTATAGGTTTGTGGTAGTTTTAATGGTGGTGTGGTGTTGGTTGTGACGTGGTATATAGCATGTTGTAGTTATGTGGTAGTTTTAATGGTGGTGTGGTGTTGGTTGTGACGTGGTATATAGCATGTTGTAGTTATGTGGTAGTTTTAATGGTGGTGTGGTGTTGGTGGTTATGTAGTATATAGCATGTTATAGGTTTGTGGTAGTTTTAGTGGTGGTGTGATGTTGGTTGTGACGTGGTATATAGCATGTTGTAGTTATGTGGTAGTTTTAAGGGTGGTGTGATGTTGGTTGTGGTGTGGTATATAGCATGTTATAGTTATGTGGTAGTTTTAATGGTGGTGTGGTGTTGGTTGTGACGTGGTATATAGCATGTTGTAGTTATGTGGTAGTTTTAATGGTGGTGTGGTGTTGGTTGTGACGTGGTATATAGCATGTTGTAGTTATGTGGTAGTTTTAATGGTGGTGTGGTGTTGGTTGTGACGTGGTATATAGCATGTTGTAGTTATGTGGTAGTTTTAGTGGTGGTGTGGTGTTGGTGGTGACGTGGTATATAGCATGTTATAATTATGTGGTAGTTTTAGTGGTGGTGTGGTGTTGGTGGTGACGTGGTATATAGCATGTTGTAGTTATGTGGTAGTTTTAATGGTGGTGTGATGTTGGTTGTGGTGTGGTATATAGCATGTTATAGTTATGTGGTAGTTTTAATGGTGGTGTGGTGTTGGTTGTGACGTGGTATATAGCATGTTGTAGTTATGTGGTAGTTTTAATGGTGGTGTGGTGTTGGTTGTGACGTGGTATATAGCATGTTGTAGTTATGTGGTAGTTTTAATGGTGGTGTGGTGTTGGTTGTGACGTGGTATATAGCATGTTGTAGTTATGTGGTAGTTTTAATGGTGGTGTGATGTTGGTTGTGGTGTGGTATATAGCATGTTATAGTTATGTGGTAGTTTTAATGGTGGTGTGGTGTTGGTTGTGACGGGGTATATAGCATGTTGTAGTTATGTGGTAGTTTTAATGGTGGTGTGGTGTTGGTTGTGACGTGGTATATAGCATGTTGTAGTTATGTGGTAGTTTTAATGGTGGTGTGGTGTTGGTGGTTATGTAGTATATAGCATGTTATAGGTTTGTGGTAGTTTTAGTGGTGGTGTGATGTTGGTTGTGACGTGGTATATAGCATGTTGTAGTTATGTGGTAGTTTTAAGGGTGGTGTGATGTTGGTTGTGGTGTGGTATATAGCATGTTATAGTTATGTGGTAGTTTTAATGGTGGTGTGGTGTTGGTTGTGACGTGGTATATAGCATGTTGTAGTTATGTGGTAGTTTTAATGGTGGTGTGGTGTTGGTTGTGACGTGGTATATAGCATGTTGTAGTTATGTGGTAGTTTTAATGGTGGTGTGGTGTTGGTTGTGACGTGGTATATAGCATGTTGTAGTTATGTGGTAGTTTTAGTGGTGGTGTGGTGTTGGTGGTGACGTGGTATATAGCATGTTATAATTATGTGGTAGTTTTAGTGGTGGTGTGGTGTTGGTGGTGACGTGGTATATAGCATGTTGTAGTTATGTGGTAGTTTTAATGGTGGTGTGATGTTGGTTGTGGTGTGGTATATAGCATGTTATAGTTATGTGGTAGTTTTAATGGTGGTGTGGTGTTGGTTGTGACGTGGTATATAGCATGTTGTAGTTATGTGGTAGTTTTAATGGTGGTGTGGTGTTGGTTGTGACGTGGTATATAGCATGTTGTAGTTATGTGGTAGTTTTAATGGTGGTGTGGTGTTGGTTGTGACGTGGTATATAGCATGTTGTAGTTATGTGGTAGTTTTAATGGTGGTGTGATGTTGGTTGTGGTGTGGTATATAGCATGTTATAGTTATGTGGTAGTTTTAATGGTGGTGTGGTGTTGGTTGTGACGTGGTATATAGCATGTTGTAGTTATGTGGTAGTTTTAATGGTGGTGTGGTGTTGGTTGTGACGTGGTATATAGCATGTTGTAGTTATGTGGTAGTTTTAATGGTGGTGTGGTGTTGGTTGTGACGTGGTATATAGCATGTTATAATTATGTGGTAGTTTTAGTGGTGGTGTGGTGTTGGTGGTGACGTGGTATATAGCATGTTGTAGTTATGTGGTAGTTTTAATGGTGGTGTGATGTTGGTTGTGGTGTGGTATATAGCATGTTATAGTTATGTGGTAGTTTTAATGGTGGTGTGATGTTGGTGGTTATGTAGTATATAGCATGTTATAGGTTTGTGGTAGTTTTAATGGTGGTGTGGTGTTGGTTGTGACGTGGTATATAGCATGTTGTAGTTATGTGGTAGTTTTAATGGTGGTGTGGTGTTGGTTGTGACGTGGTATATAGCATGTTGTAGTTATGTGGTAGTTTTAATGGTGGTGTGGTGTTGGTGGTTATGTAGTATATAGCATGTTATAGGTTTGTGGTAGTTTTAGTGGTGGTGTGATGTTGGTTGTGACGTGGTATATAGCATGTTGTAGTTATGTGGTAGTTTTAATGGTGGTGTGATGTTGGTTGTGGTGTGGTATATAGCATGTTATAGTTATGTGGTAGTTTTAATGGTGGTGTGGTGTTGGTTGTGACGTGGTATATAGCATGTTGTAGTTATGTGGTAGTTTTAATGGTGGTGTGGTGTTGGTTGTGACGTGGTATATAGCATGTTGTAGTTATGTGGTAGTTTTAATGGTGGTGTGGTGTTGGTTGTGACGTGGTATATAGCATGTTGTAGTTATGTGGTAGTTTTAGTGGTGGTGTGGTGTTGGTGGTGACGTGGTATATAGCATGTTATAATTATGTGGTAGTTTTAGTGGTGGTGTGGTGTTGGTGGTGACGTGGTATATAGCATGTTGTAGTTATGTGGTAGTTTTAATGGTGGTGTGATGTTGGTTGTGGTGTGGTATATAGCATGTTATAGTTATGTGGTAGTTTTAATGGTGGTGTGGTGTTGGTTGTGACGTGGTATATAGCATGTTGTAGTTATGTGGTAGTTTTAATGGTGGTGTGGTGTTGGTTGTGACGTGGTATATAGCATGTTGTAGTTATGTGGTAGTTTTAATGGTGGTGTGGTGTTGGTTGTGACGTGGTATATAGCATGTTGTAGTTATGTGGTAGTTTTAATGGTGGTGTGGTGTTGGTTGTGACGTGGTATATAGCATGTTGTAGTTATGTGGTAGTTTTAGTGGTGGTGTGGTGTTGGTGGTGACGTGGTATATAGCATGTTATAATTATGTGGTAGTTTTAGTGGTGGTGTGGTGTTGGTGGTGACGTGGTATATAGCATGTTGTAGTTATGTGGTAGTTTTAATGGTGGTGTGATGTTGGTTGTGGTGTGGTATATAGCATGTTATAGTTATGTGGTAGTTTTAATGGTGGTGTGGTGTTGGTTGTGACGTGGTATATAGCATGTTGTAGTTATGTGGTAGTTTTAATGGTGGTGTGGTGTTGGTTGTGACGTGGTATATAGCATGTTGTAGTTATGTGGTAGTTTTAATGGTGGTGTGATGTTGGTTGTGGTGTGGTATATAGCATGTTATAGTTATGTGGTAGTTTTAATGGTGGTGTGGTGTTGGTGGTGACGTGGTATATAGCATGTTGTAGTTATGTGGTAGTTTTAATGGTGGTGTGGTGTTGGTTGTGACGTGGTATATAGCATGTTGTAGTTATGTGGTAGTTTTAATGGTGGTGTGGTGTTGGTT
The DNA here is from genome assembly GCA_945859605.1 of Lumbricus rubellus. Lineage (NCBI taxonomy): Eukaryota > Metazoa > Annelida > Clitellata > Crassiclitellata > Lumbricidae > Lumbricus > Lumbricus rubellus. Next base: position 21,470,302 of record OX243822.1, on the reverse strand, counting down.
GTGACGTGGTATATAGCATGTTGTAGTTATGTGGTAGTTTTAGTGGTGGTGTGGTGTTGGTGGTGACGTGGTATATAGCATGTTATAATTATGTGGTAGTTTTAGTGGTGGTGTGGTGTTGGTGGTGATGTGGTATATAGCATGTTGTAGTTATGTGGTAGTTTTAATGGTGGTGTGGTGTTGGTTGTGGTGTGGTATATAGCATGTTATAGTTATGTGGTAGTTTTAATGGTGGTGTGGTGTTGGTGGTGACGTGGTATATAGCATGTTGTAGTTATGTGGTAGTTTTAATGGTGGTGTGGTGTTGGTTGTGACGTGGTATATAGCATGTTGTAGTTATGTGGTAGTTTTAGTGGTGGTGTGGTGTTGGTGGTGACGTGGTATATAGCATGTTATAATTATGTGGTAGTTTTAGTGGTGGTGTGGTGTTGGTGGTGACGTGGTATATAGCATGTTGTAGTTATGTGGTAGTTTTAATGGTGGTGTGGTGTTGGTGGTGACATGGTATATAGCATTCTGTAGTTATGTGGTAGTTTTAATGGTGGTGTGGTGTTGGTGGTGATGTAGTGTATAGCATGTTATAGTTATATTGTAGTTTTACTGGTAGTGGTGATTGATGTTGATGGCAAATTGCAGTGGTAGTTGTGATGATAGATGGTGGTCAGTGGTTATGGTGTTGGTAAGTATTGGTGGTAGACAACGATGTTAGATGGTGATGGTGTTTAGTGGTTGTGATGATGGTGATGGTGGTTGTGTTTTGCGATGGTGGTGGTTGACGTTGATTAATGGTTGTGGTGGCAGATGATGATGTTAGAGGGTGGTGGTTGTAATAGGGTTGTAGTGGTTGTAATGGTGGTAGTAAATTGCTTTATGTATAATAGTTTTGTGTTGGTTTGTCATTGTGTTCATATGTTGGGGATCCAATCCCCGAATAAAGAGACACAAAGTTATTGCATTGGGCAGCTGTGTTTTAAGAACTTTACTCAACAATCAGTTAGAAAATTGTATTCTGAATTATGTTTAAGTGCTTTTAAATGCGCTGTTGTTATATTTTATATATTAAACTGCATGTAAATGTGTTGTTAATTTTTTATGTTAAACTGCATTTAAATGTGTCTTTGATTCTTTTATATTAAACATCATTTACACGTGTTGTTAAAAATTCATGTTGTATTGCATGCTGTCTGTTCTGTTAGTAGTTAGATTGATACTAATTAAGATAACTGTGCACTGTAAACGGTTGCGGTCTGTCAATCGTATTGTTGAGTAAGCAAAGATTAAAAAATGTTAAACCGCATTTAAATGTGTCTTTAATTCTTTTATATTAAACCTCATTTAAATGTGTCGTTCAAAATTTGATATGTTGTATTGCATGCTGTCTGTTCTGTTACTTTAAGATTGATGCTAATTAAGATAACTGTACACTGTAACCGGTTGCGGTCTGTCAATCGTATTGTTGAGTAAGCAAAGATTAAAAAAATGTTAAACCGCATTTAAATGTGTCGTTATTTTTTATTTTAGCCTGCATACGAGCATTTCATTTTTTAACTTATCTGCTTTAGTTTCAATTTTAACTGTCAGATTGTGTTTTGTGGAGGTGTAGATTTATTTGCGATGATTTCCTTTCTGTCTGATTAATTATTTTTAGGACCCAAATCCTCTGTTTATGCGCGACGTTCACCGACGTTGTCATTTCGACTGTTCCGACATCCCCCCAGTTTACCTCTGCCTTGACAACCTTGATCCCATGATTACACCTAACGGTTAGTTAATGCTGCCTCTCGTACACTTAATTGCAGGGACGTAGCTGAGGACAAACTTAAGAGTTTTTTCCATTTTGAGGGTTTTCCATTTCGAGGGGTTTTTCTTTTGAGGGTTTTTCGATTTCAAGGGGTTTTCCATTTCAAGGGGTTTTCCAATGGACATGGTCATAGAATACACAGAATTATTTGAAAATTATTTATTTTGGGGTTTGAGCCGGAAACTCCCCTAACCCCCCCTAAAATAAAATAATTTTTTATCATTTACCGTAGGCTATTTTTGTTAATTCTTTGAGAGACGAGGGCAGGAGAGGATGCAGTTGGAGTTCTTTATGACTAGGTAGGTTTGGCTATAGGATTGGGCTGAATAGCTTAAGATAATTTGATATAATTTAGTGATTTATATAGCACCTTTTCAGTGGTTGGGCTGATGATGTAGAATAACCTCCTTTCAGCTCTGTATGTTCCTTTAGCTCAGACTCTGCAAACACCTTTTATAAGCATCTGAAAACTGTTATTTTTCACTGCAGAGTTGGACTTGGAGTGCCTCTGAATAGGTGTGTCTTGGAGGGGTGCTATACAATACATCATGATTAAATCTCATGATCCACAAAATAAACCAAAGTGAAATGAATTGTATGCATGCATGCATACGGCCACTTATATAGTACCTTAACAAGAATCTCACAAAGGTGTTTAATTAACTTAGCTGCCCCAAATCAATGTGAATTAAGAGATTTGAGAATGTTTCTTTAGTTGCCTAATCCAAAACACATGGAAACTCTCCACCTAGCTTTCTAGATTTGAGTTTCATGATCGGTTAGCATGAAAGGCGACTTATCAGATCTCTTCCGTCGGACAGATTTACCCTGGACTAAGTCCTGTTGCACAGGGCAGATAATGCAGACGCACCAATTCCTCCTAATTGTATTGGGAGGAAAGGCTACTGAAAGGCAGGGCCGGATTAAGAAATGTGGGGGCCCTGTTCGGAAAATTTTGTGGGATTTTGATCGAAAAATATGATGACCTTTTTTTAGTAGTTTGGTCAAAATTTCGTCACAATATACCAATTTTGTCCTTAAAAAAGGAATTTTCTCGTGTGTGGCGGCCCCCTAAAGTGTGGGGGCCCCTGTTCGGCCGAACATGTTGAACATGCCTTAATCCGGCCCTGCTGAAAGGTGACAACGATGTTGATGGTGATGATGATGACGATAACGATTATGTTGGTGTTTGACTGTATAGCTACAGCTGTTGCTATCTTTGTATATTTTTAGCGATGGCAGTTGCTCTCGGCAACTTGTATCGTGATGAGTTGAAGCTGATGACGGCTGACGTCGCCAGCGTTCTTGTCGCGTCTCACGCACTGCTCTTCACGAAGCTCGAAGACAGGTAATAACGATGATAACAAACAATGATGATGATAACAAACAAACGATAAATCATCGTTTCATTTCAATCTGACTAATCACAATTTATGATTACAAACCATTGGCAAGACAGAATGACGACAATGTAATATTACAGAAGTCGAATTTAACCCTTTGAACCAAAACCGGCCCGTTATTCATAGAGTTACGGGAGGCTCCGGGTTCAAAGGGTTAACTGTCTGACTGCCTTGCAAGACGTTGTCACCTTGAATGGGCACTGTATAAATTTCATGAACATTTTTAATAAAATTTACTTGATTAATGATTTGAAGTAGGTTATGAATAGGTAACTTGTTTATTGCAATAGGCTGGTTGGTTCACCAGTTGGTTGATTGATTGATTGATTACTTATTTTTCGTCTTGAGCTTCTTAGTCTCTCTCTCCCTTTGTTTAGGAAATGCCTGAAGACTATGCTATTCGTTAGCGGCAGTGCTAACTAGGGTCGGGAGCGCTACTGAATCTGTGAGCGGCGCTATATAAATGTTCAATTACAATTACAATTTTAGCTGATGATTTGTGTTCAAGTGGTCATTGATGGAAGTAGTGTAAGGACCATAGATGTATGGTGTGAACTTCACATGTTGTGTCTTTTACTGTTTGTCAGGCTGTCTGTTTATATGTCTGCTTGTCTGTTTATCTGTCAGTCTGTTTGTCTGTCTGTTTATGTGTTAATCTGTCTGCTTGTCTGTTTATCTGTCAGTCTGTTTGTCTGTCTGTTTATGTGTTAATCTGTCTGCTTGTCTGTTTATCTGTCAGTCTGTTTTTTTGTCAGTCTATTTATGTGTTTATGTGTCTGGCTGTTTATCTTTATAGTTGTGTGGAGCTGATGATACACAACTTGAGGTGGGAGACCGTCTGTCGATTCTACATGGCAGCCACGAAGGTAAGGACCACCTCGTTACACCTTTTGTCTATAGTTTAATCTATTATAGCTTAATCTATTATCATTTCAAATTTATTATGATTTAAGGTGTAGCCTAAAATAGCCCTGCTGTCATATTATGTCAATCATAGGCTTATCAGTTTAGGCTTATCAATTTTAGCCTTATTGATATTAGGCTTACAGGTTTCAGTACTATCGATCTTAGGATCATTGATCTTAGGCACAATGGTCTTGGGTTGTGTTGTGTTGTCTGAATTCTTGTTTTAATTGATTAGTGTTGCAGAAGAGATCTGGAATTGGCTTGCGAGACGTGGTTGGAACTGAATCTGGTGCCACAGGTGATCATCATCATCATCATCATCATCATCATCATCATCATCATCATATTAATTAAATATTAACTGTTAATTATGAACAAACAATTTTGAATAACTAATAATCCTAGTGAGACCAGCTAGATTTACTTCTGCTCCCAACTTGTTGGTTGGGTTGCCTAGATCTTGCGCTCTGCTGCATGCGTATGCAGATGCATCCCCAAATGTGACCATGTATCTGATTATGTCCTGTATGTGCTTCACTGGCCCCCCCTCTAGCAGCGGATCTCATACCGGATCATCGCTTTGGTCTTCCTGTCCTTGTTGGGTCTTGCTCCATCCTATCCTCACAATCTTTGCGGCCCTACTCTGAGTGCACTGGCTTGTTACTCTCTTCGCTCTACTGAACAGGGTGTACCACCAAGCAGGGTCGTACCTTCTCGCTGGTAGGCTCTTGCCTTGGAAGGGGCTCCCTTTGTCACTGCACTTGTTCCCCAGAGTCCACTCTGATTCTTTGTATGCACATCTCAAAACTGTCCCTTTTAGTTGTACTAGGGGTTCGGAGCACTTCTGAGTAGTCACCTTGAAGGGGTGCTGTAGAAATTCTAGTAATGAATGAATGAATTTTTATTACACGTCTGTAGACGAAAGTGTGAATAAGGAATTATGTTTACTTACTTACTTTGCATGGACTACAACTGAATTACTCATTGGAGTTTACCTTGTTCTTTGTTCTTTCTAGCTGTCGAGTCACGTTGAGTTGGGTCAGCTGACAATCGAAGGGTTGCTCAAAGTGCTCAGATCGCCCAGGTCTGCTGCTCACTCGTCAAACAACTCTTCTCTACTCTGTACATTGACAATATCATTGCATTTTCAGCTGTCTTAATTAAGTCTAAACTTTTTAGACATTTTCAGTGCCTCTGGGAGGCTAGTTAGTTTCTGTTTCAGACCTATTCTCAAGTTATCTTATCAGGGTCGTAATGCATCTTGGGAAAACCTTGAAAATAATAGGATTAGATTTAAAAGTCATGCATGGGTAAAGATCATGGAAATTCATGAATTGTTGCTGTCTTAACTTTGTGACGGCACAGTCTTAAGACACATTTTCCAGCCATCTTAGGGCATATTCTCAAGCCATCATGGTCACTTTCTTAGCCATCTCAAGGCATGCTTTCAAGCCAGCCTAAGACACATTTTCCTGCCATCTTAAGACCTATTTTCAGGCCATCATGGAGTCATTTTTAGCCACATTAAGACTCCTTTTTTCAAGCCACATGCTAAGACATATTTTCAAGCCATCTTAAAAACACCTTATAATGTTAGGCGCCCTTGCCATGTTCCTCCTGTGTACAAATGGCCATACACATGATACTGCATACCCACTTACTAAGTGTCAATTTATCACTGACCTTTCTTGTTAACATGGTTGTAAATTGTGTAACTGAATGGTTGCGGTGAATGTTTTAAAGGTTGTTCACATATGATGAATTCTCTCTGTACAAGACGCTCGCATCGTGGCTCTTCCTGCAACTCAACCCCCAGGTTTCACAGCTGCCACCATACTCTATGATCATGGCTCATTTCAACAGGTAAGTAATCATGGCGGTGACCGTTTATTTCCCCGAATTTCATTTGCCCGAAATTTATTTCGCCGAAATCATCTGACCGAAAATCAATTCACCGAATCTCACCTCACCTAATGTTCAATTCACCGAATGTTCATTTAATGGAAATTCATTTAACCGAAAATATAAAGGGATCGACTATGCTAAAATGCTTGACACGTGCGAACGTGTGTTGTGCAGTACACCTTTAGGCCGTCCTATCGACTGTACATGATACGGTACATCACACACACACACACACACACACACACACACACACACACACACACAAGCCTCTGTCTTTTCGATTTCGTTTCGTTCTTATGGCAGTATAGCCATCCTATCGAGTGTAGGCCTACATGATACGATACATCACATACACACAAGCCTCTGTCTTTTTGATTTCGTTTCGTTCTTATGGCAGTTTAGCCGTCGGTTTCTGTCTGAATAGAGATAAAATGTCTAAAATAAAGTTTGTTACTAGTAGTCGAGGTAAAAATAAGGCTATATTTGAGGGATACATTTATCTGAAAGACAAAGAAGTTAAAGGGAAAACGTACTGGTGTTGTGAGTTGCGAGGTTGCACTGCACGAATGCATAGTATGGGAGATGTCATTGTACGACTGCCGACTGACCACACTCTGCATGCTCCATCGGCTAATCGAGTAGCTGCCGCTGTTGTTGTTGGAGCCGTGCGAGTAAAAGCAACCGAATGTGAGAGTTCCACGAAGAATGTTGTGCAACAGGCTGTATCGCAAGTCTCCATTGCTACAGCACCCGCCCTACCATCAACAGCAGCCTTGTCACAGGTTGTAAGACGGAAGAGACGAGGTGTGATGGCAGCTAACGATGAGGACGACGACAACGCTGATGAAGCACCCAACATAATACCGAGGAAATTACGGAAAACTTGTTCTGATCAAGAATTTCTACGATTGGCATCGGAAGATATGGTATTGTTCGCATCCGATGCTGCATTGCAACTTCTGCATAACCAAACGCATTGGTTTGGGGACGGAACCTTCTACGTGTCACCCAATGGCTATTCTCAGCTGTACACGGTTCACGTTTTAATCGCCACTTCAACAACAATTCTGTGAAATGACAATTCGGTCACATGAACTTCTATGAAATGAACATCGCGTAGATGATTGTCGGCGAATTGATTTTCGGTTAGATGAATTCGGCTAAAAGACCTTCGGTGAAATGAACTTCGGTGTAATGATAGGGAACCATCATGGCTCCTTCAGATATATTTTTTTGATTTTGGCTTATTTTCATATGTGAGCAATCATGAATCCTCCTGATATAGGCTACTGTATGGTCATGGCTCATTAATCTTTCAAATAATTTATACTCTTATGATTAATTATGACTCATTTCAACAGTTGTGTTTTCATGAATCCTCTGGATATGCTCTATGATCCTGTTTCATGTCAATAGGTAAGTTATCATTGATCCTCCCAATTTACTCTATGATCTTGGCTTATTTATACACGGTGATTCATAAAAAAACGTCCCCCTACATAAGTTGGCATAACTCATGTAGATGACCATCAAATTTAATGAAATTTCAGTGTAATGAAGCTTGATCATCTAGCCAAGTGCTACATAAATTATTTCACATTCAGATCTATAATGACGTAACGGGATGACGTCACGATAATCTCAAGAAACAAGCAAAATTCCAACGTTCCTGTCAGTCACTGAGGTTGTTTCATGGAAACCTGGTCAATTTCATCCGGTTTATCCGCCTGGTGATAAATTGTTTACTGTGGCATCACCCAGTAACAATCTGAATGTTCGCAAACACGTATCTGCCGGTACACAGAAGATTGACGTTCCAGCAAATCGTCTTTTGCGGAATCGACCAACTTTTGGCAAATCCTATAAATGGCATCGGTCGGGTCTCTGCACTTGGTCGTACGAACATATCCGTTTAATCGAACCATATGTTGAGGTCAATGGACAATATTATAGAGATGTTCTACTAAAACAGGGCCTTTTACCAGACATTCGTGACACTACCGATGAGTATTTCATCTTCCAGCAGGAAGCGCTCCTGACAGAGCACGGGACACTGTTGCGTTACTGGAAACTGAAACACCTGATTTCATCCCGCCTACTTTGTGGCCACCCACCAGCCCTGATTTAAATCCAGTGGACTATAAGATATGGAGTGTCATGCAAGAGAAGGTCTACAGATCTCGAATATGTGATGTCAGCGAGTTGCGAAGTCGAATTGTGGAGGCATGGGACGAGATGGATCAGCGCATCATTGATGAATCAGTTAAACAGTGGCGTACTCGTCTTCGCGCATGTGTAGCTGCCAAAATGGGTCAATTTGAACATAAACTTTAACTTTCCGAATGTTTAGAAATAACTCCTCTGTCTTCCTTTAAAATTTCTTTCACATAGCATGACATTTGACGGAGTTACAGTGAAATATGCAGGGGGACGTTTTTTAATGAATCACCGTGTATAGGTACTTGCATGTACCTACTGAAATAAGCCACGATCATAAAGTTGTATTGGATCCTCTAACACACTCTAGAATAGATCATGGCTCATTTCAACTGGTTGTTTCGTCTTTCTTCTTTCTAGATTTATGTAGCACCAGCTTAGGAAGAAGACAGTTAGATTTATGTAGCAGCAGCTTAGGAAAAAGACAGTTAGATTTATCGGTATGTTAAAGTCGTCCCTGGGCCGCAGGCCTATTGGCGAGGCGCTCATCTCCTTTCCTAAGCCCTTGAGCCGGCAATGGACGAATCGGTATGTAGTGCGAGCTTAAGATTTCTCAATGTCTGTTGGTGTTTTGTTAGTTTCTCGAAAGCGTGTTCTGTGCTTGAGCGAGAGGAGGGACGTCACTTTGCCGTCGTTTTTGTAGCACTACGTCTGCATGGAATCATAGACAGTTAGTCATCAGACGTTTTCATCATCATCATATTCATCAACATCATTATAATTATCATCATTATCATCATTAACCCTTTACCAGTTCATTTTTAAATTTTAAGCCCGTTTTCAGCGGATATTTTCAGGGCAAACGGGTAAAAGATTAACAATGTTATAATAATTATCATCGTCAACATTATTTTAATCATCATCATTATCATATTGTCACTCAAATTGTATTGCATTTAAGCATTTATAAAACATCTCTAACAGGGTGAACATTCAGAATCACTCCCAGTGCACAAGGCTCAGCGAAAAAAAGCAGGTTTTTGAGAATTGACGTTAACTGTTATCTATAGTAACTTCTATTGTGCCAGTGTCTAAAAGCTACGATGCACACACCATCATCAACAACTACCTGCGATTTTTCTGATGTTGCTGTGGAAGCCAGTGTAAATGAGAGAACCTTAACTGGTGCTGGGAGATACCGATACAATGCATTTGACATGGAAATCGTTGGATTAGGCTGAGATTTGAACTGGAGTCGGGGTTTAAAGTGTGGCAGGACGGTCATGGACGGCGTCCTGGCACTTATTTTCAAATATCTATGCTGTCCTGTCACTTATTTGGCCAGCACACCTGAAAATATTCTGGCACTTCTTTTGGAAAGGTAAGGGGCGTTCTGGCACTTCTTTTGGAAAGGTAAGGGGCGTCCTGGCACTTCTTTTGGAAAGGTAAGGGCGTCCTGGCACTTATTTTTTACACTTTTAGCACTGACTGGAGTAACTTGGACGATTTTAGATCGGATTATGGTACTTGAGATTTGAAGTGGTGTAAGGATGGACTGAATATGGCTTGTACGATGGTTGTTGTTGTTTTCCAGTGAGTCAGATCCACGATCTTCAGATGATGAACATTCTGCCGATCAACTGGACCAACAAACTCGTCACGGGACATTACAATTCGGTTAGTGGACGCTACATTAAAAATAATCTGCGGTTACATGTCTGTAATTATTTTTTGTGGTTAAATGGTTAAGAGAAAATCGACAAAAGTACATTTGTTATCTCAGTAATGAGGCAGTTAGTCAGCTAAACTGCGTTTATTCTTCTGGATAATATATTAAACCATTTAGTCAGTCATATTGATATATATGAACTTGATGATATAACAATTCAGATGTGTTGGAATATACCACAGTCAAAATACAGCAAGCTAGATAAGCCAGAGGTCAGGCTACAGGGGAAGCAGATGACAAGATTAAAGATTACACTGGACTTTTGGACTATGGACTAATTATTGTTTTCAGATTGTATTGTATTTTAGCATTTATACATTTATCTATTATAGTTTAATATAACCATTGAAATGTGTTTGGGAAACACAGTCAAAATAGAGCAAGCTAGACAAATTCAATGATGTGATTGTTCTACGCGTGATTCGTTTCTTTCCAGTTGATGAGTGGAGGGGACATGTCAGCGATGATGGAATTCGAGTTCGATGCGATACGCAGAGGATATATCATACTTACCAGCAGCGTGAGTGATTCTATTGTTCCAAAGATTTTTTGTTAGCAAGCAATATGTGGGGTGTAGGTGGTGTATTGGTGGCGTCGTTGCCTTGGAGCCGGAAGGTTCGAATCCACCTCGTCGCGTAAGGACCTTGGACAAGTCCTTCACTCACAATTGCTCAGCGCTTCGGCGTGAAACTCCGATGCAGTGTCCGCTCTGCATTTGGGAGCGCCTCTGAGTAGAGAGAGTTTGAAGGGGCGCTATAACAAGTGAACATACAAACAAACAAAAAAATATTTGATTCTACTGTTTTGTATTTAATTTCATATGGACACTGATTAAAATTTCCATTTTTCATAACAATGTAACATGACATTGAAACTCAACTGAACAATTGCTTATGCTTACAATTCTGTTTCAATTGGTAATTATGAAGTTTGACGGACGTTTCTTTTGTAGGAACCGTACGAACGAACGGAACTGGTCGCAATCTACGGATTCTTCTTTGTTCTGAAGTCGACTCGGATGGAAGGATGCGGAAAATATTTGTTCTGGATTGAGGTACACAAGTCTTTCTTCGTCAAGTTCTGGGACACTGTTGCAATGATTGGTTAGGCAGGTTTTAAAGTGGGTGGAAACGGCGTTTCCACTGCTATCTAAATTCTTGGCTTGCATTCCCACTGCTCATCATGATAGAACCTTGGAAACACAGGCGTTCCAATAAAGCTCTTCATCAATGTTCCCACTGCTCACACGTTCAGCGTTCCCACTGCTCACCTTAACCACTGCAGTTAGGGTGCATTGCAGCGTTTAATCTAGATGTCTCTGGGGGGGGAAGTTCCCCAGGAATGTATTTCCCCAGATCGCAAGGTGTTGAATACATGCAAATGCGTACCATTTCCCCCTGAAAAAGGAAATGTTTAACAATTTCCCCCCAGAAAAACAAAAGTTTTGATCGGTCAGATACAATAAACATAGCTCTGATATGAAACGCAGTTGAAATTATAATCCTAAACTCAGCATGTCTGCAGTTTCCGGATGACTGATTTTGAGAAATGATTCTGAAAATCCCGTTTTCCAGCGCCTGAAACCGTCCGATCCAGTGCTGACGCTGAAGGAGAAGGAACGCGAGACGTTTTCCACTCGACCGGACCGTGACGTCGACTACAGCATCCTCGTGCAACACTACGACAACGGCGGTTGTGAGGTTGTGCAACGGACATCGGGGCAACAGGTGCAACGGTTTGGACTCGGACTCAAAACCAGTTGCGGAACGGTCAGTGTTCGTCGCTCACACTCCTCATAATAATACCCAATAATAATAATAATTTTTAAAATAATAATAATAATAATAATTGCTCGTATTGCAATCGTGAATTAATCAAAGAATTAATCTGTGGTTGTCTTGAATGGCCTTCCTCTAGAACTGTGTCTACATCCTGGAACTCTACCAGAATCCTTCCTCACTGAACTTAAAACTGTTCTCTTTGGGCATGCTGGTGTCGGGAGCGCCTATGAGAATTTCCTTGAAGGGGCACTATATAAATTTCCGAATTAATGAATGTATAATAGCAGAAATTTTCATGGCGTTGTACTGGTCAATGGTCATGGCACTTGCTGTCACAAGGGCACCTTCACAATGAGTTTGAGATATGCCTCAAATGGAGAATAAGTTGTATTTATGTGACCGTATGTAAAAGCACTTCTCTCAGCAAAAGTCTTTCAGAAGCGCTCCCAGTGGCAAGATTTGAGGCGAGATAAATATGAGGAAAGACTATCAGAGAGAAAGGTGGCGTGAAGCGATGGTTGAAGTCCATTCCATAGAGAGGGCATCTGAATTGAGATCTGAAATGGAGGAACAAAGAGGTTAAGCCGATCAATGGATCTAAGAGGATTCAGCAAAGTGGCATGAGATCACAAAGATACTTCGGAGCAAGACCCAATTGAGACTGAGGATTCTTTGAGTGACTTGGTATATTTTTAAAACCTTTAGTATTTATATATGCAATAATGGGATTGTGGGAAGCGATGTTAGGCGTAATTATTATTAGCAAACATTTCTTTGCATCAAGTATAAAAATATTTTCTTCAATCCGTTTAAAGTTTTTTTTCTTAAATTTGTTTTAAAAGATTAAAATTAAGATTAGTCTGATTGTATTTGTCTCAATTTCGTTTTTGGTGGCAGAAAATAGTAAATGCTTTGTCCAAATTGTTGCAGGTTTTTGAGTTTGACAACCTTAGGCCACCGCTTTACGTTACGTTCTTTCTCTACCTGCGCCCATCGTAAAGTGAAAAACATTTCCTGCTCTGCTTGAAGATCAAAGTTTTGATCAAACATCAACAGCATTCTATCATCTATGGTGCATCTTCTAGTTTTCAAATTTTGCATGATATTTTTTATACTGTTTTGTTGTAAACGTGTTAAAAATTGTTAAACAGTTGTAGGAAGTTTAAACCAATGCTGGAATTTTAAACCAGTGTTGGAAGTTTAAACCAATGTTGGAAGTTTAAACCAATGTACGAAGTTAAAATCAATGTAAGAAGTTAAAACCAACGTAAGAAGTTTAAACCAATGTAGGAAAGTTTAAACCAATGTTGCAGGTTTAAAGTCGTTGGCAAACAGTTTACCAGACATATGAAATGTAGGGTGATATGTTGGTTATTTTTGTCAGCTCTCTTGTGAGTTAATCATATGCTGGCTATTTGGTGTTATTTTTACAGATGATTTGTGTTATTTGGAAAGATGATTTGGTGTTATTTATAAAGATGATTTGGTGTTATTTATAAAGATTTGTGTTCTTTATAAAGATGATTTGGTGTTATTTATAAAGATGATTTGGTGTTATTTATAAAGATGATTTGGTGTTATTTATAGATGATTTGGTGTTATTTATAGATGATTTAGTGTAACTGGAGCAACATCTGATGACCATGACATTTTCTTGAATTATTTTATTTTCAGCTTAACTTATAACTGGATATATTTTTGGTGAAACTTATTTTAACATTGTATGTGTGATGACCATGACATTTTCATCAATTATTCGTTTAACTTAACTTATAACTGGATATATTTTGGGTATGACTTGTTTTAACGTGTACTGTGATGAACATGACATTTTCTTCAATTATTTTTGTATCTTAACCGTATATATTTTGGGTAAAAATATGTTTAACACGTATTGCATGTATGTGATTCTCTCTCTGCTAACTAATTATTTAAATAATCTGTTCGCATGAATTCAACTTTTACTAATTTAAATGCTAATATTATTAGGATGCAGTCATGCATTCTGTTGCATGGTTATGTTCCCAGATTAACGTCAAATTCTCTTGATTTTTGCCATTTAGTATTTATTGATGAATTAATTGGCTGTGAATCCAATGAATGGATTAGGTAGTTGTGGTCGTATTTTGACGTCAGATGACAGGCTTATCAACAGTATTATCACACTGCTTAGATGTGCTAACTTTAGTGATCAACTCTTTCTATGTTAGGTATTAAATGATGGCAATAATTTCTAGTGCAGACTACGCAACATCTGATGTTTTTAGTTTCTCTTTACAGTTCTGAATGTAAAACTTGAAAGGCAACCCACCTTCATCCAGACCCTAGGGTCGTCCAGCATAATCGTTCAATTATTATATTGTATTGTTTATGACAATTTATAAAGCACTTCTCTGAGCAAAAGCCTTTCGGAAGTGCTCCCAGTGCAATCAACTCCGAGAAAACAAGGCAGGATTTGAGACGATAGAAAGACAAGGAAAGACTACCAGAGAGATGGAAAGAGTTAGTCATCTTACAACATTGGTCAGCATAAAATGAACCCTTTCCCCATCCGTGGTTTGTTAACAACAGTCCACAGAGCAATGACCTGTATGCTACAACTGCTGTTTAATGCTGAAGATGCACTGTTTTAGCATTTTTGTTAGCCACAATTTTCACATTTTAGATTGTAGTGTCCACTTATTTTTGACTTTTCGAAACCTGGCAGTGCTCAGTGGTTAATAGTTGTGCATTGGTGCTATATAAATTTGTACAGAGTTACAATGCGTACTTTCTTTCGCATTCTGTGATACGGCATTAACTTTATATTTGCTTTATATGTTTACTGGTATTAGGTAATTCTTTTCAAAGCAGTACTGTTACCAGTGATTATCCGCATGTGCCAAACGTTGTAAATATGTGTAATCTGCAACATTTGCTTTAACGTTGCTCACAGTAATGTTGTTTAAGACTGGTGTACATTTCACGTTATTCAGTTATTACCGATGATTTTCATAGAAATATGAACTTCCATGTAAACAAATTTCATTTAAAGTATTACAATTGTTATTGTGTAGTAGTGTCTCAGTGTTTCTTCAGTGTACAGATGTATGTGCCATATAAAACTGTCTTAACCTTTACCACTCAGACTAATAATGAATTGGCCCAAATTTGCCCGATGGGAGCGGACTCATGAGTAGTAAAGGTTAAGATGAGAAGAAGTCCTAGAGAGGGAGTGTCAAGAGCAGGCCATTCGAGGTTGAGGGTCCTACCACCAAAACGCACGGTTCTGCATAATGGATGTACGAGCAAAAGGAAAAAGAGCGCACTTTGTGCAGCTGAATGAAGAGAGCAAAAGTGGCGAGCACTAAGAGTAGGGTTACAGAGTACACAAATATAGGGAGGAGCCAGACCTATCAGGCAGCACCAGACTAGAGCAACGATCCTGTACTCAATTCGCTGCTCGAGGGGGAGCCAGTGGAGAATGTCACGCATATAGCTGCAAAGGCAATAATTCATATACCGCAAGACGATAGAATTAAGAAACAATAACGCTACAACACCACTATAATAACACAAAAAATGCTGACAAAAAAAGATATGTACCCGAGTCTACCATCAAAATCTAAAGTCACTTGTGTTTACAACAACACGCCATAAAAACAACGAACATAATCAACAAACCCCGTAACAGTTTTATTCAACTTCAAAATCGCCCCTACATCTCCCAGATCATTGTTCCCCTCTCCTCATTGTCCGCCTCCACTAGGTCTGCATTCCCTGCTCAATCCCGCTCTCCGCAATGAGAGCGGCCATTTCCGTCATGATCGTCGCGATCTTATCCGCGGCAACGATCATCACCGTTCGGAACGGTTCGTACGGTCCGCTGTCGTCGTTCCAAGCGCCACACAACGAGGAATCCGTCTGCTCCTTCACGGAAAACTCGAAGCTCACCAGCGCATTCTGTATGGAAACATGGAAAGAAACAAGCAACATTGATGAGTCGGCCGTAAGAGATGCAGTCAACCTTTTTAAAATTATTATTATTATAATTATTATACAGTACGAGAATTGTAGGAAATAATGGGGGTTGGAGCAGGCGTTAATTTATAAATGTGGCATTGGGGTCTGCAAGGACTTTACTATAGCGTCCTAAGAAAGACTGGGAGGGGGTGAACCCCACTGGCAATTCTCACCCTGCAGCAGAAATCTCACACCAAATTTCCATGGTGGGAATTTGAACCACCACCCCCCCCCCCCCCGCCCAAACTTATCGATTATCAGTCAGCACACACTGCACCATAGAGCACACCGATTCAAACATGTATAAAAATAGCAACAATAACAAACTGACGGCTAACCTTGTAGAAGATTTCCTCTTCGGGATTTCTAAAGCACCTCTCCGGCTGCGCTGGCGTCGTCGGCTTTCGCTTCGTTTGTCTCGTCAGTCGATCGACTTTTGCGATGATGAGATAGTGCGTGAACTTGTAGTCCTCATCGTTCTCCTTTGCCACCTCGACCTCCTTCCTAGCAACGGCAAACAACGGCATCAGTTACAGCCGAGGAACAATAGTTTGTTTTGTTTGTGTGTGCACTTGTTACAGCGCCCCTTCAAGCTCACTACTCAGAGGAGCTCCCGATTGCAGCGCAGACACTGAATCGGAGTTTCACGCCGAAGCACTGAGCAATTGAGAGTGAAGGATTTGCCCAAGGTCCTACTAGGTGGCTTGTGGTGGATTCGAACCTGCAACCCTCCCCCTACAAGGCAACGAACATACCCACTACACCACCGTGCCCATGATAGTATTGAGTGCACACATACAAACAATGATATTCGTAAATATTAAATCAGACTGACAAGAACTCAGTGAGATTGCTACATGATATAGTAGCAACAGATGATAAACAAATGTACAAGGTGTTGAATTTAATTGTATGACAGTCTGCAAGGTACCCATCTGTCCTGCTGCACATTTTACACTCCCCCCCCCCTGAGCCACTCATTTCAAAACCAACCAGAGATTCTCCATGAGGCAAAGCTGCGGAGGCAGGTTGACATATCTTTCGTTGATGAGCAGAGCGATGCGGTTCGCCGGATTGCTTAGGATTCCCTGGAACTCATCTCGACTGCCGGACGTCGTGCACAGATCTACGAGCACCTTCCGCAGCTGTGCGGCAAACTCTATATCCTGCGAAAAAAGTAACAAGCCAATGTTTTTATTTATTTCAATCAATGGCAGACCCACAATAGACTTGGTGAGACATGATCACTCAACGACGGTGGAATGATGTGGAAGGAGGTGGAAAGGATTGCGGAGGACAGAGTGATGTGGAGGAGCTGTGCTGTGTGGCCCGATGCGCTACCAGTGCGAGGAAGGACTAAGTACTAAGTAAAAGTATCGTAAATGGCAGAACCACAACAGTAACAACCACGTCAATCCTACCAGTAGAATGTTTCCTTGGAAATTAAGCACAATGGAAGATGTGACATGCAGACAATGAATTGATTTAATAATAAATATCGACAATGTCTAATAAACTTAAGCAACAATTTTTAAGAAAAGGACCATTGACCAGCTGGAGTGAAACTTGAACACACACAATGAAATGAAAATTTAATATATATATAGGAAATATCACGAGATAAAGTACTGAAAAAATGTCCTCTTGTCAGATGAGTACTTGTCCTCACAAAGAGGGACAAGAGCAAGTTTTAGGACTACAATGAGTACTGTGACAATAGTGAAAGCTGATTAAATTCCGTCCAAGACATTAACCAGATTAGACATTTTTCAGATATCCTTTTTAAAATCCCATACCGTAGGGTATAGCAAAAATATTCAGTGAAAACCTAACTAACCGGTTTTTCGGCAAGACTGACGACCGTAACAATGTTTAGAACTGGAAACTGTCCCTCATTACTATTTTTATCGTCGTCGTTATCCATGTCGTTCACTACACCCTCTTTCTTCGCATCTTCTTCGTCCAGATCCGGGAAACATTGCTGCAAACGCAATCACATCAATTTCAGCCATAGCATCACAAATTCACAAAGCGCCTATCCATATCATGGGGCATGGTGGTGTAGGGGTATGTTCGGTGCCTTGGAGCCAGAAGGTTGCGGGTTCAAATCCACCTGTGTAGGGACCCTGAGCAAGTCCTTTTATATACTTCCAATTGCTAATGCGCTTTGGCATGAAACTCCCATTCAGTGTCAATGCTGTAGTCAGAAGCGCCTCTCAGAAGAAATTTTCAAACAAAAGTTGCATTATTAATATAACCCTAAATATATTCAATATGCCGAGATACGGTGTGTGTGTGTGTGTGTGTGTGTGTGTGTGTGTATTTATAACAGTGGTCACGATTTTAAGCAAGTACGTAAGTAAAACTAAGTATATTCTTTAATGAGAAGCACTAGGAAAAGCACAGCACTGTTAAGAGTACATGGCAAGGTCAATACATTCAAACAAAGCAACAAGGATGCGGGGTAAGCATTGCTAAGATGTCCTCTCGTGCAAAGTTATTATAGCCGCCTTCCATTTACATGCAGAATTGTAGAGTCTTTGAAAAATTGTCGCTTGTAATGCATTCTATTCATGACCATTGGTCACCCCTGAGGAGGGCCAGTTCTTAGAGGCAGCTCTTCTTGTGCAAGGATGCAAAATTTACAAAGAATAGAGAATGGAATTGATGCTAACATGTAGGAATGAACCGACGTTGTTGTGGATAATAATCCAATCCGCTATTTCAGAGACGTTCACCTGCAGCTTCAAGAACATCTGAAAGTGATGATCAATCAATCAATCACCATGTCAATCGGTCAAATGTCATGTCATGTCAGTCACCAACGGTCAATCGGTCAAATAATAATAATAATAATAATAATAATAAGCTTTGTTTAATTTCAAACTGACAAATGCAGAATGATTACAATTAAATTACAATTACGAACGATTACAACAATCTTTTGTCTAATTATTATTTATATTCTAAATCTATAATACAAATACATAAATATTGTTTTGTATTATTGATAATAATAGATTAACTAAGGTTATTACAATAAAATTAAATAATTCTTGAAATAGTGAACACAATCAACACATGCTAAAAATTGCTTATTTAGCTTTATCTTCCTTTAGCGGCTGAAAAATTACACAATCATCTCCTAAGATTCACATTTTGGAGATCTAGCACATGTCACAAATTTATTAATAATACAGAAAACCTATTTAAACAAGTGCAGTAGTGCACACACTGCACAGCTATGAATGTCTGTTAAATCCTACATTCACTCAATCATGAATTCATATATAGTGCCCAAGTGGAGGCTTGAACTCTCTGCAGTCAACATCACACACTGTCTACCTGTCCTAAAAGCTGGCGAATCCCATCGAAGTCGACACTCTCTGGCTTTCGGACGGCAAATTCAAAAGTGTCCTTCATTATCTGAAATACAAAATGAAACGTAACTCAGCATTTACATCATCTACCTTGGTAGCCTGGGTAATGTTATAAAACTGAGGCAAGTAATTACTAACAGTAGTTCTTACGGCTGCTGGCTGCGATTTGTTTTCTCGCATTAATTATTATTACCATAAGAGGAGGACGAGGAGGGAGTAGAATTTTTACCGGTATGCTCGCGACAGGCAGTCTCTTTGTAATCATAATAATGCAATCATATCCGTTTATTGATCCCAAAAGCAGTTATAAGTATTGAACAATAGCGTAACATAAACAATCAAGCAGCCTAAAGCAACATTACGACCTAATTACAAATAATAAAAAGGCTTATTCAGGAATAATAACCAGAATAACTAAATAGAGGACTAATTGATTTAGAACGTGACTGGTAAATACGATATGTGACAGTGAGAATGCATTTATGCATCATGAGTAACTGTTATAACAGAGAAATAACCAATGATGTGAATAAATATTCATTTATTCAAAGTGTAAGCATATATATAATTATTATATATAGCCAGTGTGATCGAATTTGGAGTTCTAAAATAAACGTTCTTGATAACTCGACACGTGCACAACCTCATTCTCGTCCTCCATTTCTTCGTCATCTTCTTCGCTGTCTTCGTCCGATTCATTGTGATCGCCTTCATCTGCCACTTGTTCAATGCGAGCTCGTTTCTTTTCGAATAATCCAGCCATTTTTATGAAACTACAGGATGTGTAAAAGTCTGTTTATAAACAGATTTGTTTAAAAACGACCTGGTTTCAAATGTGTTACGAAATAACCGGCTCCGGAAACGTGTACCAGCATAGATATCTCAAATTTAAAAAAAATGATATACATGTCTATGGTACTCTCTATATAGGCCTAACCACATAATAATTTTATTATATTAGGCCTACTGTAATAATTTATAATATAATATGTGGGCCTATCTGTAGTTAGACAGGTTTTTGTTTAATTATAATAATATAAATATAACAGCCACAACGTTTGAGCTACGCTTTCTCTATTATGTGGTTTGAACTAAGGCCGTATTTGAAGATGGGGGTTGAATACCCCAAAATGAAACGATGCAAAAATTAAATAGGCCTAATGCATTCACTAACACACGATTTAATGTAAGAACTAAGTGGGGACTTAAATTTTAAGCTCTTATTTCTTTGTGAAATTTTACAATAGAGTAGGTCACGACGATGATGTGGAAGCCACTGAATTAAGATCTTAATAATTAGGCCTATTCCAACTGAGTAAAGACCCCTCTCCACCCACGAAACAAAATCCTGGCTGCCACTTGGTTTGAGCACAAAAAAATATATCTAAACTGTGGTTTGAGCGTGGACTATTCGCTGGCGCTCTAGAATTTAATGCTGACGAATACGAGTTTGAGCAGTCTATTCAGCAGCACACTAGATTTGAATACTGAAAATTACGATGTTGGGCCTGTCTATTTAGCAGCATGCTAGGTTTGAATACTGACGATTGCAAGTTTTAGCCTGGTCTATTCAGTAGCATGCTAGATTTGATCATTAGCCTACAATTGAATACACGGGTGGATTAAAGCACTAAGTGCCATTATTTCTTTTATACGCTTTTCGCTTGTTTCCTGTAGATTGGTCCCTTATCTATGAAAGAAAGCACTAATGATCATTAATTCCCGTAAATAGTAACGTTTCATTCGCCGTATGGCAGCACCCTATCAGTCAGACGTAAACAAAAATGGAGGCTGGCGTAGACGAAGCGAAGGAAGAATGCGGTTAGGATAATACTTGTAAAATATAGTTTTGTAACGCCCACCCCCGCGTACACTCCCGGAGTCGCCACTTCCGGTCCAACGTGTGAGAGGGCCGCGTGCGGTTGCAGGTCGTAGTTCAGAGATATAGACGGAGGAAGGGAGGCGGTAGCTTCGGGGTTCGAATCCCGTCGGGTTCGGGATGGCCAGGTATCTCGACCTCTTAGCTCTCCGTATGAAACTGGGGCCTTACTGGCCAGTCTTTCACTCCGGCGTAGGATTCCGGGGTTAACCGGAAGTGAAAGGTCCTTAGGCCTAGCCCCCGAAGCTCTTCCCAGGCCGATGGCTGAGTGGTAAGGTCTATCCGCGGTGGTACCAAAGGGAAATATTGCTCCTGGGTTCGAACCTGCAACCGGCTTCGGAGATGCCCTGGGCGTCGTTTCTAAACGTTCTATACGCGCGACGACTTCAGTCAGCGCTTCCCTAACGTTATCTTGTACTGAGGCAATTGCCTCTTGTGTATTTATAGCGTTAGCTTGAAAATCCGTTCGGACAGAAGAAATAGCCTCTTCCACATTGCTTTGTACGACAGAAATAGCCTCTTCCACATTGCTTTGTACCGAAGAAATCGCTTCCTGTGTGTTCCTGACCTCACCTCGCACAGAGGAGATCGCTTCCTGTGTATCTCTAGCATTATTCTGTATGGTTGCCTGCACATTAGTCTGCATAGAAACCATGGCTTCTTGGGAGGACTTCGAATTCGTTTGTATGGCCTCTAGTAAAATGCCTATCTCCAACGCAGATGGTGGTCTAGAGGGCTGCGAGGGCGTTGATGCTCCGCTTCTATCCATGGCGCTATACAAGTTCTGGTTATGTCAAATCCTAACGCTAGCAAGAAGTAAATCCGAAAGTTTAATCAATGGATCTTATTATTATCAGAAACATTCAATAATTATTCGCAATGTTAATCAACAGCTTACAGTTTAAAGCAACTGATATTAATATGCAACACAATTCAAACAGACTTCAATCGGAGCAGACAAAATGAATCCCCAATTTTGTACTTAGATGCCAATCTTAATTTCTCCGCCCAAAAGATCAATTTAGTTTTGTATTGAAAACCCCAGCAAAACTGTACCTTCTACTAGAGACACAGGACAAGGCCGACGTTATGCGAGGAAAGGCGCAGATGGAGCGTCGAATCCAGGACGTGCGTCGACGATAAGTGACTCAGAGGAATCCGCAACAATCGACGCTGACAGGGCGGTAAGGCCGAGTTGACACGTCGAGAACAGGGAATCCACGAAAAGATATTTAAATAATAGATTGACGCCCATAGGCAAATTGCGCAGAAGATATCGACGACAGAAGAAATTCTGTAAAACCCGAGCGGTTTCGATCCAAACGACAGAAAGATCGAAAACCCGAACGAAAGACTTAACTCCTTTACGAAGATGCGAAACAGAACCACAGCGCTGACGATTCGCTCGTAACACAAAACCGCAATGCAATCGGCTCCTTGCCGTTTTAGAATTTCCGTACAGAATCCGTGAAGTAAATACGCGACAACGCAATAACTCAGACGACGAATCCAAGCTGACTTAAATAAACTATTATCTTTCTAAAATAATCAAACTCTGATTTTGTAACTTGCTCTCCAGAGCTACACGTCTATCCTCGTCGAAGTCCGTCGTGAATCTGACCTCGATTGCGCGTTCTTGAGTTAATAACCACGCCTCAAGGGAACGCGACGCATGCGCAGAAGGCACTGCACGAGCCGTGATCACGCATGTACCGCGTGATCAGATAAAGCGCGCTGAATTCCTATGCAGCTGCGACCACCTATCTCCCTCTAAGCGTCTGTCTGCAGCTCACTGTCTTTCTCTCTCTTCCTCTTGCTCTGACACGTACGCACGAGTTGCACTGAGTCAACCGTGCTAAAAATAGACCAGGTCACCTCGTACAGCGTGAAGGAAAAATACCACACATGCATTCAATGACAACGGCCAGCAGGGCATATTGCTCCGTCCGTCTGCCTATCCGTTTATCTGTGCTGCTCTGGCGCTGCGCCTGTCATATCGGCCGACTCCTCTTCCTCCTTTTCGGCCGACCCTCCATTCGCTGAGCGTATGCAAAAAGCGATCAATAACCTGGTAGCTATGGCGACCGCTTACGTCATCCCTGTCGGCAACTCGCATCACACACGAGCTCGACATTAAAATCTAGGTCACCAATATTATGTAGGTCACCGAATGCAGCTCAAAAATAATAATATTATAATATATATATAATTATTGGACCCCGAAAATACCATGCAGAATTCAAGGAAATAATGATATAATATATATATAGAAACCAAAAATACGTGGCGGCTGGTTATACCGGTCGCCACAATTTCACCGGCCATCTCTGAATTTCTGGCTCTATTTAATTGGACAAACAGAGCCTGAAATTGTCGGTAAGGTTATATGTCTGTTCCGACTGTTACAGCAAAAGTTTTAAACATTAAATGTATAAATCAACAATATGCCATGCACAATTGTAACAGCGGCGGCACAAGCGTTGAGCAATAATCGGTTCACCCGATTCATAGTTTAGTCTAGAGTGTCAATAAAAGGTCTGAATTTATATAGCTCCATATGCGATTATATAGACTAGATCTATCACAAATTTCTTTCGTTCAGTGTTATGCAGAGAGAGATCTATAGCAAACCAAGACATAATTTACAGACAGCAGCTTAATCTTGACCCCAGAGGTCATGAATATTATTACCAGCCTATCCATAGGCCTATAACGCATTTGATACAGTGGGTCTTTCCGGCTCAAGTGGCGAATCATGCATTTACAGAAATACGCTTACCAACATTTCGCCAACCCTCTACTTTAACACCAAATACTATCATATATTGAATTACGGCCGATAATTCTAGCAGAGGGGACACTGCCATAGCATAAAAGCAGCCCCAGTCTGATTTCAACTCAGCCTATAAAAAAACACACAGCTAGTAACTCACAATTTTCACAGCTACATGTCTGCTAATTATCAAGATTTACCACAGAAAACTTGCATAACTCCAATCTAACAGTAGGCCTAGGCCTCTCACAACAATAGCAACTATTAATAGGCCTACTAGTGTTTGACCTCCACCGTTCAAGTACATAGCTTATTCAATTATCATATGGCAACCGGTAAATGCAGAACTCAACGATAGGCAGCAAATAGGCCTGCTCTCATAAGCATCCTAATTATTCAAATGCAACTGATTATATATATCTCTTAAGATAGGCGATTTATAGGCCTACCCATCAAGCATCCATAATTATTAAATTGCTACTGCAAAGCATATACAGGTGGATTAACTTAAATAGGCTACACGTATTAGACTATAATTAACCATAAGCCTATATAACAGCAGCGATGATTTCTATCACGCTACACAAACATTGAAACAAAATATAGGCCTACATCCTTAGCGTGGCCTATATTTTGGTCCTGATAAAATTAATTTTAATTAATAGGCTTTATTATTCAAATGCAAAACATAATTGCTACAACAGAACTTAATTAGGTCAACAGTTACACTCAGTCTTACTCAGTGTATTTACTGTGAGACTAGACTTACAGCGGAGCCCGGGCAAGACATAGACTAATTAATTTCGTACAGCCTATCTCTGCCTGTAACATAAGCCCACGATGTAACCCGATGAGAACAAATTACAGCGGACAAGTTACAAAAGTCTTATCAATTAAGAAACATCATAATTATAAAACTAAAATTATAGGCCTACAGTCTATGCATGAACTAAATTATTATTTATCCTACAGCCTGCATTCACTCAGCGTTTAAAGCACAGTTGGCCATGCCAGAACTTATAATAGGTCACGTTGGTCTAACTTTTGTACACACATAAAATAATCACAGTCAGCCTAGTGTAAATATTATTAGTGTATCTAAGTCATCCTTCTTTCCTTCAGTCACTTTATCATTAATCCAATGCACAGTCCCGAGACCACCCACACAAAGTCACTATCGTGGGAAAATCATCATTGATCTACGTCACCGGCTTCTTTGAAGCGTCTGAGCGTCTCTCGCCGACGCTGCCTCCCTCCACCGTATCGATACACGGCGACGTGAGAACAGCAAGCGTTTAGCCAAGGCTGACACAATTATAAGTCACACGTGCAACTGACTAGGGGTCGCCTTTACTCATTGACACGTACGCTGGTCCAAATATAGATACGTACACAGCATACACATTAAAGTCGTATAACCACAATATATACACACTAGTCCAAATAAGCAAACTAAGAATTAGGTCGTTCCTGTATCGTATTAAAACCCTTGCAGACCGATTGATAATAATATTAATATTGAATTCAAATGCATCCTGCGGAATTATAGGCTACCAGTTCTACAGTTAATAATATAATAATAATATAAATCACTGGGCTAATGCTTCGGCCGCATTATTATTATTCTAAGCCGTGCATCTCATTAGGCCGAACTACAAAATTAATGTAAACATTGCACGGCGGAGTATTTGAACAGTGAAGTAATTTACCTACAGCAAGCCTATATTTAAATAATATTATCATCTATGTCTTAGATATTATTGTAACCGGTAGGCCTACAAAAAGAGAATATATATTTATAATCAATCTGAGCTAATACAGTTTTGATGTAGGGCTCCTGTCGATCCGTTAATATAATATTATTATATCAGCTACACAAAATTATATATAGCCTATCCATTCCAGCTTATCTATGCTAATCCTTATTATTATTTCTGAACTAGAAACATGTGTATATATAGGCCTATGCAGATTAAAGCCATTCAAGCCTGTTATGTATTATTATTAATATTAATTATAAAATTTATATAGGTTCTTCAACAGTATGATTAAGTATTATTATCGCTCATAGGCCTACCTTAAGCCTATAATTTAATTATATGGCGCCTTTCCAAATATAGGCCTACAATTTAATATTATGATCGCGTGTACCCTAGGCTTAAAATATGTTTATATGGCGCCGTGCACTATGTACAGTATACAATCACAACAACTGCGCAAAACAGAACATATAGGCCTACAGTCTTAATTTTATCTATGCAAACTATATATATAATTATATCGCTGCTAGTGCTACAGTATGACACTAAGGGCCCCTAGAGTTTTTATATAGCGCCAATTTAAATCATCAATATTGCGCCTATCACTTATTATTATATAACTGCTATGCTATGACCACAAAGTCTTATGTAGACCTATCCCTGCATCAAAACCTAATAATGAGTGAATTAATTAATCACGCTATTTATATATATGCAGCGAAACATAAGCCTATTATTATAATTATAAAACAGGACATCTAAGGTCACACAATTATTATCATCCTGGCCAACGCCTTAATGAAAACCAGGCGACCTTAGCCATTATAACATATATATCTCCTCAGGTCAGAAAATCATTCATATAGCGCCAACTAATTGATGTAGCGCCAAACCACAATATATATCATCCAAAGCAATATTAAAACCTGTCCATCGTTATAATGCAATGCAATTATTAATTTATGCAATTCAGTACAAATACACAGTTCAGTCAACCTACAATACAACATTACAGTATTTACACAGTAACTCACACATGTAAAAAACCATTACATGTAAAAATAACTCATTTTCATCAGAATCGAAATAAACCAACGTTACAGATGCTTTCTGCATTCAGATAATCCTCCGCCATTATGCGGTCATTAACAAAGGTCACCAGATGACCTTCAGTTCTATCCATCGGGTAGTGGGCAAGACTTCAACCGGGGAGCTTTGTCACTCATAGTGAACCAGCGGCGTCCCTCCGGTTGTGCGTACTGTTCCCACCGATCCACCTGGTCTCTGATATGATCCGGGGTGGGCGCGCGTGCGGCGAACACACGACCAGTGCTAGGGTTGTCCTGATTATCGCCCACCGGTCGATCGGGATTGTCGCCAGGTGGATTCTGTTGCTGCTGCCGAAGTGGACATCTGCTTAGCAAGTGCGAGCTGGAGTCGCAGTAGAAACAGCGCCGACCCTCTCTTGGCGAATTCCGACCAACGTTAGGATTGTCGGGATTATCGCTCACACCTTGACCGGGGTTATCACCAGGCGGGTTCTGCTGCCGTTGTCGGAATGGACAATCCCGCGCGACATGATTTGTAATTCGGTTGCAGGCATAACATCTCCGCTCGTTTCGTCCAACTTCCGGTTCCGCCGCCTGTCGGTACCAGCAGGCGGAACTCCCATGGCCTGTTCTATTACAGATCGAACAGCGTTGGTTATTCCGCCAGTTATTTCCGTTTGAACCGTTCTGATCTCTCCACGACCCGCGATTATTATAGTCTCTGAATTGTGGCGCCGACACCGGTTGACCCCATTGTCTCTTCATTTGCTCCATCTCTGCCTTCATTTGCTTCATCTGTCGTTCCAGGTTATCTAATTCCGATTGTCCTTCTCTGACCGCGTTGACTCGTCCATGCCGTCGTTCGTGCTGCTCGTGGCCACTGACTTCCGCTTTCTGATAGCCGTCCAACCTCATAGCTACCTTGTACGCTTCGTCGAGAGATTTCGGTTCTCGTTCACGGATCTTCAGAGCGAGATTCCGGTCGCTCAAGGCATCCACGAATGCCCGAATAGCAATGGCTTCACTATGGGCGGTCGACACACCAGGATACGCTCGCGAAGACAAAAGCCGAATATTATCCACCAGGTCGCCCATGTCTTCGTCGCCTTTCTGCTTCCGGGTGCTAAGTTGCGTCTGGAACAGGGTCTGCTGCTCGGCGCTACCGTACCGTTCTCGAAGTCGCTGGACCAAAGCCGTCCATGTATCCAAGTTCGACTCGCTCAGCAAATGGGTCGCCGGTTCGACTAAGGAGACGACCAGTTGATTAAATTTCTCTTCGTCCGACCAGTCATTGTTCCTAGCGCATACAGTGAATTTGCGCAAAAAGACTTCCACATCCGTCCTTCCGCTGTACGATCCAAGTTTCGTGTATTGCCTTTGTTTAGGAGGCGCAGCCGACGACTGTTTGACCTCACTCGCTTTAACTGTCGTAGATGGGGTCGGTTCCGGTTCCTTGAGTGTTCTACCAGCGCTATTCGTCGGAAGTTCCCAGTCACTAGGCATTGTCTGTGTCGCAACGGATGTCATGGGAACGGATCTGGTAGGACCGACGGACGCGTTGACAGGCGGCAGCACTTTTATTTCACCATCCGCAGACATCGTCGCTTTGTCGTCTCCAGTTGTTTCGATTTTATTCAGGAACGTCGGTTTCAGAAGCGTTTGACGAGGCAGTTCGACGTCACGACTAAATCCGAAATTCTGAGCGCCGAGGCAGGAGTTCATCCTCGCCGACTCCACGACGGTTGGCCACCGAGGAAAGGCGACGTCGCTGGTACGAGGCGGATCGAGACAGCGAAGCGGATCGAGCCACACCCGGTTGTCGATGCTGTTGTAGAGCGCGTTCGGAGCGTAGTTCGGAGCGTAGTTCGGAGCGTAGTTCGGAGCAGCCATCCATGACACGTATGGATGCTCAGGGTGTGCGCTCGGTTGCATCCAGTCACCCGCTGTAGTTGCCACTGGACCAGGTCGAAGATCGGGTCGAAGGTCGGGTCGAGCGTAGTCTCGACCAACCATGGTCGAAGTAACCAGCCCATCGTAGTTGGGCACGGAGTGATAGGTCGGCATTCCCGACGTTGATTGGAAAGCGTCGTCCCGATTTGCCATCATTTCCGTTCTTGGCTGATCCGCATGCACGAACGATTCATGCTTCCTCCATTGCGGATCAGGTCGAGGATAATCCACGTGAGAGGGCGAAGAAGAGGCCAAAGGAACTGGGTTGACCTTATCACCCCCCTCCCACAATTTATGATCAATCGATTTATTTATTTCAAAATTTCTAAACTCCGATTGCTGTGCTGCTTGCATTCTTTTATCAATTATTTTCACAGTTTTAGGTCTATATTCCATTATTTTGCTAACTTCAATGTCTATGCTACCATCATCAGACATAATTTCAACATTATCAACAAATTCCCTTTCCTTCCTTCTTTCAAAAGATAATGCAGTTTCTCTTCTTCCCACATTTTCAATTTCCTCTTCCTCGTCCAAATCTCTAGAACTAATTCGACCCCACTGACTGGGACCAATTGTAACGCCCACCCCCGCGTACACTCCCGGAGTCGCCACTTCCGGTCCAACGTGTGAGAGGGCCGCGTGCGGTTGCAGGTCGTAGTTCAGAGATATAGACGGAGGAAGGGAGGCGGTAGCTTCGGGGTTCGAATCCCGTCGGGTTCGGGATGGCCAGGTATCTCGACCTCTTAGCTCTCCGTATGAAACTGGGGCCTTACTGGCCAGTCTTTCACTCCGGCGTAGGATTCCGGGGTTAACCGGAAGTGAAAGGTCCTTAGGCCTAGCCCCCGAAGCTCTTCCCAGGCCGATGGCTGAGTGGTAAGGTCTATCCGCGGTGGTACCAAAGGGAAATATTGCTCCTGGGTTCGAACCTGCAACCGGCTTCGGAGATGCCCTGGGCGTCGTTTCTAAACGTTCTATACGCGCGACGACTTCAGTCAGCGCTTCCCTAACGTTATCTTGTACTGAGGCAATTGCCTCTTGTGTATTTATAGCGTTAGCTTGAAAATCCGTTCGGACAGAAGAAATAGCCTCTTCCACATTGCTTTGTACGACAGAAATAGCCTCTTCCACATTGCTTTGTACCGAAGAAATCGCTTCCTGTGTGTTCCTGACCTCACCTCGCACAGAGGAGATCGCTTCCTGTGTATCTCTAGCATTATTCTGTATGGTTGCCTGCACATTAGTCTGCATAGAAACCATGGCTTCTTGGGAGGACTTCGAATTCGTTTGTATGGCCTCTAGTAAAATGCCTATCTCCAACGCAGATGGTGGTCTAGAGGGCTGCGAGGGCGTTGATGCTCCGCTTCTATCCATGGCGCTATACAAGTTCTGGTTATGTCAAATCCTAACGCTAGCAAGAAGTAAATCCGAAAGTTTAATCAATGGATCTTATTATTATCAGAAACATTCAATAATTATTCGCAATGTTAATCAACAGCTTACAGTTTAAAGCAACTGATATTAATATGCAACACAATTCAAACAGACTTCAATCGGAGCAGACAAAATGAATCCCCAATTTTGTACTTAGATGCCAATCTTAATTTCTCCGCCCAAAAGATCAATTTAGTTTTGTATTGAAAACCCCAGCAAAACTGTACCTTCTACTAGAGACACAGGACAAGGCCGACGTTATGCGAGGAAAGGCGCAGATGGAGCGTCGAATCCAGGACGTGCGTCGACGATAAGTGACTCAGAGGAATCCGCAACAATCGACGCTGACAGGGCGGTAAGGCCGAGTTGACACGTCGAGAACAGGGAATCCACGAAAAGATATTTAAATAATAGATTGACGCCCATAGGCAAATTGCGCAGAAGATATCGACGACAGAAGAAATTCTGTAAAACCCGAGCGGTTTCGATCCAAACGACAGAAAGATCGAAAACCCGAACGAAAGACTTAACTCCTTTACGAAGATGCGAAACAGAACCACAGCGCTGACGATTCGCTCGTAACACAAAACCGCAATGCAATCGGCTCCTTGCCGTTTTAGAATTTCCGTACAGAATCCGTGAAGTAAATACGCGACAACGCAATAACTCAGACGACGAATCCAAGCTGACTTAAATAAACTATTATCTTTCTAAAATAATCAAACTCTGATTTTGTAACTTGCTCTCCAGAGCTACACGTCTATCCTCGTCGAAGTCCGTCGTGAATCTGACCTCGATTGCGCGTTCTTGAGTTAATAACCACGCCTCAAGGGAACGCGACGCATGCGCAGAAGGCACTGCACGAGCCGTGATCACGCATGTACCGCGTGATCAGATAAAGCGCGCTGAATTCCTATGCAGCTGCGACCACCTATCTCCCTCTAAGCGTCTGTCTGCAGCTCACTGTCTTTCTCTCTCTTCCTCTTGCTCTGACACGTACGCACGAGTTGCACTGAGTCAACCGTGCTAAAAATAGACCAGGTCACCTCGTACAGCGTGAAGGAAAAATACCACACATGCATTCAATGACAACGGCCAGCAGGGCATATTGCTCCGTCCGTCTGCCTATCCGTTTATCTGTGCTGCTCTGGCGCTGCGCCTGTCATATCGGCCGACTCCTCTTCCTCCTTTTCGGCCGACCCTCCATTCGCTGAGCGTATGCAAAAAGCGATCAATAACCTGGTAGCTATGGCGACCGCTTACGTCATCCCTGTCGGCAACTCGCATCACACACGAGCTCGACATTAAAATCTAGGTCACCATTATTATGTAGGTCACCGAATGCAGCTCAAAAATAATAATATTATAATATATATATAATTATTGGACCCCGAAAATACCATGCAGAATTCAAGGAAATAATGATATAATATATATATAGAAACCAAAAATACGTGGCGGCTGGTTATACCGGTCGCCACAGTTTCTATTCATAATTTATTTTTGAAGAGAAGTAAATTATATCATTCTATAGAGGGGATTTAGGGCTATTTTTCATACCAATTAATTTGTCTTTTGAAGACAGGAAGTGCTCAAAATAAATTAAAATGTGTGAAAATGTCGATTTTTGTCCGACGCAAACCGACAATGGCATAATTTCTTTGTTTCCTATTGATTGTCGATAGATATTCATGTTTTGTTTTGTTTTGAATGTACCTAAAAAGACTTATAACTAGTTTTTATAGTTTAATATTTGACTTTATTATATATAAACTATTCTTGTATAGGCTACATAAATCACTCAGAATCCAACATTTTACTTATGTGTAAGTACACGCTTTGTGAAATCTACGGGTGCTCATGGAAAAAATTCATAACTTCGAGGTGCATTCATATATTTTAAACCTAAATACATCATTTTGTGCAGAAATGAATGCTGAATCCATTGGTGTATTACAAGTTATGATATCTCAAACCAAACCCCAAAAAAACACACCACCCTCCCTTGGTAGTCAGTGTTACTGTTATATTTTCAAATCGATTTTACTCGATATGACTTTTTTGTACTTAGTGCTTTATTCCACCCGTGTATTCAATTACAAAAAGGTCTTTTTTTAAAACACGTCTGAGCTTGGTCTTCAGTAGCACGCTAGATTTGAATACTGCCGCGAGTTTAAGCCTGGTTTATTCGATAGCACGGTGTATTTGAATGCTGATGATAGTGAGCTTGACCTGTTCTAATCTCTAGCGAGCTGGATTTCATAATTATTAAAAATTTCTAGGCAATTGCAATGAAAAGAATATAAAATACTATTTTATTGAACATTGCAGATGTCAAAAGTCAAGTTTATGCTAAAGCAAAGCCAAACTGAGCAACCATCAACAATAGCACTCTTGCCAAATATAAAGCATAGTCAGTCATTCTCAAAACAGAAATGAAGAAATTTTAAGTATATAACATAATACCAGAGATGAACAAATCTCAAGTATGTTACCGGAAATGAACAAATCTCAAGAAATGAACAAATCTCAAGAATATATAATATGTTACCAGAAATGAACAAATCTTAAGTGTACATATAACATGTTACAGGCAATTTGTAGAATCAGGGATTTTGAAAAAATGCCTTAGATTTTCCGGAAATTTGGTCAAATTGTTATTATCATATTATGTGCAACTTTGCTGAAATCTTATGATGAAAATTTGACAGATTGCCATAAAGGAAATGAAGAATATTGAACTTAGAAGCAGCAGAATAACCGCAGTTGTTGACAGATTAATTTAACGCAGATTAATTTAACCATGGATGTGACAGAGAGATACGACGAAGGATAGCTTTGGGAAAGACGGCAGCGAAGGGGCTGGAGAAAATATGGAAGGATAAACACGTGAGCCTAATGACGAAGACAAGAATTGTAAAGGCAATGATATTCCCAGTGGTGCTGTATGGATGTGAAATGTGGACAAAAACAAAGGCCTTAGAAAGGAAAATCGATGCTTGCGAAATGTGGATATGGAGGAAGGTATTAAGAACTTCGTGGATTGAAAAAAGAACAAATGAATCCGTATTACAAGAGATCGGACAGTCAAGAGGGAATATGTCATTGGGACAGAGAGCGGCAAGGCAGAAAATGGCGTTCTTTGGACATGTGATGCGAGCAAACGGCTTGGAAAAGGAGATGATGTTGGCCTGCGGAGAGGGAAAAAGGAAGAGAGGACGCCCAAGAAGAAGGTGGATGGAAGAAATACACGAGAGAACAAAGATGAAACTGGAGGAATTGAGAGACGCGACGGAAGATCGTAACACATGGAGAAGGTTTATCACAGCGGTCGCTAAGGTTCCAAGAATCGACGGCACAAGGTGACAAGGTGAATTTAACCATCCAGCTCTACCACTTTATCTAGGAAATTACACTAAATAAATGACAATCCCACAAATTGCCTAAAAATTTCAGACATTTGACAAAATCTCTGTTTTAACAAATTGCCTGTAATATTACCATATTATATATTAGAGATTTGTTCATATCAGATTGACTGACTATACATAATACCTACCAATCATAAAGAGTGCTATTTACAGCTTGCCTGTAACATATACAGTACCATACAAAGCACAGATACGGTACTGCAAAATCAAAACAAGAGCAAAACATCTCTGAAATCAGCATATCGATTTCAAAGTTTGGAACTTATTACTTCTAAGTAAAAACAAATCTTCCACAATACTAAATACTAACATTCTTCCCTTGACAATAAAATAAAACTCGTTTACTAAAATTACCCATTGTTCGATATTGGCCCCCAGCCTGGAATGTGAAGCCATCGAATTACTGAAACAATGGAAGCATAAAAGATCAATATAACAACGGAAGTTTTCATAACATGATAAATGAGCAAGTCAGTCACATCATCAACAGTTTGAAGTAAAATATCCCCGCTATGCAAACCGACAACGACAATAACTTTTCACGCTACAGCATTACTCGCTGGCCAATTTGGTTAGACTACTTACAATGTGACAAAAGCCTCCATCTACTCCTTGGGATTTTCCCCAAAATCTTGGGACTTGGAAATCAGCTTGCGATTTCATAATTTTGCATAGCATTTACTAAGATCTGCCAGTCGGCCACTCACCAAACGACCACACTGTCTACGGTATGATAAATTCTTGCACATTTCAAAGCAAAAGCAAAATCAAAATAGCTGATCTAAACAGATGTTATTTAAAACCAAAAAATACACATAGCTGAAATCATGTGAAACAGTACATATGGAAGACTGCAGCAAGATGAAGGTACAAAGCGTTGTAAGCTCGTGCTGGACTTTTAACAGTAAAGTTTCTCTCTGATCAACAAAAGCACATAAATTAAAATTTACGCAACCCAACAAATGACGGCAAATATCAATTTCAGCTGAAAGCAAGAAATTCACAAAAAAGACTCAGATTCTAACAGCATCAAAGTTGCAGAGGTATGTACATCAAATCAGGGTTGTTTTTAAAGAATTTTTAGAACTGCACAACTCCTTTCCTTTCCCATCATCCATGGTAAATTACTTCCAATCGGAGAACAATGACCGTTTTTGCTAGTTTTAACTGTACAGAAGTGCTTCTGCAACCGCACATTTTGTGTACAACTTCACGTTAAAAAAAGCCCTGCATGAAATACGTTAGTGTGCTAGTGGTCCATTTTGGCTGTAGATCCCTATCATCCAAGAGCATAGGGCTTTCCGATTGCACAGCATAGACATTTCTCATAGATATCTATGGTTGGCAACGAAACAACTTTCCTGCACTGGCTGCCGATAAACTAATGACATGAGTGCCTTGGTCATTAAATTAATAAATTTCTTGAACCCTTTCAACCCACCCGTTATCCATAGAGTTACAGGAGTTCTGGGTTCAAAGGGTTAAATCAATTTTCGTTTATTTGAAACGTCAACCTGGCAGAACACAGGTCATTACATTTTACATCCTGCAAGTGCACGAAAACCATTTTGTTAAGTCGTGAAGATAAGCTAAGCTGTTACTCAAATTACAAGATAATTTACATAGCGCCTTTCAGAGTACAAAAATATCGCACTGCTGTATGTATTCTACAACAGTGACGTAAAAAACCACTGCTAAGCATTGAAGCTGATCACAGAAGCATAAGCACATCTGAAACTGGTTTCAGTAGATATCTAAAAGTCGCTCATCTCATTCAAAACACATAAATACATTCGTTTAATCAGAAAATCAGGTTGACAAGCCACAACACGGTTAAAAGATGAAGAGAAAAATAGTTTTAAAAAAATTAGGTTGTTCATAGTTGACCGGTTATTTTTAATTTATTTATTTTAAACTGTTCGTTATTTTCTCTCTTTTTGTAAGCTCTTGTAAAGTACTCTAGGTATGAAGTTCTGATCATTCTTAGTTGGCAATTCAAGTTATGAGTTCTGTGGCAAAGGCCACAGCGACGCTTAATTACAGGTGGAAACAAAACTCCGCAGGACATGCCATAAAAACAGAAACTTATCAACCCAATGATAACAGTCTGCAACACTTTATCAATAATAAAAACAGAAAAAACATGAAAAGCCGAGAAAAAAGCAATAATTAAATTGATCGTTAAACTTAAATAAGTAAATCACTCAAGTGATTAAATGAAAACATAGAGATGTACATGAAAAATACGCAACTGGACATGTAATGATATTTCTTTGTAATCAATCTTCGAAAATATATGCATAATTATAACAGATCTATTATGCCGTGTATGATTTAATGCTGATGAGAAACAGTGATATGTGTGCACCGATATATACCATTACTGTCCCGATATACCTTATCGTACCCAGTATACGATTGCCATCTTTCTCTGCATATTTCTTGTTGAAATTAATACTTGTACTATGATCTGTTATTAGGCAGTAACTCAGCATGTCAAATGTGTCTCTCTATTGGAGATCACAATATCTCAAATTCCACAGTTTAAAAAATTTGAATATTTATTACGACACACATGCAACTATTATTTTACCGGAGATAAAATTGATCCAAGAGAAAACAAAAAATTCCACTCATTCATAAAATCTTCATGTGTATCACCAGTGACTGTCATTAAGATGATTTCAACTCATATTCAAGAATCACAATGCTTTCAAAAATACAACAATGCTCATAATTTTATTTTAAAAGATCAATGACTAAATTAAAAATATTGCAAAATAAATCCACATATCCATAAATCATGAATTTAAACAAAATAAATGATATGCTAAGCTAAAAATCAAAATAACAGCAAATATAATTTCGAGTAGTTCAAATGTTGTTACTAATTAATCTCTAAATTCAGCAACAGTGCTGCCGTCATTTTCCACCAAACCTCTACTACTCTTGTTTCCATAAGTACGAAGAATTGTACGCACAAACTC
Organism: Lumbricus rubellus; assembly: GCA_945859605.1. Lineage (NCBI taxonomy): Eukaryota > Metazoa > Annelida > Clitellata > Crassiclitellata > Lumbricidae > Lumbricus > Lumbricus rubellus. Next base: position 21,433,975 of record OX243822.1, on the reverse strand, counting down.
GTAGATTGCCACAGATTCTGATCATTCGACTCAAGGATTGTATTACGCTACACTACGCATATTCCATAAAAATACAATTAGTCCTTATGAGTGTTCAAGCTAGAGCAGTTTCTACTACAGCTGCTTCAATACATCACTTTAGAAATACATAATATGCACAAGTGAATCTCGTAATGAGTGGCAGGACAGCGTTCAGATTTGAAAATAAGCAAGTGGATACACATTAAGCTGTGGTACATTATCAATAAACTCTCTTCCTCATACGCATGTAGGTTAACCCACCTACTCCTTGATATGTACGTATTGGATAGACCCTTAGGTAACAAAACATGCATTTTAGGTACCTCCACATTTATCTGGAATCTCTTAATAATCTCAGTGTTACATATGTATTTATATCTCAATATCATACAGCTCCATTCTGGATCAACTCAAAGGCACTGGTCTGGTACAAGCCAAAGCACATTTACAAGTAAGCACCGGCTACATTGCTTTCAAGCGGATAAATAGCGTAAACATAATTTTCATACAGTAAAGCTGAATTACAGGTAGTAGCAATAAAATCTTCCATTATTTTTCATAAAGAATGCTTGAATTTAGCATTTAATTTAAGACTAACAAAGCCTATCTTACAACATGAAAATCAAATTCTACCCTCATCAGCGCTATTTTATCAAATAAACCTAACCATCTCCAATGTAATTATTCATCACCACTGGAAAATAAAATTCAGCTTGCCGTAAAAAAATATTTAAAAACTGATAAAATAAATAAACGCTTCCGCTTATTATTCTCCAAAGAAAGGATTCTTTGCTTTGTCGTATGAATCGAGCGACAGTTTACTGTCTGCCTTCGTCTTTCCGAGCAGCGCCGTCTTCATTTGCTCGTCTTCATCCTTGCTCTCGTCGTCTTGTTTCGTCGAGTCCTCCTCAACAGCAGCGGGTCGCTCACCAGAATCCACCTTCGAGCTGCGTTTTGGTGATTTCTTGTCTGGTTTGAAGCTCTCGAACAGCGGCTGCGAGGGGGACGGTTCTGGGTCGTCAGCGACTGGATCGGCATTGTCATTGTTGGCGAAGGTCGTAAGTTCAAGGGCCTCGGTGCTACCGGTCGCACTGTCCTAGACGCAAAAATACAAAAATCATGAATATTTTATTCATTCATTCATCCAAGGGATTTATATAGCGCCCCTTCAAGAAACCTATTCAGGAGCGCAACGAGCCAACCACAGCTAAAGAAAAAGATGAGTGATCATGATGTAAACCTTCACCATGCAGAACCGTGCCTTTTTCGGCGATAGGACCCTCGACCTGGAATGGCCTCCCTTGAGGCTCCGCTACCTTTACTAGAACTCCTTCTCAGGCATTACTCTCCCATCTTAAGACAGTCTTATTTGGCCGCGCTGGGGTTGGTGCCTCGAATTAGTTCCCTTGAAGAGGCATCTTACAAATTCATTTACCGGTACTGAATTAATGAATATATAGCCATCAATGTTCTTGACAATAACACCACACCACTGCCACATCACCACCAGAACAACACCTTTGCGCCTTAGTCTCCTCCTTATCTCTGCAATTTTCGAATTGTGGCCTTATGGTTGTCCCGTGATTATGCACTGCCCTACACTCAAGGTGTTGCTCCATCAGCCAGGAAAGTCTTCCCACAGTCTCTTTTGCCTTAGTTGCTAGTTTGCTCAAAGCTGTGAGACTCTGCAGCCAGATGGTTAGAGCACTTGTCTTGTACCTTGGAGAGCACAGGTTCAATCCTCCGGCCCTGAGATGGGCCTTGAGCAATTCCTTCTCACACAATTTCTCAGCACCATCAATTGTTGTCTCGTTATTAGATAGAGGAGCATCAAAAATGCATACTAAATAAAACTGCCCACTGCTTATTTCAAAGGAGAAAGCAATAAAGACTGACCTTTTCATATAAGTCTTCGTAGTCCACTCCTCCGAGTTTCGGAGGTGCTGGGGCTTTCCGCTTACTTCCAGCATCCTTACCACCCAGCGGACGGTAAATCGGAGGTTGCGGCGCTTCCTTCTTGCGCTTTCCATTTGTTCGAGAAAGGTTTTCTGCTGAATTGTTATTTATCTGAGTTCTCATCTGTAAGTCACCATCATATTAAATCATGGTCATAATCATCATGATCATTATCATAATCATCGTAAACATGACAAACATGATAATTGGAATGCAATGCATTTGAGGACTTTGTTGAAAGCTGCGTATACATGTAATAAATAAAATTATGTTAAGTTTTTGTGACTTGGTTGCAACGTTGCTAAACATTAAATGGCACCTTAGACCACTTGCAAAGCAACACAGATACAATAATAAAAGCGTTTGACAGGAACAATAAAGTTCAAACACTCAGAATTTGCAGGAATAGAAGACCTTTTTAAAAAGATAAGTACAAGCAGAATTAGTCACAGAATAAAGATATAGAAAATTTTGGAGGTCATGCACAGATCAAAGAGGTCACACAGAGATCAAAGACTTAACTAAGTCTTAAAGATCATTTAAGTGATTGAGGTCAAACCATTGGTCCAGTGTGCATGGTAAGGTCAAAGCTCCTTGGAAGAGATGATTCTCCTGGTAGCGTATATCTCGGGTTTTCCATCACCACCTGGCTCTCTCTGAAAGTAAAAAATTGCACGGCTCATAGTTGGGGATCAAAGGCAGAAGAAGAGAAGAATGCCTGCGTTCCCTCATCTAACGAGGCTGAAGCAACAAGTTGTCAATATTAGTAAATACAACTTTCGGCCCTGCATAACCAAGTTGAACAGTTATCTTCTTCCATTGATCAGTGAATTTGATTAAAGCAGATCACTTTAGATACATCCAAATTTGCTAAATTCACCTAGATGTTTGCAAAGAAAAGAACACATTTTTGTGGTATTTTAATGTTGTGTAAAAATCTGCTTTTCTGGCTAAAAGCATTGATTATGCTTGATCATTTGATAGATTAATAAATGTGCAATAATAACACACATAATAAATGATAATAATATTCATAACAAAAAACAATAATAAAAATAACAATACTAATTAATCAATTGATTTAATACTTGCCAATAACAATAATAATCCTTCTTCCTTTTAAATCAATAATAGAAGGTAGTAACACAATATAATACAGACAACATTCTTATAGCAATGATGAAGATGTCGAGTGCACATCGAGTCCAAGACACAAGGAACATCATCACGAACAATTTCTCACTTTTTTTGTACAATTCGTCGTCTTCTCACAAAGTAAACTACGATTCCAACGATCAGCGCCAACAAGATGAATCCTCCGATTGCAATGCCAATCGCAATGCCAACGGGCGCCGATGGTTGGACGTCAACATCTGCGACTGCAAAACGTAAAAACATTTACCGGGTAATGTCATCATCACAGCACAATCCTTTGACAGTGATGTGTGCAAGCAAATGATGCGCCACTGCCCACGGTCATTTATCAAGTCTGAAGCACCTGCATATTTCTACTAGGTCTGTACCGAATAGGTAATAAATCAAATAATTATTCATATTCGACCAAATACGTGATAAATCACTATTCGGTCGAATATGAATAATTAATTGGACGAACCATTCAGTTGAATATGAAAAGTGTACAAAATAGGTTCACCAATAACATTCAAAATTTTTAATGTAAGCAAAAGTTTCAGTTCAGTAAACTAAACTAAACGTAAACAATTAACTACATGTAGTTAGTGCATCCTTCTGCCAGTCTGTGTAAACTGAGGATGAAAGTAATTTAAATAAACTTTGAAACCGTCAACCCACTAAACCCCACATATATTACCGGTATGTTAATGAGTTACTTTAGTCCACTCGCAGAAGCAGATGCCGCATCACCATTATTCGTATTCGGTCCGACTGCTAGTATTCGGCCAAATACAGAATAGCTACTTTGCCTGCTATTCGGCCCAAAAGTAAATACAAAGTGAGCGTTTGGTACAGCCCCAATTTCTAAATAGTGAATCGCACAACATTGAATGCCTAGTAACCCACAAGGAATGTTATCAACTTTTAAAGCATCTGTTCTGTTGACAATAGAGCCACAAACTCAAAGCGGACCACCCATCTGAGGACTGGCTTTGAAATTGATACCCAATTACATTACAATAACACTGTAACAAAATGTGGGAAGCCACAAAAACCGCAGCAAAAGAGTTTATAGAAACAAGTGAGTAAGGTAATACGACACATCAAAACAGAACTCACTGAAATGTCCCGACGTCGTTTCAAAACTTGATGTCGTCGTATTGAAATAATCGGGCGACAACGTTTGCACATCCTCCGCCACAGTTGAATTTTCCACTGGAAAGACTGGAAGAAACGTGGAAGAAGAGCTCGATGGAACAACTTGCGACGACGTCGTTTCTCGAGTAAACGTGACATTTTCCGAATGCAAAGTGCTCGGAAGACTTATCTCAAATACTTTTTCCGTAACATTTCTGTCCAACAGTCGCGTCAAAGTTGTTGCTGTGAAGTTAGTTGCGTCAAAATTACGTGAAGCTGTAGCGTTATTTATATGCTGTGCAGCATTTCCAACATCGTCGTGTATCGTTTTATCTTCGAAAATTGACGCAGTAGTTCTAGCGAAACCTTCGACTGTACTCAAGTCCAGTTCGTTCGTATGGTTGAAAATCACTTCCGTCGCCATTTTGTCATGCCAAAGTGACAATTAATTTACTGATTATCACGATATGAAGCAACAGCCAATGTATGTGAATTCCTGTAAAACATGAAATATAAAAAATTGTTTTACTTCAATTCGATTTTACATGCACTATTTTTCAATTTATCAATAAAGCTTGGGAGATTACTACTGCATGCTCATTGCTTATGATAAAAGGAGTCAGTGAAAAGAAAGCTTTGCAATTGAAAGTAATATTAATTATACAACTGAACAAGCAGATAGTAGTTCACTGGTTACAGTAAACAACTGCAGAGCAAGGAGGATGAATAAAAAGAGATCAATCAAACATTCAAAACGAAAACTAAAAAAACTGACGCTGCAAAAATCCCCTGTTGGAAATAATCTTTCAATTTTATTCGACTAATCGGCATATGTCACAGTAATGTTACAGCAAAGCAACAGCATTTAATTACGATAATAAATTACTAAAACGCTTATAATGTAACTTGCGCTTAGAAAATCATATCAACACTTCAAAGTCATATCAATACCCATCATGTAACCTTCGCACGTTTTACCTGCGTTCCGAACTCCTTTATTACCTGTGCGCCGACTAAACACAAAACACTAGTTTAATAATTTTAGTCCGAGATAAACTTTTAAATCGGTTCAATGAACATGTTTGGAATTTGGAAGACCCAAGTTTTCCCGTCCAAAAGCAAAAGTTAATTTGTAAACACAGCAGCGTAAATTCGAAACGATGATGGAAATGAGAAATAATAATTATACGACCCAATAAACACGCCACACCTTCTTCACTTTGATTGACAGGCGAGAAAATTTCTACAACTCTATTTATAAACTAAAACACGAAATGCTTCAATGCAAAAATCATACTTTTATTGCGCTAAAATATAAGCTATTATTTCATGAAGATCACAGTATATACGATTATAATCAAAGTATTTTAAAATATCTTTTGCCATAAATTCTCGAAGATTTTCATTACATTACATAAACAACAGCTAAGGGCAACAAAAACAACGTTTCATTGGATGAAATAAGCTTTGACTAGGTCTAATCACCTTGTGAAAAACCCTACATGCATGACGTAATTGTATTACTAGCTCAGCATGCTACAAAGTGCCCTACTCTGCTATATAATAGCGCTTTCGAAATTTATAGTTCAATAGGGCCTAACGATTATCTCGATCCGTGCAATCCTTATATTACCCAAGGACGTCAACAGCTCTTAAATGGCGTGGCTATTCAAACGGAAAGCGGCGAAGGATCGCACTTGATCAATCCATTGAAAAATGAGCTGGGTTGAGGCATTTTAGATCAGTATTTTTATTTTTAAAAACCTGTATACGGTGTGAGAATTGCGGAAAAATAACTGGGGGTTTGGACCACAGTATGATTCACCTGGAAATGGGTTGTGAAAAGCACACTTTATTATGGAAGGGGTTGAAACCCTCAACCCCGACAATTTTCACCCTGCCTGTACATGTCAGGCCCTACATTTTGTGATTTTGGTCACAGAGTTTGTCCCACCAAACCCATCCATGTCATCCAGACGAATGAGCTTCGTACAGCAGGAGGGCGCCACATGTGGACCAATCAAGCAAATCTCGCGAGAAAGCACGAGATTGCGAGCGCGATTCGAATTTTGAAACTTGTTTTGAGAAGTATGTGAGTCGGAAGAGTCGGAGTTTGTTTTTATATACACGCTTCTAATTAAAGTTTACTCGGCGTATTTCAGTTCGAAAAATAAAAATGGACGATTTTACACAGGTTTGATAACAGAGGATTATAAAACTGCTAACATTGTTTTTACTAGTGTAGGGGTAGCTTCGGAACTTTGACAAATCCTAGTGTAGTGGGTGTCACGCGCACCTGTTGCTAAGCTCATCCTGCTGTTATAGCAATCAAGAACGCCAAATAATCAATGGCGTTTGTAAGTGGTCACTTAACGAATATCATATTTGTGTATGCTGTTGCGCTTGTTTTGCGCGAAATGTAAGTAACTACTAGGCGTGAGATGTGTCTGGTGTAATGATACAAGAAGAACCGAACAGGGATTTAATCCATCGTATATATTTAATAATTGGAAAGGTTCTTTGACTATCGAATTACAACATATTGGATCTGTGCAAGGTGTTTGTGCTTTGGTTAACTTTCTGTTTCAATTATTATGAGTTAGTATTCGGTGGACACTGGACATTGATTTTTTTTATTTTGTGCTCATCTCTAGGGAATGGCGGAGCGTGCTCGTCAGAGAAGAGAGGCGTTGAACAAGAAGAAGTTGACGGACACTCCAATACGCAAGCGCGGAGTGGATCCTGATGATGAAGAGAACAAGGGGGGAAGCAGTGTGACAGACCCTGCTAAGGATGGTTTGTTTTCCAGTTTTTTTAAAACTCTTATTTACTTTCGTCATATTAACATAGTAACTTTATCTCTAGAGTACTTTTCACAAACATTTTTTAACCTTGCATGCCTAGATCAATTTTTTAACCTAGCAAACATAGATCAATTAATATTAATTCAAGCAAAATATTTATCTATGTTGCATATATAAACTGAACTTATACATAAAACCTTTGTAAAATTAGTTGTATGTAACATGCCGCGTTCTGCCAGCCTGAAGTGTTAATTAAACGAAAATTGATTGATGATTGATTACAGAGGAAACAGTTTGCATGCTTTGGAGATTTGATTCTTTACCAGTAATTAATAGGGATTATATACTGTTTTGACTACAATCTGTTCTGCCCAGTTGTAAAATTTTGCATTTCAAAGGTAATTGCGTTGTTGCAAAATTTTAGTTATTGTTAAGACGGTTGTTTATTACTCTTTTGTTGAACTGTTAGATTCGCCAAACAAAAGGCCATGTCTTCAGGATCTTGACAATCAGATGAACTCACAGGTGATTGGTTCAAACGAAACCAGGGCATCTATTGCGTTGAAAAATGATTGCTCTGCAAAGACAAACGCTGACACGGGTGAGCTGCAAATCAAATCTTCAACCTAGGCGTAAAAAAATTGTTGTGTTTCCGGTAACCCGACCGACCCATTTTTACGGCCGCGACTCAAATATTTTTGTTAAAAAAAATTTATTTAAAAAAAAAAATTTCGGAAAAAATTTGATTTTTTTCAAAAAAATATTTTTTTGACATTTGTATTGACATAACATAAGAGACGTCAACAAAATGAAATTAATAGGACTGTTTCTAGAGCAGTTTTAGTTGCAGACAGTCGGGGAAATAGGCAGTTTATACTTGCGTAGAACACGTACTTTGTTTCAGCGTGCAAAAAAGACTAGTGGGGTATACTTTTTCGGATAGTCACTGCATAAAAATATTTTCCCAAAATAAAAATATTTTCCGACCTACCTACCCAATTTCTTTTAGCTCTGTTACCGGAAACACAACATTTTTTTTTAAGGCCCTATGGCCTTTCTACTGTGCTCAATGCTCAATAATTGTTTTGGCTAATTCGTAGCGTATTGCAAACAGTCTGAATGTTTCAGGAATGTAATGTAAAAGAAGAGAGCTTCTTCATTTTTGTTATAAAATACTCCTGATGACTTGTTTGACGCTAATATTTCAGTCATTTCACTCAACTTGTGATTTAATTTTTTTTGGCCAATTTCTACTTCCATGTGCTATGACAATGTTTTATGTCCCATTGTGTGTTTGGAGTAATAAAGAATATACTTATTTGCTTGCTTTTCTTTCAAACCACTCTTGATTTTCTATGAGGTTTGGTGACTGGTCATTCTCTGTTTTTGGATCTACTGCTTGGGTGGTAGAAACATTTGAGTCGCAGCCTAAGATGTGTTTTTTTTTAACATTGACTTTTCTTTTTGACCTCATACATAGCATCCTTTATTTAGACCTTGGCTTTGCTACAGCGCTGTACAAAACGTCATCATTATTATTGTTTATATTAAAAGCCTTTCAGCTCAGTTGGCTTACCAGGGTGATTTTATTGCTATAACTGACATTATATTTGAGTCCATGGTCATTTCATAAGGTGTAAAGTGGTGAGAAACCCAGATAGGATAGTTTATCCTGCCTATATGACCACCCAGCTACTAACTGCTTTGGTAAGGACTGCATGTTTGCTTTTTAGGTATCAGATGATTGTAGTAACTATGACAAGAGGGTTTGTACTTTGTAGTACGAGTGGTTTGTTAATTACTGTTTAATGACATTATCGTAACAAAGATGAGTTATGTCACCCTCCTCCTTTACGTGACTCAGGACTGGCACTACTAAAGAATAATTATAATGCTCCAGCGGACAATTGGTATTTTTTTCCTAAAACATTAAGACTTGTAAAGAGCAAATGAAGATTTTAAAGATTCATGCTGTTTCATTTTTAAATTAGAAAACATGGACATCAATGAGACTTCGACACAAAAGTCGTTCTTTTCGACGGAGTCCGAGTCAAAGACGACTTCGTCTGGTGTCGGCGCACACAGGGGTCGTTTTGCGGCTTTGGCAGACAGATACAATGCTTGGGAGGATGACCTAAGTCATCATGACTTTAGGTTGGTTTAGGTTATTTAATATCATTAAATGCTAGTCTATTAAATGTTCTAACATGCTTATGATTTTTGCTTATATCATATTTTATGATTTAATGAAAATATTCGTTTTTACTTTTTCATTAATTGTGTCATTTTTGTGGTGATGTCATTATTATAATAATAAATTTGCATGACTTTTTATCTTTTATGTTATACATTTGCATGCGCTATAACAATTGCAATGCTTATTTAATAAATACATTTGTAATTTATATTGCTAGTATTAAATGTTATGCAATATATTTAAATTTAAATAATTAGAATTAAATCATTCAAATATTATGTGCTATATTTAGAAAACAATGCATTGTGATATTATGAGTCTTCAACATAAGTGGTTGCTGTTCCAGCTGTAGAATCTTGATCATTTGTGGATGTATTTTACTTTTTTGCAAATCGTCTGTTTTAGAAAGGAGGAAAAGAAGCCTTCAAAAGCCGACAAGTATCGGTATCCTCAAGCAGATGGAAGTATGAATGTCCCGGAGGCGAATAAGAATGTTCCAGAAGCACATAGTTATGTTCCAGAAGCAAATGAGAATGCTCCAGAAGCAAGTAAGACTGCTCCTGAACCGAGTAGAAATGTTCCTGTAACAAATTTGAGTGGTCAAAATATGACCAAGATTGCTGCAGATGCGTTTGTAAGCGTTTCAGAAGCAAATAAAGCAGCACATAGAGTTCCAGCGACCGACATTTCCGTTGGCAATTTGAGTGAAAATTCAAGTAGAGGGAAGTTTAAGGCAGCAGAAAAAGAACCGGTTAAGCCTGCGACAGCGCCACTGGTTGCTATGACAACAGTTGTTGCCATGGAGGAGCCGGTGTTCGCACAAACGTCACCATCACGCCGTGCCGAAGAGGTGATGCTGGTTCCTCTGCCTCCGACGATTACCATACCGACGTCTACGGCTGCAGGAACGAAGACTAAGGAATTGGGAAAAGACGAGAAGACAGGACATGTCAGCAGTCTGACATTCATGATCGGAAACAAAGACAAGGACAGTGTGTTGGAGAACAAAGGCTCTGTTTCTAATTCCATTTCATCTTCCCGAACCATTTCAACAATGCCCGGCATTGGTCCAGTTTCCGGTGCTGCTTCCATTTCGAACATCGTCACCAAGGCTCCACACCTGTCTCTTAAAAGCAACGATCTAAACGGGAGCGTCTCGGACGAACCAACGCGCAAGCCGGTTTCCGCACGACTAGCGGCTTGGCAGACGAAGGTCTCGGCCAACGAGGAGAAGCCAACCGTCAACGCACGCGTCCGAATGCTCGAGCGGAAATACGGAGACAGCGATCCCAAGCGTTCTCCGCTTTCTAAACCAAACACACCGACCGGATCATCGCCGAAGTCGATCCACGGATCGCCCGCAAAATCTCCTTCGATAAAATCCGGATCGCTTCAGAAGAGGAGCAGCTCAAGAAAGTCGAAAGGTGCGTCGACGATTTCACCGTTGACGAAAAGTACGTCGCCTGCATCAAAGGTGCAGCCGGCGACGCACAGCATGCATGAGCGACTGTCAAAGTTCTGCGAGTCACGGACGAGCGAACTCGTCGAGAAGTCGAGAGCGGGTCGTGCCGCGGAACTGGCGATGCTGGAGAACAGGTGGAAGAACGGAGTCCTGGTTGAAGGCGATCGGAGCGCATCCGGTTTGGATGTGAGTTCAGTCAAATCGTCTGTGGTAAGGATCCTTTGTGTCTGTTTGGAAATAAGTAGAAAGAGAACTAGACTTCTTTGCTTAGTTCAGTTCTGATAGGGTTCCTATGTGGGGCACAGTGGTGTAGTGGTGGCGTCATTGCCTTGGAGCCGGAAAGTTCGAGGTTCGAATCCACCTCGCCGAGTAATGACCTTGGGTAAGTCCTTCACTCACAATTGCTCAGCGCTTTGGCGTGAAACTCCGATGCAGTGTCCGCTCTGCATTCGGGATCGCCTCTGAGTAGAGAGAGAGCTTGAAAGGACGCTATAACAAGTGCACATACAAAAAAAATACAAAAAATTTAGGTTGTTTCTGTAAATAAGTGCTCTGTGCAGTTTGATGACGTCAAACACTATAGAAGTCTAGATTAGATTTTGTAGTGTTGTTACCCTTCTTCACATTATCGTAGCTTATTGAACATTTGCTTTCGAAAGGTAATGTAAAATTTCTGTTGTAAGTTTATCAATTTAATGTAGCACTACATCCGGAGCAAGCTACACTGAGCGACACTCTGCGCTATGTGGTGTGAGGTATCCCTAATGAATCAATAGCGCTAATTATAATTATTTTTGTACGTGTATTTGAAACAAACATCTTGCCATACTTTCACTTCATCTGCTCCATTTCAACTCCACGTCATTTTTCTGCAGTTGGGTTTCTCTGCCGTTTCCCCAGCTGCGCCCAGCACCTCATCCGGGGTGAAATCCCCATCTACCCCAAATCGACGACGTTCCCGGTCAGCTGACAGCCCAGCCTTGGTTCTCAGTGCAAAGAGCGCGAAGAAGGAAGAGGCACGAAATAGAATTCGAGATGGTTAGTCTCTTTTGACATAATTTATTCACTTATTCACTTCATATTGTTTTAATGGTGATTTTTTTATATCATAGTGTGACGATTAAATTAATTTACTATTATTCATATCGATATAATTTTGTATGCGATCAAAAGTTCACTGAAAAATTTGATAGAGCTCTGATTCGTTTTGTAGCTGACGTTCTAAACTGCTTAGGTTACTACAATCCAAAAGGCCCTAGTATATGCCTTACGGCCAGGTATGGATTACAGCGTATAAGAGAAATTTGGTTTTGTCACTTGATTCTGCGATTGTGGTATTTGTAAGTAATATTTCTATGGTGGTCATGTTTATAAATAAGCAAGATGCTATGTAATTTTTTATGTAAGTAGCATTCCATGTATTTTGTGTTTTTACTTTTTAGTACACAAGATTCTATGTTGGTATTGTTTACAGGCAAGATCTCATTTTGGTTGTAGATTATGGATTTTTTCTAGCAAATTTCAAGTGAACTGGAATGTAACGGAATGACTTCTTTTTCCCGATGTAGATTTCGAGAGCAAACTTCGTATGATGGGTTTCGACGTAAACAGCAGCGGATCAACCGCTGCTGTCCAGCTCGGTGCCATTGTTGAGCACGATGTGAGCAAACCCCACTCGGTAAAGACTCCTGCAAAGCAGTTGCAAGTCACTCCGAGCAAGTCTCCGATTGGGAAGTCACACGATGAGACAGATGGAAAGAAACTGGATCGTGCCACGGTGCCGAACTTCAATACCGCTGGCACTGGCGGCAGTATATACAACCTCATCAGGAAGCAGATCGGCGGTGCCAGCGCCACGGTTCCAGCATCGACCCCTGCTAAGGTCGTAGTAGCGCCAGTGGTTCCAGCATCGGTGCCAAGCAACATCCTGACGAGGTCGCAGTCGAGGACAGCGGAGATGCAGAGGATGAGGCGCCGATCGACGGAGGACGACCCGGTGGAGTCCGAGATGGATAGCTTCGATGAATTGGCCGAGTTCCGAAAGCCAGCGCCGGTTGCGGAGAAAGTGAAGAGACCGACTGCTGTGACGTTTGCGACAAGTGTGCAGGAGTTGACGATGTCGGAGCAAGGCGAGTCTGCAGAATCTGGAAGCCAGTGCAGGTGATTCTGATACTTTGGGATTTTAGATTAAGACTTTTGTATGTATTAATTGTATATGGACGTTTATATAGCGCCTTACAATAACCTCGCGAAGGCGCTTAGCTGTGTATGTTAGTTATATTATGACTGAGTTCGTCAGTCATTCGTTCAAGAATTTATATGGCTTCCTTCAAAGGTGTGTCTACTTCAATGACACTTCCAACCTGGTCAAAGAGGTCACTTTTCAATTGGTCAGAGTGATTATGTGTTAATGCATGATGCTGGGGACAGGAATAGTTCTCGAGGGAGGCCATTCCAAACCATGGTACCTTCCACAGTAACGGGGCAAAGTATGTCGGTTAATGATGGGGCATTCCTCATGGTTTGTCTGTGCATCAGATTTGCACTTGAGTGATATTGTATCTGTTGGACATTTTCATAATAGCAGCGATAATAATTGTGACTGAGCGCATTGAATTTTTAAGAACCACGGTGCTTTGCAGCCAACGATCTACTGTACAGTGTACACGCCATGGACTTTGCTGCGGCACTATTCCAGTCTTTCAGTGTACGATGTATTTTAGCCTGGCACTTCTGTCCTGCATTCAGTTATTTTAACTTGTACTTTCTAAATGTTCTTTAAATGAAAATAATTATTAAGAGAATTAATTGGGTTTGTTTGAACCGATTTTGTGACCATGTCCTTTGGAACCCCAAAATGCAAATATTTTCTAACTGTGCCCCTGGTTAGAGTGCTCACCTTGTATTGCAGTGAGTATGGGTTTCAACCTCCATCCCAAGATGGTTACTAGGTAGGGAGTGACGTTTAGTTGCTGAAGTCCTTCATTCGCTTACTTGGTGCCATAGATTGATGGGTGGACATTAAATAGTGGTGCTTAATGAAAACTAGAATAATAGTAATAATTTTTATTATTCTTGTTGTGAAGCGAGAAATGATTTTATTTGTACTCAAAGGATAAAGGTGTTATATAAATTTATGGCTACAATACAATAATGAGGATGTGCATTCTACGTGTGTTTGCTTAGTGAGGCGGAAAGCTTGGCTACGGATGATGGAGGTGTTGCCGATGAGGACAGCAATAGCGAGATGGATGAGAATGCAGATGAAACCGATTCGGAAGATGAGGATGATGATGATGATGAGAGTGGAGATGATGGAGCAGTGGATGATCTGTTGGACGAAGCTTTGGTGGAAGAGAAGGAAAAGGAACGTGCCGTTCCTGTGGCTCAACCCGCTCCTGCTCCTCGTCAGAAGGAGCCATCTTCTTCGAATGCTTCCACTGGAAAGACAGAGGTTGGTGGGTGGGATGGTGTGGGATAAGAGAGACATGCTATTCAGATAATTTATTCATTTATGCCATAATTCATTCATAAGGTGAAATCCTTTTTTATATTTTCTTTTTTCTGTGGCACATGAGGAATTTGTATACAAGTTTGTTTATTTTCATTTATTTACATGGGATTACTTTCATGGACTATGGCACAAGATTCAGCTTACTTGTGTGTCCAACCATTTGCTTATGAATGCATTCATTCGTTAATATGTAATCTATTCATTAGTGTATCTTTGATCTGCCATGCAGTCAGTCAGCTCTGCGGTTTGAACAATTTTCTGTCTGTCGATTGAAACACTGTTTTGCAATTCTTTTGTGTTTTTCTTTTGTGGTTTGCTGCTTTATTCTTTTGCGGCTTCTTTTTTCTTTTTTTCAAAATGTTTTGTTCTTTTTTCAAAATGTTTGTACTTTTGTGGTTTGCGGCTTGTTTTTTCTTTTTTTCACAATGTTGTTTTGTTCTTTTTTCACAATGTTTTTCCCCACAATGTTGTTTTGTTCTTTTGCATTTTGTTGTCAGTTGCTTTGAATGAATCTATCCATTTCTGTTTGACGCTATTTAACATGTGAATGTGTGAATTAGGTTGTGATGCGTCATCCAAACGGTCGACGAGATGCAGCACAAGCGAACGATGATCAACAACCAAGAGGATACATTTCACTTCAGCAATACAGACAAGAACAGGTTGGCATCGCAATAAATACCTTCTTACTTGTTCTCGGAATATTCATTACAAGATATTAATATACATGTTGAGGTATATGTAAATTTCTATGAACATTGTATTTTTTTAATTATGTGATATTTCTACTATATATATATATATATATATATATATATAATAGAAATATATATATATATAGTGAATAATGTAAGGTAATCTGTTATTTATATAGCGCCGCTCACAGAATTGACCATTCTGTAGTACTTCCAGCGCAGGTACCTTAAGATAAGCAGTACTTCGGTTTTGAGGAGATTCATATATACAAACAGGTCTAGAAACAATGGATGCACATAAGGAGGGGGGGGGAAGAATAATAATAATAATAATATAGTCTCATTGTACAGAGAATAACATTGTATATATTTATTGGAAATATCTTTCAAAGGGGAGAATGTGTAAAACTAGGAAATCCTATGATTTCTGAAGTTTCTTGTGCATTGGTTTCATTCTAGAATGCAAGACCAAAGAGCCAGCCTCCCGGTCCATCGCATTATCAGCGTGATGAGACGGCCTTAAAGCGTGCCACAGTGATGACGGAGCATGTGCATGGAGTGGTTCCTCTGAATGGAGATGGTGCTTGTTATGGCGCACAGAGACGAGATCCAACTCCAACTGGTTCAACCAGCCAGTCCAGGAATTCACCGTTAGTAATTAACTACATGTGCATACATGTATGTTAGTCAATGAAATGCTAGGGCCATCCCTATATTACTTGTGCAAAAAAATTTAATTTTTACCCCACTCTGTGGCACTTGTATATTTTGTGGAACCCCAGAATTTGATTAAATTATGTAATCAAATGCCGTTGGACGACTTTAGGATTATACAGAGTTGTATGTATGTACCCAAAATAAATTTATAATTATGAAATCCACATGAACCTTGTTGTAACTATTATCCTATGTAGTCACCCAATTGCATTTGATTTCATTCTAAGTAAGTTCAGTTAGCAAATTTTAGCTAGAAAACATGATGTTCAACAAACTAGATAGCAGCCTACAGTAAAGTAAATGTTTTTTTTAAAACGGCTAACTAATTAACCTTTGTATTTGGGGGGTTGGGGATGAACAGCTTAGTTGTATGTATGCATGGGGGTAGTACATTGCGAGTCAACCTGGTATTGTGGTATTAATCAAATGGATTTCCATTTCTGTGTGGCTTTACAAGTTTACATGCATGTGACATTTTTTCTATACTAATATCAGCATTGAACAAGTGGCACCTTATGACATTGCGTGTATTTTACCTTCTTGCGATTGTTTCCCCGTAGGGTGAAAAAATCTCGGGGTCTGTATCCCGACCTGACGATTGAGCTGGGGAGCGGAACCGAGGGTCGCAGCAGAGCCGAGGACAGGATGGTCTACTTTCCAGAGAAAAATTCCAAACAAAGAATCCAGGTCTGTTGTTCTTTACTCGATCACTGCCTTACTTACGTACTAATGCTGGATTCAAGGTTACTATAGCTAGTGTGTGGTGTGGTGGCCGTTTGGATAGAGTGCTCGACCTGCAGTGCAGAGGGTAACGGTTCGAGTCTCATCCACTGAGATAGTGACTGTGTAGGGACCTTTTGTCGCAAGTCCTTTGCTCACAATTGCCCTGCACCATTGGGAGGCATGGTGGTGTAGGGGTATGTTCAGTATTTTGGAGCCGAAAGGTTGCAGGTTCGAATCCACCTCGAGCTGCCACATTGGGAGCCTAAGCAAGTCCTTCGCTCACAATTGCTCAAGCGCTTTGGCATGGAAGTTCAGTTACTTGAGCAACATGGTCTTTAAACCCTTCCAGAAATATTTCTAAGCTATTGAGAAGTGACTTACTTTATTGTTTCTCCAGTTGCCGTGGGTTTTTTTTATACGTTCTTGCTGACGTTTTGGTTTGTTTCATTGTTCAGGAGTTGCAGGATCTTGTGAGGCAGGAGCTGAACGTGATTGAGCAGACGAGCAATGCGTTGAACCAGTGTTGCCACGGGGGATCAGCGTTCGCTGGGTCAGCAGAGGCCGTCGAATGCCATCGGCTGTTGCTCATGGCCTGTGAGTGTTTACATCTTGGACTAAGATATTTACTATTGCTAGCTTTCTTGACTTTCATGATTGAGTTAGGGGGCCGTGTATATGTTATGTGTGCACTGTGCAGGGAGGACTCAAACCTTTAGCCTCCATTTTGAAAGCTGGCACTTTAACCAATCGGCCACCGTGTGTACTGGTTTCTTACTTTGTTCTAAGATATTGATTCATTCATTAAGCGAATTTGTATAATGCTTCTCAAAGGGGACTACTCAGAGGCGCTCCCGACCTCAGCAAGGAAAAATAAACTGCTCAGATGAGAGAGAGGAATGTGTTAGAAGGAGTTCGAGAAAGGGTGCCAAGGAGAGGCCATTCCAGGTTGAGTGTCCTACCACCCTTGTACACATGTTCTATGTTTCAATTGTTTCATTTTTGTTTATTTTAGTATAATAATAGTAGTTAACAAAAATGACGATTTCTATGGTGCCATAACACAGCCATGTCGTGTTCTTAATTTCATGTTGATGTTCTTTGGCATGCTGAGACATGTTTATTCTGTGCAAAATGATTTTATTCTTGTGACCAGGCAAGAAGCGTGAGGCGTACATGGTTGAGATGCAGCATCTGAGGGACCGCCCATCAATGCCGAACCCCGAGGGACCGAAAGGTCGTCTTACGATCAGCGACATACGACTTCCTCTCAAGGCCGACTTCGCCACAAAGATTGCAACTGTCTATGGTAACTCAGAAACCTTCTTGTCTGTACCCCAGTCATGAATTCTCAATGTGTCCATGCTGGAAACTTGTTTAATATATGTTTCACACCTTAGTGTTCGTCATTCACACAGTCGCCGAGAGGATAGGAAGCAAATGCCTAGAGGCTTGGTGAATTGTAGGAGCCGGGCTATGCAGTTAGACGTTCAGAGCTAATGATTTAATGCTTTTTAAAAATATAATATGACAGAGAATTAACTACAGTCAGCTTAAACTTCAAATTAACTACTGAATAAAATCATTTTGTATATTGTTTAAATATAAAATCGTAGGTCATATCTGCTTTTTATTGTATCAATTTGTTTTTCTAAATCTTTTTTTATAAGGCTGTGAGATAGTTTAGGTGCCCATGATTGCGCTGCCCATGAACTTGGAATTTCTCTCTGTCGTTCAAAGCTTGGTTCATATGAAAGTGCACATGAACTGTCTTTTCACAAATATTTCAAAGTCTTCTTAAGATACTTTTCTGAAACTCTGCTAGATTGCCATATTAAGCACCCTCTTTGGTGCTGTCGCAGACTATGAAGTTTAGATAAGATGCCATTGTCTGATAAATTTATCATATTATCACATCATCCTATGTCAAGATTCAAGAGAATGCAACTTTTTGTGTGGTTATATCTTCTTCTCAGACACTTCTGCGCACTACTTTCTCGTTATGATTCGTCACGATTCACACATCGTCTTCACGCAGATGGTTTCATCGCTGGAGGCAGCCGCTCGAGGCAGCGTCGACTTTCCAAACCTCATCAACCTTACAAACATCAACCAGAGATTTGTTGTTGACTTGGAAGTTTATGCTATGGTTTGTCAAAATACGTATATTTTACTTAATTTTTCTGTTGGTAGAAATTTAGGATGATCTATTAAGTGGTATATGTTTTTAAGCATTTTATGTAGCACCTTTTGTAGATACCCTTTTAAATACACTGGTAGACGTTTTACTTGAACACCAAGTTGCGTTACTTTACCATGATTTTCATTTATTGGATGGTGAAATGCGTAAGTAACTTGCTGTACATAGCTTCATGGAAACATAGAAAGTAGCTTTTGATTTCAGAGATGTGCTTTTTGGTGGCAACCACTAATGTAGAAGAACGTCTTGGGTGATTGTTTGGCCAAGTGTTTTGGATGTTGTTCTGACCTGAAATTCCACTCCTATTAATGTTATGTTACATTTATGAGGCTTCACTATGTAATGACCAAGCATCAATGAATGGTGCATAGGGACTGTAAGTGAAGAACTTGCTCAAGGTCCCTATGCAGTAACTGCCCAAGAGGAGGAGGAGGTTTAGGCCCTTTCTCTTTGTGTTACAGGTTGAGCACTCAAGTCAGTGCTTTTGAACCATTCCCACTTAACTTATTATGCATTTGGTAAGCGTCGTTATAAAAAAATATGCTTACTTACTATATAATGTATTGGTTTGGATAAGATCTTAACTTCACTTGTATAGTGTTACTTTGAATCTTATTAATATTGCAAGGTGTGTTTTTTCTCCTATTAGTCTGTTACACGAGACAGCGACGCACAGACTCCGAAAAAGAAGAAGGGAATGACGCCAAAGAAACTGCTGACCCCAAGGTCATCTCGACCGCTTCAGAGTCCAGGTGGACCGTACGCTGTGCGATCAACCAATTTCACGAATGTCGCATCGCTTCAACTGAACATGTCACAACTTAACAAGACGCATTTCACTCTTGAACGGGTAAGCCAAAAATATTATGATGCTTGGTTTGTTCACGCAAGTATTTTATAATATTTTATGTTGTTTGATAATCAGGTAGTCCTAGAGTGCCTTAAGAATGTAAGGTACTCTTAGACTTTCTTGAAACTTGAAGTCCTTGAGTTAATGGTGTGTTGCATCTTGTATGTTAACATAAACAATTTCAAATGCTTTGGTTTTTGTTGATAAGCAAATTAATGTGTGTACTTTTAATTCGTAGAATGCCACACACTCTGGATTTAACTGGGCAACACGTCAGATACTCTGTTGCAGGTGTGCTACAAGTAATGTGTACTCCAATGCCTGCTGCATTAGTGTTGTGTGATACGTCAGATATTGTGTTTCTAGGTATTTCCGCCACTTGTGCTTTACTGTGAGAAGGGGGCTTAGCTAGAAGCACCTAATGGTCTGTCGGTCTGTTTTAAAAGGTTCCATTTTCAAGTCCTCTCCAGGGCTCTGTTCATCTGAAGCTCAAGTGTCTGATTGAAAGCCACATTGAAGAGAAAGGATTCCTTGTGAGTTTCTAATGCTTTGCACTTCTCTCCACTCTACTGTTAGTACGTGAAAAGTGCCTTGCAATGACTTTGCCAACATCACAGCAAACTGTCAGTACATTGATAGATAGGCTTATCATATACGTCGTGTGTGGTTAGTGGTCACTTAAAACTGATGATATACATGGTTGATGCTGTTTGGTTGAGCGACTCGAGCCCAGATCTGTTGGGAGACCTGTGATGAGGAAGAGAACAAGTATTGAATACAGTAGTTACAGTTGTGATCAGACATGTTTGCAGAGAGTTGTATGGGCAGCACCACTAGTTCACTGATGGTCATGGTTGTAGTAGGTAGCAGTAAAAATGATAGAGTTCATCAAGGTGAGATGTTAGTGTCAGCCAAGTCAGAAATCTATTGTGGATTAAAGAACAAAGTAATTAATGATTTGTCAATGTAATGTTCGACGTTTATTAAGCGCCACTTATAAGAAATAAAACTCATTGGTGACTCTCCTGAACCTGTTAAATCAGTCATGATGTGGTAAAAGGTCTGTTCGGTAGCCAGATTCCAGAACCTAGAGAAGGTTCTTATCGAAATCTTATCGTTCTAAGTTATCCAGGTGTACAACTGTACATACAACAACATACTTACATCCATACTGTGTTGCCTTGGTTGTTTAATTGTTCTGTGCATGCTGATTGATTGTAGACGATGTTTGAGGACGTCAGTGGCTTTGGCGCATGGCACAGAAGATGGTTTCTACTTCGAGGTGGTCGAATCTCCTATTGGAAATACCCAGATGAAGAGAAAGACAGAGTAAGATAATTATTATCTTCATTCCTTACTTGATAGGAACGCATCATACTGCAGGAATTTTATATTTGCTGGGAACTTTCCCAGCAAATGAGCGATGATTTGTAGACATTAGTGAGTGAAGACTTACTCAAGTCTCTACACTATGACTTCATTCTACGTGTTATTAGACGAACTCTCCAACCAATCAGCAATTGTTTCCAACACAAGGTGAGGCAATTGTTGAGCAGCTGTATGAATCTCTTTACAGCATGTTAACCCTTTAATGCCGGGAAGGTAGTAAAATGTATGGGAAATCCTATACCATCCGGCATTAAAAAATTTTCCATGGTTGTTGGTGTTGTCAGGAGCCAATGGGTTCGATCGATTTGAAGTCGTGTGTCTCGGACAAAATCGATCTTGTGTCGCGTGAGGCCTGCGCTCGTCCCAACACGTTTGAGGTGACCGTCATTCGAAAGCAGCAGAGAGGAGAACGCGAAACGCTCGTGACAAAGTGCTACGATACGCTTTCAACTACAAAGTACGTTTCACTGATAATTTAACTAACAAATTTAGCAACTAACAGCTTTAAGTCTGTGAAAATGTTCCTGCTATCTTGTTGTTGTGGTTGAAGTTGCAGTTGGTTGGAGTTGCCTGAGTTCTATAAAGCCAAAAAAATCATTTACGCTAGGTATGGACTAACGACTTATTTATTAGTCGCAAAAGCATTCGATCCTATAGATCCCAAGCGTAAACTCCCACAATGGAATGCACTTATGTGCCTTTATCATTCTTGAGTCTTGCATCAGCACAGCATAAGAACATGATTAGGAATATCATATTTGGTGATTTCTTCACAAGACTTAAATGCAAGGTGCCATATATTTGATGTTTAAAATCTATGTTTGACCTTAGTGTAATGTTTTTGCTTTTGCAGGCATTGGATATCAGCTGATACAAAAGAGGAACGAATGACATGGTGCGCAAAGCTCAACGAAGCGCTAATCAATATTCGCACCTGGCACTCTGATGCTCTTCGTCCAATCAAGTCCCGCAATACAAACGTCTGAGGAGTGCCGCAGCAGCCTGCATTGTCAACCATACCGACAAAGTGTAATGGTGCTGCTTAGCTTGGAATCTTTTAAACTAAACGTGAGACAAGGGATTCAAACGCAAGCTAAACTGTACATTTTGTTTTATCATGTGCTGCATATACGTATGTTTCTACAGGTTTTTATATTCGATGCTTTTACGCTACGTTTTAGATGTGAAGAAATCGCCTAATATATGATAATTAAATGTGTTTATTTAAATTTATGCGGTGCTGATGAATGTTAATGATGAAGAAATTGAGATTTTATTAAGGTTTGTTGTTGTTTTCCAGTATAATCGTGTGTTTGTACTGATAAGATAGATGTGTGTATTCATATTTGTATTTAGATGGACATTAAGAAATCGCCTAATATATATAATTCCTAACCATGTTTATTTAAGTTTATGCAGAGCTGATGTTAGAGTTGAGAATGCTTAAGATATGTGAGTGCATTCTATACCGAGTGCTTATAGTGGTAGAACTATTTTAACGTGTAGCATATTTTAGTGATGTGATCAAGGTGCTGAATCAGGGCTAATCTGAAAGTTGTAAAAAGCGAGATTTTGATAAGATCGGAATATTTGGGGTGGTAGAGTTGTTTTCCAGTGAAAGATTGTTCCAGAATGTCTGATACATGAGAAAGCAGTTTGCCCAAATCGTTCGTGGTAGCATGGTTTCATCGATTCAGTTGTGAATTGAAACTGGCTTTGAAACCTTTGAACATGGAATGCGCTATGAGTACAATTGAATCAGTTGAAGCTGTTTGAATCTGCAGTGTGTGTGTAATTTACTCTTTGTTAAAATCATGTGAATATTTATGAATTATTTTAACGGTTGCCTTTGGGTTTTTTGATAATTTCGTGTGTATTGTAGCTGTAGAATTTTTTTAGACTTTTGTAATTGAACCAAGATGGTTCATTATTATTATTATTATTGTTACTATTATTATTACTATTATTAATGGTGAAGCATTAATCTTATCTGATCTAATCTATGGCACCAATTGACAATACTTAAGGACATGCCTCATTGATTAGCAAAAACATGAGCTCAGTAATTATTTAAAATTTCACATGTTCCTGCAAGTGATTTTACCAGTGGCAGAGTTTGCTAGATTTTATTCTGTTTATGAACAATTCAGATGAAATTCTTATTTTTAATTTTTGTTTCACATAGCAGTTTTTAAACATCAGCTTTTATCAGCCAAAGAGGTAGATATACGAAATGATAAATTTAACGTTGAGGAATGTTGTTAAATGTGAACTTCTGTGAAATAATAAAGTTTAAATTCTTTAAAATATTGTGTCTGTTATTGAATCCCAACGAAAGCTTCGGCACAATTCTGATCATACAGAAATTAAGCACGTCAAGGAAGAAGGTTTAGTATTAATTTATGTCGTCTGCTGCCAAACACTATACAGCGCCAAAACATGAGTGACATATTTCTCTGGTCTGAGTAATGTATATTCGTTTAATTCTTTAAAAAACCAGCAGGGAGAACGCTGTAGCGTTATATCAGCACAATTAACAGTATGGCTACTTAGAACTTGTGGTAAAAATACTTAGTAAGCCTACATGTTTTTAAATAACATTTTTGGGATAAAGTTTATCGAGTCTTTATTTGGGAGGGTGAAATTGTGTGAGCCTTTGTCTAAAGTTAAATAATGATCTCGCTGCAGTGGGAAGAGGTTACGGAGGAGATGATACTGGCGATCTGTTGCTTTCGTGCTCGTTTTCCAGCATAGACTTTTATGTTATTGGTAGTCTATATCGGTACTTCGTAAATATCGTCATGGTCGTACTGCATGTTCATTTGATCATCCGTACGGCTTTCCAACAAATCCATGTCTTTTAAGCAGAAATGTCCCTGTTTCAAAACAACGCTGAACTTGTCAAGGTTGACTTTGGGAAGCATTGCTGGTTTTCGCGGTGGATTGCCGGTTACAAGCGGCAGCGGTAACAGCTTGTATGTTCCCGTTGTTCCTCTTGTTGGATGAAGTTTCGGTTTATCAGTTCGTATCGGAACCTGATAGAGAACTTTGTCTGTAGTCTGTTTACCCCGGGGAGGTAGTACGGGCGGCGATCTGTAGCCTTCGTGCACGTTTTCCAGTACTGAAAGAGCTTTTGCGGCGTCCTCGCTATCATATGGGGGCTCGTCCGAACTGCGTGATCTCTGGTTGTAAGCGTTTTGCGCCTTGTACTCGCCGAAACACGGAAGGAGAATACCGACCTTTTGTTCTGTGGACCGTTGTAAAGTTGGCCTATAGACAGACTTTGAGAAGCTACGCGGATTGGCAAGAGGACGACCGTTTGAATTGACCGTCGTAGAGCTGACGTTTTCTTGCCGTGATGTCTCTTGATCGTCTGTGGTGTGTGGATCCGCCGAGTTGAAGGTCTTAACGGGAACTTTTGGAGGGATCCTTATACCACGGCCATGCGAGGAGATTCCCGCCATGGCAGACCTGTCAGATCTGTACGACGTATACCTAGGTAACTAACCTTTGCTGAGACCGGCCACTGTTATAGTTTATCTGACGGTAACTAGCCTATGGCCTATTCAGACCGCTGCATGATCATGTCGGACGACGGTTATATGCCAATTGCCGTCGATTCAGGTTATGTTTGTGGGCCTAGCGCGATCTTAGACCTGTAAGACAATGCAGCTTACAATTGTTTTGGTAACTGCATGGAGTAGGTCTAACTGCTATAGGCCTATGGATCGTAGGCCTACGGCAGAATTCATCTAACTTTGCGTCGAGGTGATTGCGCAATATCCGACGAATACCCTTGTCGTTCTACAGAATAACTCCCAGCTGTTTTAAGCGTAGGGCACCAGCTTCTTCACGAGCGCTGCGTCTAGTCGGAATTAAGGCATGTCCAGAAGAGCATAGTCCGATGGGAGTCCGAGTCCGTTCACAAAAAGATCAGAGATATGATCTACCACTCACTGGACGTAGCCTATCTTCGTTACTGTTCGGATGATTAAAAATATTCGTTATCGTAAATTCCGATTTTCTAAAGCGACAGGCCTATATCGATCTTGAGCTATTCGAAAAGCCTCAGTTTATAGGCCTAATAATTGATGAGGCTAAACTTATAAAGGCTTATCAGGCTCGGGGGCGGATCCAGGGGCAATCCGACCTTGACCTCCCCCCCCCCATTCCAAAAGTGCATTTAATTTATTATTAATAAATTCGACTGTCTAATCGATTTAGTGAATTGTGTCATATCGGACATGTCATATCATATGAGATCAAAGGCGGTTACAGACATTTTCGAAGGAGGGGGAGCAAAAGTTTTGGTCCTGGGCCTAAAAGAAATTTCCGTTGTGGTCTTTGGCCGTAAAATCTTTGGGCATGAAAAAAATGCCCGTGGGCGTCGTAATATCTGATTTTTAGTTCTTTGGTCGAAATCTCGGGCAAACAGATACCATTTTCCCCGTCAAAATAGCTGATGATCTTTTTTAGTCTTACACTTCGTTTTCTCCCTCTTAGGCTAGCCTAGGCCTACTCTCTGTCTTCTCTGGCATTTTCTTTTACCTAACCCACTTTTTGTTGAAAACCTGTACGAACCTCATGGGGAGGGTCTTACGTACGGAACTGATGGGGGCCACGTCCAATTTTCCCGTCTAAATAGCTGGTGAGAAATAAAGACATTTCTAAATGAGGGGCCATCATGCCATGGCCCGATTTTCCCTCTGGATCCGCCCCTGCATGAGACAACACTAAGCCAACTGCACTTTCTTTGCGTCGATGTGTGATGACAGTTCAGTTGGCCTATACCTAATTAATTAATTAATTAACTAATTAATTAATTTTCGTGTTAAGATAAAAGGAAATTTTGAGTCGCTTCTGTCTGTTTATCAGCTGTAGCCTAAGATAGATAGGCCTATCTATGCGCGTATGAGTAGGGACTAATTGAACTTTAGGCATTGAATGTGAACGATGGTTCTTGAGAAAGTTATGGACGCTATAGCATAGATACGGCCTATAATTATCCTATCACCAGAAAATAACAATCGAGATAATAATTAAGCTTATGTCAGCACTCGAAACGTCTAGAGTGAAATCGTCTAGGAGACTGATGTGCTATGGTTGTTATTATTGATTAATCATTGTTAGGCCTTCTTGATTTTGTCATGTCATGTCAATCACCGACGTCGCCGCGCGACGGTTGGTCACATGCATGGAATAGAGCTCTCCACAGTGACTGCCTCCTATCGCGTGCAGCGGCGAGAAGATGGGACCCGGAAAGACGAGACCAAGCAAGAATGTTGTCAATCCAGCTCTTGATTTTATTATTGTAATAATAATCTATAATTTACGCTCATCAACTTCTGAGTACAAATTGCAAGACGCTGAAACAAGCGCTATATTATCGTCAATTTATTGTGGGCGCGGTGGTGTAGTGGTGGCGTCGTTGCCGTGGAGCCGGAAGGTTTGAGGTTCGAATCCACATCGTCGCGTAAGGACCTTGGACCTGTGTGGTCCCTAGCCCACATAGCCTAATCATAACAAAAGGATAAGCTTACATAAAGCTATACTAAAACTTTGTGCTATGGACATTCTGTTGTGACGCTGTTATTACGTCACTAATTTTGCCTATGCTCAAAATCGAACGTGTTGCTAGTCCAGAACACATTGATAACCCATAGCAACTTGCTAGGTTATCGATTTGTTCTATGGACTTCGTGTTGTGAGTTTGTGACGGCTTCTCTTTGTTATAAAATTATGTTGCGTCACAAACTTCATTTACGAGCCAGTTGCTACGACAAGAGCTTTCTACTAGGGCACTAGGCTATAATTATAATATATTATGACGATTATCTTCTTGAACTGTAGCCCTAAGGCTATAATTGTTGCGCCATTGGAAAAGTATGGCGTCACGTTGTTAAGGATAAAATAAATGGGTAACCCCGCAGTAACTATGACGACCCTCTTTGTTAATAAAACTGATAGATATATATATATATATAATTATATATTTATGTATATATATATATATATATATATATGACACAACAAACGCTATTATTGCGTCATTGACTATGTAGGCATATACGGTGTCACGTTGTTAAGATAAATCGACAATCTGCTGTTTGACGACCTTAATTCTTTGTAAACAAAACTAATGACGTAACAAACGCTATTGCTGCGTCATTGCTTTGTTCATAAACATGCTGCTGACTTGATGTTAGTATGATTGACAGCTCTGTGACATTGACTTTTTTATTAATTGAGAGGGCATAATTATCTCTTTCTGCAAACAAAACATATGCAAGTGGATTTTAACAAATCGCGGGCCGTATAGACCTATGTTGCTCGTCTCTGTTGTAAATTACAGTGTAGGCCAACACCTTAAAATTGCTTCCGTTGATATTGTGTCACACTATAGGCCTACTCTCGTATAGCAATTGAGTTCCGGTCAGGCGAGGTACGAATTATGTGTTTAACTTAAATAAGCAAGAAAATATAGATCCCGGTAGAATTTCTGACTGATTTTGAAATGAATTTACCTGTTAATGGAAACACTAAATGGGAAAATGGAAAAGTAGTAAGTGTTTAAATAAGCAAGAAAAATAGATCTCAGTAGAATTCCTGGCTGATTTGGGGCTATAGTTTAAAAGACTAGGCCTACCTATCAACACCGTATCCAGGATTTTATTTGAAGGGGTGATTACTCGACCATGGGCAAGCCCACCAACACATGTGCACTGACTAAGAGGTTTGGATGATGGTAAGAAATAAGAGCTTAAAATTAAATCCTCATAGTCCTTACATCATGTGTTAGTAAATGCATTATTTCATTAGAGCATTATTTTATTTCGGGGGTGTTCAAGCACCCAAAACACACCCCCCAGTTATGGCAAGGTCTACTATTCTTCTCTTCTTTGCACACCAAAAAGAATTTGCCAAAATTAAGAAATGACTTTTGCATTACTTGACATAATAATAAAAAATAGTATCGGAAACTGAGAGCTTATTAGGGCCTACATCAAGTGTTTTGTAGCAGATGATCAAAACAACAAAGCAGGATATTCTAAAGAACCCATAAGTATTTTCATAGAAGTTTTCAAAACGGTAGAACTGCCTAAACTGACTAGACTACCGGCAGACAATTAATGGTGTTACCGGTACGTTCTCATCTGCCAAGGCGAACCACAATGTAGGACAGACCATGCATTGAACAGCGGGTTTCGTTTGCTGTCCACGAGCGAATTGTCTATAATATGGCGATCGCAATGTTCTAAATTGCCTATGCAATGACGTGGCCTCGGTATAAGCATATACAATTATACATGTAGGCCTACATGCATAGGCGGAGTTTATCAGAGGCTAGGAGGGCCAAGCCCCCCAAAAAGGTCCAGATTCAACTTTTTGCCATAAAAATGGTATCTTTTTTCAGGGTTAGCCCCCTAAGAAGGCCCAGACTTGGGGTTAGCACCCCCCAAACTCCGCTCAGGCCTACATGACTTAAACTGTGTCTGGACGGTCATGGACGGCGTCCACGCACTTGCTTTCAAATCTGAAAGCCGTCCTGCCACTTAATTTTAATAGTTATTAGGCCATCACAGGCTGCACAACCTGGAATGGTAAAGTCTGCAGGCGCTTCTTTTCTACACTCTAAGCAATGGACCTAAATACATACATGTATAGGCCTACGTACACAGAGCTATGCAGAAAGGACTTTCAGTCGTCTATGCACTCATACACCTTCCTATAACTTCTCTCACTACCAACTCCTTATACAGTCCATCTGGTTGACGTACGAAGCTTTTAGTTGAGCCTCGATGCAGAACAGTTTTGTACCCGCGTGCATTTCCATGTCTCGAGGCCTCAGCACCCAAGTAATGGACTCGACTTTCGCTCTCGATTTGAAGCTCAAATTCACTTCCTTCCTTCAAAAAATACGGCTCAAAATTCACTATTAATGTTTTCACCATGGTTTTCAAGCGCATGGATCTCTAACTGCATCTTCTTCTGGCGGGTATAGGCCTACTAGGCCTATAAGCCTCCACATATCTGCGTGAACTTTCGCGTGTTACAAATTTATTTAATTAATAATAACAATGATAATGATAATAATTATGATAAAAATAACAACAACAAAAATAACAATAACAGCACTTATCGGAATTATGCACATATGCGACAGGCAGCGACATAGGCCTATGTATATAGTTAAGCCTATCCGGAGTTGTGCTTCAGTAGAATTACTCCACATAAAAGCGGGACCGGCCGCGGCTTCTTTGCATACGAGCGACTGCATGGTGCACCTTTTCGAATAGGCAATATAGTGACTAGCGTCCACTGTTCTATAAACTGATGTAGTTGCTCTGGTCGCTACATCAGAATTTGTGGCACAAGTCTGAGTCCACGGACTGCGTGTCCCCTTCCAGTTCAGTGTATCCACCGTCGTCGAATTTCTCCTTTGTTCCGAGCTCCGTGAAGTCTACAACCGGTTCTTTTCCACCAACACCACCGTCACCATTCATGGACGGTGTATCCTGGACTTCGTTTCCTTTTCCTGGCTTTTTCGTCCTGTAGTGAACATCAATATTGACAGTTACAAGAGCGAGTGACAGTTCTGGATCAGCCAGCTAGTGTACAAGTTGAGTTTAATGTATTGTACTGTAAGCTATGTGAGCATTTATAAAGCGCCTCTAGTAGGGTGGACCGTTCATAAGTGCTCCCAGTGCGCAGGACCCCCGCGAAGAAACAGGTTTTGAGTATAGAGATGGAAGAAGAGAGACTGCCAGACAGAAGCACAGAGCGAACAGAAGGAGAAAGAGAATTCTAAAGAGAAGGACCAACTGAGGCAAATATTATCGAGACTGAGCCATAGCAGTTCTAGAACGAAAAACCAACAGGTCAAGGTGTTCATGGTCACCCGCACATATTTTTGTGGGGGAGGTGGTAAAACACAATGGCCATGGTTAAAGTTTTCAACATAAGCTCGAATGTGCAGGAAATTAAGAACATGGCTATTTTTCATATCTTTCGTGTGCACAATTATATAGTAGCATCATTGCTTTAGTGCGAAGAAACCTGTTAAAAATCAAAAGCAGAAATAAAAATGGCGTCAAATATCCAGAGAGAAGTGTGCTCCTCTTGCCCCTATGTGCTATATACCCACCAGTCGTAGTTTTCCGACTGTTCGATGGTGTCCAGCAGCGGGTGTCCGAGGGTTTCCGGTAGGAAACAAGCGAAGATTCCGGAGATGGTGGCCAGCGACCCAAACACAACTGCTGGAAGTGGTTCCCATATGTTGATCTAAAAAATCCGTTTGATGATAAATGTTTGCGTCCGTCTTCGGGAAGACAGCGGTCACAGAGGGACATTGGCATGCAGGGCGAGAGACAGACAGACAGACAGACAGACAGACGGAGAGGCATGCAGGCAAAAACTAAGGACAGGAGATAGAACGTAGAAACTTAGAAAGGTGTTGAAAAAGGTAGAGAAAAGACCGAAGAGGAAATATGTGTGTGAGTGTGTGTGTGTGTGTGTGTGTGAGAGAGAGAGAGAGAGAGAGAGAGAGAGAGAGAGAGCACATATACGCCTGCCAGTATAGAGGCAGACATTGAGAGATAGACAGACAGACAGACAGACAGCCAGGAGAGTGATATTCAGACATTATATTCAGACATTATATTCAGAGGAATATGTTCAGACATATATGCAAATTTACCAAGACAGCGAGAGACAGACAGACAGACTCACGAGTGGTTCTCCCATGTAGGGTGCGACCATCGATCCCACCCGAGCAAACATGGACGCCGTTCCAAGACCAACATGGCGGATTTCGGTTGGGAAGAGTTCGGATGCGTGAACGTAAACAACGGAGAATGTCATGGTGACGAAAGCCTTGCCAATCATTGCCATGGCAGTTGACGCACTACCGTAGTCTGCATTCAACAAATGAACAAGTTATTTCATCAGGGTAGTACTCTTGAGAGCGTCAGTACCAGTACTCGGCTATTCACGCTACCTCATAATCATAGTTATGAATTTATATAAATACAGCTACTCAAATAGCCACAGGCACCCAAACATAGAACACTGGAATTACCGCTCAGAATCAAATATAGTCAATAGCCGCAGGTACGCTCATAGAGTCACAGAGGGGCGTTGCCTTGGAGCTGGAAGTTTCGAGGTTTGAATCCACCTCGCCGCGTAAGGACCTTCCTTCACACAATTGCTCAGCGCTTCGGCGTGAAACTCCGATGCAGTGTCCGCTCTGCATTCGGGAGCGCCTCTGAGTAGAGAGAGATTGAAGGGGCGCTATAATAAGTGCACATACAAACACCGGTACACTCAAATAGCTGCAGGTACACTCAAGTAGCTATCACAAGTACACTCGAATAGCCATTATCCTTAAAAGCATTAAGCTAACTAAGTTATTGAACTGTATGTATGTATGTATGCATGTATGCATGTATGTATGTGTGCAACTGTGCATGTGTGCATGTATGTAGGCATGTATGCAAGCATGTATGAAGGTCTTGAGAGTTGGAAGCAGTCTTACTGTAGATGGTCAGAGGAATTCCGATGAAGCTGGACAGACCAGCGAGCAGGAAGCTTCCGGCGAGTGTTCCCCTCCTTCCGAGGTACTTCCAGTCGAGAAGGAAGATGCAGATGATGTTCGCAGGGATCTCGACCAATCCAGAGATCATTGTGTTGACGAAGATGCTGCCAGACAGGGTTCCAGTGTTCAGCGAAAGCGCGTAATAGACGAGGCTGCACGTGAACCTAAAATGCAAGACTTATCGTTGAGTAAATGCACCTCTTTGTCTCTGTCTGTGTGAAGAAGACTACATGAAGGTAGTCTATAAGTTCGTATAGGCTACAATGCCGCTACATGTAAGTGAAGGTCTTCAGTTGTTTACAGATGATGAGAAAGTTATATAGGCTAAAAGAGAAAAAGAATTTTTTTAAATATAAAAGAATAGAACAGAGTAGAGCAGAATTTACAAGAATAGGCCTTAACAGAACAGAAAATTATAGATCGGAACAAAATAGAACTAAACAGAATATAGGATTATAGGATAGAAGTGAACAGAATGGAATGGTACAGAACAGAGCAAAATAGAACAAAATAAAATAAAGTACAGCAGAATAACATAGAACAGAATAAAACAAAATAGAACCGAATATAGCAAATAGAATATAATTACCATGAGAAATCCATTATGAGTGTCATGTTTCGCATCTTTGGAGATTTCAACAGAGCCGTGCAGTTCTTCTTAGCCACTCCGGTCGTTTCCTTGTTAGAAAGTAATACAAAGATATTATTTTAGTCATCTATTATATTACCGTATATAGAATATACGTAGGGCTCAAAGTCATAGAAGGAAGGAGACAAACAATGGCGTGATATTTTTAATTTTTTATCGTAGTTTTTATCGACAAATATGATAACTTTACCAACTTAGATTCCTGAAAGTAGAACAGAATGTAGCAAGCTCGGACATTCGACCAGTATAGCCTTGACTTTCGTCCAATCTGACCAGTACAGCCTTTACTTTCGTCCATTTGACCTATACAGCCTTAAAAATTGAGTGCCCGCGCAGTTTGACCAATATAGCCTTACTTTTTCATATTCGGCGTCTGTCGTAAAAAAGTAAAAAAGTAAAAAGTAAAAAAAAATTTTCTCCGGCGTATACAAAATGACTGAAAAAATGGAATATACGGCGCGACCTAAAGACGAGATATCCCAATATAAAATGGACTACTCATCGTATAATCTGAAAGAATTACGACAAATTCCTAAACAGAGAGGACAAAGAGGATACTCGAGTTTGCGAAAAGCGGAACTCATAGCGCTCATATTGCAGGGAGATCGGCTAGGCGCTCGGGCTCAGGTCACCAAAGCACCAGCGCATACTCCCGCCACTGTACGAGAATTGCGCGAAATTGCGAAAAAGAGAGGTGTGCGAGGATACTCGAGATTAGCAAAAGCGGAACTTACGGCATTCTTGACTACTACTTGGAAATTTTTGCATCCGGGGAAAAATAAAATAGTTTTTTCGGATTGGCTGACTAGCGAGATTAGTCAGTTACCTCCGCAGATAAAACCGCCCATTCATAGGTTCAAACTTCGAGAGACTGCGACGGCTATCAAAGGGTTTACAAAAAGATACACGATCGATGGCAACAGCAGGATCGATGTTGCAACTTTTCTCAAGGCTGTAAGACCGCAGGTAGTTAGGCTGCTAGCGAAAAATCGGGGGGTAAAAGTTCAACTCGATCTCATGTGCGAAATGGAGAAAGTAGATATGAAAACCGGCGAAGTAGTAACGGCTGAGCCTAATTTCAAATCAAAGAGTGATATTATTTTAGAAGCAACCGATGTGAGGGAAATATATACCAACGCAGCGGATAAAATTAAGGAGAGCATGGCAAGTTTTCAGATGCGGGGGAGTAATTGGAGATTCAAAACCGTTTTGAAGTTGGATATCGATACGGTGGTATATAAACCGCTGAAAGGTAGTTCCTACATTCCACTCCCAGATTATTTAGCGAATAAAAAGGCTATTATTAATATGAAGAACAAAGATGGAGAATGCTTCAAGTGGTGTGTAACGAGGGCTGTAAACCCCGTTGAAGAACATCCGGAGAGAATAACGAAAGAATTAATTAGACAGTCTGAGGAACTCAATTGGTCTGGTATTGAATTCCCAGTAGCAGCGGATGCTAATGTGATAGGTAAGTTCAGTGTAAAAAGTGAGACGGATCTCCCCGGATCTCCGATTCGGGGCCCTTGAATGTGTAAAAATTTAGATCCGGGGCCCCATAGTGAATTTTATGAGATCCGGATCTCCCCGGCCCCTGCGTTAGCATTGTAGTAACATGAAGATTTTTTTTGTTGTCATGCAGATCTACAGTGTACTGTGTGTAGAATTCATGTCTTAATACAATACGACTACAGCTGTTTAATCAATGCATGCTAATTTGAAATACTGTAATATTATTTGTGATATCTTTGACACTGTGACTAACCTGCTTAAAGTGTTTTCGTCTTCTTTTCTGTTGTAAAGTTCATTTTAAGTTAGCACAAAAATTTCCTAATAAGATAATCACTTCAAGTTCAATCAATTAAATCGCTTTAAATATTGTTATATGGTCAAAATTGTATGCAATAATTGTATGCAATAATATTCACTTGCATTGCGCTTTTCATTTTTTTAGTAATTATTATCAATAATTAACAAGATATAACTTTGCGGAGGGCCCATCACAAATTTATGGGGGCCCGAATATATTTAAAGATCCGGGGCCCATGATTTTACACTTTTACCACTGGGTAAGTTTGAGAAAAATAATAATATTAGTATTGTGGAGAACGGGGGCTGGGCGAAGACCCAGGATGACCAGTACCAACCCCTGTCGTCAGGTACCCTTGCAGTCCGCGGAGTCCACTTTAGCGGTAGACTAAAGATTAGCCGACTAGGCTTGAACCGTTTTATTGAAGAATCACAGTTTATTGAAGAATCACCGTTTATTGAAGAATCACAGTTTTCACAGCACGATTTATGTAGCGCCACGATCAGAGAACAGTAATTGATATAGCGCCCAGATTCGGAAAGTCAGTTGCAGCAGAAAGCGAAATGTCAGACAGCAACAACAGATCGGAATGTCAGTAGCAGCGACTACTGCAGCGCAAGAGTCCGAGCGTCGTAGCAGCTTTGTCCGTCAGCTAGGTTACGGTAGTCAGGCACCGAACCCCAGTCCTGTAGAGGGATACCTGAAGAGGCCGATGTTCTTCTCGAGGCACAGATCAGGATTTACCCCCTCTACAACAGTATCACTCAACGAACGTTTTACCGTCCGTCAAGCCAGATCATTTAGCCTGACTACTACGCGGTTTAGGCGTTCTTCACCAGGCCATTCGTCTGCCCCGAGCAAGCGTACGAGCGGACTTATATACCCTGTATGTGTGCTGAAGATGTAGATGTGCTGAAGATGTAGATGTGCTGAAGATGTAGATGTGCTGAAGATGTAGATGTGCTGAAGATGTAGATGTGGGCTGTAGGCGGCGTAGGCTAGATGCGCTGAAGATGTAGATGTGGGCTATAGGCGGCGTAGGCTAGATGCGCTGAAGATGTAGAAGTAGGCTATAGGCTAGGTATGCTGAGCAAGTAGATGTGCTGAAGATGTAGACGTGCTGAAGATGTAGATGTGCTGAAGATGTAGATGTGCTGAAGATGTAGATGTGCTGAAGATGTAGATGTGCTGAAGATGTAGATGTGCTGAAGATGTAGATGTGCTGAAGATGTAGATGTGCTGAAGATGTAGATGTGCTGAAGATGTAGATGTGCTGAAGATGTAGATGTGCTGAAGATGTAGATGTGCTGAAGATGTAGATGTGCTGAAGATGTAGATGTGCTGAAGATGTAGATGTGCTGAAGATGTAGATGTGCTGAAGATGTAGATGTGCTGAAGATGTAGATGTGCTGAAGGTATAGGTACAGGCAGAGATACAGAGCAGGGCAGACACACATACAGACACCCATACAGTGCAAAATCTCTACACGGCTCCCCCACAAACAGTCCCCAATTCCACTTTGGGGAGAAAGGAGCAAGGCACTGTCCCCAAAATTCGACTAAGCATCGGTCTACTGCAATGTCAATAATGCGCGGTCAAAGTTCAATGCACGAAATATTGTTCAGTTCAATACGAATGTTCAAATAACGTGCTATAATCCGATTCATGTATACAATTAGACTACTGTTCATTTTTCATTGTTCCTGGATAACAATCGCACAAAATAAATTCTTCCGCAAGGAATTAAGTTTACACACCGAAAGTCATTCGCAAAACTAATGTTATATAGCGGCATTGTACGTGCACAGTTTAAAGTAAGCGTCAACACATGCTAAAATGTTAAGGCAGATCGCTCATAGACTCACATAACTTCGGTACGCCGAATATCACATAAAACAGAATCGCACCCACTGGGTTCTGATCACATAACAATTGGTTATTCGTAAAGAATTAGATCTACATCATAAAGGCGCTAAATAAGCATCGGCATGTTAAAATGCTAGAGCGCGTCGCTCATAAAAAGAAAATCGCACCCAATAGGGTTTCTGATAACCTAGTCCGTTAAATTCAATCAATAATGTTCGCATTATTCGTAGGATTCACACATATGGGGCATCACATAAAACTAAATCGTTCCAGAGCAAATTAGCAGTTGGCTATTCACGAAGGATTATAAGAACGGTGCTAATTAAGCATCGGCGCATTGTTTACAAGTCTCACATGCGGGATATCCCGTAAAGGCCGACTGTCCGGTGCGATTTGCCCTTCTATCAGCTACAATTAAAACGTTACTGTTCGTTATCGGTGGATTTTAAACACAACAATAATCATACCCGCAAGACTAAAACAATGTGGGACGAACAGTCCCTCATCACAATTAACGGTCCCACAGTAACCCCGTAGACCACAACCATCTAACAGAACTTTTAAAGTCACCTTAGCAAGGTCCCCTTTCTTTCGTTAGAATTCCGTTGTCCACTGTCCCTGGTCCAGCGAAGAAGGTTCAGGTCGGTTCATCTGTAGGTCAGTTCATTTATCGGTCGGTTCATCTTTGATTGGTCCATCGTGGTTCGGTTCATCGTTGATTGGTCCATCGTCGTTCGGTTCGTCGTCGATCCAGATTACGTCGGATGGCAGCAACGCTGAGGGTAAGGCAGGGGGAAGGCACCCCTGGTAGACGCCGAGGAGAAGGTCGGGGGTCCAGTGTGGGAATTCCATGGAGAGTAGCTCGACGAAACATTCCGCCGACACGATGGTCGCTAGTTCACATCCGCGACGAACGATGCTGGCCATCTCTGCCTGCGTCATCGTAGGGCCCAAGACTTTGTCCAGCACGGGATCCGGAACGTTCAGAAGTGAACAGATATCAAACCCACACGCGTCATCGTCCGAACTGTCAAACGTTCCCAACAGTTTCGTAGGAACCAGGTCGCTGCTGCTGGTGGGTTCCACCGTCGCGGAGACAGCCGCCGAGGGCGAAGCGGCGCTGACCGAACCCGCCGCGGCGGGTGCAGAAGAAACGCCCTTGACGCGTCTCACCCGGTACGGTCGGCAATTCTTTTCGTGCCTCCATCTCGATCGAGCGGCATACGGACCGGAGAAGACTTGTCCACAGACCGAGCATCGAACCACGCTCTTAGCTTCCATTTCCACGGCTGACTGCTGACGAGTTTCCGAGGACGGCCCGATACGAGAAACCGTGGACGTGCGCACTTCCAGGAACTAGCTGCGAATGAGGGCAGCACTGACTGCGCCGAGGATGCAGCGTCCTAGTAGGCGGGGCTATGGTCGTAGGCCGTAGGCGGGGTAGACTAGATGCGCTGAAGATGTAGATGTGCTGAAGATGTAGATGTGCTGAAGATGTAGATGTGCTGAAGATGTAGATGTGCTGAAGATGTAGATGTGCTGAAGATGTAGATGTGCTGAAGATGTAGATGTGCTGAAGATGTAGATGTGCTGAAGATGTAGATGTGCGCAGGCCAGAAGTGCTCACGGGGGACCCAAACGCGCTGACTTGCGCGCCCGTAGAAGAACCTTGCGCGCTGACTTGCGCGCCCGTGGAGGACCTTGCGCGCTGACGAAGAACTTGCGCGCAGACGAAGAAGAACGCCTGCGGACGCAGACGACGAAGCATGCGCGCTGACTTGCGCGCACGTAGAAGAACCTTGCGCGCTGACTTGCGCGCACGAAGAAGGAACGGCGCCGACGATGCAGAGGAACGTGCGCTGACGAGGAGGAAGCTTGCGCGCAGACGACGAAGAGGAACGCCTGCGGACGCAGACTCGTGCGCCGACAAGGATTCTTGTGCGCACCGACGACGAGACTTGCGCCGTTCGCCTCAAACTCCTTACTGAAAACGGACTGGTCGGCGAGGGTTGCGACGAGGTCGGCTTGAACCGGTCGCAGTTCCGTCCAGGTCTCCCTCGTAGACATCTCTTCCTCGCGCCTTCTTATCCAGCGTCCTGTCTCGTGGCCGATCGACGGCAAAAGCTGTCGTGCCGCCGTTAGCTTCGGCGGGTGTGGCAGGCGATTCCGTTGTAGGTGAACGCTTCCAACGGTGACGTGGCCGACGGCTTGGAGGAGCTGTGGCTTCGTCTGACACCTCGATAGCTGGTTCATCGGTCATCCTGGTAGCTGGCTCACTCCACTGCCCCTTTGTCCGCCCATAGCAGTGGCGAAGTTTGTCGACATGGGACACGAAGGGCTTAGCCTTCGGCGACCTTTGGAGGAGATAGTTGACCGGACCGCACGCCTTCTGTATCATGTAGGGACCCGTGAAATTACGCTGGAATTTTGGGCTACGACCCACAAACTTCCGTGGGCTGAAGTAGTAGACCCAGTCGCCTTCTTCGAATCTTGCCGGCCGTACTCGCAAGTCGTAGCTGTGTTTGCGCCTCTCAGCGTTCTTCCTAAGGCTTTGGCGAGCCACGCCGTAGGCCTTCGCGAATCTTTCGGACAGCTCCACAACGTAGAACAGACCAGCGAGTCTCTCTCGAATCAGTCGAACAAAATCAGATCGATATCCTCCGGGGTCAAAGAGCACAAGTCCACGATTCAAAATCAGCCTACAGGTAGACAGACTGTTCCTATTCACATGAACGAGACCAATCGTTCTCTGGAGACATCCATATCGCAAGTCAAGAGTTCTAACAGACTTCGCATGAGAAATGGCATCCAAGTATACATCAATTCGCGGAAGAGGACAAGAATCCTTCCGTGACTTGCAGTCATCAACACAAAATTGCAGAGACCGATCTGTCTTCCTGGCGAGCAACACATATGCGGAACATTCACCAAGAGCAGGTTCCACAACACCAGTCGCCAACATCTGATCCAGTTTTGCATCAATGGCGGCCTGATACGGACGCGGCTGCCTCCTCAAGGGTTGTCTCACAGGACGAGAGTCTCCGGTGTCAATCCTGTGCTGAGAGATCGTGGTCCTCCCTAGGTCATGGTCCGTGGTCGAGAAAATCTCTTCGTACTTGACCAACAACTCCTTCAGTCTCTCCTTTGTTTCTATCGGAACATCCTCAGAAATCTCCTCCATCAACTTTCCCACTAAGTGTGTTTCACCGGAAGGATCCGTCTGTTCTTCCTTTTCCTTCCTTACCTCGACCTCCACGGGGTGTAAGTCACCCAACATTTGATCGACAGTCAACATAGCAGGATATTCATTCAAGTTTACAACCCTAATACACGCCCTATTAGCATCGTCATTCATCACAACTCGGGCCACATGCAAACCGGGTTGGATTTCCTTCGATTCGGTCATCCACGCCTGGGCAGAAGTTGTCAAATCCCGATATTGCGTCTTACAAGAAACATCGCTCTGGGATCGAGGAAGAATTGTAGTCTCCTCCGCAACCATCACCCTGCGACACCAAAGCGAGCCATTACCCTTAACCAGAGGAATGCGGCGCCGACCAATGAAGAGTGCGCCCTGACCAAAACCCAAGCGACAACGATGCTGCCTCAACCAGTCCATCCCAAGCATTGGTTCGCCTATCTGGTCAGAGACAAGAAAGCCCGTATCAATAGAGAACCCTCTGGAAATCTTAATCGGAACATCAATCTGACCCAAGACTCTAATCTGTGTTCCATTAGCAGCCAAAAGAATGCGGTTACTAGGCTGAAGCGGCAGACCATCAACATCAGCAGAGGGAACCAGGCTTACCTCCGACCCAGTGTCCACTAGGCATGTTCTTTGCTGT
The DNA here is from genome assembly GCA_945859605.1 of Lumbricus rubellus. Lineage (NCBI taxonomy): Eukaryota > Metazoa > Annelida > Clitellata > Crassiclitellata > Lumbricidae > Lumbricus > Lumbricus rubellus. The sequence continues at coordinate 21,394,414 of OX243822.1, read as the reverse complement.
CCGTTGATCGTTCCACGGATGTAGATCGCGTTGTTCGTTACGCCCGTTGCTCTGTCTCTCGTCGTGTGGTTGGTGACGGTCGTCCCATTCTGCTCGGACGTCGGTGGGTCCGAGGTGGCTGCGTCGTCACGGCGGTTGAAGAACTGCTGGCGCTGGCGGCACCGGCGAGCCACGTGACCGACCCGTCCACAGTTGAAGCAGGTTATCCCGCGCCCGGGACTACCTGGTGCGTTCCCTTGCGAAGGAGGAGGAGGAGTAGGAACGGTAGATGGAACCGTCCGTGGAACAGCCGGTTCGGCGTTGAAACTCGTGCGATACGAGCCTCGAATCTCGTCCAGCTGTCGGCAGATCCTTCCTTCCATGTCCTGTTGCCACTTACGCTGCGCCGCGAAGAAGCTGTCCAATTGAGACTGGAGCTGTCCACCGGCGTCGACTTCCTGAGACCCTCGCACTCGATTGGCTGGTCTCCGACGATCGTCCAAGTCCGCCGTTTGCTGATACGCGGCGAGGCGTAGAGCCGTTCGATACGCCTCGTCGATGGTCTTAGGTTCGCGTTCTCTCACCTTCAGGGACAATTCCCGGTCGCGGATCGCTTCGAGGAAGGCGTCCTTCGCAAGAATTTCTGTCGTTTCACTGGACGGCACCGGGTAAGCAAGGACGACGAGTCTCCGGATGTCGTGAAGCAGATCGCCAAGAGTCTCATCGGCTCTCTGTCGGCGATAATAGAGTTGCGCTCGGAAGGTCTCGGCTTGACCCTCCGACCCGTAGCGTTGACGCAGTCTCTCGACGAGTTGTTCGTACGTGACGTCCGTCCGGGCCCCGAAATCCCATAACAGCTGCGTTGCTGCCTTCTCCAAGGAACAACGGAGGAAGTCGACTTTGTCGGCTGCAGTCCATCGGTTGTGTCTTGCGCACACGTCGAATTGTGCCAAGAACGATTCGAGGGATCCGGTTCCATCGAATTTTCCGGGCTTCACGGGATTCCTCTTTTCACCGACCATGCGACTGACATTCTCCATGACTTTCGACTCCAACCCGCTAACGTCTCTTTCCGCAATCAGCATAGCTTTGCGATCCTTCTTCGGCGCATCGTCGAAGTCGATTTTCTCGAGGAAACGGCTGGACTCGACTTCGTAGTCGACCAAAACGTCCCTTCCTCGTCCAGCGGCGGGTGAAGAAGTCGTTGGGAAGTCAGCAGCATTTCCGTCCGTTCCACCAAACACTGAGTTCCACATTGCTGCTGTTCTGTCGAAATTTCACCGGCGTCGTAGAAGTGCTGCGAATTCTGGAAGCAATTTGAAGCAGTCCAACGAATTTTTCAGATCACCCCACTTCCGGGGACCAGTTTGTGGAGAACGGGGGCTGGGCGAAGACCCAGGATGACCAGTACCAACCCCTGTCGTCAGGTACCCTTGCAGTCCGCGGAGTCCACTTTAGCGGTAGACTAAAGATTAGCCGACTAGGCTTGAACCGTTTTATTGAAGAATCACAGTTTATTGAAGAATCACCGTTTATTGAAGAATCACAGTTTTCACAGCACGATTTATGTAGCGCCACGATCAGAGAACAGTAATTGATATAGCGCCCAGATTCGGAAAGTCAGTTGCAGCAGAAAGCGAAATGTCAGACAGCAACAACAGATCGGAATGTCAGTAGCAGCGACTACTGCAGCGCAAGAGTCCGAGCGTCGTAGCAGCTTTGTCCGTCAGCTAGGTTACGGTAGTCAGGCACCGAACCCCAGTCCTGTAGAGGGATACCTGAAGAGGCCGATGTTCTTCTCGAGGCACAGATCAGGATTTACCCCCTCTACAACAGTATCACTCAACGAACGTTTTACCGTCCGTCAAGCCAGATCATTTAGCCTGACTACTACGCGGTTTAGGCGTTCTTCACCAGGCCATTCGTCTGCCCCGAGCAAGCGTACGAGCGGACTTATATACCCTGTATGTGTGCTGAAGATGTAGATGTGCTGAAGATGTAGATGTGCTGAAGATGTAGATGTGCTGAAGATGTAGATGTGCTGAAGATGTAGATGTGGGCTGTAGGCGGCGTAGGCTAGATGCGCTGAAGATGTAGATGTGGGCTATAGGCGGCGTAGGCTAGATGCGCTGAAGATGTAGAAGTAGGCTATAGGCTAGGTATGCTGAGCAAGTAGATGTGCTGAAGATGTAGACGTGCTGAAGATGTAGATGTGCTGAAGATGTAGATGTGCTGAAGATGTAGATGTGCTGAAGATGTAGATGTGCTGAAGATGTAGATGTGCTGAAGATGTAGATGTGCTGAAGATGTAGATGTGCTGAAGATGTAGATGTGCTGAAGATGTAGATGTGCTGAAGATGTAGATGTGCTGAAGATGTAGATGTGCTGAAGATGTAGATGTGCTGAAGATGTAGATGTGCTGAAGATGTAGATGTGCTGAAGATGTAGATGTGCTGAAGATGTAGATGTGCTGAAGATGTAGATGTGCTGAAGGTATAGGTACAGGCAGAGATACAGAGCAGGGCAGACACACATACAGACACCCATACAGTGCAAAATCTCTACAGTATTAATGTTTTTGGTTACGAGAAAGATGTGAATGTATTCCCACTATATATATCAAAGCATGAGAATGATAGGTGTGTAGATCTATTACTCATTTCTGATGGAGAAAAGAAGCATTATTGTTGGATCAAGAATTTCAACAGACTGATGGCGGTGAAAACAGAAAATACTACTACATCAATGTACTATTGCAAAAGATGCTTGATAGGATTCAGTAGAAAAGAATCGCTTCACAAACATACTGAGTACTGTTCGCAGCAGGACGCCCAACGAATAGAACTTCCGGAACCTGGGACTATGCTAAGTTTTACACATTACTATAGAAAGATGCGTGTACCGTTTTTGTATTTTGCCGACTTTGAATCGTTCATCAAACCTATCGGTACATGTCAGCCCGTTCCTAGCACGTCTTACACCAACAAGTATCAAAAACATACGCCCAGCTCGTTTTGTTATCATTTGAAATGCTTCGACGATGAAGTTTATTCCCAAGAGCCGGTGCGTTTTACAGCTGAAAACGAAGACGACGATGTTGCTCAGTTATTCATAGACTCTATCGAAGAAAATGTAAAACGAATATACAACGAGTTCAAATTCCCCAAGAAGATGATATTCGGCAAGAAAGAGCAGGTGCTCTTCGACTCGGCTACTGTTTGCCATATATGCGAAGGAGAATTTATAGGCGAAGAAAAACCAGTACGAGATCACTGCCATTTGACTGGAAAATTTAGAGGTGCTGCTCACAACCTTTGTAATCTGAAATACAAAGTCCCCAAGTTCTTCCCTGTCGTATTTCACAATTTGACAGGTTATGACAGCCATTTATTTATCAAGAAATTACGAGGTGAACACGGCGAGAAAATCAAATGCATTCCCTGCAACGAAGAAAAGTATATCTCATTCAGCAGAGAGGTCGTCGTCGATAGATTTGTAGACAAAGATGGGAAAGAGAGAGAAGTCAAACGCGAATTACGTTTCATCGATAGTTTTAGATTCATGCCCTCGAGTCTCGACGCGTTATCGAAAAATCTTCAGAAAGATCAGTGCAAGAATTTAGGGAAATTTTTTGAAGGTGAGAAGCTGGATCTTTTACTCAGAAAAGGCGTTTACCCGTATGATTACGTCGACGGTGTTGAAAGATTAAACGAAACCGAATTGCCGCCGAAACATGCCTTCTATTCAAAACTAAACGATTCGGGTATTAGTGAAAAAGATTACAAGCACGCGAAAACGGTATGGGACAAATTTGAATGTAAAACATTACGACAATATCACGACTTGTACAATTTATCGGATGTTCTATTATTAGCGGATGTATTCGAAAACTTTAGAGACGTCTGTATGAAGAACTACAACCTAGATCCCGCGTGGTATTATACTTCGCCTGGACTTGCTTGGGACGCGGCTTTGAAGACGACTGGCGTAGAGTTGGAGTTGTTGAGCGACTACGATATGTTGCTGATGATCAAGCAGGGAATAAGAGGAGGTGTCAGCACGATTTCACATCGATACGCGAAAGCGAACAACGAGTACATGGGAGAAGCTTTCAATCCCACCCAGCATTCAGTATTCATTCCATACTTGGACGCGAACAACTTGTACGGATGGGCGATGAGCAAGCCGCTACCAACTCATGGGTTTGAATGGATGAACGATGACGAATTGAATGATTGGAGAAACATTACCGAACGAGATGGAGCGGGATGTGTGTTGGAAGTCGACTTAGAATATCCAAAAGAATTGCACGACCTGCATAATGATTATCCACTAGCTCCAGAGAGTGTAAAACCTGCGGGATCGGATGTAGCGAAACTCATTCCAAACTTGAATGACAAAGTAAAGTACGTCGTTCATTACGGAAATTTAAAATTGTATGAAAGACTCGGATTGAAAATCGTAAAAATACACCGAGGAATAAAATTCGTGGAAAGTGCCTGGCTGAAAAAGTATATCGATCTGAATACTAACCTGAGAACGAAAGCTACGAACGATTTTGAAAAAGACTTTTTCAAGCTGATGAACAATAGCGTTTTCGGCAAAACAATGGAAGCTATCGAGAATCGAGTTGACATACGATTGGTGAGTGATGAGAAGGAAGCCATCAAGCTAGCCGCGAAAACTAATTACGACAGACGAACTATTTTCGACGAAAACCTCATCGCCGTTCACATGAAAAAGACCAAGTTGTTTTACAACAAGCCGATATATCTAGGAATGTGTATATTAGACACCAGTAAGACGCTCATGTATGATTTTCATTATAATTACATCAAGGCCAAGTACGGAGATAGGGCCAAGCTATTATTCACCGATACCGATTCTTTGGCGTATGAAATTAAAACGGAAGACTTCTACAAAGATATTTCCCCCGACGTCCAAAGTATGTTCGATACTTCAGACTATCCGAGCGATCACCCGTCGGGTATAGAATCCGGCGTTAATAAAAAAGTGGTTGGTATGTTCAAAGACGAGGCCGCGGGAAAACAGATTGAAGAATTTGTCGGTCTGCGATCCAAGTTGTACTCTTACAAAATGGCGGGCGAAGACTACAAGAAATGTAAAGGAGTGAAAAAGAACGTCGTCAAGAAATCAATCACTCACGCAGATTACAAAGACTGCGTGTTTACGAAAAGACAACAATCGAGAGCGATGAACGTCATTCGATCCTACCGCCATGAAATTTACACCGAAGAAGTAAATAAAATAGCTCTGTCTGCCGACGACGACAAAAGAGTAATAATGGACGATGGCATACATACCCTAGCCTATGGGCACTACACGCTGAAAACTAAACAAAATAAAGAATAATTTACACTAATATAAAATGGATGCGGCAAAAAAAGTGTGTACCAAATGCAAAAAAGAAAAAAGCTTGGACGAATTTCACAAAGATCATACGCAGAAGAGCGGGTATTACCCCAGCTGTAAAATTTGTAAAAATGCCAAAGTGAAAGAGCTTGCACACAAATACGCAAGACAGGAAAATAGGGAGACGAAAGACACAAAAGTTTGCAGTCGGTGTAAGGTAAATCAGAACATATCGGAATACGTCAACAATCGATTTCAAAAAGATGGAAAGGCGAATGAATGCAAAAATTGTAGGCGAAAATATTATCTCGCCTGCGTAGAAGCTCGAAAGCTCGTTAGTTTGTGAAACATCTAGATGAAATATTAAAATGAGCTATACAACTGTGAAAAATATAAATGTCGAAGGCGTAGTTCTCGCGAATCATCCGTTGACAAATTTTGAACTACTAGATGCTGCTAAGAAGCTCAATATCCCTAATTTCCGGGGAGTATTTCTCAGAGACGAGCTGCCGAAGAAACCTGGCCGGACTGAATGCGGGATATTGAATCTAGACGATTCTAATGGAACCGGCTCGCACTGGGTCGCTTTTTCAAAAAACGGCAAGGACAAAATATATTTCGACAGCTATGGCCTGTCCCCTCCTACAGAACTGGTAGAGTATTTACAGAGTCCCGTGTACTACAATAGCGAGCGCGTGCAGCCCGACAACGAAGTGTTTTGCGGTCATCTATGCCTGCACGTCCTGAAAAAAACATGCAAAGATGGAGTGACTTTTCAAGAAGTTATAAACAGCCTGCATTGAAAATTATATTCAGATGTAAAAAATGCCTGTTGATAAATTTGGACATACAGATTCAGGATCTACGCAAAGAGTAATTGCCGGGGGAGTTACTGAAAGTCAAGTAAATAGTACTTTTCTACGGCTAGATGGAGCAAACCCGGCGACTGGCGACCTAAATATGAGTGGTCATACTATTAGAGGTCTGCCTACAACGAATACAACGAATACAGCGAATACTCCGGAAGCGGGAATAGATGAGGCTGTGAGTCGGGGACAAGTAATAGATTTACTGCAGAATCACGGCGACGTCCCGACCGACAATAATCATTTGACGAATAAGAAATACGTCGACGAACAACTTACTTCGAAAGTGGCGACGGTGGTAGGGCCTGCGGTTAGCGCTTACAGTTCAACTCAACAGGCTATACTCGCTAGATCTCACACTGCAGTTACTTTTGACGTAATCAGATGCGGTACCGCAAAACACGGTATTGAACAGGGTATCGGAACGACTTCTTTCTTCCCCAGTAAAGCCGGGTACTATATCGTTTCGGCGTACATAGAATTTTGTAACAATAGTAATTCCGCGTATGGCACCGTCCACCTGTATAAAAATGGGGTGTCGTACATGCAAATTGCGGGCGGAGGGAGTACGAAAGGTTCGCAAAACCATTCAATCGGTAGTAACATAGTTTTTCTAGACGAGTTCGATTACGTCAACATACACGCTTTTTCATCCATCGCTACGAACATTTTGTGTAGGGACTTTTCAGCGGCATTCTTACGTCCCTGAATTAATAAAAATTATTATATTCAAAATGCCTGTTGATAAATTTGGACATACGGATTCAGGATCTACGCAAAGAATAATTGCAGGGGGCGTTACGCTGTCCCAAGTAAACAGTACTTTTCTAAGGTTGGATGGTGACAACAACATTACGGGGGATATAGATATGCGTGGTCATCATCTCGTTGGCTTACCGACTGATTACCCTTCAGCGAGGAACGGCGACGAAGCCATTAGCTTTACTCAGGCTACTGCCCTAGTCGTTGATAAAACAGCGGATATCGCTCCTAGAGATTACGTTTCGGGTATGAGGGTATCTCCGGGTAATCTAGTGAGAAATACGACGAGCGGTATTACATATAGGTTCGAAGGAACGGCTGGAGCTATAACAGCGGCACCAGCATTGTCCCCGAATTGGCGGCCTACAACCGGACCGGCTATTTGTGTGTTGAAGGAGGGCGGAGGGGGAGCATCCACAATCGTAAGTGGTGGCGCATTCTCGGGCACATATGCAACGCATGGTGGAGCATTCGGAGGCGTATATCTAATGCACCGTCAATTAACGGTCGTTGCCATCAATACGGATTCAGCGTATACGACGTCCTTGGGCTTAATAACTATTCCTCGTACGGGCGTATATCGACTTGGCGGATTCGCGAATTTCTTGATAAGAAATGACAGTCCGGGCGAAAAAATAATCAGAATTTCGTACGACAAAGACGGGATACATAGTAACGAACTTTTTGAATGCATGGCTGGCGGATCAACGGTTGGCAGCAGAATATCGCTCGTATTACCAACCGTCGCCATATTTTTCAACGCCAACGATAAGCTCGGTATGAGGGTATATTCTGTCATATCCGGAAACAGGCAAACAGCCGGTCGCCTTCTTCTCATGGGCGGAGCCGGATTGCAGGTCGAGTTTTTGTACTAGGTAGTCGTAGATACCTATCGTTCATATACGCACGATAGGTATCTGTAAGTCTCATTATTCTTCAACGTTATCTTTCTTCAATATACCACACTCATTTTCTGACCGTCCGATTGAAACCTCAGTAACTTGTCTGAAATCACCATTGCGTACGCTTCCGTATTAGCTGGCGGCGCCGTATTGAACGTGCCTTTGATCTGGATATCGACCACCGATGACTTCAGACGCTCGGATTGCTTGCTCACGTCAAACACCATAATCGGAAACAGATCTTTGAAATCCGAGGGTGTGATATTGCATTGCGTCATTAGTTCGTCCATTCCATAGTATTTTTCACTGAACGCGGCTGCTGCTCGGTACGCCCGCGCGAATTGTTGATTCGGAAATGATAGATTATAGTCGACAACTGGGTATCGGTCCTGGTTCATCATCACGAACATGTTCTTCAGATCGCAATGATTGAAAATGGATGGATTGCGTACTTGATCGCCGCTTTTGTCGGTTTGAAAACCCAAGATGATGTACCTAGGCTTCTCGGGTAATGTCTTGACGCTAAGTCTCCAGCTAAAATTAGTCGACTGTGCGACGGAGGTGGTATCGCATTGACGGGCTCTGTACGCAACTGGCAACGACGCTTTCGATTCGATCGTTTTGTACAATTGCATCTTCTCCATATCCGCGGGAATAACGTGAGGCATGAACCATGAGATTTTATCCAGCCTCACTTTCCCTGCAGTGTTCGCGACGGCGGCGAGTCTAAAAATTGCGTCATCATCGGCTTTACGAACCAGAGTTAGCGTATGTTTCACACCAAAAACAACCTTGTCGTAATCATCGCAAAATCCGAAAATATGCTTCAATGGAACTACAAAGCTGAAAGTACCTTTGGCATTTGGTTTTTGAATTATATACGCCTGTCTCACGGCGAAACCTTGATTATCCGCGATAGCAGCCGTCGCTCCGCTGTCCTTGTACCACAACTGATTCAATCCTTGAGCTAGTTGAAAATCATTCGGGTACTTGAGTAATCCGAGCATCGTCGTTGCTTGACCCGGGTGAAATAACGATTCAATTTCCTGATTCGACAGTGAATACGAAATTTGACTGAAAAGATGCATGAGCCCATTATTCGTAAGAGTTGCTTCATCGACATCAGCGTAGGAGGTGTTGTCCGCCTTCGTCAATCTACCCTCGAACAACAGGTAAGATTCTGCTGGATGACAAAATAAATCTTGAAGTTCGATGTTTATTCTAATCTCCCCGGAGGTGTTTAGATTCGCCCCCGATATCGGCTCATACTCGTACCATTCGTAACGTTCGACGCTTTCATCGCTCAATGGTTGTTCGGTAAATCTCAGAATATCAGATGATTGCATTTTTACTACTTTTTACTACGCGATAATATATTTTTTACGCGACCTTCATTCCGGCGCCGTTTAGCGAGCGTACTAAATCTTGTATCGATATGGCGTCGTTCTTCTTCAGACCATTCCCCATCATCAGATTATTAATATTCGAGATATTTGGGCTCGACCCGACGCCGCTCAGCCGCTCTAAAATTTGTATAGTTTCTGGCGTAATTTTCTTGGAGGTGGGAGTAGGAGTAGGGGCAGGAGTAAACAGTTTGGCCACTGCTTTGTCTACTAATCGTTTACCAGCGTCGATTGCGGTTGTTTTCCCAACATCGATGGCCTTTTTCCCAATTTCTTTCGCCACGTCTTTACTCGCGTTGAGAGCGGTCGTTGCTAATTGTTTGGCGGCGTTCGACGTTACTAGTCGTTTGAAAAATCCCGAAATTGTATCGAATATTCCCGATCCTCCGATAACGTATTGTTTTCTATACCTCCTTCTATTAATGACTTGCATTTTTTCTGCATTTTACAATGTCATCATTATATTTTTGTAAGCATCTTTACTCAGCACTTCCTGCCTCAATAACGCGTCGCACATCGCCACGATCTCGTTTCTCACGCCGGTATTGCCTGCTTTGAAGCTTTGAAATCGTAGTTCTAGCTGTTTCGCTAACACGTTTGGATCTTCGGAAATAACAATTACACCACCCACGCCTTTACCCACCGCATTACGAGTCCTCTTTTCCCATATCGGCTTGATAATTTCTCTATATTTGACGCTCGAAGATGCTTTCGGTTTGTTGGGATTTTTTGGCTGTCTGATAGCATCCGACGCGAGTAGAATCTCGGCGTAATCGTCTCTATCATTATTATCGTATATCGACGTGTTCGGCTGTTTCATCGTCAACAACTCCCAAAGCCCCGGTGTTCCGCTATACGTCTTATTTCCAACCGTCACATCGTCTCCTTGAATAAAAATCGGAGTATCGCCGATGTAGAATTGTCCATTTTTTGATCGTATTCCGAACGTCGTGTCTACGATTTTTCTATCGGAGGCGTATTGATGAAGGTACTTGGTGGCTACATCACCTAATTCTAAAGTTCTAATATCCTCAGTCGGATCGTCGCTATACGCTTCTATCGAGGGATACTGAGGAAATTGAATCTTCAACGAAGCGGGTAGCGTCTGTAGTGCGTTTGTAGTAGCTATCGAGTTTTCTTTGATGGCGGATAGTAAGACATTTTGCTCTTTGGAAATTGCGGATTGCGAATCGACGATAGGCTTGTACAGCTTGGTTAATTCTTGTTGCAGCCCCGAATCCCCCAATCTCTCCGATAAAAAGTTCTGTTGGATATTCTTCTTGGATTTCAGAAACTCTTCGACTATGAAATTTCTTTTCGCCGGGTCATCTATCTTTAGAAACGACATTTTTAATAAAAAATTTAATGTTTTTCGACATGTTTTTCTACATGTTTTTCGACGTGTTTTTCTACATGTTTTTCGACATGTGTAAAAACACAAGTTAGACGTATTTTCAGACATAGCGACATAGGTCTACATAGGTCTTCAAAACTCCACATAGGTCTTCAAAACTCTACAAGTCTACATGATTTCATACATGTTCACGTTAGTCGTCTTTCTCACAGATTCGGTATTTTTCTCAAACATGCTTTGAAAGGACTGCCTGACTTCTTCTCTTCCTCGGTCGATGAGAGATTGTTTCGTTTCCTCGTCCATCGCGGCCGCCGCAACTTTCGACTTACTTTTGATTTCTTCTTTCATGCCATTGAATTTTTCAATCTCACTTAGAATCAGAGAATATTCCTCGTCTGAAATGTGATCATCCACGAGTGCTTTTGAAATATGGTCGCTGATCGTGTTGAGCTTCGCATCAGCTAGCGTTTTGATCTTTTCATGCTTCTCCGCCTTCAGGGCGAGCTTTTTACAGATTCGGCTGCCAATTATACTCAATAGCCCCGCACCTAGCGCTGTCCCTTCCATAGCAATAGCGATGGGGGTTGCAATTATGGTAGCTAGTACGCCGATTCCCGAAATTCCGAGCCCCATCGTGACCACCATGAGGAAGCTGTCTACTACGCCGATTACGCTCACACTTCTATGGTACTTTTTACTCAACGTTGCTCTTTTGTCTCGTTCTTGCTCGATCTCCTTTTTGATTTCGCTAATCTTTTGAAGTCGATACGTTTGTGCGGACCCTGCGGCTATTTGTATTTCACCTTCTGGCGCAGAGGGCGTTATATTTGTTAGGTTTGGATAGAGTTTGATGCCTTCGTATTCCATTCTTTTATTTATTAGCAATATATATTTTTTTTACCGTTGATAATTTACACAGCATAGCGAATCTCCTTCATTTATTGTTACTGCCGAATCGGAGTTGTTTTGAATGGAAACTATGATATCATCAATCACATCTTCTGAAATCACTCCGTCTAGTAGGCTGCATCGTCGTTCTTTGATAGCCTGTCTGAGGGAAACGAGACAAAGACCGGCCGCCATTTCTACACCGAGTCCAAGCCTTAGCGTATTTGCCGCCTTTGGTTGTATCGTGATATCATTTTGCGCAAAAATCTCCCATCGCAGTCCTCCTAGTTGTCTTACTGGAGTGCGAGTAACACCGCTCGTAATCTTCCAAAAGACTGAAACGGGCTGCGTTCTAACCTCTACCGGTCTAGTTGGTTTAGTTCCAAATTTGTGTATTGGTCTCGACATTTTACATATGATAATTTATAATATCATGCCGAGAATCGGAATGTTTCGAAACGGCGAGTTGGGGCCGAGCAAAAGTCCTTCGCCACTCACATAGCCCGACCCTGTTTTCATGTAAAGCCCGGATCCCATTATCGATGCGCCTTTTTGCCACGGAGACAAGTACAAACCGGATCCGGCCGCTCTTATTTTGCACGCTATGTCACCTTTCTTGACATACATTACACCCGAACCGCTGATTTTATCGACAAGTTTCGATCCAGCCGCAGCACCTAACCCACCTAATGCGCCCTGTGCTAAACTAGGCAGTACGCTACCAAGAAGGAACCGTCCCGCCGTCGCTAGAAACGGAAGTATAGCGCCTATGAATCCACCTTCGACTTTCTTGTTGTTCTCCAATTGCGTTTTACTCATTTTAATAATCATGCCAGTTCCTTTTTGGTAGGCTGCTGCCATTTTATTGATTTGCGCCTGGGTGAGAGCCAAAACGTGTTCGCCATTCAAATCATCGTGCGATAGTTTGATACTCACGCCGCTCCCCGCTTGAAGTGATCTTTTAATTTTGTCTTGTTGCGCTTCTGAAATATTAACTTTTACGCCCGTGTAACGATTCATTTTATTAATAAATTACAAAAACTTTCAAACTTCCCTGATGTGAAATCGAATCGCTAATTCCTCACCCCGAAGATTTAGTAGGTTCCCGTGTTGGTCTGTGAGCCTCGTTTCCATCGTTGAAATTGTAGACAGCAAAATCGGGAGATATATCAAATTATGCGGCACTTCGATAATCTTGTAACCGGGGCCTACGTTTGGGAAAAAAGAATATATCACGTTTTCCGATGTTCCGTTAGTGTACGAAGACCCGATAATGTCGCTGGTCACTCTCAGGCTGCTTACACTCATTATATTTACCAAGTCCTCCGATTCGTTGTATCCGCCCGAATAGATCCATCTGTTGAAACCTAGAACCTTTCCAATCGAATTCTTTGGCGTAAAGTCAACCATATAATCTGCTTCTATATTCACCACAGACCTCAGAGTATTGGTGTTTGGCGCTATTGAGATACAGTAATTTCCATTTACTCCATCGAAATGCCCATTCCCCTTCATGACTCTCTGTATATATTCGTTGATATCCGTTATTTCATAGCAACCCTCTGGAACTGCAATGTTTACCCAATCTGTGCTGGAATTCGGCGAATACCTGAAGCCGTTGTTTGTCGCATCGATATTAGGAAAAGAATAGTACGTCTCGAGGGCAACTAAGGCCATTTCATATTTCTTATTCTTCTCCAGTTCGAGTAGCGGATTAAACTTCGTTCTGATTCGCGTGCTCTTTTCGCTGAGAAAAATGGAAAATGATGTTTTTGGTTCCGTGTTGCAGGCCGTCTTTTCCGTGTTTTCCGATATCTGTTTGAGAAGCGATGATTCCATTTTTACTATACAATACAATTTTACAATGGCGGATCCTCGATTATATAAAATTCGTCGAGCCCGCATCGGTATTTGCCATTGTACTTATCGCTAGTCAGGTCTAAAACCACGAAACCATGAGGCCGTTCCCATACTGTTTTGCATAGTTTTCGAAACTCATCTTTCGACATGTCTGTACTCACGTGATCGTTGTAAATATGATTACAATTTTTCAGGTCTTGTTTGAACAGGCAAATAAAGTTCGCATTTTCTCTGATTGTTTGGCGCGGTAATTTGAAATAATTCTGGGCGAGGTAAAAACAATCTACATTACTATGCCTGCCCCGATTATAATACGTTTCACATTTGTTTTGTCGTTCCAATTGAAGATCGTCAAAAATCATCAGGTTCTTCTTTTCGGAGCTCAGATCTCTCGGGTCTGGCACATCGTCGGCGCTCTCAAAGAACTTGGCAATTATATCGGATTTAGCTTCCGAGGTTTTTGCTAGTTCTTCCATTACAAGGTCTGGCGACGCATTTAGTCCCACGATTTCATCTCGGTGCTCGAACAGCCAAACGATCGCTTCTTTCGGTAATTTTTCTTCGTATGCTTTTTTAATAATACGATATTCCGGCTGAAACAGAGAAGTACCGAATACCTGCAAGTTATTATAATCCAACCAGTCCGGCCTGAGTAAAAGATTGAGAAGAAGCGTTGTTTTTCCACACGCCGATTTCCCAACTATCAAACCGCGTATGCTTTTGGGCAGCAGCGGATTATTGAATCTTTTCGAGAGCGCAGTGCCCCAACTCAGATCATTAATCTCCATTTTTAAAATATATATTATTAAAAAACGAAATGTATTGCGTAAAATGTAAAAAACAGACCCAGACGACAGATGTGCAGAACGCCGTGGCTAATAATGGGAGATCGATGCTCAGAGGTGTTTGCGTCGTATGCGGGAAAACAAAAACTCAATTCGTGAAGGCGCCCGCTGTTGCGCAAGGCGGAGATCTAGTAGGTTCATTGAACGCTGCCACTAGCAACATTAAATTACCTTGGGCTAAATTTCCAGGTGAATTACATTTGCCGGGCCATCAGTTTACTGGCCCCGGTACTAGGCTAGATTTGCGTTTGAACCCCAACGAAACCCCCAAAGATTGGAGCAAACCTATAAACAGGGTAGATAGCGCGGCATATATTCACGACCTGGCATACAATCAACACACTGATACGGCTTCTAGGAATGTCGCTGATAGAGCAATGATAAACCAGCTGAATAATATACCTAATCCAAGCGTGCGGGAACGAATAGAGAGGGCGATAGTCAAACCTATTTTGTCCGCTAAAACGAGTCTCGGGCTAGGTTTAAAAAAAGCCCAGAATTACAGCAGGACCTGAAATGGACTAATCAATTAGCGAATGAATTACACAAACCAGTAGTGAGAAATTTTAGGACGAGGCGGGTCCGTGTTGGCGGGATTGACCAGATTTGGGCGGCTGATCTAATCGACATGCAAGCCTTCGCCAGAGATAATGATGGCGTGAAGTATCTATTGACCGTCATAGATGTATTTTCCAAGTACGGATGGATCGTTCCATTACATGACAAGAGCGGGAAGTCTACAGCTGATGGTTTCGTGAAGATACTCGGGGGCGGTCGACAGCCAGTCAAAGTTTGGTGCGACAAAGGGAAAGAATTTTATAATAACAATGTGAAGAATTTAGTCGAGTTGTATTCTACCGAGAACGAGGGCAAAAGTTGCATCGTAGAAAGATGGGTGCGTACGATGAAAGAGAAGATGTTCAAATACTTTACGGCTAATTCAACGAGAAGATATATCGATGTATTAGATGAGATGGTTAGTAATTATAATGACACGAGACATTCTTCGATCAAAATGACCCCCGCGAAGGCTAGTATGAAAGTGAACGAAAAGACTGTATTTATGAATTTATACGGCGATGAGATTTCAGAACCTATTATGCCGAAGTTTTCAATCGGCGATCGAGTCAGAATAACTAGAAAGAAGAATATTTTTGAAAAGGGTTATACGACTAGATGGGTGGAGGAGGTTTTTGTAGTATCTCAGGTTCAATACACAGATCCGCCAACTTACAAGATTACTGATTCTGCGGGTGAGGAAATACAAGGCTCTTTTTACGACCAGGAGCTACAGAAAACAACTCAAGAAATATTTAGAATCGAAAAAGTGATTAGGAAACGCGGGAAGAAATGTCTCGTGAAGTGGTTGGGCTACCCAGACTCGTTCAACTCGTGGATTGATACTGAAGACTTGGCGACATTGTGAGACGATTATAAACCAACGGTGTAAAATCGTTTGCGATATTGTAATCCCGTATCTACGTCGTAGTCCACTCACGCCCTTGCATCACACAGGCATGAGTCGCCATTGCATTGACAATTAACGACGATGATCTCGTTGTCGATCAAACTAACATCACACGGGAGTGAGTTGCCATTGCGCCGACGACGAACGACGGTAATCGTGCATGGACGCTGTTGTCGATCCGGACGTGGATACTTGCATGGGCATTCATCGTCGTAGCATTCGCGGTTGTGGGCGTCAATTACAACAATCAACTCCGATCTCCGCAGTCTTGTTGTATAATGAACCAAGCCGAGCTGCCTGGCGATTTTTCGTAATTCAGTTTTAGTTTTATTCGGGTAGACCATTTTTATTGGAATATCTTGTCTTTAAGCCGAGTTGGATATTCCATGAATTTGAAAAAGTAAGGCTAGTATTGGTCAAACTGCGCAGGCACTCAATTTTTAAGGCTGTATAGGTCAAATGGGCGAAACTGAAGGCTGTACTGGTCAGATTGGACGAAAGTCAAGGCTATACTGGTCGAATGTCCGAGCTTGCTACATTCTGTTCTACTCCTGAAAAATAAAATATGGTGAGAACCAAACACGTATACGGCCTATATATATTCAACAGTAAAGAGTCTCTACTGAACAGAAGAGACTCATTACATGATCATCCACCTCTGACTCTTGACCTAAAAGACATCCACCTTGACATCATACTCTGTAGATCTACCTCTAATCCCCTTGAAGCCGGACTCGGATAACCTTAATTCGAATGCTATACTCTTTGGACAACCCTTCTGACTCGACGCAGGGCCGGCTCCATGCGATTGACTTTCGAGTGGTGCCTTAGAAGTTTGGGGATTGCGATTACGATTACAAGAAGAAAGACAGAAGAGTCAGTGTATAAGATAAAAGGAAGAAGACAGGCAAACGTGCATATAATTTTACTTAGGGCTCAAAGTGTGCCTCCATGCAGACTCTTATTTTCAAATCTCAACACCGTCCTGCCACCTATATTGGGCCAGCACAACACGAAATGATAAGTTGCTGCTCCAGGCACTCATATTTTTATTTTTACACTTCAAGCATTGGGAAAATCATACTATATACCTTCTGGAGTAAGGACATTTCGAAATTTTCTGGCAGTGAAGTTCCGTTTCCTGCGCAGATTTCGTCGAGGACCTTCTTCGCCTTCTCGTTCTTCTCTTTCACCGCCAGCCACCTCGGCGACTCAGGGATGAAACTGGCACACAGACACAGTTACACATGCTGCTATTGTTCAATAAGGCACAGTCTGCACAGACACAATTGAATAGAACAGAATAGAATAAAACGAAATAGAATATAACAGAATGATAAAGAGAATATAGCAGAATGATAACGTTTGATATATTATCTATCTATTATAGCCAGATATAGCAAAAAGCAAAAATAACTAGGGTGAAATAAGCCAAGGTAAGTTAAAGCTGGAGGAAGAGATATGGCGAATTCAATTCTCTAGTTGCTAGCATAGGATTGACTCCTCAGTGTTTTACAGACTTCTTAAAACCAGGTCTTTTTAACGTGCAGTTGTACACAAAACGTGCAGTTCTAAATGAATTTATGCAGATGTATAGGCCTATAAGCACTTTTCTGCAATTAAAACTAAAAAAAGGATCATTGTCCTCCGACTGGAAGTAATTTACCATGGAGGATGGGAAAGGAAAGGGGTTGCGCAGCTAAAAAATTCTTTAAAAACAGCCCTGCTTAAAACTTTTTGTTTCGCCTAAGTTGGACTGGGAGCGCCTCTGAGTGGATTTCTTGAAGGGGCGCTATATAAATTCTTGAAACGAATGAATAAATGAATGTATTTTATTGTGAACTAGGCAGTTAACTTACAGTGCGAGAGAGAAGAAGATGAGAGCGGGTCCTCCGTGCGATGCCACTTGATACTTGATGTCGTGTCTAACGGCGTATGAGATGGGTGCTTGAAGGATGAATCCGACACTGAATGCCATCTGCACTCCAACACCACACGCTGTGCGAAAGCGCGGCCCGACGAATTCCGCCACTAGAACAAGGACAAGAACAAACCAAGGCTGTTTTAAGGAATTTTTAGAACTGCACATTGTAAAGCGATCTAGAAAAGGATCTGTTGCTATTTTTACGATGATGAAACAGTTGTCACTTTAACCGGCAATCATAAACTGAACAGCTCTGTTGTCCTTATTTATTAGGCCTACTCAACAGCTGATTCATAAATTAAACTTTAAAAGCTTTTTGTCTATACTACAAAATAAAAACTACACTTGTTCTACCTACATAATTGCAATCAGACTTATGATTAGTGTAATGACTTCTATGGCTAATGATCCGCTACCGGTAATCTAATATAGTATGACTTACATAGCGCCGTTAGCACTAATCGTAATCCATATTGATGATCGCTTCGTGTATGAACACTCAGAAATTGTAGCCCGTTGTAGAAAGCATATTAGATTCTGAACGGTCAGATGGATGATACGTCAGCGCTCCTGAATAAGCTAATGCCCTTAAGGCCCATAGTTCTCTAGCGCACTCTACAAGTCTGGAATTTACGATTACGATTACAAGAGTAGGCTAAGCAGGTTGGAAAAGATGAAGCCTATAGGTTTAGTTTAGACGTGAGGGACCAGACAACGAGAAAGATACGGATAATTCTACGGCGGAAAATAATATGACATGCTGGAATAAAAACATATTATTATGCCTAAACGGCTCGAGCATTCAGTAGGCTACTGACAAGCATGCCAAGAAGAGACACCGCGGAGACACATCAGAGGATCGAGAGAGTATTGGAAAGAGGTGAGGCCATTGTAGTTTCAGATCTAAAGGCGCTATATGATCTGCAAATATTTTGTTGTTTAATATGCACGCGTGATGAATAATTCAGTGTCTTGGCGTCATTATTACTGTTAAAGCTGCGATGACGTCACAATAACTTCCGCCGTTTCAACTAGAGGATTTCGGAGGAAGCCAGGTTATTTATGAAAACAAACGCCAACAAACGTTCGATAGATCTTCATTAGGGTAGTCCCAAAATCACGAATTCACGGAAATCACGGAAACCGTGAATTCCGCCGTTTGCCGTGATTTCCGTGAATTTTGCCTTTTTCCGTGATTTTCCGTGATTTTTTACATTTTCAGCACTTTTTTTATAAAAACAGGTCAAAAATGGCGCCCACGACCAAAAACAGCGCGGAACCATTAAATTCATTTAAGATTTTCTGTGCGGAACCATTAAATTAATGTATGAGTTTCTGTTTTGGGAGTGAATTACGTCGCTGACAAGTGAATATTCATTCATAAATACTCGTTTCTGCTAAATTTCAAAATAAAAATAGACTTAATACAGAAATTGTGACTGAAAAAATTTCGCGGCACCGTGAATCACGGTGCCGTGAATTTTCGGATTTTTGCAAAAGTAGGCCGTGATTTTTTCACTTTTTGACCGTGATTTTTGGACTACCCTAATCTTCATCAATTCAATTTAAGACTACTATGACGTCACAATAACTGGAGGAGGGACTAGGCGCCATAAAGGATTACGGAAAGTCTCTTGTTGAAGAATTGCAAATGTCGTCATAATAAGACAGCGACGTTACAGCGATGGATTTAACATTTTAAACAAACCCGAATGAACTGCACGCTTTTAGTACGATTAACCCAGAGGCTACCATATACGATAAGAGGTAGGCCTATAGGTCTAAGTTTTTGAACTTTACGGTTGATTTTGTTGGCTTGTGCCTAGAATGAAGATTTCGCTTGCCGAGCGATTCGATTCTGAAATTTTGTTCTCGCTATCCAGTGTTTCGATTAACGTGCAAAAATTGTAGGCCTAAGGATTACCTCTAAGCATAAGAAGTAGACTGAGTTAGACTAGATTAGATTAGATTAGATTAGATTAGATCCGATTAGATTAGGGCGTAATTGCAGCATCGAGGAATTAGCATAATAGTAATGCAGTATATTCAAAAAGTATCTAATGACACTAACCCTAATCCGAACCGATCCTCACGACGTCTAATCTGACCCTAATTAACCGACACTCACGGTCTTCGATGCTGCAATTATGCCTTAATCTAATCTGCAATTACGCCTAGATTAGATTAGTATTAGTTAGTATGTATACTGACGTAGAACGTATGCATCGAGGAAGCATCCTGACGTTCCTATTCCGATGATGAATCTTCCGATGCAGAGCATTGGATAATTGACAGCAAAGAAACCAATACCATATCCAACGATTCGAATTAACATGAAGATCATCAGCGTCAGCTTACGACCAATTCTGTACGAACATATTCAACACATACATCATCAATGTATGTGTGTATGGATGTATGTGTGTGTGTATGTATGTATGTATGTATGTATGTATGTATGTATGTATGTATGTATGTATGTATGTATGTATGTATGTATGTATGTATGTATGTATGTATGTATGTATGTATGTATGTATGTATGTATGTATGTATGTATGTATGTATGTATGTATGTATGTATGTATGTATGTATGTATGTATGTATGTATGTATGTATGTATGTATGTATGTATGTATGTATGTATGTATGTATGTATGTATGTATGTATGTATGTATGTATGTATGTATGTGTGTATGTATGTATGTATGTATGTATGTATGTATGTATGTATGTATGTATGTATGTATGTATGTATGTATGTATGTATGTATGTATGTATGTATGTATGTTTGTAGGTGTGTATGTATGTATGACATTGTATGTATGTATGTATGTATGTATGTATGTATGTATGTATGTATGTATGTATGTATGTATGTATGTACAGGGTGCGCCAAAAAAAAAGACCCCCCCTAAGATTTTTGTCAATATCTTGACCAAAAGTAAGAATTTTGAGATGAAATTTTACTGTCTTAAAGACAATTCATATTTACACATGATGGCCAGATTTCATCAAAATATTTCAAACAGAACAAAAATTATGCCACTTTTAGGGAGGTCACCCACCGTTTTTTGACGATTCAAAAACGCGACGCAACAAAAAGTAATAAAAATTCAATCTAATTATTCTGGCCAATATCTTGGCCAAAAGTAAGAATATCGTAATGAAATTTTACAGGCTTAAAGACAATTCATATCTACATATGATGGTCAGATTTCATCAAAATATTTCCAAAACAACAAAAGTTATACCACTTTTAGTAAGGCCACCCCCTAATTTTTGACAATTCAAAAACGTAACGCAGCAAAAACACGATTTTATTAAGTCTCATCTCAAATAATTATTATAAAATAGCCTTGATATTGACAGATGATCCTTATTATTACTATTTTAAAAAAATAAACAGGGTACCAGCGTAGCTGCACGTCACTGAGTAGTCACTTTGCAAGATGACAATCAAATTCCTAAAATAAGAAGTAACAAGGAATCTGTCAGATAGTCAACAGGTCCATCAAGAACTCTGCATAGAGACTCAAAATAAGTTTTGGCACGGGTGGTGGGCACATTGAACACAAGTTGTGAAGCACTACCAAGTTCATTTGACAACAGTTATTTGTGATGAGACTTAAAAATCGTGTTTTGTCACTTTTTGTTGCGTTTCGTTTTTGAAACGTCAAAAAACGGTGGGTGGTCTCACTAAAAGTGGCATAACTTTTGTTCAGTTTTAAATATTGTGATGAAATCCGGCCACCATGTGTAGATATGAATTGTCTATAAGACTGTAAAAAATTTTATTTTTGGCCAAGATATTCGCAAAAAAACCTTTAAAAACTGCGTTTCGATTTTGAAACGTCAAAAAACGGGGGGTGACCTCCCTAAAAGTAGCATAACTTTTGTTCTGTTTGAAATATTTTGATAAAATATGGCCATCATATGTAAATATAAATTGTCTATAAGCCTGTAAAATCTCATTCGAAAATTCTTAATTTTGGCCAAGATATTGGCAAAAAACCTAGGGGGGGGTCTTTTTTTTGGCGCACCCTGTATGTATGTATGTATGTATGTATGTATGTATGTATGTATGTATGTATGTATGTATGTATGTATGTTTGTAGGTGTGTATGTATGTATGACATTGTATGTATGTATGTATGTATGTATGTATGTATGTATGTATGTATGTATGTATGTATGTATGTATGTATGTATGTATGTATGTATGTATGTATGTATGTATGTATGTATGTATGTATGTATGTATGTATGTATGTATGTATGTATGTATGTATGTATGTATGTATGTATGTATGTATGTATGTATGTATGTATGTATGTATGTATGCATGTTTGTAGGTGTGTATGTATGTATGACATTGTATGTATGTATGTATGTATGTATGTATGTATGTATGTATGTATGTATGTATGTATGTATGTATGTATGTATGTATGTATGTATGTATGTATGTATGTATGTATGTATGTATGTATGTATGTATGTATGCGTGTGTGTATGTATGTATGTATGTATGTATGTATGTATGTATGTATGTATGTATGCATGTTTGTAGGTGTGTATGTATGACATTGTATGTATGTATGTATGTATGTATGTATGTATGTATGTATGTATGTATGTATGTATGTATGTATGTATGTATGTATGTATGTATGTATGTATGTATGTATGTATTTATGTATTTATGTATGTATGTATATATGTATGTATGTATGTATGTATGTATGTATGTATGCGTGTGTGTATGTATGTGTGTATGAGTGTACTGTACATATATGTAGGCCTATGTGTGTAAATATGCAGTATTTAGCATTATTATACCATTGAAGGTCACCAGTTTACGGACAGTTTTCGACAGTTCTTGCCAAAGGCACCCTTTAATTTTTAGGAACTTAACGATTGACCTCACAAGGTTGTCGATTGCAGTTGCTCTATAAATTATATTATGCTATAATAATTTGAAGGCTTTGAACACTATAGAAACATTGAGGAGTTTATCTAGCTCATTTAAAGAAGATCATTGAAGTATTACTTGTCCGAGATTGCGCCTGATGACGACACTCCAAGTAGGACTCCGAACATATAGATCGTCGTCACGAGTTGATTGAGGTAGGCCGTATCACAGACGAGATCGAACTGAAAATAATAATAGGCCTAATAATAGTTAGCATTGTGCAAATCAGCATACACGACCAGCGTGATTAGGTCGTGTTATTGATGAGGCGTATCATCGATAAAAAATAATATAGGCCTAAAGATTAGAAAGATGACAATTATGATGAACTATAGACAACAAGGATGATAAGTCATTATTATCAAAGTGCCATTTCACAGCAAATCGATTGTGTTGAACTTACTTCTTAGATTTGCACGAATTATTATGAACTTGTTATGAGGCCAAGCCTTAAGTGTCACTTCTTAAAATAATATATACACAATTACACATACATACATATCATATAATTATAACAGTATCGGACTATAAAGGAAAATGTATGGGTATGTGCATTTGTATGTTTGGTCAGAATGCACATCCACAGTTTCGCACCTATTCACCTGAAATCTTGCAGCTAGACAGAGGGCAACAGGACTACCCAGTAGAGGGACTGGCGCATCCCACACCAGAGGGAGCGTAGTTGATTTTTACTATTTCCACACCTTCGTCACAGTTTCGTGGTTATTCACCTTGAATATCTTGCAGCTGTAGACAGAGTGCCACCAGGATCACCCCGCTCTTCCAAGCACCCACCCCGCCCAGCCCCGCGGTGGGTGCTTCATGAGGACGGGGAGTGATGGAACTTTGTCTAGCTGTAAAGGATTTCAGGGCGGCGTGCTCCTGCATGGTTGTCCTCTGTCTAGCTGTAAGGTTTCAAGTGAATAGGACAATATGCAATAATGACCCACGAGTCATTTAGGTCAAGGTCAAGGTCAAGGTCAAAGGATAATTAGGTCAAGTACTACCCACAAGTCATTTAGGTCAGGGTCAAGATAATCAGGTCAAGTACTGACCCTGCTGACGATGGTTGAAACGAAAGTCGTCTGGTCGTAGAGCCACTCATCGCATGGAATCGTTCCCGTGTCGTTTGGCATCATCGTCGTTCGATTCCAGGTGGTGAGGTATTCATACGACATGTTTCCGTAGTTGAGATCGTACATCCTACACTGGTCATAGGTCGACGGGTCGCTGGGGTCGTCCCACGGAATGGCAATGGACCGCTGTTGCTCGTAGGAGAGGTTGGCCAGTTCGGGGACCTTGCACCAGTGCGGCATCTCTGCTCCGACGAAGTTCATCGTGATCGATTCGACGGTGAAGATGCAGAAGAAGAGGAGCGTGATGGTGATGCACAGCTGGTAGACGCCCATGTGACCCATGTAGTCGTACAACTCCTCGAACTTCATCTTCAACGATTCTTCTATCTATATCTAATCTATGTAATAACTAGACTCCGATGAACTGCTGGAGGTAGGGTGGAGCCAGGCGAATCTTCTACTCGCCGGATTCTGTCTGCGTCTATACAGAGAATGCAGTTAATACAATACAATACAGTTGTATTTGACACCTTGTGGAATGGTTAGATCTGCATAGTAAGCTCGTGGTCAGTGCCAAAGTAACAGGAGTGCCGATAATCCCAATTTGTCTGTAGGAGCTTCTGAGTAACTGATGAGCAAGTCGGTCAGACGGATGTGATCCAGCTGAAACCCCCAAAAGATCAAGGACCACTTCCGGTTGTTCTCTGCTCGGCCACGGTGAGCAGCTGCAGTCGACGGCGAAAGTCTTTCGTTAAACACCCGCACATCCAACGGTTCCTCCGTCAAGGAAGCTGCGAAGGTTTCAAGGTCACTAGACGACCTTGATCCTCTCACCGGTTCAACAAGTGTGTCTTCTCTGTAGTCACAAAGCTATCTTCTCGTTTCAGAATCGATCATCGACCCATGCATCAGAAATCCTCCTCTCGACGTTGAAGAAGCTGTCTAAAGTCTACTTATCACGTCGTCCCTAAAACGAGACACACGAATTAATGTGAGGCTTTAAGATAATGCGTTAAAGACATCGCGTTCCCTTTGAGCTGCCAAGGTCTCTTCTGTGGAACTCCGAGGAGTTTATAGCAAGACATTAATTATTGATCGTAATCGCAAACTCAAAATCTCTGAAGATCTATATCTGATACGGTAGGCAGGCATTTTGATCACCACAGTTGCTGTTCCCTCCAGTTCCTCGTGCAAGCAACTGCTATGGTCAATCAATCAATCAATCAATCAATCGGGCAGTCAGTCAATCAATCAATCAATCAATCAATCAATCAATCAATCATCAATCAATCATCAATCAATCAATCATCAACCAATCATCAATCAATCAGTTTATCATCAATTATCAATCAATCATCAATCATCAATCAGAATTTATATAGCGCCCCGTCAAGATCTCTACTCACAGGCGCTGCCGCCCAGGCCAAGCGGCAAAAGCAGTCTTCAACAGTTGGTTACGACCGAGGACAGTTTTGGAAGGTGTAGGCCTACTGTGTAGTGTAGTCAAGTGAAAAAGTCCGTTCCAAGCTGTTGGACCAATAATTATTGGTCTCAAAAGGAACCAACAGAGTATGGCCTATGAGGCCCTATGATGTCACGCTAATTTCCGCGCGTTTGTTATTACAGACGAGTCGAGACGACAACTTGAATGGCCGAACCGGTACGGTAGGCTATTAGTTTGAAATTTGAATCTTGCGTAAGATAGAAAACGATTTGTGAGGCTATGCTAATGGCATTAGCATTAGCATAGCCTCACAAGTCTTTTTATTGAAACTACGAAGAATAAAATCAGGGTTTGAACTGTCAAAATTTAACTATGGGTTTTTAAACGTTTCGGATGTCCAGAATCCCGGCAAGGATTTCTTACGTAGCCTAGGGGAGAATGTCCAGCATTGGGACAAATTTTACATTTTATGGCATACAATCTGTGTTATTTGTAGTACATGTATATTGTTGATATAGTCCGAAACAGCAATGTTTCATGAACCTAAAATGATTTTATTGCATTTTTATCACAAAAATAAACCTCCAAAAGTTAGAATTTTCCGTTGTCAAAAAATTTGTCCCAATTCAGGCCATAGCGTCCTGCATTGGGACAACGCATGTGGAGCATTGGGACACACAATAAATATGGTTCTAATCATATCTAATAGAGTACAATATATCATATTCCAGTTGACAATATCTAAACGAGTGACTAGAGTTGATTAAACAATAATATTATCAAAATTTTTATCAATACGAGCAAGCTTCCGTTGACCCTGTCAATCATAATAAAAATTGGACTTACTGGTCAATTTCAAGTAAGTGCAATGTATCATATCTTTACCCATCCTGATAGCATTCTGTTTAACACAATATACAGTAAAACCGTTTAAGTTTAATTTCTTATGATGAATTTCATGCATTGAGATTGTCCCAATGCAGGCCATCAGCACATGTCCCAATGCAGGCCATCTATGGCTATTTCTTTACTTTTCAACTATTAAAATATGTACGCTGTAAATTACGTCAACATTTCACCGAATGCTTTGCAGTATACTTACCTAAATAGTTAACTGAAATTTCAGGCTAAATCTGCACTAAACATTTAATGCACTGGTTGAGAATGCGTGGGTGAAAATTTACTTTCTTTACCTGAAAATGAAAATTTGCAATATTTTTGTGAAACACGTTCTTCTTCGTGGCATAAGACGCGTGATCACTCGCAACGTCAAAAACGTTCGTTTGGTGGCGCCACACGATTTTATAAATACGCAGAAGGTTATGAAACCACACTGTCCCAAATCAGGACCTGTCCCAAAACTGGACATTCTCCCCTACTTATGATCCCGGTGCACGTGACAAAAAACTGTGTTGATTGCATGTGCAAAATCGATCATTAGTTGTGTGTCAACAAAATCGAGCGTTGAAGAATAGAATGGATAACCCTTGAGTTTTATTTTCAGAAGATTTAGAGCTAGAGCAAAAAAATTATTACGACTTAACAAATGTTCAGTGGTCGCGTAACAAGTGCGATTAAGACATTAAAACAAGCAAACTAAACAAGTGAAAGACTACGCTCATTAGTGTAATTGTAATCGTGATGGTAATTTCAAATTTATATAACGCCACTTTAGGAGAATCTCCATCAGAGGAGCTCCCGACCTGACGCAAAAACTGCGCAATTGAACAAAATGGTTTTCAAACGTTTGCGGAAAAGACGCACGGAGAGTAGGCCTAGGCTGATGGATTCATTTGGCAGGTTCCTATAGGAAGCATAGTGGGCAACGCAGTGGAATCTCTAAATGACTGGGTCAAAAGATTTTTACTACAACAAACTAAATTTATTTTACTACAACAAACAAACTTTATTTTACTACAACAAACAAACTTTATTTTACTACAACAAACAAACTTTATTTTACTACAACAAACAAACTTTATTTTACTACAACAAACAAACTTTATTTTACTACAACAAATAAATTACCTTGAGGCCTTCGACAACTTGATCTGCCGCCACCAATCTTTTAAGAGCCGAGATTACTTTCGACCGATGCGAGAAGCGTTTTAAGCAGAGCAGACATCGACCTCTGGTCTAGCTGTGAGACACTGACTGACCTTAGTGTCAATACTTTCATAGTTCCCTCTCCCCTACCCTACTCCCTACTGAGGCAATCCCTGGCCATGCAGAGCACGAGGCCGAAGTTAGCGGCCGATATGCCGCACGCAAATCCTTTGCTATAGAGAGAATTGCCGAGAGTAAAGTTCTCTGCTATCCGCTAAGCGTGCTGAAGGTCCTAATTAATTAATCATTGTTAGTCCTTCGATTACACAATGATAATGATGCCTATCAGATCAGATACTACTGTTCATAGACCAAGCAATCAGAGGCCTGCCGCCATGGGCGGAAACCTGGGCGGAGACTTGGGGGAGGGGGGACGAACGAGTGGCCGAAGGAAAGACGCGATATTTTTTTGTCAGTCATCTGGCCGAAAAGTCAAGAAAATTTTCTATTTTCACCGCCAAAAAGTTGATGACCTTTTTTTAGTCATGACGCTCAACAATTGGGGGGGGGACAAAATGCATGGGCCGTCCCCCCCATCCCCCTAGGTTTCCGCCCATGCCTGCCGCTAACGATCATCCGAATTACTCAATAGACTTGGGTTTATTTGAATGTAGGAGAGGGTTACGGGTTCGATGCCAAAGAGAGACAGTCAGTCAGACAGACAGACAGACAGACAGACAGACAGACAGACAGACAGACAGACAGACAGACAGACAGACAGACAGACAGACAGACAGACAGACAGACAGACAGACAGACAGACAGACAGACAGACAGACAGACAGACAGACAGACAGACAGACAGACAGACAGACAGACAGACAGAGATTAGCAGTCTCTAAACTTACAGCTATCCCCGAGGCAGCCCTGGATATGAAGTGTCATATCATTGACATCATTCTCGGTGAAAAAAAGTCTTTTGGATTTTCTCGTCAAAAGGTCATAAATTATTATTCAATCTGTCTTCAGCGCTGGCCACCGTAGTGTCAGTAGCCTACGTGTAGAAGTAGCTTATAGCGGTCCAGGAAAAAGACCAGGATTAGGCTACTGTCTTTTAATGGTGCTAATTATTAATTAAATATATCTAAGTATCTAACCATAATAATAATATAGCTCTTGATCGATACATCTGGTACGAACAAGCTGTGGCCCCGAGATAAGCTCTAGAGTAGTATAGGCCTACAGAGTTTAAACTTGCAATATTTATGATTTGAAAGTTCAGTGAGAGCAAAATATTAGTTAATAATTAATCTCAGATATAAGGTCAGGCCGCAGTAGGCTACCCATAACGTCACAGGACAATTTATGTCATTTAACATAGCCTATAATTAGGCCCATTTGTCTGGTCTTTTCGTGCATTAGTTCCTGAGGGAGAGCTTTGGCCACAATAGTTGTCTGCAATACGTGGACTTTAACTCGAGCGATTAAATCAACGTTTGACAGCTCAATGTAGGTATACGAGCAATTCAGCGGCGGTCAATAAACAGGTCGACAATCAAGCGTCTAACTGTGAAAACGTTATCATATTTCAACGGTCTCGAACCGCAAAGAGCAGTAAGGCTCTAATAAGCGATTCGATATCAAGTGAGGTTATATACTTGTTGGCACAGAGCTGGTTCAAAAACCCGTTTCAAATGGTTCAAATTAGTAAGCATAATTATTATACCCAAAGCAGTCACGCGAGCAAGGACTGCAATGGCCAAAACTCTAGCTTTTGAATTCATTTGCCATAATTTATACACTTTGGAATCAGATCTCTTCATTGACAAGTTCTTTGCTATTATAACTGGTAAGCCTAGCGTAACACAATGCTGTATCAAAACCACTTTCTTTTCGTACTGGGAGAGCCTCCGACGGGTGTGAACTCAGAGCGGCGCTATATAAATCTCTTAATACAATGTAATACAATACAAGCCAATAGGATACAATAAATTATTCAAAACAATGTCGTGGTCCGTCAGTCAGTCAGTCAGCCAGGCAGCCGGTCGGTCGGTCGGTCGGTCGGTCGGTCGGTAGGTCGGTCGGTCGGTCGGTCAGTCAGTCAAAAAACTAATATACGGACCAATTATCTAAGTGGGCCAGAATTGTGGGCAATCGGATTCGTTTAGCAATAGGCCTACATTGAAAAGTCGCCATGTAAATTCACAGATGAATGAATGCACCAACTATTCGGCATCGTCGAATACAAATACTCGGTAGACCTACACATCTCAACTATCGTATCGATATCACTGTAGCAATGTGAACAATTCACACACATAATTATAATAATAGCCCTACCTGTTTTTAATGGTATGGACGACATCTGACCCAGTTCTGTCATAATATCCGATCACAGCAGCTTATATTATTATTATTTCGCAATGCATCTGTGTCATATCATCCAGACTTCAATGAATGAAATATCATACGATCGATAATAAAAAAATGTTAGCGATAGGCCTATAATATTATATGACATGGATATAAAATATAAAACAGGGCTTTTTTAACATGCAGTTGTACACAAAATGTGCAGTTCTAAATGGCTTTGTGCAGTTGTAAAAGCACTTCTGTGCAGCTAAAACTAGCAAAAAAGGGTCATTGTCCTCCGATTGAAAGTAATTTACCATAGAGGATGGGAAAGGAAAGAAGGGGTAGTGCAGTTATAAAAATTCCTTAAAAACAGCCTTGTTATAAAACAACCTGCGGAGAAACTGTGTTTGCATGTAGATATAATATTCCAGATGCAACAGATAGGCTAGTAATCGCCAAACCAACAACAGCCCCAAGAATCAATCAATCTTTCAATCAAATTGACCAATTAATCAATCAAATCAAATAATTAATCAAATCAAACCAATTAAATTCAAATCCATTAAAATCAATCAATCAATCAATAAATTATTCAATCAATCAATCGATCAATCAATTTTATAGTTATTAGCATAGAAATAACAGTTCCGATGATGTTAAGTATCAATAATTGATAAGTCTTGACACAATAATAATTGTTGAAGTTCTAATTTGGTTCGAGATCAGATCAGAATTGGATCGTTTGGATCAATCTGCCAAGATCGAATCTTTCGCTTCAGCTGATAGGTTGAGCTCAGCAGATTTATGTAGCTCGAGATTTCTGAATTCCAAGTCAAGGATTCGTCAGTCTTAACATATGAGGCAACATCATCGTCACCAACAATTATAATTATAATTATTATGGCGCAAAGTGACTGACACAGTCACACAGAAGACGCTGAGAGTTGCGTGCTAGTGGCAATTAAAACAATGCGTCATTGTATGGATGCAACCATCTCTGGCTCCGACATAATATTTATTATACACAAAATTTGTCTTCATTATCAGCCATGTCATCATCGTCATCGTCGTTGTCGTCGCCATCGTCGTCGTTGTCATCGTCATCATCGTCGTCGTGGTCATCATCATCATCATCATCATCATCATCATCATCATCATCATCATCATCATCATCATCATCATCATCATCATCATCATCATCATCATCATCATCATCATCATCACCACCACCACCACCACCACCACCACCACCACCACCACCACCACCACCACCAGAACCACCACCACCATCACCACCACCATCACCACCACCATCACCACCACCATCAGCACCACCATCAGCACCACCACCACCACCACCACCACCACCACCACCACCACAACCACCACCACCACCATCATCATCATCATCATCATCATCATCATCATCATCATCATCATCATCATCATCATCATCATCATCACAATCGTCATCAGCTGTCACATGAGCCTCCTAATCATCATGACTTTGTGTTATTCATTTAGGAAATTTACGTAGCACCTCTTCAAGAAGTCTACCCAGAGGCGCTCCCAGTCTAGCGAAGGCTAAACGCCTTGAGCAACTGGTAGAAAGCAACTGGTAGAAAGCAGGCAAGTTATTGCGAGGTAGCAAGTCCAGTGCAAGAGGAACCAATTTCAACAAGCATAGCAAATATAAATTATATAATGAATTTGTCATCATCGTCATCATTGATGATGACGATGATGGTTCTCTGCCCGAAGGCAGGTTCATTGGCTTTACGCCCTTGGGGTTGAAATGAGTGACGTGGTTTCCCGTTGCCTTCCCCACAGACAATGATGGGTAAGCAATTTGCCCAAGGTCGCTCCGCAGCAGCTTGTGCCACCACGTCCCATGCATGCTAGCCCGAGATATCTAAATCTCTGAATGTCAACTCCCAGCCCGGGGCTTGAACCGCAGTCCGTTGCAACCAACAGACGTACACCGCTCTCGCTTATCGGTGTAGCTAACTAGGCCATCATTACACAGACATTATAGCCTAATTTTTATGAGTAGCCTATTGCTCAAAATAAAAATTATAGACTTCTCTTTTGCTATCAATGAAGGATACGCGCAAGCCTGAGTATGGGAACCCCATCCTCCTGGCCAATTCCATCCAACTGTGTGACGTAAGCAACAGTTTCTTTGAAGAGATGGCGCTGTAGTCGGTCGTAAACTGTGAGCACCTGTTCAGTGGCAGCTGTCAAGAATTCCGATTCCGTCATATAAGATGGATTTCCACCTGGTTGGCTGATAAGGACAGACTCCATCTGGACATGAAAACACGACAGCATATGAACGAGTAGGGTCTGTACTTTATTTATTTATATTTATTTATCGCATTTGCTATTGGTGCTCCTTCAAGCTCTCTACTCAGATACGCTGCCGACACAGCATCGGAATTTTACGCCAAAGCAATTGTTAGTGAAGGTCTTGCTCAAGGTCCATATGCAGTGGCTTGAGGTGGATTCGAATATATATATATATATTTTATATTTATTTATTTATTTTAGAAATATATATTGCACCTCTTCAAGGTAGGCTACACAGAAGCGCTCCCGACCCAAATTTTTTTTTTCAAGAGTTTCAGTGCTGATGAGTCATTTTCTGGAGGTGCTATATAAATCTATGGGTACAATACGATAAAGAAATGAGTTGAAAAAGATGACATTACCTCCAGAAATCGCGGTTCACGATATTTCATGATCATGTGAATGACATAATCGGCCACAAGATCCGAAGCAATTCTGTTTTCACTGAAAGATGTGTAGCCAAGAACCAACGCATCGATATCATCCTCCTTGAAAACAAACACAACCAAACTGTTTACAATTATACTTACTCCAATTGTACCCATACGAAAATTTATGTTGCAACTTTTGGTAACCTCGGCAGCACTCGTGAATAAGCTGGTGCCCTGCACTTGGCTTTTGAGCAGCCATTCTAAGTTCATTCATTCAGAGCACTTATATAGCGCCCCTTCAAGGAACTACTCAGAGGCGCTCCCAGCCCAGCCACGACCACAGAAAAAAGACTTGAGAGACTTGTAGAACCCAGTCGGATGGACCACAAGTAGAGAGCGAAGCGTAACGGGGAGGTCGTTCCAGACAGTGGGTCCCACGACCGAGAAAGCACGGCGCTGCTTAAAAGCCAAGCGAGCCCGCGGGACAAGTTGACTTGTTAGTTGCTATTCTTAACGATACTGATATGACAAAGACGATTAGCTATGCCCTCCTTCTTTCTCCATGCTTGGGACTGGCACTGCCATGTAGCGCGCCATCTTCCACGCTGTTCGGTTTATAGTCACCACCTAGCGAGTGGAAGGTTGAGTTATGACTTTCAGGTTCAAGTTCCGCTCTTCAAACCATAGTTTTTGTATCACCCATAAATATTGGCATATTGGCAATATTGGTAATCAGTCAGTCAGTTAAACAATCAATCAAACAATCAGCCAGTCAGTCAAACAATCAATCAATCATTCAGTCAGTTAAACAATCAATCAAACAATCGATCAATCAGTCAGTTAAACAATCAATCAATCAATCAATCAATCATTCAGTCAGTTAAACAATCAATCAAACAATCAATCAATCAGTCAAACAATCAATCAATCAATCATTCAGTCAGTCAAACAATCAATCAATCATTAAGTCAGTCAATCAATCAAGCAATCAATCAGTCAGTCAATCAATCAATGAATTAATTAATCAATCATTCAGTCAGTTGAACAATCAATCAAACAAACAATCAATCAATCAATCAATCAGTCAATCAGTCAATCAATCAATCAATCAATCATTCAGTCAGTTAAACAATCAATCAAACAATCAATCAGTCAGTCAAACAATCAATCAATCAATCAGTCAGTCAATCAATCAATCATTCAGTCAGTTAGTCAGTCAAACCTCCAGGACCGTGGCTTCAGAGCGCAGTAAATATCATGAGGCAAATCTTTTTCAACGGTTGGCTCACCCCAAGAAACTGATAGATAATCTTAGCAAATGTTCTGAAGTCTTCAACAGTTCGCCACACAACTCCATCTGCCAAATCCTTTACCAGCAGCACGTATCTCAAGACCGATGCATCGAGATTGCCAACGAGAACATGGACAAGCACCCAGACGAGCTGAAACACACGCAGATACATAATCAAATCAAAAGATTATGAGATGTAATGTAAATCTTCCAGATACACAATCAAATCAACAGATTATGAAATGTAATGCAAATATTCTAAAATGTCTCAGCTCCACGCAAAAGCAATACATATAATTATGTGTAGCTTACAATGAAATTATCAGCCTTAAATAAAATAAATAAATATTGGCACAGGCAAATTTGAGGCACAACCAATAGAAACGTTAGGTATACAATGACTCACAAAACAACTTATGAACTTTTGGATTCAACAAAGAAGAAGAAAAAGACGAACAAGGAGGAGGAGGAGAATGGCGAGGACGAGAAGCAAGTGGTGAAAGAAGGAGCATGGAAAAGTAGAAGAAAAAATAGTACTTTATACCAGCTCCGAGGAAAACATGAATACCAAGTGTAAGCGAATTCAATTTCTCAGCCTTGACATATGAATTGAAGCAGTGCTAAAGAATAATTGCCAATGCTCAAATCTCAGTCAGTCAACCGTAGGTTGGTCTGATAAAGTTGAAGCTGTCACCTTTCTTGAGTTCTGATGCTCGATTATTGAGCTGAGGAAGTCGTGAGCAGCAAGAAATGCTGTACTCTGTTTGATGAATCGGTCCTCAAAGAAAATGTACAAACGATCCTGGAAATGAAAAGACGATAAGAAATTTTTACATTTTTATCGAAGCATTTGAAGATAGTCTGCAGGAAGGTAGGATTATACGTAAAATGTTGAAAGTAACGAATTAAACCGAGATCAAGAAGAAAAGCATAATTTTATTAGGACCTGTTAAACAATTCAACTAAACTTAGCCTACAATAAACTTCCAGTTGCACATCGGGCGAGTCGTTATATTGAAGCGCGCGCTATATAAATGCTTTAGATCAATCAATCAATCTGTCAGACAGTAAAACAATCAATAAATCATTCAGTTCGCCGTTCAATCAATAACTATCAGCAGATACTCCTATCATCCAAGTCCATTCATCAAAAGCTGCTCAGAGGCGCTAATGTACTTTCGCCACCCCCTCAGGCCCAATCAAAGCAAAATCAGAACAAATACCATACATAGTACCCCCCGCATATTATGCCTTTTGGCCTATCTCTTCCAACATTTCCTTGATCATTCCTTGAGACCCTGCATATGGACTGTGCAAGGGAATGTTTCCTACAAAATTCTGGGTAAAACGTGACCAAGCTGGTAGGGTCATAACAAGAAACATTTAAGCCTCAGCCTCAATCATTTCCTTTCACTGGAATAAAACGATTTCTCCTTCTGTTCACTGTACAATTCTTAGTACAAAGTATCTCGTTTCTTCCTTTGCTCTTCTCAAAACCTGCTCCTTCTCAAGAGGCCTTACACACTGGGAGCGCTTCTGAACGGTTCACCCAAATAGAGGTGCATCAGAAATGCTCAGATACAATGCAATGCAATACAATAAAATGAATAGATCGTAGCAGAACAGCACCAGAATGCAAAGACGGTCTTCATCATCAGAACAGGTGAGGTCGACATGTAAGAGACTGTCAACAAACTGATAAATGATGGAAACAGTTCGTTCCTGAAACAGAAACAATCAACAGAAACAATCATTCAGAAACAATCATTCAGAAACAATCATTCAGAAACAATCATTCAAAAACAATCATTCAAAAACAATCATTCAAAAACAATCATTCAGAAACAATCATTCAGAAACAATCATCCAGAAATCGTCATGAACCCATGAAGAACTTATTCGCTATGTGTGTATGAGCACCTGCTGTTATAGCGCCTCTTCAAGATTACCACCCAGAGGAGCAGACACTGCATCCGAGTTTCACGCTGAAGCGCATGAGCAACTGCGAGTAAAGGACATGCTCAGGGTCCGTGGCGACTTGAGGTGGATTCGAATCTGCAACCATCCAGCTCCAAGGCGTCAAACATACTCCTCCACCACAATCATTCAATCAATCATTCATTCATTCATTCATTCAATCAATCAATCAATCAATCAATCATTCATTCATTCAATCATTCAATCGTTCAATCAATCAATCAACCAATCATTCATTCAATAAATCATTCATTCAATCAATCAACCAATCATCATTCATTCACTCATTCTATGGACTAACATAGCACAACCTTCAAGAAATCAACTCAAGGGCACTCCCAGCCCAGCCACGGCAAAAGAAAAAAAACTTGTGTGATTTGTAAAACAATTTCTGATTAGACTGAATATAATGTCTACACTATCAAACACCTTACCGCACTCACAGAGGTCAGCAGAAAAAGATTCAATGCAACGCAAATCTTCGAAATTTCTCCGCATCACATGAAAGCCACATCAGTGAGACCAACGACGTATAAACTTCTAATTCACCGTCGCTATATCAAATCTAGTTAACAAAAAGCCATGACTGCTTCTTCCACTCCGGTGCCAGATCAAAATCCTTGGAGGTGGTCGAGACAATAGACTAACCATAGACAATGGTCTTTGTACACTTCTCTGTAAGTCTGTTCTCTGTCTGTAGTCTTCCCAAAGCCGATCAGTCGATCGAACCTTACATAGTAAACAAACAACAACAACAACATTAATAGAGAGCCTAGTCACACCGTATCAAACTGCCCAGCTCAAATATAGCATAACATACCATACCTTGACATAACATAACACAACATAACATACCATACTATGAACACAACATAACGCAACATAACCATACTACAACATAATACACCATAACAAGACAAAACATACCAAACCAAAACATAACATAACACACCATAACAAAACATAACATACCATAGCATAACACACCATAACATAATTTAACCATAGTGCATAACACTCCATAACAAAACACAACTCTATAACATAACAAACCATGACATAACACACCATAACCTAACCTAACATAACACACCATAACATAACACAATATACCATACCATACCATACCACAACACAACATGTTTTACTCCATAACCAACATATCATGCAGGTCATAATTACATTATTCTTCAGATCTGTGAAAAACTAGGAGATAAATTCTCAACTATCACACAAACAAATAGATATTATTAAAAAGATTTTTTTTAGCAAAACACAGATCAAATATAACAAACAAACCAAAATATAATGACATAACTAACAAACAAACCCTAGACATCCAGTTCAATTAGAATTTAGAAGCACAATAAATAGTTAACAATGACAATGTGAAAAGTTGTCAGTGAAAAATTAATTGATCATTTCGCGCTTTTTGCATTTTTCACCATAGCAATTAAATCTGGGAGATTAATCAATTAAAATAATTTTAAACTAAAGAACAAAGTCCTAAAACGTTGTCTATGGAAAACAATCACACAGTTAACAGCGCACAGTCACTCACAAAATAAATTTCTGAGGACGACATATTTCGCGTTTTATGACTTTCCGCTGTATCCTGTTCCGCTGTTTCAGCGAATACCTCAGCCTTCGTTTCACTGAAACACAAACCAAGCAGACTGTGAAACACTATGGAAACAGTCAGTGGAGGCCAAGTTTCAGAATCACAGGCAAAAACAATGCATTAAAGAGAAAGGCAAACGTCTCCTCCTTAGGAATAGTTTATTAACTATAGGACGCTGTACAGCTAACAATCCTAATAACCTAGAGCTAAAGGATGGTATAAAGTGTTGATAGCAACAGACGTTTTATTATATGTTTGTATGTTTATAAATTATGTGCACTTGTTATAGCGCCCCTTCAAGCTCCCTCACTACTCAGAGGCGCTCCCGAATGCAGAGCGGACACTGCATCGGAGTTTCACGCCGAAGCGCTGAGCAATTGTGAGTGAAGGACTTGCCCAAGGTCCTTACGTGGCGAAGTGGATTCAAACCTCGAACCTTCCAGCTCCAAGGCAACGACGCCACCACTACACCACCGCTCCCCACGTATTATAATCATTGTGTAAGTTTGGAAGGACTGCAAACAGCATAGTTTGTTTTCTAGCGTAGCTTCTTACTCCGGATGACCGTGCCTGACTTGTACGCGTGGACGGACCAACTTGAGATGAGTCACTCCTGGACCAAGTGTAACAATGTGTTCGCCATTCGTGATTCTATGCGGACAAACAACTGTCTGAAAAATACAATGAAACAAAAGCAAATAACTACATGAAATACAGTTAGACCACGTAAAAGAGTCAGACCTCTCCTAAAGAACTTCCCATTACCGCCAGTCATAGCATTAAGTACTAGCATGCATGGTACTAGTGTAACACCCAGTAGCTGCTGTTTTCATTCGTAGGCCTATCATTGTCTTGTGTCTGCATGACATACAGCAGCAACCATCGTAGTCTCATCTAGTACGTACATGTATCAGTGATCTCAAAACATGTGGCATCATTGCTTGATTGATTGAATGATTGATTGAATGATTGATTGCTCGAATGACTGGTTGATTGACTGATTGAATGATTGATTAGTTGATTGATTGAATGACTGGTTGATTGATTGACTGGCTGATTGATTGGTTGATTGAATGATTTAAACAATGTATTGCACAACCAACAACCAAATCAATTATGACAACTACAGCTATTTCACTTCATCCCCTCTCTGTCACATTGCTGCGTCCTCTTAGGTCCACTGATCGACTTGATCTCTTTGTTCTACGTGTCAAGACCACCATGGCTCAATTCAGATTATTTTCCTGCATTGGTCCTTCTCTATGGAATGGACACCTCCCCCCATCAGTTCGCTTCGTCATCCTCTGTGATAGTCTCTCATCTTTCTCTTGACTCAAATGCTGCCTTTTCTCTCAGGGTGGCATGCACTGGGAGTGCTTCTGAATGGCTCTTTGCTGTGAGAAGAGCTTTAGAAATGGACAGATACAATACAATACAGATACAACACAATAACGATAATCTGCTTAATTTAAGTCTGGGCTTCCATCAGAAAAAGTCCATATCAAAAATGTTTCATAGTCACAGAAGATTGGGAAGTGCTGTTGTGTGACTTTGTTGTGTGATGTAAACTTGCCTTTTCATGGCAGCTTGGACAGAAAGCAGCGTCTCTGAACTCATAGAAACTCTTGGCATTGTTATCAGAGAAGTAAAGCATGATTGCGTATTTGTTAAGAATCCTTTCCTGAGGAACAAAAGGATTGAACGAAGGTTCGCCAGAAAACACGACTCCATCATCAACGCCACCTGCAAAAAATACCAAATCAATGCATGCACCTAATTAGATCCCATATACTATTATTCATTCATTCATTCTTTCAAAAATTTCTATAGTACCTCTTCAAGGGGACTATTCAGAGGCGCTCCTGCCATGGCCACTGCACAGTAAAAAGTAGATTTTTGGTGAATAAATGCTTCAGTAAGAGCCCCAGGGAGCAGACACAGCTCTTTTGGGAGCCCATTCCAGACCACTGGACCAACCATGGAAAGGCCTAACTCTTTTTATTATTATTAAGAGTATTATTATTATTACTATTCCCATGTTTTAGTTCACATTATACAATAACAACTTTTACAAAAGTTTGCATGGTGAGAAATTATTGCTAATTAATTACTGAATGGCGTTTTATTGCAGTAGCCAATTTCTAAGCTGAATTTCAAACCTTTGGAAAAGAAGAAGTACTTTAGAGGAGTACTAGAGTAATAGTATAAATTTTCAGTTTAACTGCACTGTATGATAACAAATATCACTAGTGTCACCCTCCTCTTTCTATATGCTTGGGACTGGCACTGTCAGAATACAAACAGTGGCAGAGTTGATTTTTTATGAGACTGGTCCACTCTGATAACTGATTGATGAATAAATTGATTGATTGATTGAATGATTGATTGATGAATGAATTGATTGATGAATCGATTGACTGATTGATTGATTGATTAAAGGAGTTACCTTCTGAAGTGCCAATCATCACTTCTCTAGACTTTATCTGCTCCTTTCTAAAAGACACAAAAATAAAATGTACAAATATCATATCTGGACATACAATGAACATCAATACTTCAGGAATTAACCATGGTCACAATGACGAGAACTACTACAAATTAAAGACTAGAAAAGAATTTATTGGTTCCTTCAAAAACATTAAACACACTGTCAGAATGCAATGCTAAAACGAAAACATGGCCGTCTGCAGTAGGCATTAGACACAGTTTTACCACTCAATTGCTTGGGCAATCTTACCTTATAATTAGTATGTTACTATTTCAATTAGAGAATTAGAAACAGACAAACAAATAAATAGATACACAGATCAGCATACAGACACACGCACAATTGCACATACACACGCATAGACACACACAGACAGACACAAAGACATACTCACAGAACAAAAACACAGATGGACACACAGATACACAGACATACAGATACACAGACACACAGGCATACAGACAAACGCAAAAACAGACACACATACAGATTCACATACAGACATGCACACAGGCAGACAGCTACACAGACACATACAAACAGAAGACAGACACCTTACTCGAGGGCATCTGCTTCCTCTATCTCCTCCAGCTGCTGCTGAATCTGGCGCCTGTGTCGAACCAACCTCCGCAGCTCACCATCTAAGTCACCGATGTTCTTCGTGAATTTGTCTCGCATTGATACAAGCTAAAACGTAAAAACATATTAATACCGATTTCAATCAGAAAATTATAAAATGACTTGCACTCAAACGTAAAATTCAAAGGCTTAAATATAGCATATTACTTACTTACTTGTTCTAATGTGGAAGGTAGAGAGGTGAACAATCAGACACAAAGACAGAAGGCGTCAGCATGGACGCAAGATCGATTCCGAGACATAGGTCAACTCAGCCTTCCACTCGCTAGATGGGATGGTAAGAATGAATCAACAAGTCTATATATATATGTGTATATATATATATGTGTATATATATAATTATATACATATATATGTGTGTGTATATATATATATGTGTGTATATATATACATATATTATATATATATATATACACATGTATATATATATGGGCTTACTCTGTGGTTGGTGTCGTCGTCGTCATCCTCTTCTTTGTTCGACAGATCAACCAGAGACAGTTCGCTCTTCGGAAGAAACTGAAGTCTCACCTCAGTTATGCTCTCCACGAACTCATCGAATTCTACAACAGTTTACAGATCGAGTTCACTTAAAAGAAACCGTTGATTATGATATGATACAGAGGTGCTATAAAAATCATTGGATTGCATTGGCTACAGTCTCATGTCAGACAGGTACCAGATGGTAATACCAGATGCACGTACAAGTGGAGAAGGTTCTAACCCTGGACACACTCTCCATGTTACAAGGCAAGAGCCCTAACCAATCAGCTACCTTGACCCACTTGCTCTAACCAATCAGCTACCGCGACCCACTTTCTATAACCAATCATCTACCATGATCCACTTTCTATAACCAATCAGCTACCGTCTCCTCCCTCACACTTGACCCAATAACTGACCTTCTATGAGAGCATTCTGAATGGTCAGCAGCTGCTCCTCCAACTGTGCACTGGTTCTGACGTCAGAGGCCAATGTCGACTACGAACAAATATCAGCAATAAATTGCTAATAATTCATATTTCTGCATCGATTAATAAATAAATAATCTTATTTGTTATGTATTCATTAAGTGCCACCAACGAAGAAACCAATCGATGGTGCTGAGCAATTGTGAGCAAAAGAATTGATCAGTGACTGACCATCTTAGAGGAGGATGCTCACTGACTCGTAGATCAAATGAGCAAGTGCTCAACGATACCCGATATACTGATGAATGGATAGATATTAGATAATCTGCATAAATATCGAACAATCAATTGAAG
This sequence comes from Lumbricus rubellus, assembly GCA_945859605.1. Classification (NCBI taxonomy): domain Eukaryota; kingdom Metazoa; phylum Annelida; class Clitellata; order Crassiclitellata; family Lumbricidae; genus Lumbricus; species Lumbricus rubellus. Next base: position 21,352,892 of record OX243822.1, on the reverse strand, counting down.
GATACCAAAGAAATAAAATAATATTCTTAAAGAAAAGAATTACCCTAGAAACATGTAAAAAATTGTATTGCACTGTATTGTATATGAGCATTTTTTTTAAAGCGACTCTGGTAAGGTGAACCGCTCAGAAGTGCTCAACTGAACTTTAATATGTACTGAAATCTAAACGATTATTGCAACAGGTTCAGGTCTGCATAGACTAGTCTAAACTGACCAAAATTAGGGCTCACTAGGTCTTCCTTGCAAAAGAACTTGAGGTCCCTTATGGTGTTTACCCATTGTCACAAAAATGGTATATTCAGCTGTTTTGCTATTACATGTGAATTGAATTGAAGGGTTAAACAATAAGCTTGAAATTAAACACACGAGATGATATTAATGATCATGTAAGACAGCGGTTCTCAACCTTTTTAGTGCGGCGACCCCTTTTCAACATTTCAAAAGCTGTGACGACCCCCAAAATTGATCGAGTTACTTCCCCCCCGCTTACTGCCTTTTTAAACCAGTGCCCACTGTTATGCATTTTCACTTCATTATTCTAAAACTGCATTTAGCAATTATTGTGTGAGATTTTCTGGCAATTGCGATTCTGCAAGCTACACCTATTTGTCAGTTTGAAGTTGGAGTTTTATAAGTCTATAGGCTATTCGGTTTGCGATACTTCAAGAGCTTGCTGTTGGAATTTTTTAAAAAACTGTTAATGCTTTCCTGCATAGTTGGGATGTTTAGTCGGCATATATCTGAATGGCACTTCAATTTATTTGTTGGGTTTCATCGATTCGACCTAAAAAATGTCATTATAAATAAAACATTGTAGTTTCCCTATTCATGATGCAACTATTAAACAATAGGCTACTCTGAATTTCTTAAAATTGTTCAAAAGTTCTTCTTTTCTAAACACTAATTTCACGTACCTGGTAGCTGATTGTCACGAGTTGCCCTTGTAAATAGTATTGGGCCCATTGTTGTAGACCTATGCATTATATACCTATATTGTGTTATGTCGTATATAATAGTATTATGTGCTTAAATGACAGTTTGACAAGAGTATATAGATATACCTATAATAATCTAGCTTATATAATATATCGATGGTCGTCGATGGTCGTTGGGTCCAAAAGGTGTGTCGGGGTTAAGGGTCATCTGTCTGGAAGGCGGATAGGCCTATATAGGCAAGAGAACGGACTGTCTGGGAGTGAGTCGTCAGGGGTCAGTCGTCAGTCGTCGGAAGCTGTCGTCGGTGAGTCGTGAGTCATCAGTCGTCGGTCGGAGATGCGAAGTGGGCATGCACGCTGAACTTTACTGAAGGAAATTCGAGCGTAGGACAACGCACAACGGTGCAAGAAGGTGAATACTGGGCACAACGGTGCTACCAGGCGAAGTCCGAGCACAACGGTGCTACTACCAGACGAGGACGGTCTAGAAGGGGCGGACGCTTTCCCGCCATTTCCTCCGTCGCTTTCCGCCACTTCTTCGCAACTTCTCTACCACGTGACCACGTCTATGCTAGACGTGGGCGGTGTCTGTGAGAAACGGGTACTCCTCTACAAGACGCGACCAGCGGTCGTAGCTGGAACGCCAGCAGGACGGGAACTCTCGACGCTGGGTTCGAGAACGGACCAACGGACGACTTCAGAACCAACCAGACCAGTGAGCCGACCGAAGCCCTTCGCTGCGTAACAGGACTTCTTCACACCTGCAGAAACTGTCTCCATGCGAACGGAAACGTGAGTGGGGGCGAAGTTTTGTTGGGGGGTCTGGGGGAGGGCACGACCATCGATTAGGGCTCTATAGGCGTAGCCTATTAACGATACTGTTTTTGCTATATATGTAACTATGTCTTTTAGTTTAATTTCAGTTGTCTTTTTATCTGAATAATTTTCTAAACGAGTTCATGCTTTGTTTTCTAGTATTTCGATGACAATATTCTAGACACCCTTTCCTTAATAGGCTAGGGCTAACTCGCCATTTAAGATAACTCATGACAATGTGGTGGCAGCATAGGTGGGATGGTTGAGTTTGTTTAGGATATGGTCGTTGTATTAGGAACATAGGCTTTATTTGACTCGATAGAAATAGACGGGGATTTAGACACTGATTAAACGATTTAGCTAAACGCATTGAAGCATTGCTAAAGATAATTTATGCTAGGATAGCGTAGGTGTTTCTCGCTGCATAAAATAGGCCAGAGGGATTGTTTAAAGATCTGTTGTAGACTTAGGTAAACATACTTCTTCTATAGTGTCGCCTATAGTGAGGTCTAAGGTAATTATCTAGACTGATTAGACTAGCATTTGTCGCTTAGGGGATATTCTGTTTCAGTTTAGCCCAGCCGGCTAATTATATTGCAACATGGAGCAATTGATAGCACTTGCCGAAAGGAGTGGCTTGAAAGGGCCTGAGCTTCTTGAGTTTGTGGAGAAGCACAGAGCTGATGAAGAAGCGCGACAGAAACGGATTCTGGAGCGAGAAGAGAGAGCAGCTGACAGAGAGATGCGCAAGTTTGAATTGGAGCGTCAGGCTAAAGTGGAAGCAGAACAAAACGCACTCAAGAAGTTTGAGATGGAGCAACAGGCTAAAGCTGTAGCCGAAGAAAACGCCATGAAGAAGTTAGATTTGGAGAGACAGGCCACGGCCGAGGCCGAAGCCAATGCAATGAGAAAGTTAGATTTGGAGAGACAAGCAAAAGCCGAAGCCGATGAATGCGCCATGAGAAAATTGGAACTTGAAAGAAAGATGAAACAGGAGGCGCACGAGCAAGCATTGGAAATGCAAAAGGAGCAGCATGAGCAGTCTATGGCTTTGGAGAAAGCTAAGCTCGAAGGGAAGGCTGTAGGCCTACGGCAGGCTAGTATTAGAAGTGGTAGTGACAACGCAGCATCGGAAGAGGATGGTGAAGAGGAGGAGGAAGAGGAGCGGACCTCGGATTTTACAGTCAATGCGAGGAAAGGACCAAAGCTACCTCCATTTGAGGATGGCAAAGATAATATGGACGCTTATCTGAGAAGATTTGAGAAATATGCGTCTATTCGAAAATGGAAAAGGCAGGAGTGGGCAGTTTATTTGGCCGCACTTTTGAAGGGACGCGCTTTAGATGTGTTTGCGCGTATGCCGCCTGAACAATACGACGATTACGACGCATTGAAAGATGCTCTTCTGAAAAGATATCAGATGACGGAAGAAGGCTTTCACAAGCGGTTTAATAATTGTAGACCGGAGACGGGAGAAGCGCCTCAACAATTCATCACCAGGTTAGAAAGCTACTTAATGAGATGGATTGAGCTCGCCAAAGTCACTCAAGACTTCGAAGGACTAAAGAGTCTGCTGGTAAAGGAGCAGTATCTCTCGGTAGTGAGCAAAGAATTGTCGCTGTTCTTGAGAGAAAGGGCGCCAAAAGACCTTCAAGAACTCGCTAAATTAGCGGAGACTTACATAGAGGCACACGAAGTAAAGTCAAAACAGCCATACCAGTCGGACTATGGAGAGAAAGAAGTAAAAACAGAGGGAAAATTTCTCAAGCCAGACTTCGCTAAGGAAAATGAGAGGGCTGGAAAGAAAGACCAAAAACGTAACGGGGCTACTGATAGGCCTTGTTTTTTTTGTAACCGATACGGGCACTCCTATAATTCATGTCGGTTTAGAATGAATACGTCACATAAAGCAGCAGGAATGCAGACTTCCTGGAAGCCTAGAAATGCACGGCAGAACCAGAAGAAAAAAGCTGAGAACAAGAAAGATAAATCAGCATCTTCCGCAGTTGATAAGAAAACGCACCAAACGACCGCAACTTCAACCGATCCAGAAGGAACGCTGGTCAAGGAAGGGTGTGACGAAAATGCTGGTCAGGCGTTGAAAAATCTGTCCGATGGTGAAGATGTCGAACTAAGATGTGGTTGCAAAGCGCACGTCATAGCTGAAGCCTGTAGACCGGGTAAATACGGAACTGATATGAAGACAACGATTGGTTATGTAGGAGATCAACAGGTCGAAGTGCTTCGAGACACCGGATGTTCGTCAGTGGTTGTAGCCAGGAGGCTGGTGAAAAAGAATCAGATGACTGGGAAGCATGAGTTGTGCATTCTGATTGACAAAACTACGAGGAAAGTGCCAACCGCTATCATTGAAGTCAGAACGGACTACTTCACAGGGAAAGTGAAAGCGCTCTGCATGAAGGAGACATTATATGACCTGGTAATTGGAAATATATCTGGAGCGGAACTACGGCCCAGATCCTTCGACAAGAGTACTGAGGTACATGAACAAGACTTGTTGATTGACGCAGAGAAAGATGCGGGGTGTACTGAAGAGCAGTTGAATGTGACATCAGCTGTGGAAACCCGACATATGAAAGAGAAAGCGAGAGCATTGCCAAAGCAGTTACGAGTCCCAGAATTTCAGAATGAAGTCACATTGGAAACGTTAAAGAAGGAACAAGCTGAGGACAGTTCATTGAAGAAATACTGGGAGTATTCTACACAGAAAGAAGCGACTGGAACGAACGATGACGATCGCATCGTACGCTTTGATGTGGAACGAGGACTGCTGTATCGCAAGTTTCGATCACCACATCATAACTTCGGCGATGAAGTGAAACAGCTGGTAATTCCATCCAGGTTGAGAACCAGAGTAATGGAAATAGCCCATAGCTCAATTCTTGGAGGACACTTGGGCATTCACAAAATTCAAGAGAGAATTCTATCTCAATTCTTTTGGCCAGGATGCTACAGTGATATCGGAAGATACTGTCGATCCTGCGATATTTGTCAAAGAACCTTGCCGAAGGGGCGAGTTCAGAAAGTGCCTTTGATCAAGATGCCGATAATTAACACGGTCTTTAAGAGATGCGTGGTCGACCTGATTGGACCACTTCCATGCTCAGAGCGAGGACACCGGTACATTCTAACATTGGTGGATTGTGCAAGCCGCTATCCTGAGTGTATCGCGCTTAAGCAAATTGACACCTGTTCTGTTGCAGAAGCATTGCTTAGCATCTTTTCAAGGATGGGGGCACCATTGGAGCTGCTCTCGGATAATGGATCACAGTTCACAGGAGCAATGATGAAGGAAGTAGGTCGACTTCTGTCGATAAATCAATTATTCAGCACTCCATATCACAGTCAAAACTGTGGATTGGTTGAGAGATATAACGGAGTTATCAAACAAATGCTTCGGAAAATGTGTGCAGAGAAAGTGAAAGATTGGGATCGATACTTAGATCCTTTGATGTTCGCATATCGTGAGGTCAGTAATGAAAGTACGGGATTCAGTCCATTTGAGATGATTTACGGAAGACCGGTGCGAGGATCCATGGCGATCTTGAAGGAACTGTGGACTAAAGACATTGCTGAACCAGAGGAGAAGACGACTTATGAGTATGTTGTCGATCTGAGGAATCGTCTTCAAGAGACTTGTCATTTAGCGCAAGAAAATCTGCAAAGAGCCGCTGATAAATATAAGCGCAATTTTGACAAGCATGCCAAGCCTCGAAAGTTTGATCCAGGCGATAAAGTACTGCTACTGTTGCCTACAGAGAGCAACAAACTGCAAATGCAATGGAAAGGTCCATTTCCAGTACTGAAACGATTCGGAGAAGCTGATTATGTAATCCAGTTTCCTCACCGAGCAAAGACATTCCATGCGAACATGCTAAAACGCTATTATGAGCGTCAACCAGAGACGGAGAACAGACCGAGCGAGGAAGCCGTGAACGACGAAATGCAAGCTGTAGGAGCGGCTGTTGTCGTCGAAGAATTGTCGGATGCAGAGATGAGGATGACAGGTGAAGGAAATCTGCCACTCTTTAACAATCTGCAGAAAGAGACCTACAAAGATGTGGAGATAGGCCATGATCTGTCAGCGGATCAGAAGAAGGAGGTCGAAACACTCTTGGAAGAATTTCAAGACATCTTCAGTGATGTGCCCGGAAGAACCAACCTAGTCAGACATCGGATCCAGCTGACGTCGAATGTCCCAGTGCGGAAGAGGCCATATCCTGTGCCTTATGCAATGAGGAAAGAATTGGACAAAGAAATCGACGATATGATCAGGTTGGGAGTAATTGAGCCTTCAACATCAGCATACGCCTCTCCTATGTTGCTAGTAAAAAAGTCAGACGGTTCCAATAGGCCTTGTGTGGACTTCCGGGACTTGAACCGGATCACGGAATTTGATGCGGAACCGATGCCGCAGGCCGATGAGATTTTTGCCAAGTTAGCAGGCAACAAGTTCTTCTCAAAGTTTGATCTTTCAAAGGGCTACTGGGGAATCGAAGTCGAACCAGAATCCAGGGACTGCACGTCGTTTATAACGCACCGTGGACTCTATCGGTTTGTTACTATGCCATTCGGATTAGTAACGGCTCCTTCGACCTTCTCAAGAGCCATGCGGAAGCTCTTGGATCGTAGTCAGAATCTGGATAACTATCTTGATGATGTGCTATGCCATACTGTTGGATGGCCAGATCATCTGAGTTCTCTGCGGGACTTCTTTGCAAGAGTACGCAGGGCTGGTCTAACACTTAGACCAACCAAATGTCAAATTGGAGAACAAGGCATCGACTTCTTAGGACATAAGATAAGTGATGGAATGATTCAGCCAAGAGCGGAGAAAATTGGAAAGATCGCAGAAGCTTCACGGCCAGAAACCAAGAAACAGGTTCGCTCTTATCTCGGTTTAGTGGGCTATTACCAAAAGTTCATACCGAACTTTTCAAGCATCGCCGCTCCGCTAACTGATCTGACGAGGAAGAATCAGCCGAACAAAGTCATTTGGGGTGACGCGCAAGAATTAGCTTTCCAAGAGCTAAAGCAGCATCTGATGAATTATCCAATTCTCAGATTGCCGGACTGGAGCGCAGAGTTCATTTTGCAGACGGACGCTTCGAATTATGGCGCAGGCGCAGTTCTTCTACAGGAAGTAGATGGCGTTAAGCATCCTATTGCCTACGCCAGTAGAAAATTTCTACCAAGAGAGACCCGATACTCAACGATTGAAAGAGAAGGACTAGCAATAGTATGGGCGCTACAAAAATTCCAGGTGTACTTGTTTGGAAAACACTTCTGGTTAGAGACGGATCATCAGCCTCTGATCCATATTCAAAGAGCCAATCCAGTCAATGGAAGACTAATGCGCTGGGCTTTAATTTTGCAGCCGTATTCCTTTACCATACGCTCAATTAAAGGGTCTGAAAATGTGGGGGCCGATTTTTTAAGCCGCCATCTGTAGGACTAAATATGAATTAGGATAAGTAAACCTAGATATTAACAGGGCAATCGTTTTAGTTTTAGTTGTAAAGAAAAGCTAAGTTAGTTTTCTCTTAAGTGGGGGGCCATTGTCACGAGTTGCCCTTGTAAATAGTATTGGGCCCATTGTTGTAGACCAGCGGTTCCCAACCCGTGGCCCGCGGGCCAAAAGTGGCCCGCCAGGCCTCAAAAAATGGCCCGCCAGGTCTCAAAAATGGCCCGTCAGGTCTAAAAGAATTGACAAAAATATATGATAAAAAAGACGATTTTAACAGGATAGAACACAATAATTATTTTCAATTACAAATTATTTTATTTTGAAATCTATAAATAACATCAAACATTCTATTTTTAAACAATAATAACAATTTTATGTACTTTTAGTCAACTAAATTTTGGCCATGTGGCCCCGAATGTTCTTCAACTAAGAAAAAGTGGCCCTCGTGTCCTCCAACTTAGAAAAAGTGGCCCTTAGGTCAAAAAAGGTTGGGAACCACTGTTGTAGACCTATGCATTATATACCTATATTGTGTTATGTCGTATATAATAGTATTATGTGCTTAAATGACAGTTTGACAATAGTATATAGATATACCTATAATAATCTAGCTTATATAATATATCGATGGTCGTCGATGGTCGTTGGGTCCAAAAGGTGTGTCGGGGTTAAGGGTCATCTGTCTGGAAGGCGGATAGGCCTATATAGGCAAGAGAACGGACTGTCTGGGAGTGAGTCGTCAGGGGTCAGTCGTCAGTCGTCGGAAGCTGTCGTCGGTGAGTCGTGAGTCATCAGTCGTCGGTCGGAGATGCGAAGTGGGCATGCACGCTGAACTTTACTGAAGGAAATTCGAGCGTAGGACAACGCACAACGGTGCAAGAAGGTGAATACTGGGCACAACGGTGCTACCAGGCGAAGTCCGAGCACAACGGTGCTACTACCAGACGAGGACGGTCTAGAAGGGGCGGACGCTTTCCCGCCATTTCCTCCGTCGCTTTCCGCCACTTCTTCGCAACTTCTCTACCACGTGACCACGTCTATGCTAGACGTGGGCGGTGTCTGTGAGAAACGGGTACTCCTCTACAAGACGCGACCAGCGGTCGTAGCTGGAACGCCAGCAGGACGGGAACTCTCGACGCTGGGTTCGAGAACGGACCAACGGACGACTTCAGAACCAACCAGACCAGTGAGCCGACCGAAGCCCTTCGCTGCGTAACAGGACTTCTTCACACCTGCAGAAACTGTCTCCATGCGAACGGAAACGTGAGTGAGGGCGAAGTTTTGTTGGGGGGTCTGGGGGAGGGCACGACCATCGATTAGGGCTCTATAGGCGTAGCCTATTAACGATACTGTTTTTGCTATATATGTAACTATGTCTTTTAGTTTAATTTCAGTTGTCTTTTTATCTGAATAATTTTCTAAACGAGTTCATGCTTTGTTTTCTAGTATTTCGATGACAATATTCTAGACACCCTTTCCTTAATAGGCTAGGGCTAACTCGCCATTTAAGATAACTCATGACACTGATTCGTTTTGGAAGGCTAGCAATTTCCTTAACTTTACTGTGTTTTTATGAGTGCGCCGAGCATGGTGAGCAGTGTTTAATCTAGTCCCCCTCCGCTGGGGGGGAATTCAGGTTTCTGGGGGGGGGGGGTGAGACAATCGAGCGTCCGAATCAGAGCCTCATCAGAAACTTTTTGAATTTCCACATTGCAAATGGTAACATTTTAAGGTGTCATCTTAACAAAATACCTGTGCTTTTTCAGAGCCTCATCAGAAAATTTTTGAATTTTCACATTGCAATGGTAGCATTTTAAGATGTCATCTTAACAAATTACCTGTACTTTTTCAGAGCCTCGTCAGAAACTTTTTGAATTCCACATTGCAATGGTAGCATTTTAACAAAATGCCTGTACTTCACAGTGCTTCTAAGAGTGTACTAAGACTTCAACAAATATAAGCAACACTTAACAAAACAATTTTGGGGGCTATTTCCACACTGTAAGGTGCCATTTTAGCAAAATAACTCCATTAGACTATTCAGTACTGATAAAAAGTGTTTTATTATTCAATATATATGATTATAATTTTTTTTAAATATATTTATGTATCGAGTTCAGCAGCTCAGTTCTCCTACAGTTGCTGAGTTATAAATGCAGACATGAATAATATAATAGTAGCCTATATATGCTGACTTTTCAGCGCCATAAGCAGTTTAACCCTGTTTCCCAAGATGGTTCTGAATTGCTGACCAGGACATACTTTCTAAAATCATATTTAATGGTACACAAACCTACCAAGAACTAATAAAATACCCGTACCAAATTCAGGAAGCCACGTGTAGTAATGATGTTGTTTTTAGGTTTTACTATAAATTATGTGTTCAAATAATAGGACCAAACATTTTGAAATTTTACAGTTTAAAATTTGAAGGATACCACTGGTGAGAAGCCATTCAGTTGTACAAAAGTAGTATTTGTACAAATATTAGCAGTAAGTTATTCTCATTTTAGCAGGATTGTGTCATATATTATAATAGTAAATAATAACATTATAACCATTAACCATATAATAATTAATAGTATTACAGTATATTATAACAGTTCACGTAATACGATGAATCGATGATGTAAACATCAACTAAAACTATTATAATTTTGTCAACTTTTCTGGAGGGGATGTCATATCTGTTTTTAGATGTGCAAAAATAGTGTTTATGCAAATATATACAGTAAGTTATACTCATTGCAACATGATAGTATCCATAGTTGTAAAAAACGTTTTTTTCCGTTTTTTATTCTCTCCCAAAAAACGTCGTTTTTTTCGTTTTTTATTTTTTCCATCGTTTTTTATCGTTTTTTATTTTTTATTTATCTCTATTTATACATTTACTTCCTGTTATTATTTTCCTTAATTTTAATTTTTGTCTGATATTTCTTATGTTTTCCGCCAACTCTCAAAGATTCAGCTAACTAAAGTCATTATTTCATCGTTTAGCATCATCATTTAAGAGATAGCCTACGTGTAGTAGGTTCCTAATCAAGATTTTTATGGTTAAAATTCGGTTTTAGATGTAGCAAAGTCAAATTATTTTCCGTTTCCGTTTTTTATGGTTTTTTGTCGTTTTTTATTTTTTTGAAAAAAACGTCGTTTTTTACCGTTTTTTATTTTGTTTTCATCGTTTTTTACATCTATGATAGTATCATATATAATAATAGTATATAATATCATTATAATCATATAATAGTAAATAACACGTAAAACAATGATGAAAACAGTAAATAAAAACTTATATCATATGTCAAATTTTTCTGGGGGGGAAATGTCAATCCTGGGGGGGAACTTCCCCCCCCAGAGACGTCTAGATTAAACACTGCATGGTGAGGGTTTAGGAGAGGCGATGTGCATAGGCTAACCCTAATGTCAAACATTTTTAGATTTCCACACTGTAATGGTAACATTTGAGGGTGTGATCTTACATAAATTACTCCTCATTTTAGTGCTGATAGTCGTGGTTTAAGACTTTCAAAGTGAACCCTCTCATTGTTTAACTTTTTCTTTAAAATTTCTAGACTGCAATGATGGCATTCAGATCTGTTATCCCAGCAAAATTCCTCATAGGCCTACTTTCAGTTCTGATGGAAATGGCTCAGGACTTCAAGTCTTCAATAATGCCCCTTCCCATTGTTTATTGTTTTTAATTTGAACACTAATGACAGCACTTTAAGCTGTCATCTTAAAAACATTTTTCATGATATCAGTGCTCAGAGACGTGGTTCAAGGCGTCATTAATTATTCCCTCTCTAATCTCTATAATAGTTAAAATTTTGTAATTTAGCCTTTAAAGCCAACTCTAATAATAACTGTTCCATAACATTTAAACACACGACACATAATCATGCGACACTTATTTTAAATTGGCGTAAAGGAGTGAATAGCGGTAAAATTCCTATTACATGTGTAGGCTACATCTTTTGCAAGTTTCTGAAGGGCCCAGGCGACCCCTGGCAAATCGGCAGGCGACCCCCGTGGGGGTCGCGACCCACAGGTTGAGAACCGCTGATGTAAGACACCTTAAACTATTGACCTTCTGTGTTGCTGTGACCTCTTTCTTCCGCTGCTTCGACGGTTGCTGCTCCAATCCATTCCACGTCTGGAAGACTGTCAAAAGATAAGTCATACTTTGAATCGATTCGAGCACTTTCAAACTTTACAAGTATTCATGCATGCGATCCAAGTCACTTAATGCATCTATGAATCCATCCATCCATCCATCCACCAAAACCAACCCAGATTCCATACATTCATTCCATCCGACCGTCCATCCATGCATCCACCCATAGTTGTTTAAAACGTTTTTTTCGTTTTTTTTTTCGCTCGCTCTCCAAAAACGTCGGTTTTTATTTTTTAAAATTTTTTCCATCGTTTTATTCCGTTTTTTTATTTTTATGTAACGCTATTAATTTATTTTCTGTCCCTTATTATTTCCTTATTTTTATTTTTTCTCATATTTCTTACGTTTTCAGCCCAATCTCAATCTCTGCTGTTTTACGTGATCTAACTGTATTTTATCTCAAGGTTTCAACTAACTGATGTCATTATTTAATTGTTTAACGTCATCATTTAAGAGATGCATGTAGTAAGTAAACAAGGGTTTTAATTTTAAGATGCAGATTAAGATGTAAAAGTCAAATTATTTTCCATTTCCGTTTTTTGTGGGTTTTTTTCCGTTTTTTATTTTTTCAAATAAAACTATGTTTTTCCGTTTTTTATTCCGTTTCCATCGTTTTTTACATTTATGCATCCACCCATCCACCCACCCACTCCCCAAATTCCACCCACCCACTCATCTATCCATCCATTTATTCACCCGCCCATCTATCTACCACCCACCCATCCATCCATTCACCCACCCATCATCCACCCACCCAAATCCCACAAAAATTCCACCACAATTTAACCCACCCAAATTCTACCAACCCATCCATTCATCCACCCACCCACCCAAAATTCCACCAACCCATCCAATGGCATCCATCCATTCATCCACCTACCCACCCATCCATCCATTAATCCATCCATCCATCCACCCACCCATCAATCCATCTATCCATTCCAATACAACCTCAGCAGGATTTGAATTGACCTTTTGACTCTTTATCATTTACTGGATGTTTTGTTAGTTTGTACCGACTGCTTTTGTAACAATATATGGTTTTAATGTTGAGAACTATGAGTAAAATTAGTGCTACCCACCATTCTGGAGTTTGTCATAGTTAGACTTAAACGTCTTTAGGTAAGTGATTTCATTGGCAGACTGCTTCAGATTCAGCTGAAAATAAAAAAGAAAATTTAATGTAAATTTATTTAGATTGCATTCTCAGTTCAAACCGTTTGGAACAATTTAAGTCTAAACCTATTACAGACAAATTTAAATGCATCCATACCTCTAGAAACAATCCGAAAACTAATGAGCGAGGCTAAAACAGACAATTAAGGCAATAGAATTACAAGACAATTAAGACAATAAAATAACAAGACAATTGATACACTGGAATTACAAGACAATTCAGACAATGGAGTTACAAGACAATTAAGACAATGGAATAACAAGACAGAAAAGTTGCCTCAAACACATTCGTCTGCTCACAACAGTGCTACACTTTCATGGCACTGCCATAAATGCATAACAGTATTTCTGCCTGTTACATATGAGACCAAACAAAGCCAGTATGATTGATAGAGATTAAATCATGTATGATTAGAGATTAGATTAGATTACAATGATTAAGAGATTAGATCACTTTTGATTAGACCATACCACATGATTTTGCTAGACTCAACTGGAACAGAAAAAATGAATTCTTAAACCTTGAGATCAGTTATCTCTCTATTCAGACGCAGTTCTTTCTCTTCGGCCGATTTCTTTAGCTGTTCAAGACTCTGCTGCAAACTGTAACACAAAACAAACACATTTATATAAACACTCCAGTCAGTTTTAAAATTAATTAGTTAATTAATTATTAATTGTGTATATATTAAATAAGATAAAAAATTAGTAATTTTCTCGTTCAGTCATCTTTTCCAATAATTAATTAATAGATGAAAACAATTGAAGAAAACCTAACAGGGTGCATGCATTACAAACCACTCTGCCAGTCTTAAGCCTGGATGAAGGAGGCGGGGGGAGGCGACACAAATTAGTTTTGCTCTCACACATTTGACCTGAAATCATATGCACTAACTGCATTGCAAATGATATTACAAAAATCAGATAATGCTCTTTAATATTTTATGCTGCCATTTTCGTATGTTACAACGCTATTTAAAATGTAAAATTGCTACCTTAATATATAATGCAAATGATTCAGAGGCAGATGCAAAGGCTGATGGAGACAGACAGACAGACAGACAGACAGACAGACAGACAGACAGACAGACAGACAGACAGACAGACAGACAGACAGACAGCCAGCCAGCCAGCCAGCCAGCCAGCCAGACAGACAGACAGACAGACAGACAGACAGACAGACAGACAGACAGACAGACAGACAGACAGACAGACAGACAGACAGACAGACAGACAGACAGACAGACAGACAGACAGACAGACAGACAGACAGACAGACAAAGAGAGAGAAGTGGCTACATTGAACCTACCTAAAGAGACAGAGAACCAGAAGAAGATTCTAATATTATATTTTGTCAAAACATCACATACCTTATGATCTGGTTTCTCGCACCCTCCAGCTCCCTTTCCAGCTGAACAATTCTTCCACTGGATGTCTCGTGTGTTGCTTCCATTTCTTTCATCTCTGCTTGTGATGCCAGAAGTCGCTGGTGCTCCTCAGACAGCCTGGAAAATACAAACAGGCAATCCTGTGATATAATTAACATCATCATTATAATCATTATTACGGTACTATCACTACCACTACTACTACTACTACTAATACTATTATTATAATTATTATTATTATTATTACTATTACTGCCATTATCTTTTTTACCTGAGGTACCTCAGATCCCTCGGGATTTCAAAAAGTTATGCCAGGAGCTGTTGTTGAATGTCTGAAAATTCAGGCCTCGTCCTCCACAACATTAGTGAAAGCGCCACGAAATGTGATGGCGTTGCTAATAATTACTATTGTCATTATCACAATTATTATTATCATTGACATAATTATCATCATCAATATCATGTCATTATCATCATTATTATTAAAAAAATCATTGCTACAATTATTGTTATTGTTATTATCATTATTATTATTATTTTTATTATAATAATAATACAATAATCTTTATTAATAAACAAAGGTGTGCCAAACAATAACCGGAGATATTACTAATGTCATTCTGGAACGGCTCACTCGTTAGTGTCTGGTTGGGCAAAAGTGCCACGGAAAGCAATGGCATTAAAGCGTTGGATGGTGGCAGAAAGGCGTTGAAAAAGGTAAGATGTCTCTCTAATATCTCCAGAGATTAGTGTTAGACGTTTTCCAAGGTCCTTAATGAAATCAAGTCCATTGTTGTTAATTGGGCCCAGAGTCTCCAGGGCCATGGGAACAAAGTGGTGGTTGGTCAACAGGTGGTCGTACTTGACAGTTTTTCTCGTGTCCGCCAATTCAGCTGCAGCCCCCGCCGTTGCAGCCGAGGCATGTAGGTAGGAAGGAGCAACCGTGTCTATGACGGTGGCATCCCACTCGAGGCTGCGTCCTCCTCGCCACGGAATCAAAGTAATCCCGTCTGGTCTTTTTCCGTCTGTGCGTGAGAGACCGGGTGGTTCCTTGATGTTCGGCATTCCAGCTTGTGTAAGACTTCTGCTTATTATTATTATTATTATTATTATTATTATTATTATTATTATTATTATTATTATTATTATTATTATTATTATTATTATTATTATTATTATTATTATTATTATTATTGTTATTATTATTATGAGTTGGTAGCATGAGGCAGGTAGCCTGGTCTCTCTTTCACCACTTAATCTTCCCCTTGACAGTGATGAAAGAACAATAACAACTATAATGATAACAATGATAATGTAGACTACAATATTGATAAACAACAACAATGATGATAACAATGATAATACAATCTACTATAATGATAAAAAAACAACAATGATGATAACAATAATAATAATAATACAATCTATGATAATGATAATCAACAGCAATGACGATAAAAATGATAATGTAGACTACCGATAACGATCTCATCAGAAACTAACGCATCCTGAGCATTCTTGATTTCTGCCGTCATTGTATTTTCCGATTCCGCATAAGAATCCTCGAGTCTCTTAACCAGCAGGAAGTACGGCAGTCGCTGAATGTATCGGCTGCCATCTTGTGATTGGTCAGCTGACCCTGTCAGTTCTCCACTATATACAGCATCTATGTTTCAAAAATAATTCCAGCACATGTAGAATTTTAGATTGGAAAACAAATGGTTTGCGACAGAGATGAAAGTAATGAAATGCACTGAAGTACATGCAATTCAATATGTACATTGCACAGGCACTTCTAAAATTAAATTAATTGTCAACAGGACTCATACAACAATGCTGGCAACTATTGTTAACTGTTGTAACAATTCTTCCACACAATATGCAGTTCAAATAAATCATAGATGCATCTTACTACATCAAATGCAAATTATAAACAAACTAATCATGAATAAATTGTAAAAAATAAATGCAATATACTGTATGTGTATGTATGTGCGCTTGTCATAGCGCCACTTCAAGAATTATACTCAGAAGCACTCCTGACTGCAGTGCGGACAATGAATCAGTTTCACACTGAAGCGCTTGAACAATTGCGAGTGAAGGACTTGCCCAAGGTCAATACGAGGTGGCTTGAGGTGGATTCAAACCTGCAACACTCCGGATGCAAGGCAATGAACATACCCACTACACTCCACGCCCCACCAACACCACCACACCCCACAATGACACAGCCTTAGAGACCCCAAGCACCACAAACCAGACGGTAAAATTCATCTATTAACCCTTTAATGACCAGGATAATTGGGACCCATCAGTCGTTCAAGCGTGTCCTAAAATGCATTGAAAACATAAGTAGCTGGTCGTTAAAGGGTTAATCTGGCACGTACCAAATAACTCGTTTCTGCACAGTCTCGTAATCTCTGCGAAGATTCCAAGTCGAGGAACAATCCGATCGATGATCTCGAATGTTGCAACGATCTTTTCTTCTGTTGGTCCTGATCCGAGGCCACCCTTGTCCAGCAGCATGGCCTCGTACTTGGCCGAGGCTGGTCAACATAAAGCAAGGCACGGATATTAAACTGTATTTGTCATCGAAATAATTTGTACGACCATTTGGAAGAAGAAGAAGAAGATGAGGAGGAGGAGGAGGAGGAGCAGAAGGAGGAGGAGCGGGTGGGGAAGGGGAGAGGGAAGTAGGAGGAAGAGGAGGAGGAAGAAGAGGAAGAGGGAAGAGGAAAGTGGAAGAGGAAGAGGAACAAGAAGAGGAAGAAGAAGAAGAGCAGTGCCTCCAATAGTAAGCTTAGGCTGTAGTTCTGAAAGACAGTCATGGGTGTGAAGTGTTAGCAACTTCATTTTCTCAGCCTCAGCATAAGACGGTGGGTTGCCAGTCCTCTCCCTTGCCGTCTCATCTTCTCACCGACAGTGTGCAGTCGTCATACGGTCATCATAGCTGAGTTGGCTAGGGGCACACTTGGAGCAGAAATCTGGTCACAAATTTCTGCCCTGGCAGGGATTTGAACCCCGACCTGTCGCTTGACAGTCCAGCACACTAACCACTAGAATACCATGCAGCCCACTATTTAATGATATGACACTAAGAGAGGCGACTAGGGAGAGGATCAACTGGAGAAGATGCACCAGGGCTTTCGCCAGAGCTCCAGTAGCTGACGGCACCAGGTGACCAGGTGACACAAATCCACATTATGCAAATGAAGATGCATGCATGAAAACATACAGACATACACCCAAGTAAACAAGCACAGAAACATATACAGAAAACACACATACAAGACCACATAATTATGCATATCATTCACAACTTCCTAACCTATATGAGCAACGCTAGCCTGCTGATGAACAAGCACGAATAGTACTCTGATAAGTTTCTCTCGAAGCAGTACCAGATAACGAGATGATTTGAATACATGTATGTATTATGCATACACATTGCATACACGCATCCATTCATTCACACATAATATATAAAAACATGCATGCATACATACTTACAAGCAAACTTATAAATAATAATTATTTTAGTCACACTTACACACAATAAACATTCACATATGCATACAAGGATAAATGCAAACATATACCGTAAATGCACGCATAAACACACCGATACAGACTTGCATGCATACATATATGAACACATACATATGCACATTCATACACAAATACTGATGCACACCATTATCATTGTACATACCCAAGGATTGGACAACACTCTGCGGTTTTGACTCCATTTTGCTCGCAGCAGACTTAAGACGCTGACATCGTTAAACTCGTAAATTTACTGTGATCTCCAAATTTCTTGAGCACTGCTGTAACGGCAATGCTAAGCATAGTCCATCAGCATATTCATCTGTAAAAGCTAAAAAGCAACTCTTGTGAACCACCGTAATTGCAGTCTCAAATTAATTTCTAAGTGATTTTTATAAGCTAGGTGCAGTGCATGAACTGACTCTATTTAACACCACAGACAATCAGTTAATATCTGAATGCGAAGAGACAAATTTTTGCGGAAGGAAGAGTTTAGAAAGTAATTTATGGAAAGTAATGTCTAGGTTAACATAAATAGGGAGGTGGAATATTGCCTGAATCACGCTAAGATTTTTTGAATTGACGTGACTTATGTTTAGAATGGCAAGCATGAGAAGTACAACGAACGTGTAGTGCGTAGTTTAGTACGTGGCCAACAAGAGCGATGGATAAATAATAATAATAAGACGATTTATATAGCGCCGTAGTTCAGCCGAGGCCGAAGGAAAGGGCGCTGTACACGGAATGATGGATCACAAATCGCTTTATGAGCAATGGTTCAGCAAAAGTGGAAAATAATTTCCGGGAATAAAAATCCTGGTGTTATGAGCCCCGGTCACCGAAATCTCAATTCTCTCAGGCAGGATTCCGCTTTGAGCTACGAAACACGTTCCAATTTCCATATAATATAACTTATGTAAGACGACAGAAATTTCTAAACAGCATATATAAAAATACCTTAGATTTTCTGATAACTCACGACGAGTTCTAAATTCAAGGTAATTTATTAACAAATTCAATGTTGAAAGACAACTTTTCGCGGTCGAGATTGGAAGCATCAAATGTTTACAAACTTGTTCGCCATTTAAAAACAAATCTGCTACTAAGGAAACAAATTTCCGGTCAGGCAAGTAAGTAAGTCAATAACTACCTTGCTCCGAGTCAAGACAGACCAAAATTTGCTCTCACTAGGGCTGCCCTGTCTGTGGACTGTGAGTAAGTAAGTATGTGGTTTAATGAACCGCCTGCAAACGCACTGCGGAAACATTAAATGAGAACAGAACATATAGCGTGAAGATTCCTTGAAGCGCGCTATGTAAGTCCGTTGAATGAATGAATAAAAAATTAATGAACAAACGAACGAACAAATGAGTGGATGAGTGAGTGAGTGAATGAATGAATGAATGAATGAGAATTTAGACAATGAGATAAGACCGTGCAATGGCATTGCAAGGCCTATAATGTTGTGTCTCCAGCCGTTAACACGAAGAACACTGAATAACTTTATAACTGGCGAAGGAGAGTAACAGACTGTTTACTAACTTTACTTGAAGAACAGAAGAATTAAAAAAATAGGCAGGTAAGTAATTATGACGTCATCGTTGCTGCCATCTCATAAAAGAAAGAGTTAAACTAAAATGAATTTATTTGATGAGATCAGGACTACGATGACGTCATAGTCACTTCCGGATTTTCTTGTTTACATTATTGCAATAATTATTATGTAGACCTTTTGGGCCTAAGAAGTATCGGGCTGTCGTTATTTCGCTAATGGCACATACATGTATAGGCTAAAGCTAATGAAGCAACAACAACAATCCGATATCGACGGTTTCCACCTCGATAAAGGTATACTTAATCTCAGTTATATCCACGAAATTATCTAATCTCAATAGCCTACTAGGCTATTGTTATAGCGCCCCTTCAAGCTCACTCAGAGGCGCTCCCGTATGCAGAGCGGACACTGCATCGACGTTTCAAGGCGAGCGCTGAGCAATTCCGAGTGAAGGACTTGTTCGAGGTCTCTAGTCCTTACGCGGCGACTTGAGGTGGATTCAATGCTAAAAGTGTAAAAAAAATATAAGTGCCCCTTACCTTTCCAAAAGAAGTGCCTGGACGATACTTAGCTTTCCAGTGTGGCTGGCGAAACAAGTGGCAGGACGGCGTTCAGATTTTAAAATAAGTGCATGGACGCCGTCCGTGATCGTCCTGGCGCACTTTAAGCCCTGATTGGATTCGAACCTGCAACCCTTCGATCTGTTTAATCTCTGCTTGGGGGGATTTAGGCTTTTGGGACAGGGGCGGGAAAATCGGCCGTTTAGATGAAACACTTATTGTCACCCATGCACGCTCTCCTTTCTCAGCATCTCCTTAAAGTGCATAGTTATGATATTCAATGCTGTTGAATGGTGCTGACATCGTTATTTCTTTCAGATGAAGTTGCTCGTCATTTTGCTCTGCATTGCCATTGACTCTGTGTTTGGTGAACTGGAACTGCGCCAATTTGCGAAAGAGAACTTTGAAGACAATGAGGATATTGAGGAAGTTCGCGCTCTAATTTCTCTTGATGATGGCGAAAAACCGTCTAGCTCAGATGAAAACCTCCGTGTAAAATATGCCAGAGGCAATTCTTTTGATCAGGTTGCTTCCAGCGCTAAAGACGCTGAATCAATTGGAAATAAAATTTCGAAAAATCCCTCGTCTGTCATCGAGACCTCGTGTGTGGAGCCAAGTTCTTCTAAAATACTAAGGAAGATTTTGGAGATTATGCATTTGAGGAAACCTGCGGCGAAACATTTAAAAGAGTTGCGAAAAATCGCTCGTCGTAACCGCACAGAATCTAAAACTCTTCAGGAAATGTCGTTTAGTTTCCTAAAGCGGTTGCTTATTAGTACGGCTGCACTTATTCGTAAAACGACGAACCTTGGGAGCAGTTCAAGAAAGTTCCTTCGCAGAAAAAGAGAAACAACCGTGGATCCACCGGACGCAATGGAAAGTCTGAAGGTGTGCGCCCAGCTTCGCAAGAAGCTTCCTGTGTTGCTGCGACTGAAGATTCTGAACACCGACGAAATCGAGGAGAAGATGATTGAAGCGTACGCAGCATCGAAGTCAGAACCGGTCGATATAGTTTCCGATTACAATTCAGCAAAGATGGCGGAGAGGGAGCAGCTACGACAGGCGATGGCCGCAGCCTCCGAACCCAAGAAGAAAGAGATGCTGAGAAC
Organism: Lumbricus rubellus; assembly: GCA_945859605.1. NCBI lineage: Eukaryota > Metazoa > Annelida > Clitellata > Crassiclitellata > Lumbricidae > Lumbricus > Lumbricus rubellus. Next base: position 21,332,144 of record OX243822.1, on the reverse strand, counting down.
CTACAAGACGTTGAGGAAAGGCACGCCTTGGAATTGCTTGCGATTGCGAGGAAAGTTCAAGCGGTTCTTCTCAACGCCCTCGGATGCTTTGAAGAAGTACGAGGAGATAAAGCGAGACGAATTGGAGTCGGTCGATGGCTTTCTGCTCGAGTACAGTCAGTTTGCAGCAGAAGCATGGCAGCAGCAGCGGGAGGAGGAGGAGGAGGAGGAGGAGGAAGACATTGAAGAGGTTAATGCGGCGGACTTTCGAAACAACCGAGCGAGGCTATCTGAGATGGAGTATGGCAAACTGAAGAGGTCGGCCGAGGAGGAACAGTTCACAACCGGAAGTCCAAAGTCGGAAGTCGGCGAGGTGAAGGACGACCCGAACTCGGCGCTGAGTCGTGACGAGTACCTTAAGCTGTCCGAGGTCTTCAAGGAACCGCTGAGGATTCAGCTGCAGAACACGGACTCCGCCGAGAAGGTCGTTCTGCTCAGCTACGTAGAGTCCGACTACGTGCCTCAAAACCTTCTCGACGACTACTACGCGGAAAGAGCGAAAGAGATCCAGCTGCTGAAGGCGGAACTGGACGAAGCTGGGTCGAAGAAAGCCGAACTCCTGTCCGTGTACAAGTCGATAAGAAAGGGCAGCGTGTGGAATTTCCTGAAGGAAGGAAGCAAGGAAAGACAGGCGTTCTTCAAGAAGTCATCGTCCGGTCAGAAGGAGTACGAGGAGCTGAAGAAGAAGGAGCTGGACATAGATAAATACCTCGACGGATCGCTTCCCATAGAGGGCAAGGCCCCCGAACAAGACGACAAGGCAGAGGCGGAGGGCATTCAGAGGGCATCGGCCATCGAGCGGGACAAGGCGAGGCAAGAAGAGAATGGCACGGAGAGCGTGGACACGGCATCGAAGAACGGCGACGATCCGGAGAACGTGGAAAGTAGTCTGAAGGTGCAGAAGGACATCCAGTCGAAACTGTCCGAATGGTTGTCTGGTAGGGTGACGGTGACGAACACGGCCGAGCAGGCGCTGCTCGAGGGCTACGCCGAAGCAACGTCGGCCTCCGCCAACCTTCTGGCCGACTACAACGACGCGAAGGCGAAGGAGCGGGAGGTGGTGAAGCTGGAAATGGCCGGCGGGGGACCAGAGGAGGCGGCGATGCTCGCCAATTACAAGAAGCTGAGAAAGGGTGTTCCGTGGAACTCGCTGAAACTGCAGGACAAGTTCAAGGCGTTTTTCGATAAGCCCTCCGCCGCCCTGACGGAGTACCTGGACCTCAAGAAGGACGAGCTGTCCATCGATATCTTTCTGAACGGTGAGAATGCCGTCACGGTCGGCGGCGATAACATGGTAACCAGAGAGATCTCCGGTAGGGCAAGGGCAAGATTTGCCGTGAGAGCCAGAGCCAGGGTCAGAGCCAGAGCCAGGGTCAGAGCCAGAGCAAGGGCCAGAGCCAGGGTCAGAGCCAGAGCCAGGGTCAGAACCAGAGCCAGGGTCAGAACCAGAGAAGCAGACGAAATGTTCGAAGAAGAGATGGAGCGAAAGGTGCGAAACAAAGAGACTGTTAGGGTTAAGCGCAAAGTTGACGGAAACAGAGAAAACGTCGTCGCTTCATCTGAAGGTGAAGAAACGGAAGAGACGGAAGAGACAGGCGCTGCTGGCGAGGAGAGTCTCGACGACGATCAATCAGTGGAAAAAGGCACTCTTCCTACTCCTCCTACTCCGAAGAAGAACAGAGTGACCACCACGACCACAAGTGAGAAGATCATTATCATGCATCATCAGATTTCAGGGCTGTTTTTAGGGAAGTTTTAGAACTGCCCAACCCCTTCATTCACCTTCCATTTTTCATGGTAAATTACTTACATTGGGATGACATTGACCTTTTTCTACTATGTTTAATGGAACAGAAGTGCTTTTACAACTGCTCAAATCCATTTCGAACTGCACATTATATAATTATTATGTCATGTGCAATATGGAATTTCTTCTCGTTATCTTTCCAGACAAAGCAGCCGTCAGGAGTAACAACAATCTACTCAAAACGGCGTTCTTCTTTGCATTGGGAATGCTGGTTATAAACGTCACCCTGTAAGTGATCGGAAGCCGAAGTGTTCGTCAAACATTTGATGTTTTATCTGAAGAATTGTTGAAAATTTAAATTAAGTGAATCACAGATGCTATAATTCTCGCCATTGTAGGTCTAACTCTCTTAATCGCGAGCCGTAGCTCATATCCTGATTCATAGGCCATGTTTCATCTATAGGCGCCTTCGGGGGAGGGAAGTTCCCGCGTCTGGTCTGCCTAAAACGGCCGTTTCTCCAAACATGAATTCCCCGATTGGGAGTGAACTCAAGTTTTAAAAGAATTGTTTAATTCCTACATTGCAATGGCAGCATATTTTAAACTGTCATTTTGTATAAAATTGCTTTAGCCTATAGGCCTACTATTTAAGTAGCCTACTGACAGGCCTAAGAGTGGTCTAAGATTTCATTAAATAGTCTTACGATAATAATAATAATTTTCACGATGCAATGGAGGTATTTTAAAGATGACTTAATAATTAATTGATTATCATTTTTCTTTCTGCTTAGAATTCTGGGACCGCAGTGCCATAAAATTTTCGGCTGGTGTAAAAGATTGCGGAAGACGGATAATACACGAGAAGGAGAAACAGTAAGTCAAACATTTCTATGGACAACAGCTGATGGGTTCAACTTCCACCGAACAATGACAGAGCGCTGGCTAGGCTACTGCTGGGGGGTCTCGACACAATGTAAATTTTTACGCATGGGGATTCCGCAAAATATACGAGTAACGAATTGCAACAGGGGGAAGGTGGATCGAAATGCGAATATTTCTGCATAGTTACGTAGGCTGATATTGGTTGGGCCCAGGGTGAGAATTGCCGGGGGGTTGGGGGGGTTCAACCCCCCCAGTCTTTTTTAGAGCCCCATGTTAAAGTATGTTTTTCATACCCCAATTTCAAGTTTATCATAGGCCAACCCCCCCCCCCCCCAGTTATTTTTCCACAATTCTCTTACTGGACTTGGGCCCCCATCAGTCGTTCAAGCGATAGGTAGGTTACCGTACGTACTAGACCTTGCAATGCATGGTAATTCGCCTTGTCACTGTCATAGAGCCGCAGATCTAATTACGTATCTTTAGCTTCTCCTATCGGTACCAGAAACGATGGCACACAAATCGTCAGGCCTAGGCCTACCACATCCACGGTCCATGCTTTGCATTTGAAAATTTCTGCTCTTTTCTTCAGCAGAATAATGTTCTGTTCCCTGAGTCACTATCTGATAACTTCTTTAAGCAATTGAAACCCATTATTTTTGGCCCTGCCGCATGGAGTCGGGAGCACTTCGATCTGAGTAGTTTTCTTGAAGCGGTGCTATATAAAATACTTGAACGAATCAATATTTAGCCTAAGTAGTAGGCCTAGTATTTGAATAGGCCTAGATAGGCCTATTGTAGTAACACTAAATTGAATGTGAACACCCATCACCACCCGGCATGATGCTAGCAGCTGCACCACTGCTAAACATTCGTCCCACGCAAGTTGTAGACCAAGTCTCCACCCACGTCTAATAGTCTATAACGGCCTATATTCACTTTTGTAGACCTAATAGGTTAAAACAGAATACAATAGGCTAGGCCTATACATGTAGCTATTTTACTTCAGTTCTCATAATTATTAATGCAGCCTACAGTGCTGGCCTGAATAACATTAAAAATACCCCGTGCATCTGTAAAACATCGAGAAAAATTAACTTACACATTTTCCTTCCATTCTATCATTCTTCCAGGAATCCTTGTATAGGCCTGCAGAAAAAAGCATCGGCTTCAGGAAGGACCGGACAAGTCGAAAAGTTCGTAACGCCGCTCTGATGTAGGTCTGTTTAGTACAAGCGCTTCACGTCTGGACTATCATGTAGAACACAGACATTATAAGAATTATTATGATAATAGGCCTAATTAGTGTGGTGCCTTGAAATTGAACGATTTTCTTAATCGAATTCAGCTGTAATTTGCTGTTAATCTCATCAACGATTTCTTCTAACTAAAAATATATCGTCATCTGATGTTGTTATGCCTTTTCGTGTTGGACTGTGTTGTTCTTGGACAGTAGCAGCGATAGGCCTATCCATTGCATATAGGCCTACTAAGCCTATATTATATAGGCCTAAGTTTCGGCAAAGGTAATTAATGAATAGGCGGAGTATAGGCCTACAACCTCTCACTCCACGTTTATATTGCGACCGAACCACCCGCAGTAAAGATCCGAGAAATTAATCTCTGATAAACCGACAGACCGGGAAGCATCTTTCCAATTGCTAGGGTCGGGATGACATAGACGAAGTTAATGCCCAAATATTTCATGTGACTCATCATTAATATTCATGATCTATTGAGCAGACCATGTTTTGTTTATATCGGAGAATATAGTTTTCTTTCCGCATATTAGAATTTGTTAAACAAAAGTTATTTTCATTAAAACGTCGAAATCGTGGCCTGAAAATCTATTTTGACAATCGTTCGAGATGCAGTAGCCTACCATTATTTTCCTGCAATTGTTTGCAAGAATTAAACGAAAAGTTGTCGAGCGATCACCACGCTACTAGATGTTTATGCATTAGCCTCCCCGACCATAATCATGAATATTAATGATGAGTCACATGAAATGTTTGGGCATTAACTTCGTCTATGTCATCCCGACCCTAGCAATTGGAAAGATGCGACCGGGAAACGAACTCAGGCCGCCGGCGTGGCGAGCGGGCTAGGCCTACCAACCTACTCGGCCACTCAGGATCTGTCTATGTCGACCGTGCCTTGCCCTTTGTACTAAGTTTGTAGGCACTGAACCGGAATCCTGGAAAGTATCATGAAACTTGCGAACTATTTCGTTGCAGAATTTAAGATTTCTTACACTGTCAGAGTCAACAGGCCTATGAATTATTTTTTATTTATGGTGAGGCTTTTGAACTTTTATATCAAAGACATCTTAAAAGACGCACCTGATAAGTAAGTAAGCAAATACACGAATCATTAAACCGGTTGTACAGACAGATCTTTTGGATCGATCTGTTCAATTAAAATCTAATTTCTTTATTCAAAGAAATCAACAAGCGACCATGTGAGCAAAAAGACGCTCTGCAGATAGCCATATTGGTACCAGCGCGCGAAGAGAACTCTACTCGTTCTGGTTCCGTACACCGTTTACGATATGTCCTCCGAGCACACTCCGTTGAAACTAAGACAGGTCCAGAGGTAAACAGCGTTGCCGAAATATTGGCTCCAATGCAACGCCGCTAAGCAGAGCAATACAAGTGGGTGTAGTAAAGGTAGCGACGATTAAAAGTTCGATATTCGTCTTAAATTGCCAATAATTATTTACCAAAATGTCTTGGCGACGAAAGAAAAATTCTTAATTAACGTTCGATGGATGGAATATCTTAACGTTTTGCGTTCGATAAAGTTAGATTCGTTTAACGGCTACACTTGCGATTTAGTGATTATTGGAGATTACGATTACACACTGCGTCGCCAAAATGACAGCTTCGTCGGCGCTAACGTGTCGGGTTCAATACCTCGACGACATGGATCCATTCACGACGAACTTTCCAGAACCGGCTCGAGCACCAAACTACATTTTTCTGACGAACGTACAGCTGCTGAACCAGATCGCGGGCCTTAAACGTGTTTTGGCGGCGCCACATAAAGTAAGTTACAATTTTGGACTATTCGGAGTTGCGGGGGAGGGTAATGCAATGTGAAACCGTGAAATTGCTCTTCTCCTCTTTAAGACCGATGTAGGGGAAGACCAGGAAAGTGACCTTGAGTAAGACCCCTAGATATGTCAGCAGTTCTTCAGCTACAAAGGAAGATGAGAAGCAGTCCTGCATATAAAGTGCTGAAGACTTCATTTTCTTGACCTCGGTATACGAGAGCAGGTGACCAGCAATCTCCCTCACCGTCTCATCTTTCCACCGACAGTGTACAATCAGTGTACTCATTATTGATGAGTAGCTAGGAGCACAGATCGACGGAGCAGAAATATTAGACCAGGTTTCTACCCTGGTGGAGATTTGAACCCTGAAACTCTCATACAAAATAGCAAAGTAATTGGCTGGCAAACCCCTTTTAATGGCAAACCCCTTCTTTCAGCGGTTCAGTAACTAGTGTGTATAATCTCTTTTAATAAAGTGCTGTGGTTTCATGTATTTTTGTGGACCTGTAAGTTCTATATTGTTCAGCTTGACCAAAAACAGAAGCTCCAGCATTGGAGGATTACCACAGCTTCTTCTATTAAACTTCTAATCAGCGAATAGGTTGATATTAATTAGTAATTAGTATCATTTTAGTCCTGTAAACTTTGGAAAATTTCATTGGACTACACCAGCATCCTGTCTGACCACAATGTTGTTTGGGTCCGACAGCAGCTTGGCTGTGCTGTCAAACATGAAGTAAATGATATATCGGTGGCGGATCTATCTAGTTTGGCCAGAGCATTCCTGCATGGCAACCTCTTTAGTACTGGTGATGTGGCCTCTTTGGTACTGGTTATGTGCCCTCTGGTGGGTGTTGTCTGCATGGCCTTTTTGGTACTGGTGAGGGGTTATGTAGCCTCTTGGGTACTGTGTGGCCTCTTTGGTGCTGGTTATATGGCCTCTTTTGTACTGATATGTGACCTGTTTTGTACTGGTTCTGTGGCCTATTTGGTACTGGCTATGTGGCCTCTTTGGTACTGGTTAGGTAGCCTGTGTTGTACTGGTTATGTGGCCTCTTTGATACTGGCTATGTGGCCCATTTGATATCTCCGCAGCAGAATGGAGAAAAAATCAGATCTACGAAATGCATTCTGCAGCGAGCTATAACAGATAGTGATCTGCTCGTTGAAACATAAGTAATATTGACGCTGAGAAAAAACACAATGCTGAATAATATGAATCAAAGTCCAGGTTAGACTTCAGGAGCAAAACATCACATTTTTTGCATTCTTGTCGTCGTCTCTTGAGTTCAAAAGCACCGAAATAAGTTTATGTTCGTTCTTTTAAGAGTACTGTCCCCCCCAGCAGATAGCTGCGTAGTTAATTCTATAGTTTGATAATGCTCTGTCATATACATGTATAGTAAATTCCGTAGAAAGCCAAGGGACTTCTGTATCATTGTTGATTTCTGAAATTTTGCACTGTGCATTCGAAAGGTGCTGCCTATAATAATTACCTTGATAGATTGATAATGATGCTTCTGAGTAGGTTTCTTGAAGAGGCGCTATATAAATTCTCTCTCGAAATGATGCATTGTAGTGTGCAGCATGACTGTATCTGTTGTGCAATTACTGTTGAAGACCAGGGCTGTTGTTGTATTTGGGCTTAACGACACTGTTTCATATCGAAGATGATTAGTGTCAGAGGCAGAGTAAAACCTCACACTCCACGTTTATATTGCGACCGAGCCACCCGCAGTAAAGATCCGAGAAATTAATCTCTGTCCGGGAATCGAACCCGGGCCGCCGGCGTGGCGAGAGGGCTACAACCCACTCGGCCACACAGGATCTCAAAGACCAGGGCTTCTTTTAAGGAATTTTTATAACTGCACACGACCATTTATTTTTCTTCCTATCCTCCATTGTAGATTACTCACAATCTAATGATGTTGACCTTTTTTACTATTAGTTTTAACTGCACAGAAGTGATTCTACAACAGTACTGCACAAAATCCATTTAGAACTGCACATTTTGTGTATATATAGAACTGCATGCTAATAAAGCCCGGTGCTGCACATATTGTTTACCTTAGCCATTGGTGGTTGTTTTGGAGTGAGGCAACAGTCTGTCCTCATATTTATATGGTTTTGGGTGAATTGTTGAGAGCTATTTTCTGCTGATAGATGCTGATTCATCACTGGTCATGGGCAAATACACCCTTTGCAAACAAACAAGGCCAGACGGCCTCTGTTTGCATGAAAGGCAAGTTACATAAACAGTGTCAGTTCCAATGGCTGGCTGGATTAATTGGTGTTCAGCTATTTGCCACATAATATGATACAGCCAGAGGGATTGTTGTTAGATCAAAGGCTATTTTAAAACCACAGAATCATCCTTTGGTTAAACTATTTTGCATGTTTCAGTTTCAAAACTAGGCATTGTTCGTAACTTCAGAGGTAGTGGTAGAGTTGAGTGTTTGGAGTTGGCGTGCAAGGGTTACCATGGAACCATATTGGTTGATAAGAAATCGCTGTAAGAGTTGTAGCTTTACTATGTAGCTTCTAACTGATTCGTTGCCGAAAAAGAAGCGTAGGATAGAACAAGACTGGCATTGCCAGGGGCTTACAGTCATCGACTTATTGTACAATCATCAACTTACGATCAGTGACTTACAAATCACAGACTTGCAATCATTGACTTACAATTATTATCAGCTTACAATCATGGACTTACAATTATTAGCAACTTACAATCATGGACTTGCAATTATCAACTACAGGTAAGTACAATCATGGACTTGCAATTATCAACTAAGTACAATCATGGACTTACAATCATCATCTTTCAATCATGGACTTACAATCATGGATTTGCAATCATCGACTTAGTTACAATCATGGGCTTTCAATCATGCTATAGCACACGATCCTGCACTGTAAGAGGATACTGTAAGAGAATACTGTAAAGTGTAAGCCATGCATTCCAATAGGTTAGCGTTTTCAATGAGGCAGACAGTATTGCCCCGGCATTCCATTCAGTTGTCACCATTGGATGATTTCTTATGCATTCATTATTGTGTGCGCTGAAGCATGTCGATGCACTAAACTAAAACAGATGATGCGTGATGGAGTGAACAGGGGACACAGGTAAGACTTTCACCACTCCAGGATTTAATTCGGGGTGACACAGGTGACAGCACTTAAATTCTGTGAATTGAATTCACTTTGAAAAAACTGCCATTTGTCCTAAAATTGGAGTAATATAGAGTAGAATATTCTTTATTAATCAACCAATTGCAGACCGTGTTTTGGCTTACACAGATAGCTTATAAAACAATTATCTAGTGTTGGCACAAGATAAACATGACCTTAGTCACAGAATTTATGATCTAAATTAGGATGTATCTTCGTTTATCAAAACCTGAGTCACAAACCACATTCAGTGACATAAAAATGAGAGTTGGTGAGAAGTTATCATCTGTAAAGTAACTATAGGTCTATAGTTAGTTGGTATCATCTTTATCAGTGCAGCCTGAGATGCATGTCATAGGGGCGCTGAACTATGGAAGGAAAACGAACTTACCAGGACATAATTGTATGAATCGTTGACTACAATGCTTAGAATTAATAGAATAAATTAAACTGCTGATAGAAGAGTTTGGTCAAATGCGTGGGTCTCAAGTCAAGACCTGGATTTATGTCTATACATGAAAACAGGTTTCAAGCAGTTCATGTAGGAACACCCATAAGAAGAGATCTTGAAGGTGTACAACATCAAATCCTGGCCCATTGTACTGTATATTTATGTTCGTGCACCTTTAACAGGAGCCACAGAGAGACACTACAAGTCTCAAGATGCAAACTAAATTAATCGACTTTTGCATCATCATTATTTTTCATCAATCCAACATCTACTTTTGGCACGAATCATTTTCATCAATCCAGCTTCCATTTAGGTTCAAATTCATTTTGTCAATCCAACTTCGTTTTGGCCAACAACTTCTTTTTATCAATCCAACTTCTATTTAAACAGCAATTATTGCTCATCAATCCAGCTCGAATATCAGCAAGGATCTTTTCATTGATCCCACTTCCATTTAAGTAAAAAATATTTTAATTTAACTTCACTTCTATTTAGCAATCTTGAATGCTTTTTTGTGTCAGGCAAACTTGTGTGAGACCAATAATGACGCTAAAACCAATGCAATGGCGATAGTTTAACGCAAGCGAAACCATGAATTTTATTGATTCTTGTGACCAACAACAAAATAACAACATAACAAGACACTCAAGGAAAAACATTCACTGATTTACAGGGAGCAAATGAGATTAGGGGTTCAAGGTCCGATGGACAGGGGATTACCCTTGTATAAAGAAATAATAGCAACTGGCTATGTTATTATAATTTGCAAGGGCATAAGGCTAAGAAGACTTTATTAATTAGTTAGCTTGCTAGTTTAAAAATCGAGGTTGAGAGACATTGAGTGTTTGTGCACCAGAGATATACACGCGATATGCACACACAAGGCAGGAAGTAGGAAAGGATATATTTGAGGGAGAGGGTTAGGACCATTAGACAGAATAGAGGTTTCGATTGTGTAATTCTTAGAATACACTTCCCTTTGGCCTGCGTTCCCTTTGTCATGACTTGTGTCTAACTCTTTTTATAGATTACTCAAGACTGTCCTCTTTGGCCGTGCCTGGGTCGGGAGCACCTCTGAATAGTTGTCTTGAAGGGACTCGAGGTCGATTCTTGAAACCTCTGTGGGATAGACGTGTTTTGTAGGTTGGTATAAGCACCCTTGTATTGCAGGAGACTGTCTGTTCTGTTGTTAGTTTTAAGATTTGTGATTTGTGTTCTTGTGAATTGTTTCAATTACTTAACGGTACAACCAGGTACACTGTAATGGTGTAACCGGTTGCGGTCTGTCTACGGGATTGATCAATAAAGGAAATTATTATTATTATAAACTAACAAAGTCTAATTAGTATGTGAACAACATTCTATGAATGCTTTCCTCAAACTACTGAGCATAATGATGGAGATAATTGCTTTGTACCAATCGCCACCGAATGACTATCAATCAGAAACTGATGATGATGTTGATGTTGTTGTTGATGATGATGTTGATGATGATGATGATGAATCTGATCCGACGGAATGACACAGAGGCTGACAGTTGATGGTCTTCTTTCTGATGGAGATAAATAACATCCGTGCCTTTGATCTTGTAAACTGTACCACTGGAAAATAGAAACGTGATAATTATTGTTTGTGGTGAAGACAGTAAAGTCGACTGGCGGCAATTGCATCAATGTGTGATCGTTTATAAAGTCAGAAGTAGTCGAGTGTTGACTTACTATGTACGTGTAAGTATGTATGCAGTGTGCTTGTCAAGTCGCAACTATGTTTCAACATTTATATGCGCTGTTACAGTAGCTCATGAATTATTCATTTGAACTCATCGTGAAAGTTAATAAGTTCATGCACACACGTGGCATGTATGTATGTATGTTTTTTTGTATGTATGTATGTATGTATGTATGTATGTATGTATGTATGTATGTATGTATGTATGTATGTATGTATGTATGTTTTATGTATGTATGTATGTAGGTATGTAGGTATGTGTGTATGTATGTATATATGTATGTATGTATGTATGTATGTATGTATGTATGTATGTATGTATGTATGTATGTATGTATGTATGTATGTATGTATGTATGTATGTATGCATGCATGCATGTATCTGTGTGTATGTGCCTGGATCCAAAATTTAATGACGTCTTAAATGTCAGCAAAGGCCATTGCTGACGTTGACCGAAATTATTTTAGTCTTAATAACTCTCTGACTTCTGTATGTATGTATGAATGATGTGAAATACGCATTTAAAGGACCTCATTATATTATAATATATATAATATATATAATTATATATATATATATATAATATATATATAGGTCCTTGCAATGGGCGCTGAGGCATCCCTATCTAATAGATATAAAAAGGTGTGTCCAAAGATTAGCTGAAAGAAGTCACTTGAGCTATTTTTGTGGCAGTTAGTTGTAATGTTTATTGAAAGATTGTTACACCAATGGAATGCTAAGTAACAACAGTTCATTGCTGCAAGGTATATAGGCTGGTTAATATGCGACCCACTTACAAGTGAATATATTCTCAATTAGAGTGTTCGCAATTGCGTCATGGCTCCTACGCCTGCTACCTATTTAGCATGCACGATGTGTCAACAGTACTCAACACGTCATGTAGGAAGTTGTTTGGTGAGGCTACTCTTTGTCATAAAACGTTTCTAAATTTAAAGCAAATGCGACGTCGGGCAGTGCTCAGTTTTCTCAAAAATTAATCAAATAATCTATTTTACTTGCATCAAGACGATTTAACAAAATATACAAAGAGTCGATAAGAATTGATACGAAAATACAAATGTACAAAAACACTGTAACAGTCTAAGCAAAGGCACGTGTAATGGTTAGACCTACACGTCAATTGAAATCAAATCAGATTGTATAAAAAGACTAGCAGTGAACGGGAAACTAAAAATGGTATGCTGGCATATTAAGCCATTACACATGCTATGGTAAGACATTCGGTTGCACAAGGGACCTAAAAAAGTGGTCTTGCTACCACGCTAGGTAGGGCCACCTGATCAGCACATTACATTAGTACATTATGATATTGGACTGTTAAATTTGTTTGAAACGGTCAAACTACAAATTTTCTTATAATTATATGGTTTGGAACGTCGGACAATGTGAAAGAAATATGAGAAATTATTTGTTACTGCAGAAATGAGTTGGCTGTTGAAGATCTTAAGACTTATAGGGTTTAAAAACTATAGAAAGTAAGAAATGACATTTTAGAACAGTGATTAGATATCCAAAAATTCTCTGCTTTACAGGGAGCAAAAAGGAAATCTCGGTAACTCGACGTTTGTTAACACTCAGTCTAAGTTGGCTTCCTATGAGGCTATGAGCTGTGAAGGTCTGCACTCTGCATCATATTAAACAGGGAATTCAAGCTGTTGCTACTGGAGTCATTGATTACAATTCAGTGTTACTTCAGCAGTAGTGATATGCTGGAACATGGTGATTGCTAACTAATACAAATAAGGTTGCTTATTGCTGTTTAACGACACTGTGCCATAACAAGATCATTAGCGTCGCCCTCCTCCTGTAGCCAGGCTTGGGACTGGCAGTCCCAAGTAGTGTAGTGCCAGAGTGTGAGCAGTGGCGTTCTGACATCAGATTGACCATGGACTGCTATTTAATAGGTTCATCTGGACATCCATGGATTGACTTTGCATATATATAGCATAGGATGATTAAGATGTACTATAGTATATTTGGGTTGTTGTTGAAGCCTTCGTGCACTCACACATACACACGTACAGACAGACAGACAGACAGACAGAAGACAGACAGAGATAGAGGCGCATTGGCCAGGTTGGTCATATGTAACAGTACACCAGCCAAAGTCAGGTTTACTGCACCTATTTGCATTGTGTCTCTGGCTCTCTGCTTGCTTAGGGTCTTATTATTATGTCCTCAGACTTATATACCTGCAATTGAATAGGTTCTAAGTATTTGATATGAACTGAGCCTATTTGTCTGAACCTCTTCGATAGGAGACGAATTGGCCTAGATTTAGCTTGGTCTTGTACTTCTAAGATCGTGACTGGTGTCAACGCCTATCAGTCAATGCTTCATTGGGGGATTTTTTTCAAGTAAGTCAGGACACGAGTTTACAGCTGTTGCATCATGGGTGTTTTGTTGGAGTTTACAGCTGTTGCATCATGGGTGTTTTGTTGGAGTTTACAGCTCTGTTGCATCATGGGTGTTTTGTTGGAGATGATGAGCAAAGGTGTACTCTGGTTGTAGAACTATGTGAATAGCAAGTTATATGTAGTTAATTACAGCATAGAAAAATAGGGAAGATTGTGAATAATTTATTTGTTCTACCTTGGGCAAAAATAATCCTTCTCCTCCACTTGTCTTTCCAGTGTTCTTTCTTCATTTTGAGCAGCTTTAGTCTTGTATCACGTCCTACCATCTCGGCTGCATTGACCATAATAAATTATTATATTATAGGTAGTACAGGCATCATCATCATCAACATCCTTAGGCTCAACGCCCGTAGGAGTCCGACGCCACTCTCTGTCTGAGTTTGTCTCGTGCCATGTTGCCCAGCTTCAACCGGTCCGGTCAGCAGGTCTGCTCCATACCATTAACATCTTGGAGCAGCTAGACCACCTGTCTGAATGAAGAGAATATTGGGAGAGAGAGGCATGAAGGACAACATGGGTCAATGCCCGTTGTGTCCCACGCTCTCTCCCCCGACTCTCTCCACCGGTCTGTCCTGACCGCCCTGTGCATGTGTGCTCCACATCATGACACCTTGAAGCATCTGGGTCGCTATGTCACTTGTGTCGTGGTTTCTGCGGATTACAAACGTCTTGGTCTTTTACTGCCAGCGTATCGCCACCCATCTGGCAAACCTTCCTCATTTTGTCCGGGCTTAGGACCGGCACAGGGACGTTGTTGGTTCCCTGTGGCGGAGGATGGATGCAGTTTAACGTCATGCCCAGGACCATAGTACAGGCATGGATGTCCTCATGGATGTCCTCAAATCGGCTTTGACTGCCTCAGACTGAAAGTCCTTAAGCATGGCTGGGTCAAGGTTCCTATATAACAGAATATTATATAATATTATTATACTGTAGTCCTTGGCTGGCTGACACCAGGCTTGACCTATAAAGCCGAGCTCTCTGATCAGTCAGATACCTTTGTGGTATAATGTGAGGTTGACAAACATTGATTGTGTCTGACTTTGGTGGGTGGATGGGTGGTGGGGGGAAAGTATAGCTTGTTGAATTGCTACTGAAAGGTTTATGGTGCCTCTTAGCAATGCTGTCGAATTCTGTATGCTTGTGAATATGTATGCGTAGGTTTGTAGGTATGTGTTCGTATGTGTATGTCTAATTGTGCAGGTGTTTATGTTTGAAAATATTATTAAATATTATTATTAGCATTATTATTATTAATATTTTTACCAAGGTAAATATATAATCCATTAGGAGTCTAAGACATTATGCTAGGAGCTGTCTTTGAATATCTGAAAATTCAGGCCCTTATCCCCTGCAACATTAGTGAAGGTGTATTAATATTATTATTATTAATATTATTATTGTTATTACTATTATTATTATTATTATTATTTATTTTATCATTTTTAAGTTGCTCGAGGTAGTAAAGATCCCTCCGGCTGTTAACGATTAAAATTAGGTTATAGGTTGTTATTATTATTATTAAATTATTATTATTTATTATTTGTATTCTACTGCTTTCGAAGCACAGAATGATGTCAAATGACTTATAGATTATTTGATGGTCACTAGATATGTCATAAGAAACTGATAATGATGACAATGATTAAATCCCACAACGTTCTCTCTTCGTCCTCCTCCTCCTCTTCTTTCCCCTCTCCTCCCCCAACCTGTCAACATCCTCCCATAGGCTGAGGACAGGAAACCCAAGTTCCCTTTTGATAAGAAATTTTGACACCAAAGTACCACTCCCTCTGCATGTCTGATAAGTTCACAACTAGGTCCCAGGATGCAAAGTTACCCTATACAGAGCGGCTCATAAAAAAGTACCATCACTGCACCACTCAGAGGCAGGGCGTGCAGAGGTTTAATAACACCATCCATTACACCCTGTGGATCTGCCTCTGACAGATGCACTGCTATAGCTTGTATTGACTCCACAAGACATTCACCTTCGAACATCGGAAACAGCAAGCAAGTTCCACTAAGAGACAGATACAGAAATTTTCGAAGGGGGCCCAAATTTTTTGTCTTGGGTCTGGAAAAATTTTCATTCATCTTTGGCGGAAAAAAACTGATGACTTTTTATTTTTTAGTCATACACTGCTTCTCCCTTTGCCCACTATATTGTTGAAAGCCTGTACGAAGACCTCATGGGGAGGAGCCTACAAAACTGATGGGGGGGGGGGGGGGGTAGTCCACTTTCCCCACCAGAATGGCTGGTCAAAAATAAGGAAATTTCTAAATGGGGGGCCATGGCCGGATTTGCTCCTCTGGATCCGGCTCTGGTTCCACTTAATGAGTGGCGTGAAAAAATGTACGAAACAGTTGTTGGTGAGAGGATTGCAGGGAAGAAGACATTGCTTCCATTTGAGTTATAATGTTCATCACCAAAGTGAAGGGCTTGCAACTCGTCTTAACCAGGACTGATTGTTTATATAGGAGGGAACTGAGGATTCAGATTTTAAGGTGTAGACACGCTTGCTTGGTTACATGTTGAGAGGACTCACTCTTGAGGATAGCACTCAAGGGAAGAATGGAGGGAAAGAAACCACGAGGAAGACCAAGAAAGATGATGATGGACTGGTTGAAGGACGAAGAAAAGGGACGAGTGTATAAAGAAATCAAGGGAAAAGTACAGAATAGACAAGAATAGTGTCATTGTTATCTTGGACCTGCTTAAGGGCAGAACACTAAAGAAGAAGAAACACGAATTGTAAGTTAAGTTTCCAGTCAGTTATTGACTGCTAGAATATCAACAGATGTGAGATGTCAGCAACCGGCCAGCTAAGTCACAGCGACCCACAATTATACTTTGTATTATACTTGTATTATATTTGTATTATACTTTGGTATACATTTGCAAATGACTACTGAGGAGAATGTAGTGCAATTAATGGCTTATAAATAATATCATGAACAGATGGTGATGATGATGGTGATGATGATGATGATGATGATGATGATTGGGTGGAGAGTAGGAATGGGTGGATGGCTGGCAGCTGGTTGGCTTGAAGTATTATATGGACAGTTGATGTGGATGTGGATGAAAGCATCTGCTGGACTTCAATACATCATTGTTCATCAACAGCTTTATCTTATCTCACGAGATGGTGCCAGGCGTCTCTGAAGTTTGGCGCTGAGGGTCTGGGGTCATTCCAATGACCTTTTGACCTCTTCCTGACCTCCTCCTCCTGACCTCCTCTGACCGCCTTTTCCTTCTTCTTCTTCGTCTTCTTAAATATGTTGGGTGTGAATTATATGTAAGGCGTAAAAAAAAATGTTGTGTTTCCGGTAACCCGACCGACCCATTTTTACGGCCGCGACCCAAATATTTTTGTAAAAACAAATAAAAAAAAAAATTTTTAATTAATTTTTTTTTAAATTAAAATTTTTAATTTTTTTTTAAAACTTAAAAAAACACATTTGTATTGACATAACAGAGAAGACGTCAACAAAATGAAATTAATAGGACTGTTTCTAAAGCAGTTTTAGGTGCAGACAGTCGGGGAAATAGGCAGTTTATACTTCCTTAGAACACGTACATGTACTTTGTTGCAGTGTGCAAAAAAGACTAGTGGGGTATACTTTTTCGGATAGTCATTGCATAAAAATATTTTACCAAAATAAAAATATTTTCCGACCTACCTACCCAATTTTTTTAGCTCTGTTACCGGAAACACAAAAAGCGTGAAAAACTGTCAATAACTTAGTAAATGACGTAGTTACTACTTTCTTTCTGTAAAAGCTTCAATAAAACTGTTTTATTTAAATGAAGACAGTTTATCTTGTCGCAATTTTTGACTTTTCCTTCTGCATTAATACCTCAAATGCAAAGTAATTGACTTAATTTTCCACTGAAAAATTTCACATTGTCATTGTTCAACTTTGTTATTGTTTACTCCGAAAATTGAAAGTGATTAAGTGAATTAATCAAAGAAGCAGTAGATTCATCAATTAAAATTTTAATGACTGCTGGTAATTAATTAATTAATTAATCATGGAAATCTGCAGCTAGAGTTAACATGTATCGTTAGTAAAGAGCTTTAAGTGGTCTGTCATTGCCTTCAGCTGAATGTTTTACAGCTGTTTCGAGTGTGTATAATTAATTAATTGAGGTTTGACCACTGTTTTAGAATTACAATTATTTGTTGTTGCTTAGGCTATAAAAATTCCCAGGCTCTAAGAAACTAAATAAAAGTTGTGCTCAAGCTTGGAGTACACGGTATTATTATTACTATTATTATTGTTGTTGTTGTTGTTAGATTAATAATCATTTCAGGTACTTGATGACCAACGGTTCTGGTATGTTCCACGTATCAGTAACTGTTGTTGGTGATGACTGTCTCTTTGTGATCTCTCTAGAGCTGACTTTTTGTTACGTCATCATAATGTCTATCAGCTTCTGGTGACCGGATAAAGTTACTGATATATATGCGTAACTCAATTTTGTACAATTCATTCAGTATTATATAAACGTTGAAGGTTTTTATAAATAACGATATGAGGATTAAGAATTTCTTGAATGACCATGATTTTATGAATGTAATATTCATTGACAAGTTTAATATTTGACATTTATTTGTTAATATTCGTGAATATTTACAAATCTTAATATTTGTAATCTACGCGAATACTCGATCTATGCATTTAGGTCATGACGTCTATACTTTTAACCTGTCTTCTTCAATTGTTTATGATGTATTTAAGTCAGGTACACTTTAGAAATCCATTGATATATGTGCCTTCGACGATATGATAAGACGTTTTGAAGAGGCACTTGGCGCACCGGTTAGGGTTCTTCCATATATTACATGTAATGCAAAAAATTGTACTTTCGACCTCCTCCCCTCTGTTGCAACTCAAACATTTTGTGATAACCACACACGCGTGCGTACTACTAAGCTTCTCTTCCTTCCACTTACAAAAACAATTGGCTAAGGTCATCTATAAAACATTTATTATGATCTATAGGTTGCTGTAGAGGAAAGGTTAAGTTACAGGAAGGTGTCTCTTCCAGAAATCTCTTTTGGTTCTGAGGCCACTCGTTCATCAGCTCTTGCTATGGCCTCGTGACCACAAGTGTCTACTTCACATGTCATGACATTCATGCTACCAATGGCAAAATCTAGACTGTCTAAAGCAGGGGCTTCTGTCCACCCTAAATAACCGGATTCAATCCCTCTCCTTCCCATCCTGTATGGGGGGCAGAAGCCCCTGATCTAAAGGCAGTTTTGCTAATAGATGCATCTTTTGCTACATGCTTAGTTTTGTGCATGTTGGACTTTATCATCTGCTTCCATCATAGTTTATTTTTAGAATGCATCTAATCATTGTATATTTATATGTTCCAATTGCTAATCAACACATACATGGGCGCTCTTTAGAATGCCTATGAAGGCTTAAGTGACTTAAGTGTTTATTTAGGCAAAATAAAGGGGAATGATCACTGTTGCCATGTATTTAGTGCCTCCTCCTTCTCTAATGCTTCCGCTGACCAGCTGCAGTGTTATTTTGCACTTCAACATGATGCTACCCAGTGCACCAGTGGTCAAAGGTTTCTAGTTACTTTACTAATATATGTAGTCTTACGTAAGTTTGAACCATGAACTCTCACTATGTATATATAATCAATTTTATATATATATACAGGGTGCGCCAAAAAAAAATAACCCCCCTAAGATTTTTGCCAATATCTTGACCAAAAGTGAGAATTTTGAAATGAAATTTTACAGTCTTAAAGACAATTCCTATTTACACATGATGGCCAGATTTCATAAAAATATTTTAATCAGAACAAAAGTTATGCCACTTTTATTGAGGCCACCCACCGTTTTTCGACGATTCAAAAACGCGACGCAACAAAAAGAAATAAAATCCAATCTAATTATTTTGGCCAATATCTTGGCCAAACGTAAGAATATCGAAATGAAATTTTACAGGCTTGAAGACAATTCATATCTGCATATGATGGTCAAATTTCATCAAAATATTTCTAAAACAACAAAAGTTATACCACGTTTAGTGAGGCCACCCCCCAATTTTTGACAATTTAAAGATGTAACGCAGCAAAAACACGATTTTATTAAGTCTCATCTCAAATAATTATTATCAAATAGCCTTGATATTGACCGATGATCATTATTATTACTATTTAAAAAAGAAACAGGTACTAGCGTAGCTGCACGTCACTGAGAAGTCGCTTAGCAAGATGACAATCAAATTGGCAAATAAGGAATAATAAAGAATCTGTCGGATTAATCAACAGGTCCATCAAGAACTTTGCCAAGAGACTCAAAAGATGTGTTGGCACTGGTGGTGGGCACATCGAACACAAGTTGTGAAGCATTACCAAGTTCATTTGACAAAGTTATTTGAGATGAGACTTAATAAAATTGTGTTTTTGTTACTTTTTGTTGCGTTTCGCCTTTGAATCGTCAAAAAACGGTGGGTGGTCTCACTAAAAGTAGCATAACTTTTGTTCTGCTTGAGATATTGTGATAAAATCTGGCCACCATGTGTAGATATGAATTGTCTATAAGACTGAGAAATTTAATTTTGATATTCTTATTTTTGGCCAAAAAATTGGCAAAAAACCTTCAAAAAATTGCGTTTTGTTTTTGAAGCGTCAAAAAACGGGGGGTGACCTCCCTAAAAGTGGCATAACTTTTGTTCCGTTTGAAATATTTTGATGAAATCTGGCCAACGTATGTAAATATGAATTGTTTACAAGCCTGTAAAATTTCATTTGAAAATGTTTACTTTTGGCCAAGATATTGGGGAAAAACCTAGGGGGGTTATTTTTTTTTGGCGCACCCTGTATATATATAATTTAGTATACTACCCTTAATATAGTACTATATATATATATATATATATATATACTAGCTGTACCCAGCCACGCGTTGCTGTGGCAGAAAAGACCCCCCTCCCCTCCCCCTTCCCCTCCCCCGCCCCTCCCCTCCCTCTCTATTATCCCCTCCACCTCCCCTCCGCCTCCCCTCCGCCTCCCCCTCTCCTCCCCTCCCCTCCTCTCCTCTCCTCTCCCCTCCCCTCCCCTCCCCTTCCCTCCCCTCCCCTCCCCTCCCCTCCCCTCCACTCCCCCTCCCCATTCCCCTCCTCCTCCCCTTCCCCATCCCCCTCCCTCTTCCCCTCCGCTCCGTCCACCTCCGACTCCGCTCGTTTCGTCCCTCAGACCATCCTTTACTGACAGCGGATAGAGCCCAAGAATTTTTGAAGGCCGTAACGTAATTATTTATCGAGTCGCTTATGACGTCAGGGGACGCGCACTCATTAATGCTTAGTCACTTTGTTTCGGGTAAAGACGATTCTGAAATTTTGGAAGCGTGCCGTTTCGTTCAAATTGCAAATGGCGGGCGAACGGATTGCAAAGTTCACTTTTTGTGGAAACGATTGGGTTTTTTTCGGGAAAAGAAATGTCGTGACCTTGCGGTATTGGAATGGAAGGTTTTGGTAAATTTTCAAAACAATTGATGCGACAGTTTCGGCGTGATCGTGACCGCAGGATCGCAAAGTTTCATTTTTATTTATATAGATATATATATACAAAACATGTTTATATATATAAAGTAATATATAAAGTATATATATATATATATATAAGTGTGTACTGTGTATAATACTGTATATATATGTGTGTGTGTGTGCGTGCGTGCCGCTCTGCTCAGTTTGTTATGGAGTTTGGTTGTCAACTGGCTCATTAAAAAGTGTAATAAGGTTGATTAAATGTTAATGACGTCTCTATAGACTGCCATCTTGTTTGCATTGGCAAAGTTTAATCTGTTTCTCGAGTCCAGTTCATCTCTAGTGTTCCAAAGTCCGATCATATTTCTTTTTGAATCGTCTTCTTACCGCTTTGAAAAGTCTGCATGCGCCCTCTAGTGAACTCAGCTATATAATGAGTACACTAACCGTACACTGAGAGGGTCAGATGGACTGGCCGAGACAGAGAAAAATGAGGTTGCTAACACGGCTTCATTCAATGCCATGACTGCGTTAAGGCTGGCTTTAAAATGGGACAACTCTTCTGAATTCTTTTTCTTTCTTCTTTCTTATTCTTCTTCATCTTCTTCTTCTTAATCTTCTTCTTCTTACTCTCCTCCTCTTCCTCCTTGTTCTTCATCTTCTTCGTCTTCTTCTTCTGTGGGCTTCCGCAGTTTAAAACTGCTAGCACGAGAACTGTGATCTCTGTGATAACCATTAAAAAGAAATAAACAAATTGCAACACCAAAGGTTAAATTGTGCAATCTGTTCGGCCAAGTAAAGTTTCCATTGCTAATTTGAAGATAATTATTGTGCGCTGGTTAAAAAGTCATGCTATATTTACGGCTTGAGCTTAAGAATGTCGTCAGCATGCGCCACAAGACTGTAAACAATTAGACTCTGCACACATTCCATCTTAATGGGATGGGATTTTCCGGCATTGTTTTGTTTGAAATGCTTCTATATCTCTTTTTTTACCTCTCGTGGTAGGTTTTTGGATTAGGCTGCATGACTGTATGATATACGATTATGTTGTAATGGGGCTGTTCAGCAGTTTTGTTTTCCATTTCGAAAGTCTGTCGTGTATATCATGAAATGGAAAGCGATGTGTTGCCATTTTCCTTCTTACATGCTGAGCAAGATGACAATGAATGTGAGCAGTTGTACTTCAATCTCTACAGGTGTCTATTGTCTACGGAGCCCCTAAAGGGACATGAATGCAAAAATTTCTATGTCGTTCGAACGACTTATTAACTCGTTCGAACGAGATACTAAGTCGTTCGCACGAGTTACTAAGTCGTTCGAACGAGATATTAAGTCGTTCGAACGAGTTACTAAGTCGTTCGAACGAGTTACTAAGTCGTTCGAACGAGATACTAAGTCGTTCGAACGACTTAGTAACTCGTTCGAACGACTTAGTAACTCGTTCGAACGAGATATTAAGTCGTTCGAACGAGATATTAAGTCGTTCGAACGAGATATTAAGTCGTTCGAACGAGATATTAAGTCGTTCGAACGAGATATTAAGTCGTTCGAACGAGATATTAAGTCGTTCGAACGAGTTACTAAGTCGTGCGCACGACTTATTACAGCCAATCACAGATCGTTTCTACAATATAGAAACGATTTGTAATAAGTCGTGGCACATTATAAATATTATTTATTATGTGCCACGACTTATTAACTTACTTCTCTTAGGCCTATTTTAATAAATTTTTGTGCTAAGCTATGGCCCTATATAGCTGGTGTGTGTTGTGAGTAGGCTATTGATTCTCTTGCATTTACGTGGGATTCAACGCATATAGCCTACAGTAGCCTATGTAATGTAATGTAAATCTTCGAGAATTTCTCAGCGCTCACAAAAGCCACGTCAGGGAGATCAGCTTATTCACCGGCGCTATATCAAATCCAGTTCGCAATAGCCAGAGGTGCCCTCTTCGTTCCGGTGTCAGGTCCAAATCCAGCTAGACAGATTTTTACACGGGCCACATCCCTATAGCTACATCCAACACACACCTCGGCCTGCAGGCGCCTGGTGGGGGGGGGGGGGTGGTAGGTGGGGTGGGGTTGGGAGAGAAATTTTTCCGAAAACTCAAATTTCACGGGTGGCGTACCGGTGGAGGTCGGAGTGTGGTGGGGTGGGGTGAAGGCGGTGCGGTGGGGTCAGGTAAGGTGGGAAAAGAAATTTTTCCCAAAATCTAAATTTCACGGGTGGCGCACCGGTGGAGGTCGGAGTATGGTGGAGTGT
Organism: Lumbricus rubellus; assembly: GCA_945859605.1. Lineage (NCBI taxonomy): Eukaryota > Metazoa > Annelida > Clitellata > Crassiclitellata > Lumbricidae > Lumbricus > Lumbricus rubellus. Next base: position 21,308,845 of record OX243822.1, on the reverse strand, counting down.
CATGGGGTGAGGTTGGGGTGGGTGAGGCTCGCCTCCACCCAAAACACCTCGACCTGCAGGGGCCGGGTGGGGGTGGGTGGGGTAGAGGGTGAGGGGTGGGGAAAATTGTCCCAAAACCCAAATTTCACAGTGGAGGTCGGAGTGTGGCAGGGTTTTGTTTGTATGTGCACTTGTTATAGCGCCCGTTCAGGCTTTCTACTCAGAGGCGCTCCCGAATACAAAGCGGACACTGCATCGGAATTTCACGCTGAAGTGCTGAGCAATTGTGAGTGAAGGACTTGCCCAAGGTGGATTCAAACCTCGAACCTTCCGGCTCCAAGGCAATGACGCCACTACTACACCACCACGGTGGTGGGGTGGAATGCGGGGAGGAAATTTTTTCTTCGAAACGATGTATCTTGCACTGTTTACTTTTTCTCTGTTCAATGGCACCCTGCTAACCACCATCGATATGTGCATTTAGGGCATAGCCTAGATATCACCTGTGACGATGCGTCACAGAGATCGTTTGTGATGATGCATCACAAACGATCTCTGATTGGCTGTAATAAGTCGTGCGCACGACTTAGTATCTCGTTCGAACGACTTAGTATCTCGTTCGAACGACTTAATATCTCGTTCGAACGACTTAATATCTCGTTCGAACGACTTAATATCTCGTTCGAACGACTTAGTATCTCGTTCGAACGACTTAGTATCTCGTTCGAACGACTTAATATCTCGTTCGAACGACTTAGTATCTCGTTCGAACGACTTAGTATCTCGTTCGAACGACTTAGTAACTCGTTCGAACGACTTAGTAACTCGTGCGCACGAGTTATAAGTCGTGCGCACGACATAAAATATTTTGCAATCATGTCCCTTTAGGGGCTCCGTAATTGTCTTATTAAAGAAAATGAATATTTATAAGGTTAATTAGACTTGATAGTTGTAGCTCTGCTTAGTCAGATGATGTAGATGGGTAAGTTCTTAAATTCTTCCTATTTATCCTTCAATGGAAACTTCTTCCGGATCTCATGGAGTTCTACGGATTGGATTCTAGTGCATACCAGAACCCAGAACAGAAGACGAGAAATGATAGTTTTATATTAAAGCTATCGTGAAAGGCTGCCATAGAGTGTTATAGCGACTTCATTTTCTCCACCTTGGCATATTATGAGGGCTGGTAGCCAGTCCTCTCCCTTGCCCGTTGATCTTCCCACCAACAGTGTAAGTCATAGTCAATAACATCTGATTTGGCTAGGGAGGGAGAGGTGCAGATGGAGCCAAAATCTGGGAGAAAGTTTCTGCCCTGGTGGGGATTTGAACTTCCGACCTCTTGATTGACAGTCCAGCACTCTTACCCTGTAGATCTATGAGGACCCGTCACTTCTGGTATACTTGCACTTTGTGAATAAACCTTATTATTTATTATTGGTTCAAAGTGTTGCTTTAATCTAAGCTGTTTGATTGTTTGTTTATTGTTTGTATGTGCACATGTTATAGCGCCTCTTCAAGCTCTCTACTCAGAGGCGCTCCCGAATGCAGAACGGACACTGCATCGGAGTTTCACGCCGAAACGCTGAGCAATTGTGAGTGAAGGACTTGCCCAAGGTCCTGACGCGACGAGGTGGATTCGAACCTCGAACCTTCCGGCTCCAAGGCAATGACGCCACCTCTACACCACCGCTCCCTGCGGTTATAGTGTTTCTGGGATCATTAAACTGATTGAATGACTAATTGACTGACTGATGAATTGATTGATTGACGGAATGATTGAATGACTGATTAATCGATAAACTGATTGATTAACTGATTGATTGACTGATTGATTGACTGTTTGATTGATTTACTGTATGATGTCCATACCTTTCTGTACACTGTAATCTAAATTTTTACCTCAACCAATGCGTTTTTCGTGTTGACAGTTGGAGGACTGTGCTCTGCAGCTGTACAAAAGCAATGGAACGCAATCGGATTTTGGCACATATCTCGATCTCGATTCGACTCTCGACGAACAGGCTGAGGAACTGGAAGGATTCACCGATAAGTAAATCACTTGACTGACCATCTAATCCAGTATAATCTAATCTAATCTTATCTAATCTGATATAATCTTATCTTATCTGATATAATCTTTTCTAATCTTATCTAATCTGATATAATCTTTTCTAATCTTATCTAATCTGATATAATCTTATCTAATCTTATGTAATCCGATTTAATCTTATCTATTATCTTACATAATTTTATTACTGCGACCTGGTGGCAGACCGGTAATGGGATAGGACTTTACTTTTACTTTACTAGATCTAATCTTATATGATCTTACCTAATCTTATGTAATCCGATTTAATTTTATTTATTACCTTATATAATTAGGCCTAAAAAAAATTGTTGTGTTTCCGGTAACAGAGCTAAAAAAAATTGGGTAGGTAGGTCGGAAAATATTTTTATTTTGTAAAATATTTTTATGCAGTGACTATCCGAAAAAGTAAACCCCACTAGTCTTTTTTGCACGCTGAAACAAAGTACGTGTTCTAAGCAAGTATAAACTGCCTATTTCCCGACTGTCTGCACCTAAAACTGCTCTAGAAACAGTCCTATTAATTTCATTTTGTTGACGTCTCTTTATGTTATGTCAATACAAATGTTAAAAAATTATTTTTTGAAAAAAAATTTAAATTTGTTTTTTGAAAAAATATTTTTTTTGAAAATTTTTTTTTAATAAAATTTTTTTACAAAAATATTTGGGTCGCGGCCGTAAAAATGGGTCGGTCGGGTTACCGGAAACACAACAATTTTTTTTACGCCTTATATCTGATCTAATCTTATCTAATCTTGTATGATCTTATCTAATCTGATATTATCTTATCTAATCTGATTCAATCTAAAGTTTTGTCATGATGCATTGTGGTACATGATGACGTTGAGGGTCTGTTGATATGTAAGTGACATTTGGTCATGATGGTTGATGATGGTTGATGATGATGATGATTGATGATGGTTGATGATGGTTGAAGATGGTTGATGATGGTTGATGATGGTTGAAGATGGTTGATGATGGTTGATGATGGTTGATGATGGATTATGATGGGTGATGATGGTTGATGATGGTTAATGATGGTTGATGATGGTTGATGATGGTTGAAGATGGTTGATGATGGTTGAAGATGGATTATGATGGTTGATGATGGTTAGCGATGGTTGACGATGGTTGATGATACGAATGTTTTTCTTTCCCACTCATCCATAGATCACCTTTTTAAAATAGCTAATGAGGAACTAACAGTAATTGCTGACTGGTTTAAAATAAACAGACTTTCATTGAACCTTGAAAAAACAAATTTTATATTATTTCACTCTATAAAGAAAATTACGTACGGTGACAACAGACTCTTAATTAATAATGCCCCCATTGCCCAAACAACCTCCTCTAAGTTCCTTGGAGTTATAGTCGATCAACATCTTACTTGGAAGGAACACATAATGGCGATTTCCAAAAAGATTGCAAAAAATATTGGGGTTTTACTTAGGATTAAGCACTGCCTTCCAAAGTCCATTCTAATCAACCTATACTATTCACTCATTTTTCCATATCTCTCATATTGTAATATTTCCTGGTGCTCGAATTATCCCTCACGTCTTCATCATTTGATCACATTACAAAAACGAGCAATAAGAATAATCTGTGGTTCTCATTGGAGAGCTCACACTGCTCCCCTGTTCAAAAATAATGATTTGTTAACTTTACCTAAGATAAATAAATTTCAGATCTGTTTATTCATGTTTCGTTTTCATTTACACTTATTGCCTATGTCTTTTAAACATTATTTTACTAAGGGCTCTGATATTCATAGTCATTTCACCAGGCACTCGCACTCATATAGAAGTGAATTTGCTCACTTAAGAATCAAGCAGTTCTCAATTAAATATTTGGGTCCTTCGCTATGGAATGGATTGCCTGGTGACATTACTAGCTTACTGTCTTTTGGTCTGTTTAAAAACTCACTTAAACGATTTCTCCTGCTCAATTGAAGAATTTGTATGTTTGTCTTGTTTGTCTAAGTTAGAGCTATTACTATCACCTGTTTATTTTGCCTTATTGTAATTATTATTATTTTACCATCATATGATGTATCTGTTATAACCATAAGGTATTTTGATGAGTCCATCTGATCTGACGGGTTTAACTGGGTTATTTTGTGATAATTAACCCCCCCTGGCTATATTGTAGTATAACCAATGATGATAAATAATGTCGTACTTGGTATAGTTACGATGCTGGTTTTTTCCGACTAGTAATAGGTCTGCTCAGTAATTATCAAATATATAGTTACCAAGATGCTTATTGTGTTTTTCCTCTGGTTCCTTTGCCTCGATATGATTACTACTACCTTACATGTGCTTAATGATTCAGGTTGCCATTACTGACTTATGTTTGTTGCTTATTTTTTGGTTTTGCTTTGGTTTTTGTTTTTTTGTATTTTTATGTTGTTGTTTTTTTGGCTTGTTGCCAAAGGCTTTTTTTGATCATGTGATTTTATGCCACATTGATTTCTTTTCTGGTATTTTCTTTTTAAAAAATTCCATTTTCTGTTTATATCTCTAACCTCACCATCTTGACTTACATTTTACGTTCAGGGGTTATCCAGGTTAGCGGGACCTGTCCCTTTCTGGATGACCCTTTCTGAGTGTTCACCGTTTATACTATCAAGGTGTCCTGCGAACATTAATTTTTATTTATGTGTAGGGCCTACTGTGCAGCCTAGTATTTTTCTTTACAGTATACCTTGGTTTTGTTTTGTTTGTCTTGTTCATTCTCAGAATAAACTGATTTGATTTGATTTGATTTGATTTGATGATGATTGAATTAATGATGGTTAACGATGGATTATGATGGTTGATGATGGTTGATGAAGGTTAATGATGGTTGACGATGGTTAACGATGGATCATGATGGTTGATGATGGTTGACGATGGTTGATGATGGGTACGGTTGTGATGGTTGATGATGGCTAACGATGGTTGATGATGGTTGATGATAGTTGATGATGGTTAATGATGGTTAACGATGGTTGATGATGGTTGATGATGGTTAATGATGGTTAACGATGGTTGATGATGGTTGATGATGGTTGATGAAGTCCCCAAGAGATCCTGTGTACTTTGGAAAAAAATAATAGTAGTGATTATGATTTTGATAATAATGATAAAGACAACGATGATAGTAAGACGATTTTTATTGTGCCGTAGTTCAGCCCAAAGTCATAATTATTATTTAATTATGACATTTTATAAAGGTGTAGGTCTTGAGTTGTGAATTGAATATGTTTGTGTATACATAACTATACATGTGTCTTTTGTTTGTTAACAGTAAGAAGAATGCCATCATCCTGCGAACACAGCTGTCCGTGAGAGTTCACACGTGCATAGGTAAGAAGAGAGCAGAATTTGTCTCGTCCACGTCCACGTAGTAGACAGGTGTGACCAGGTGTTCAGATAGGTGACCAGGTGTTATAATAATTGGTCTTGGAATGTAATGTGGGTCAGTTGCTGTGGACCCATCTGGGATGAGATCGTAATAAGCTGGATGCTATATAATGTTCAAGGTGCTTTTCATAGCAGAGTAGTTAATTTCAGAGGAGATTAGAATTATTATTTGGTTATTCTTTTATCGTTATTCATTTTTGAAAACTTGGACACCGTCGCAATAGAAGTTACCAATTGCAATTGCAGCAAAGGTTACTATTTGCAATTGCAACAGAAGTTACTAATTGCAATTGCAACAGAGGTTACTATTTGCAATTGCAACAGAAGTTACTAATTGCAATTGCAACAGAGGTTACTATTTGCAATTGCAACAGAAGTTACTAATTGCAATTGCAACAGAGGTTACTAACTGGAATTGCAACAGAAGTTACTAAGTTACTAATTACAACTGCAACAGAAGTTACTAACTGGAATTGCAACAGAAGTTACTAAGTTACTAATTACAACTGCAACAGAAGTTACTAAGTTACTGATTGCAATTGCAACAGAAGTTACTAACTGGAATTGCAACAGAAGTTTCTAAGTTACTAATTGCAATTGCAACAGAAGTCACTAATTACAGAACTTTGCAATAGAGATTACTAATTAAAGTTGTATTGAGACTACATACCGATAATTACATTGAGAACATGATACAAGAAGAACTACATGTAGCTACTTCTCATTTGCTGCTGTTTGTCATTAGTACCCTGGCCATGCTGGCACTAATGACAGATTGGCAATAACATGTTTCATTGCAACCAAAGGAGTCCCAAGCCATAATGATCTACTGTCAGGTTAGATGATTAACAGCCATAGCAATAACAGGACTCATCATCACTGGATAAGTTTAGCTTGGAGAGCCCTTATCATAATGTCCATGCCATGCAATCAATGCTGCTATTGAGTAATATGGGACCAGCATTGGAATGCCTGTGGCTGGACGATCTGATTGAAGACCTGGGATATGGGATACAGATTGTTTTTTGCAGTACAGTACAGCAGTGCACAGCAATTTGTAACAATTTATGTAGCTGCATTTTAAATGCTGAAGATCTGTAGGCTGTGCTGTGTGCCATGAGTGCTTACTGTTGCTGCTTCAGCACTTTTGGAGTGAACTCCTAAAATGGTTTCCATTTTCTACTGAGTACTGAAAACCGAACTCTTCAAGCTATCGTATTCTGGTTCTACTCCAAGCTATCCAGGACCACCACCAATAATTTCCATCATGGAACCATTCTGTCTTTCAGTTTCACCTTCGACGGCTCTGACAATATAGGAGATTTGCTGAGACATTTAAAAGATTTACTGAGGCATTTAAGAGATTTACTGAGGCATTTAAGAGATTTACTGAGGCATTTAGGAGATTTAGGGAGGCATTTACCAGATTTACTGAGGCATTTAAGAGATTTTCTGTGGCATTTAGGAGATTTACTGAAGCATTTAAGAGATTTACTGAGGCATTTAAGAGATTTACTGAGGCATTTAGGAGATTTAGAGAGGCATTTACCAGATTCACCGAGGCATTTAAGAGATTTTCTGTGGCATTTAGGAGATTTACTGAAGCATTTAAGAGATTTTCTGTGGCATTTAGGAGATTTACTAAGACATTTTGGGGATTTATTGAAACAGTTTGAATTTTGAGATTTACTAAGCCATTTTGAGGATATGCTGAGACATTTGGGAGATTTTCTCAGGCATTTTGAAAGATTTACTGATCTATGCATTTAAGAGATTACAACGAGACATTTTGGTGATTTACTGAGATATTCAAGAGGCATGGCATCTTTGGTGCAATCTGAACCAGGGATTGTACGCCAGCTGCACATTTCTGTGCTAAAAAATCCCATGGAAAGTCTTTTCGCACGGCAGATGTTTGTCTTTTGACAGCGCTCTCGGTGCACTGTTGACAGACAGTTTGTGTCAAGAGAAGTCTTGGCCACACCAGTCAAGGGTTCCTTATCAGGAATGCGTCTTTTATCTGTCAGCAGAGCTGCAAGCCTCTTCTTAATTTGTCTGCGCAGGCTCAAGACTGGCTGAGTGTCCTATAAGCTTAAGGGTGTATTTTTAAACGTTATTGGTTTGGGATCCATAGTCCATTTAAGTGAATTTGTTTTGAGGCCAATGAATGACTAAATGTTTTCTGTCTGTTCAGTTGCCATTGTTATGTATGTGATTCAGCCATAGGCAGACCAGCCGAGGTGGGGCAAATGACCAGACCCAACGACTTTTAGGGGATCCGTTATTTGGGTAGTCTTATACAAAGTTTATGATTTATGCTTTTGTAGAAATACTATTTTTTAGCTTAACAACTGAATAAATAATTAATTTGTATATAGTTGTATAATTATATAGGTATAATATTGCAATATATGATTTGCACCTGCATTTTTTTCATTTCAATTTTTTTTCTCATGTAGCCTAAATATAGGTGACCCCTATATCAATGTTCAGTTGCAGTTGCCTGGATGATGATGATGGTAATGATTATGGTAATCATGGTGGCATTCATGAAGATGATGATTATAGTTATGATTATGATTATGGTAATGATGATGGTAATGATTATGGTAATCATGGTGGCACTCATGAAGATGATGATGATGATGAAGATGGTGGTAATCATGATGATGATAATGATGATTTGTTGTGGTCTGTAGAGAAGATGCTGAACTCCAGCGGTCGAGATCTTCGAAAGTCGCTCTTCTCGTTGAAGCAGATCTTTCAGGTTTGAACTTAAATCTTTTCATCCACTTTCATTGCTTCATTGTAATGGTGAGCATTGGCCGCCCACCCCATATGCTGAGGCTAAGAAAATGAAGTTGCTAACACTCCATAACCATGCAGCCGCAAAGCAGGCTTAAGAAACTGTTCTTATTCTGTTTTTGCTTCAGGTTAGCATGGCAAACTGTATTAAGAAAAGACTAAGCATCTTTCTGTAGAAGTCGTTTTAACTTTGGCGTGAATATCAACCAATGTGTTGCATTCAAATTACCGGTGTCTGTCTGTCTGTATCACTGTCTATCTCACTGTCTGTCTCACTGTCTGTCTGTCTGTCTGTCTCACTGTCTGTCTCTCTTTCTCTCCCCCTCTGTCGCTTAACTACAAATTTATGAGATGCAGATGAAGTCAGTTAAGTATAGCTCTATGCAATTGTTGTGTTCGTCCTTTCTTATGCAACTCGAAATCAGTATTTTTTAATATAATTTTTACAAACTAATGAGTTGATTTCATGTGTGTATTAACTGGAGCGGTTGTTAATAACAATGAACGAATGAATTATAACCTATTCAATAGCTATTCATTCGTCAGTATCTTGTTTGCATATTACCAAAAGCCTGGTATTTTAATTTAGACAGAACATTGGTTCATGTATTATTTGTGTAGATCTGCATTAACGGATATCATTTGTTCTTTTCATAGAAATTGTTAGGAATGGTTTCGAATGTAAATTAACCGGTTTAAAATGCATTTAATTGACTTGAATTAACCAGAATCCTTTGTTTGCTGTCTAATTAATATTCTTGGGCTTAAAAACTTAACAAAATATGTTAAATCAAATTTATACCCTGGTGGAGGACCCCGACTGTTCAACTGGCAGCCTATCATACTGACCACTATGCTAGCGAGCACCCTGGCCAGCTCAGCTATAATGAGTACATTGATCGTACACTGACGGTGGGAAGATGAAATGGCAAGGGAGAGGACTGGCTACCAGCTCTTATATGCCAAGGTCAAGAAAATGAAGTTGCTAGCACTTCATACCCATGGCTGCCTCGCAGGCCTGCTTAGAAAACTGTTCTGCACCTTCAAACTTTAGCAAAATAATTAATTGGTAATGAAGTTAAACAGAATTTGAAGCTTCAATTAATAAAAGGGTGAATTAATAAGTCATAATAATAATAATTATATTGTTACACACTGTATGTCCAGTGTGTGTATTTTGTGTGTGTGTGGGTGTTCGTGTGTGTGGTGTGGTGTGGTGTGGTGGGGCGTGTGGATTTAACTGTGTGTTTGTGTGTGTATGAGCGTGTGTGGTGTGTGTATAACTGTGTGTGTGTAACTGTTGTGTTTGTGTGTGCGTAATATTACGTGTAGGATGACAAAGATTTGGTTCATGCGTTCGTAACAAACGATGGTCTCGATTGTCTCATCAAAATCGGTTTGGAAGATGGAGACAGCAGCCAACAGAACTACATCCTACGAGGTCAGTCCAGCATGGTGGTCAGTTGGGGTGGGCAGTTGGGGCGGGCAGTTGGGGTGGTCAGTTGGGGGCGGGCAGTTAGGGTGGGCAGATGGGTGGTGGACAGTTCATCAGCCAATACTTGACCATATTTTAACTGTAAGCAAACGATTTATATAGCTCCACTCAAAGAATGCAAAATTGGAGACCTGTGCTCTCTGTGATCATAATTTCATCAATTCGAAGGTCCTATTGTAAAGGGCGTCAGCTTATTCATGAGCGCTGAGCTCGTTCCTGAATGTTGAGCATATTCACATGCAATAATCTTACTCACAAGTGCGAAGATTGTTGCGATGCATTGTTGGATGTTGTTAAGACATAGACTATGACACCAGTTATCAGCAGACTTTATGTGACAAAGTTCTCGCCAGTATCAACTTATCGGTCAATGAGTCACTGAATAAATGTAAGTCATTAGAAATCATTTAAATTTTGATTCTTTAGTAGGCAGCCAAACTGTCGGCTCACTGTGCCTGTAGTAACTTCTATTGTGCCAAAACCAATCGATGATCAGGATAACACCATGCAGATCAGGCCAGTGAAGCAGCTACAGGATAAGTAACTGAAAGAGTACCCGAGTTAGCAGGGCTGAAAGTGGTTTGGAACAGTTGCTGGGTCTATCTTTGGCGGACGAGCACGCCTTTGACCCGTAAATTTTTCTGACAACTTTTTAAAAGTAATTTGTCCAAAATTATCCAAAATCATACCATCTTTACCCAGTTTTGGCACCTGGCAACCTTTTTTGCGACCCTGCTGAGACCCGGCAACAGCAGATCTCGAAAATCAATGCCGGGTCGCAGACCTGGACAGACCCGGCTCACTTTCAGCCTTGCATGTTAGTCAATTACTGTATCTATTATGCCTGTTTGTCTGGCTAATTATCTATTTGTCTGTCTGACTGTGTTTGTCCGAGAGTCTGTTATTGAAATGTTCTTTCTGGCGGCCTTTGCTGCTGCCACAGTACTTGTGACAAATTTTACATTGGTTTTTAAATAATAGAGACCTTGGGCTCACTTCAGATTGTCTTGTTCTTTTGTGATCTGCCTTTCTTGATTTAATGCATCCATCATTCAAATCTCAGTTTGAAGTGTTCTGCATTTATCGTTGCTTTCTTTCTTGAGAAAGTTTTAATTGATTTTTAATATTTAAACTATTGTTCGATGGTTCATTTAAAATTTAAATTGTTGTTTTCTGTTGTCAGCTCTTGGTCAGGTGATGCTGTACGTTGATGGAATGAATGGCGTCATATCTCACAATGGAACCATTCAATGGCTCTACTCTCTCACGAAATCTAAGGTATCTCAACGTCTATTATTATACATATATTATACTTAATATATAATATTTATTTATTTACTTATATATATATATAAGTATGTCGTCGTCGTCGGTGCCTTATTCGTGAGGTCGAACTTTGGCGGCACAAAGGACGATTTGTCTCCAAGAAGATCTCTGCTGCGCTGCTCGAATCGCCTGCTCCATTGCCATCCCGGTCCATTCTTTCACATCGTCGATCCACATCCTACGTGGTCTTCCACGTCTCCTCTTTCCCTCCGTTTCTCCAGTGATTATATCTTTCTCGAGACAGTTTTCCTTCCTCATTTATTGACCAAAGTAACTTAACTTCCTCCCTACCACCTCTCCCCACACCTTCGTTCGCCACCCACCTCCTGTAGCACCTATGTATGTATATACTTCTATATATTATGGAAACAGTTTTGGGGCATTTTCGTTGAACAAGGTCGCAGAGAAAGGAGTCAGTTTTGAAAGTTAAGTTCTTGTATTTCACATGATAAGAAATTGTTCTGCAATTAATTTTAGCCATTTTCCGACCATATACTTATATAGGAACCCATACCATTTAATACACTTTGGTCAGTAAAGGGTTAAGGGGTTTGAATCGTACCATCCGTTTCTCCTAAATATGCGCATGGCTGTCTCCATCTTTTCCAGGTCCGGTTGGTGGTAAAGACGGCTCTGAAGTTGCTCCTTCTATTTGTGGAATACGCCGAGACCAACACGATGCAAGCGCTACAGGCATTCAGCACCGTCGACTCAGAACAGGGTAAGATGGAACATAATAAGATGGAACAGGGTAAGATGGAACAATTACATGTTATAATTGCATGTTACAATCACATGTTACAATCACATGTTACAATTACATGTTACAATCACATGTTACAATTACATGTTACAATCACATGTTACACTTACACGTTACACTTGCATGTTACACTTACATGTTACACTTACATGTTACACTTACATGTTACACTTACATGTTACACTTACATGTTACACTTACATGGGATCGTTGACCATTCGGTTTACTTGAGTGGAATTCAGGCAGAAAAGTTATTTGAACATGTGAGCATTTCGTGCACTCGTTTTAAGATGACTGTGATTTGTTGGTATTAAAGTTAAAATCAGTAACTATTAAAGAGATGATACCATGTGATTGTTTAATTTCTCATGTCTATTGTCTTAGGTACAAAGCCGTGGAGCAACATAATGGCTGTTCTCAGCGACACAAGCGGAGAAGACAATGAACTTCTAGTCTACGCCATGACACTCGTTAACAAGGTACGGGATGACAACGTAACAGTAGAATGATTCACAATAACAGGATGGCATCAACGAAGGCCCTAAGGAAATGAATATCCGGCTATTCGGCGGCTAACAGGGACACCTGTTTGCTAATGCCATTTTAATACCGCCTCTCGCTTAATACTTTAAAGACTCAATTCATCGGGTTAGGTACATCTAGCAGCTCCGGAGCTTGATCATGTTCTGATCTATGAAGATTTCCGCTGTTTCCTTTCTCGTCAAGTGTGCTGGATCTGGGTGTTGTACTTGATAGCTCACTTATCTCCACTGAGCACATCTCCAATCTGGCACGATCCTCTTATTCTCATTTAAGACGTCTTAGTCATTTGTTGTTCTGTATCTTCCTCCATCGTCACAGAGGGGAGCCAGCCCTTAGAAAGGAGGTGGTTATGAGAAAAATTGTGATGTCCAGGAGTCTAGGTTACTGTCAACTCCCCACCATAGCCAAATGAAAACTCAATGAATTAAAAAAAATTGTGTAGATCATATTTTTTAGGGTGGGGTGGTTCAAACCCCCCCCCCCCCCACCCATGGTGTCACCACTGACTTTCTGTGCGTTGTAGATGTTGAACGCGATTCCAGACCAGGATCAGTTCTACGATGTGACAGATGCGATGGAAGAGCAGGGAATCGAAAAGATCGTCGAGCATTACACGACGTGCGGTGACGCAGGGGACGATGATCTCCGCGAGCAGTTCAAGATCTACGAGGCCGTCCTTAGCCATGAGGACGGAGCGAGTGACAGCAGCGAGTCTCTCGGTCACATGGAAAACGTGAGGTAACGATGGTTTATATGTGGATTATTCAATGACGTCTGTTGATATGTGTTTTCTATGATGTATGTGATTGATTGATTGATTGATTGATCACTCAGTAGGTCACTATGTCGGTCAATTGGTTTATTGATTGATTGAATGATTCATAAGTTGGTTGATCAAGCGATTGATTGATTGATCGATCGATTGGTTGGTTGATCGGGTAATTGATTGATTGAGACAAATTAAAGGACTGCCAAACTTGATTGAGAAATTTTAAGGCATGCAAGCCGATAGTAGACAGAGAGACATAGTGGAATAATGGGTTACCTTACATGTGATGTGATGGACAAAAAGACGAGAGAGAGACTTGCAGGGAGAGACAAATGGAGAGAGACAGATGGAGAGAGACAGAGGGAGAGGCAGAGAGACGGAGAGAGAGACAGACAGAGTATATGTTTGCCACAGATGTTTTGCTAATAACACTGTCGCATAAAACTGTCACACGTGACTGATGTGCCACCTGTTGGATCTGCCTGTTGCTGATGAAACTAATGCAACAAGATGTTGGAACATGATACAAGTCATAAAACATCAATAAGACCTTTTATTCTTTATTTTATTCTTTATTTTCATTCAAATTAAAGTAATTGCAAGCTGCTCATGCAGGGTAGGTGAAGTTTTGACCTGAGAATTCTTAGCAATTCTGTCAAACAAGCGATTCTTGATTCAGACCAGTTTTAATTAGGGATTACTGGTAATTTCATGAATTATCAATAACAGAACCAGGATTTACTGGCCGTGATGTTTATATTTTTATCTGGCTCTTGCTCCATAATAAGATTCATGATAAAATTTGTAACTTTTTTCAGTCATCGTACCAAATTTATGGTGGTGTTCAAAGCTTGTAATTTATAGGGAGTTCGTATAATTAAATTTATGATTTCTATTAAACTAAATTTGTGATAATAGTAACTTTTCTTAGTATTCATGGAATAGAATGACATTGATAATTAATATAACTTTTAATTTATGATTATTTATAGCAGTTAATTGGTTATAGTCTTTGCGTTCAATTAGTAATAGAATTTTTGAGCAGCAATTAATAATGATCATAATCATTAAATGCACGATCATGTCCTAAACAACGTGTGTTTTAGGTAAACTTTATTCTTTAATGCAAATTTATAATGGTGGAAGGCAATAAGTAGCAACTTAAGCACCAACTCCTTTAGGACCAGTGCTTAATGCACCAGGCATTCAAATTTCGTTAAGACATAGGCCTATATGAAATAATAACAATAATAATACATTTTTAAACACGATAGGATATTTCAGCGACTTTTTCTTTTGATCCAACGATTTAATGCCGTAGCATTCCGTGGTTCTTTTCCTGCATTGGATTTCAGCGACGAATAAATGCCATTCCAGATGTTTTATTTTATTAATTAGTGTTTAATAAGTTCCCGAGGAATCATTTGTACCAAGAGACAAAAAAATTCTAATAATAAAATTGATGGAAAATTTCTAATGATGGTAAATTTGGTATAAAATTTCTTAAATGACAACATAATTTAACTGTGCAGAAAGCATCCGAGAAAAGGAGACGATTCACGCAGGAACAACAAGAACAGACGGCGGACGGATGCTTCATCGGGGAATTTGGTGCAAATGTGGCCGTCGGACTCAGTTGTTGAACTCCCAACTCAAGAAGAAACCATCGAGCATATCAAGTGAGTGTCACTGATTGCAAAGTAGGTTAGAGGTTATATTGTAACTGGGTCAGAACATTTTGACATGCGTATTGGATAAGTAAAGTAAGAAGGTGAGTATATATTCTTTTATTTATCTAACTGCTTCACCACACTTTGGTTTGCATAAAATTAAGCGTTATAAAGCATTCCTGTTTATAATGTTAAGTTTAATAATAATCTATATAAATAAAAATGAAACTTTGCAATAGTGCGGTCACGATAACGCCGAAAGTAACGCGCCGATTGTTTTGAAAATTTATCAAAACCTTCCATTCCAATAGCACCAGGTCACAACATTTTTTTCCCCGAAAAAAAACAATCGTTTCCACAAAAAGTGAACTTTGCTTTGCAATCCCTTCGACCGCCATTTGCAATTTCAACCAAACCGCACGCTTGCACCGAAACACAGTGACAAAACATTAATGAGTTCGCGTCCCGTGACGTCATAAGCGACTCAATAAATAATTCCATTATGAAAACGGCCTTCCAACATTCTTGGGCTCTATCCGCTGTCAGTAAAGGACGCTGTGAGTGAGGAAAGGAGCGGAGTGGGAGGGGGACGGAGCGGAGGGGGAGGGGGAGGGGAGGGGAGGGGAGGGGGAGGGTCTTTTCTGCCACAGCAACGCGTGGCTGGGTACAGCTAGTAATAAATAATAATAATAATAACGACAATGGCACCATAACGCGATCATACCGCTGCAAGGGTGCCTCACAAAGGGCTATCTGCGGGATAAGCCTTGGCAAACAGATAAGTTCTAAGCTTTGATTTAAAAGAGTCTAAGTTAAGTTTAAGTTAAGTTTAGTGATCATATAGTGAAGGGGAAAAGAAATTACCTTAATTACTAAAAATTTACAGTATGTACCCACGTGCAGTGTGTCACTTGTTTTTTCCCCATTAACAGTGTATATTGTGGCTTGGCGTAGTTGCTTTGTTGATGAACGTTGTGTTGATTTGTTTTCATAGAA
The DNA here is from genome assembly GCA_945859605.1 of Lumbricus rubellus. NCBI lineage: Eukaryota > Metazoa > Annelida > Clitellata > Crassiclitellata > Lumbricidae > Lumbricus > Lumbricus rubellus. Next base: position 21,293,006 of record OX243822.1, on the reverse strand, counting down.
TCGATAACGTGAGCAGTGAGAGCGTCTCCAATGCGTCATCGCCAAGAGAACTCGGTCAACTCTATCCAGATCCAGATCGGGATGAGACGAGAAACGAAGATGAGTTCCATTCAGACGCAAGCAACAACAACAACCTCGATCCTACAGTCATTGGTAAACATTCACTTTGAGGGACCATAGGGATTGGCTAGAGCGGTTGAGTATCAAGTCAGATGTGCACTATCTATCTTAAGAATTTATATGGCAACCCTTCACAAGGCGCTCCCCGACCCGAGCACGGCCAAAGAAGAAAGTCTTGAATAGTTCATAGAAGGAGTTAGACATGTTCTGTGGAAGAGAATGCAGACCAACGAGAAGACTATTCCAAACAGAGGAACCGCAATCGAGAATGTTGTATTCTGTATGAGGAACCACAGAAGTTGCCTCTAGAGGCCGAGCGCAGAGAGCGGCGACCAGAGCATGCTATGGACACCGGACACCAGAGCATGCTATGGACACCAGAGCATGCTATGGACACCAGAGCATGCTATGGACACCAGAGCATGCTATGGACACCGGACACCAGAGCATGCTATGGACACCAGAGCATGCTATGGACACCAGAGCATGCTATGGACACCGGACACCAGAGCATGCTATGGACACCAGAGCATGCTATGGACACCGGACACCAGAGCATGCTATGGACACCAGAGCATGCTATGGACACCGGACACCAGAGCATGCTATGGACACCAGAGCATGCTATGGACACCAGAGCATGCTATGGACACCAGAGCATGCTATGGACACCGGACACCAGAGCATGCTATGGACACCAGAGCATGCTATGGACACCAGAGCATGCTATGGACACCGGACACCAGAGCATGCTATGGACACCAGAGCATGCTATGGACACCGGACACCAGAGCATGCTATGGACACCAGAGCATGCTATGGACACCGGACACCAGAGCATGCTATGGACACCAGAGCATGCTATGGACACCAGAGCATGCTATGGACACCAGAGCATGCTATGGACACCGGACACCAGAGCATGCTATGGACACCAGAGCATGCTATGGACACCGGACACCAGAGCATGCTATGGACACCAGAGCATGCTATGGACACCAGAGCATGCTATGGACACCAGAGCATGCTATGGACACCGGACACCAGAGCATGCTATGGACACCAGAGCATGCTATGGACACCAGAGCATGCTATGGACACCGGACACCAGAGCATGCTATGGACACCAGAGCATGCTATGGACACCGGACACCAGAGCATGCTATGGACACCAGAGCATGCTATGGACACCGGACACCAGAGCATGCTATGGACACCAGAGCATGCTGTGGACACCAGAGCATGCTGTGGACACCAGAGCATGCTATGGACACCAGAGCATGCTATGGACACCGGACACCAGAGCATGCTATGGACACCAGAGCATGCTATGGACACCAGAGCATGCTATGGACACCGGACACCAGAGCATGCTATGGACACCAGAGCATGCTGTGGACACCAGAGCATGCTATGGACACCAGAGCATGCTATGGACACCAGAGCATGCTATGGACACCGGACACCAGAGCATGCTATGGACACCAGAGCATGCTATGGACACCAGAGCATGCTATGGACACCGGACACCAGAGCATGCTATGGACACCAGAGCATGCTATGGACACCGGACACCAGAGCATGCTTTGGACACCAGAGCATGCTATGGACACCGGACACCAGAGCATGCTATGGACACCAGAGCATGCTATGGACACCGGACACCAGAGCATGCTATGGACACCAGAGCATGCTATGGACACCAGAGCATGCTATGGACACCGGACACCAGAGCATGCTATGGACACCAGAGCATGCTATGGACACCAGAGCATGCTATGGACACCGGACACCAGAGCATGCTATGGACACCAGAGCATGCTGTGGACACCAGAGCATGCTATGGACACCAGAGCATGCTATGGACACCAGAGCATGCTATGGACACCAGAGCATGCTATGGACACCGGACACCAGAGCATGCTATGGACACCAGAGCATGCTATGGACACCGGACACCAGAGCATGCTATGGACTGCCAAAGTACGAGTAGCAGCAGACTTCGTACTTACATGTATTGATGACTGTTTTCCTGTCAGATGCCCAGCCAGCGAAAGGCAACGCGAGTCGGTACAACCGACGCAAGCGACAGAAGTCGCAACTTGATGAGCAGCTCAACAAGAAGAGCGTTTCCATGTCCAACCTCACCGACCCAGTCGCCTCCATGTCGACCTTGGACACGACGACCTTGGACACCACGAAACTCTCGTCTTCCGCCGGAAGCCAGGAGCTGCGTGACTTCAACAAGTCTGTGATTCCACCAACATCTCCATCCGTCCAGCGCATGGACTCTTCTTCCGAGTCCGCCGGCGGGTACCACAAGTCGATTCTTCGTGGAAAGAAATACCGCTTCGAGTCTCCCGACGTCTACAACCCAGCCGTCGCTCCGTCTGTCGGTCCCTCTGGCAACTACGTCAACGAACTCTCAGGGTCGTATCGACCATCTTCCCAGGATGCATTGCCAAGGATTGTCTACGAGGATGGTGGTTACGAGCACACTACAAGTAGACTTAATGAGAGAGAGCAACCGCGTGCCACGTACGGCGAGGATTCTGCGAGAAATTCCCGGACATGTATTGAAAATGCGGTCGATCATCAATCGGAGGATCGAAGCCGTGAGCAGACGGCTTCGGTCGATCATCGGAACGGTGTCGATCATGGCTCGGAGTTTCTTATAAGTCGGAGTAGTTTGATCGAAGGACCGGAGCGAGTGTTTGACGCGAGTAGGAAGAGGAGCGTGAACGAAGTGGTGAGCGGACGAGGCGAGGGTGATGGTGATGCCATGGTGAAGAACTCTGTTTTGGAGTGTGTTGAGATGGATAATGGCGTGCACGTTTCTGCGACTGATACTGGAAATGTTAAGGCGGAGAGCAGTGGTTAGTCTGGTTTTATGTTTTCTTTTGTTTTCTAGCATACATCCATCCCCCCACGCACACACACACACATGCACACACACATTATCATGCACACTTAAACATGCACATCCACATGACAACAGGCCATGTGCTTAAAGGGATGGTACTGCACTGCAATTCTTGCAAAGGATGTTGACATACTTTGACAGCTTTTGGGACTTTATATGTTTAAGGATTTGCTCACAGACCATATACACAGTAGTCAGGCCTGAATATTTTGTTACACTATGCTTTCTAATATACCTGGAACAAAACTTATGACAATTAATGGATAAAATCTCAATTTGAGCTAACAACGATTAAATAGATAAAATCCGATTTCTAACCAACCATGATTAATGGATAAAAATGTCATTTCATTTCGCAGTGGACCCCCTCCCTGACCAGCCCCGCGTCCATTCCCTGGACGCGGCCGATGTTCTGGAGCGATGGAAGAGAGCGGACGATGAGGGTCCAAAGAGAACGCTTCCATCCGGCCTCGAATCAACCGGGCTGACCAACCGCCTCTGGCTCTACAAGCGAACCTCCATGACAGACGACATCTCCTCCGAATCCAGGAACCTCGCCCCAACGTTGAGACAGACCCGGGTCGAACCGAACCACGACGAGAGGATTCCGAATAATCTCTACCGGATCGAATCCGTCCAGGACGACGGAGGGGTCCGACCGGGTCCGGATCGGTCGACGATCACCGACAACCCGATCGAGAACTACCTGACGGCCCAGATCACGACCGGGTTGGCAGGTCTACGGTCAATTGTGCTGCAGAAACCGCAGAAACCCGTCGGACCCGTGGAAAAGTCGAAGCCGAAGACAGAGACGGATATCCAGTGGGAGCAGATCGCGAGCACCGTCGAAGGTCCGCTTCGGATCAAGGACCTCGACTTCACTGACTTGACGGACCACGACGACATCAACTACGTCCGACTTCAGACTGCGGCAAGTCGGAATCCTCCGTCGTATTCGGATGGACGTCGATTCCCTCCGCCTTTCGGGGTTGGACCCCCTCCTGCGCCTCCTCCGCCTCCACTTGGGGTTCCTCCACCACCACCCCCGATGATGCCTTCACCACCCCTGGCTGGGGGAGTGCCCCCACCGCCCCCACCACCTCCGTCGTCATCTCAATCTCTGACTACGACTACGAAGTTAAAGTCGCGAAAGACGGTGAAGCTTCACTGGAAAGAGGCGAAGTCGGAGTTTCTGACGCCGTCGGGGAGACCGTCGGAGACGATCTGGACGAAGATGGCTAGAGAAGTGGGTGAGGTGAGCCTCAACACGGACCAACTGGAACATCTGTTTGAATTGAAGTCTCAAGATGCCAAGGCCAAGGTCTGACTTTTGATCATTGTCATTGTCATTATTATTGTCAGTCACTATCATGTCATTGTCATCATCGTAATTGTCAGTCCGTTTCGTCGTCATCATCATCATCATCATCATCCTCTTCATAATCATTGTCAGTCCATATCATTATCATCATCTTCATTTAATATCATCTTTATTGTCAGTCAGTTTCATCATCGTCGTCGTTTTCATCGTCATCATCATCGTCGTCATCTTTGTTGTCATCATTGTCATCATCATAATTGTCAATTTCCGCTATAAATATTCAGCATGATCTGATGTGATAATTGAAGATCGTCTATCATCATCAGCTATAAAAATCAGTTTAATTATCATCATTAATTAGAAACAACAACGTTGCATGTTGCTTGTTCACTTTGACAAGTTCTCTTCTGCTGCATGTATCTTCATCTTTCTACAGACTCTGATTTTCATTTAATTTTGTATTCTGCATGGCATCTTCACTTGCAGCAATGGAAAGTTCAACAAAATCTTGTCTTCTAAGATTTTATCATCCACTTACTTAATAATTACGTTGCAAAGCTTTAATGAATTTTTCTGCGTTACTATAGAGTAGATTGTTGGCAAGCGATTGCTAAAGGAGACGTTAGTAAACTGCCTGAGATAAATAAATGTGTTGTGAATTTTTACTTTGATTCGTGTGCATGTAAGTGATGGCTTAACTGTTCAATTTAATGTAATTTTTTTCTTTATTTTGTTGTCCATGTACAAATCCATGCATTATTTATGCATATCAAAATCGATGACTAGTTTATGAATGTACAAATGTGTAAAAAATTTATGTATGTACAAATTCATGCCTCATGTGGGACACGGTGGTGTAGTGGGTTTGGTGCCTTGGAACCTAAGGGTTCCAGGTTCGAATCCACTTCAAGCTGTCGCGTTGGGACCTTGAGCAAGTCCTTCACTCTCAATTGCTCGTGCGCTTTAGCGTGAAACTCTGATGCTGTAGTCGGGAGCGCCTCTGAGTAGAAAGCTTGAAGGAGCGCTATAGCAAATGCGAGAGAAAAAAATAATTAAATAAATAAAATGATAATAATAATGATAAAAATAGTTATAATAAATATTTAATTACATTGTGGTTGCATGTGTTTGGTAGTAATTAAGATTTCTGTGTTGTTATCTTTTCTGTTTGTTTCGTGCATGTCTGCATGTCTGATTCACGATCAATTTCTGTCACATTTGACAGGAGGCCACAGTAAGTACATCTTCCTAATCAGACACTGTTCAAACGATAATCAGTGATTAGTTATATATAAATAACAGTCTTTTACGTGCATCATTGCCTTCGTTGGTTGATTTATTGTGCATGGTGGATTGGTGGATGTTGCTGATTAATAATAATTTTAAATTATTGGCTGAGCAGTGAGCACTTGGAAAGTTGGGAACTTGCAGATGTTTAGTTTTAATCTAGTCCCCGTGCTTTGGGGGTGGGCGGGTTAAGATTTCTGGGGTGCTGAAAAATGGCCGTTTTCGGGGGTGTAGGGCAATTGCTGAGCCAGTACACCGATGAAGCCATTTGACCATTTTTTCTGATTACCCGTAGTCTTTTTTCCTAATTTTCCTTAAATGTCGCAACTTCTTTTGTCCCAACTGAAAAATATAGCAAGTTCTTTGCTACTTTACAAAGTTTGTCCTAATTTGTCTGAAAAATATGCCGACTTCTCTACTGATGACCCTTTTTGTTTTTTGTGCATCATGCCTACATTTTTTCGTGGAGGGAAATGTTGCATGTTGCCGCTTGTTGCATTTTTCTGGGGGGGGGGGGGGGGGTAAAATGGTACATACGGTAAATACATGTGAATAACACCTGAAGATTTTTTCTCGGGAATTGTCATTCCTAAGGTGAACTTACCCCCCTCTCAGAGACGTCTAGATTACGGTGAACACTGGCAGATGTTCACATGGTGGTGTACGTTTCGAGTAATTTTCTGTTATGAAGTTAAAAGTTTCCACGATTAATTATCAAGTGATATTTATTAGAGAATGGCTATATGGTGAGTGAATTGCATAGACCTGTTGTTGATCTGTGGTCCAAGTCCATTTCTTATCTTGCCTGTCCATAAAGGAATTTTGATTGATAGATTGACAGCATGAAGGTATTTGTTTACATCATATTGATTGGCATGCACTGCACGGGCATGGTATGAATTAATTGTGGTATGAATTAATTGTGGTATGAATTAATTGTTGTATGAATTAATTGGTATGAATTAATTGGTATGAATTAATTGGTATGAATTAATCGGTATGAATTAATTGGTATGAATTAATCGGTATGAATTAATTGGTATGAATAATTTGGTATGAATTAATTGGTATGAATTAATCGGTATGAATTAATTGGTATGAATAATTTGGTATGAATTAATTGGTATGAATTAATTGTTTGCCCATAAAAGTAAGAATTTCAGTTTTCTTTCTCTGTTGCTTTTTCTGTATGTCATGTGATTTTGAGATTAAATGAATCAATGAGTTTTTCTTTTTTCTTTTTAGAATCAGGTATGTCACTTTCGGAAAGCTAAGTACTAAATATCTTACATACTTACTCATAATTTCAATGTCTTTTGTAATTTAATATCATTTCAAATTGATCCTACCTTACTTATCGTTCAACATCTCATGTACTTATGTATCATTTCGAATTAACTTCTTTATGTCATATATCTAGACATCATGGTATAGATTACATTTTCCTTATCTGCTTCTAAATAACAGTTAGGATTCTTGATCCTTAGGCTTTGAGAGTGCATAATGTTTGTTTCGGCTTCTACACATCGCATTATATTGATCTGATCACCAATCTGAGAATATCACATTAATAGTTTACACCAATCTAAGAATATAACCTTTCTGTGTGCATCAATCTGATAATATCACATTATAGTGCACACCAGTCTGAGTAAATTGCATTTAGATTGCACCAATAATTAATCACAAGATAGTGTGAATCTCAATGATGAAGATTTTGCAATATATATTGTATAGTGATATTAAACCAATTTTGAAATGTCAGGTAATGGTGTAGCTTATGGCTGTCAGACTCTTTTATGCATCGCTTTAAATATGAGTGAATGTAAGTATAAGAGATTAATTCGAAGTTGGCATCCCATTGAAATGTGTTTGCCGTGGTTTCCATAGAAACAGGATGGGAACAAGAAGGAGATAACGATTCTCGATCCGAAACGATCCAACGCAATCAACATCGGAAGAACGTCTTTGCCTGGCAGCACGGAAACAATCAAGAACGCAATCCTCGCAATGGACGGATCAATTCTCAACCGTGAAGCAATCGAGGTTGTAGATCGAGATTGACGTTGTTTATAGTTTCGCTTTTCTGCCATGTAGCCATGTATCTGTCTAAGGAATTTTTATATTTCTTCAAGATTACTGTAAGCCATAGCTTTTGGATTATTTCTTTAAATGCTTTATTTTAATTTTACTTTGCATCATATTTACATCACTTTTGCATCATACTTACATTACATGTACAATAAACTTGCATCACATTTACATTGCATTTGCTGCTTTGCATGACATGTACTTTTAGTTTACATCACATTTACATCATGTATACGTTAAATTTGCATTAGATTTTTACTACACCGCATGTACATTAAATTTACATTATATTTGCATCGCATTTACATCAAATTTATATCACATTCAGGTTACACATGTACATCAAATTTACATCGCACTTACATCACATTTACTTCATGTTTCCATCACACTTATGCCATTATGATGTAAATGTACTTTAATTACTTGCATTTCCATCATGTTTACATCACATGTACATTAACTTTACATCACATTTACTTTGCATTTCCGTCATGTTTCCATCACATTACATCATATTTCCATCATATTATATTAAATTCACATCACACTTATATTGCATTTATTGTATTGTATTGTATTTAAACATTTATAAAGCGCCTCTAGTAGGGTGAACCGTTCAGAGGCGCTCCCAGTGCGCAAGGCATAGCGAGAAGAAACAGGTTTTGAGAAGAGACAAAGCAGAAGAGAGACTACCAGAAAGAAGTGTAGAGCGAACAGAAGGAGAAAGAGCATTCCAAAGAGAAGGACCAATTGAGACAAATGATCGAGACTGAGCCATAGTAGTTCTAGACCGAGGAACCAAGAGGTCAAATCTGTTGGATGAACGAAGTGGACGATGGGAGGAAGCCGAGTGAGGACGAAGTAAAACATTAGTCAGATATTTTGGGGCAAGACCCCGTTGAGCCTTTAAGATCAGAGTGAGGATCTTGAATTGTGTGCGAGCACGGAGAGGAAGCCAGTGAAGTTCATGAAACATAAAGGTAGAGATGTGAGAGTACTTGGGAAGGCGGGCAATCAATCTAGCAGCTGAGTTGAGAACAGACTGAATAGGTGAAAGACGAACTTTAGGAAGACCAATGAGGAGAGCATTGCAATAGTCAATTCGTGAGCATATAAAAGCATGAATTAAGGTAGTGAAGATGGAGGAGGAGACAGAGCGACGAATGACTCTGAGACGTCTTAAATGAAAATATGACGAGCGTGTCACATTTGAAATATGCTCAGTAAAGGTAAGTGAGCTATCAAGTACAACACCCAGATCCCGCACACTTGAAGAGAAGGAAAACAGCGGGAATTTTTCAGAGAGCAGAATGAAATCAAGCTTCTGGAGCTGCTGGGGAGTACCTAGCCAGATGAATTGAGTCTTTGAAGTATTAAGCGAAAGGCGATTAGAAGACATCCATGAGTGGAGATGATTAGTAAGCGATTCAATATGCGCAACTAACAGCAGCTGGGAAGATGAGGGACCATGGACAAAAGCCTGGACATCATCAGCAAATAGATGGCCAGCAGCACTACAAATAGGAAAAAGAGAAGAGATGTCAGCCGTGTAAAGAATAAATAGGAGAGGTCCAAGAACTGAACCTTGAGGAACACCCAGATTAACATGAACCCATTGGGTTCGAGAGTCACCCGATATAATCATTTGAGTTCTTTCAGAAAGGTACGACTGGAACCAAGAAAGGGGGAGACCCTTAACACCATAGGAGATCTCAAGACGCTTGAGTAGGATGTCGTGTGTGCATTACGTATCTACAATTCTACATCATGTTTACATCAACTTGCACATTAAATTTACATCACGCGTACGTACGTACGCATTTGCATCGTGTTTACATCACGTTTACATTAGATGTACGTTACTAATGAGTCTATTCACAACCCATAATGACACACAGTTATGCCTTTCAATTGTTCCAGAAACTTCTGAATACGATGATACCAACAGACGAGGAGAAGACGAAGATCTTTGAAGCGCAGATTTCCAACACGGCCGACATTCCACTTGGAACGGCGGAACAATTTCTTCTCGCGATGGGATCCATCTCAGAACTGTCGTCGCGTCTCAAACTCTGGCTCTTCAAACTCGATTATGAAACCGTGGAATCGGTAGAAATTCATCCATCCATTCAGTCATTCATCCATTTCATTCATCCATTTAATTTATTCATACATTCATTTCATTCATTCATACATTCATTCACTCGTTCTTTCATTCAGCTATTCATTCTTTTGTTCAGTAATTCATTCATGCATTCGCTCGTTCGTTCGTTCTTTCATTTATTCATTCATTCATCCATTCATTCATCCATTCATTCATTCATTCGTTCTTTCATTCATTTGTTCGTTCATTCGTTCATTTGTTCATTCATTCATTCATTCTTTCATTCATTTGTTCGTTCATTCGTTCATTTGTTCGTTCATTCATTCATTCATTCATTCATTCATTCATTCATTCATTCATTCATTGAATACAGAGGTTTATATAGTGCCCCTTCAAGGTTTCTGCTCAGGAGCACTCAGTATTGGCGTTGTATAGAAACTACTGAGGGGTCAGACGTTGATTTAAGTGGGGTCATGGTGTGCAATGGAGAATTTACCATGGAATCCTAAGAAAGACTATGCATTGAATCCTTCCAATCCATCGGCAATTCTCATCCTGGAAGCGCTCCATCCCTGCCGCAACTGAAAGGGAGGGGATGATTTTAGGGCTGCAGTCTTTTGTGTTGTATAGAGAATTTCAGAATGTTGTGATATAGTAAAAACAGATAGGCAAAAGATAGTAACTGCAGGCAAGAGATGGTAAGTAATTTGACCTTTTTCCGATAGTTGTTTATGTTTATGTTTCCGTTTCTTCCCTGTAAACATTTCTTTCGTTTGTCCATCTCATGTAGGAGATTGGTGAGCCTCTGTTTGATCTGATGAAAGGAATTGAGGAACTGCGAAGGAACAAGACGTTCAAATACATCTTGACAACACTTCTATCCATCGGAAACTTCCTCAACGGTTCTGAGGTTGGTTGAAAACCTCATGTGGTATCTTACTTTTGTGCCTTGCCTTAGAATACATTGTCTATACACGTTGCCTGCATGTCTAGCACAACTTCCTACCTTTAGAAAGTCTAATAGCTGAGCCGCAATGCAGAGCAGTTATGGGTTCACATGCATTTCATACCTCTGCATCCCAATAATGGAATTGGCTTCCGCTCTCGCTTCGTAACTCAGATTCGCATTCTGTCTTTAAAAAGTGACTCAATACTCTCTATTTATACTTGGCTTTCAAGTACTGAAATGTCTAACTGTATCTTCTTCTTCTTGTGACTGACAATTTGTGCCTCAGATTCACATTACGTTGTGGTGTTAAAGTTTAACGCATATAAAAAAATAATAAAAATAGTAATTTATATTAATAATAATTTTTAATATATTGTTGTGTTTGCCCCCAGGCGCAAGGATTCACGATCGAGTATCTGAGTCGAGTGGCTGAGGTAAAGGACACAGTTCACAAGCACACTCTCCTACATCATCTCGGTAACATCGTCATCGATAAGTTCCCAGATGCGACCGATCTCTACTCGGACATCGGAGCAATATCTCGATGTTCCAAGGTAACGATGAGTCTGTTCTGGAAGTAACATCATTGCCTGGTAGCGCAATGGATAACACGCTGGTTTAGAGTGCGAGAGGTAGTGAGTTCAAGCCCCCGTTGGGCGGATTTGATTTGTAGTCTGCTATTAGCGCCGTGTAATTATTGCAAAGCTGTCTGTTCGGTTAGTAGGCTTAGTTCAGCTTAATTAAGATTACTGCATAACTTGTAAATGTAAAGCGCAGTGCGTCTTGCAGGCGTTTCAATAAAGAAAAGATTATTTATTTATTTATTCATGACATTAAGTGACTGCTTTGGCAAAAACTTTTCCATCAATGGTCCTGCACCTTGGAATTGGCTCTCTCCATTGACGTGTTCTTTGTTATTAGCTGCTACCCATATCACGTCTTTTTGTTGTCTCAGTACTGTGATCTTTGTGTTGATTTTGTTTGGATGTTAGATTGATTGGGATGAGCTGGAGGCGAAGTTGGCTGGAGTTGAGTTCGACTGCAAGGCTTCCATGGATTACTTGAAGGCAATCGTAAAACATGACTTCACTATGCCGTCAAGGATCAAGTAAGTTTCATTCATTCATTCATTCATTCATTCATACATTCATTTATTCGTGCATTAATTCGTTCATTCGTACATTCATTCATTCGTTCAGTTCAAGAATTTATATAGCCCCCCTCATGAATTCCACTCAGAGGTGCTACAAGTGCCATCATTTTTTATACAAAATAAGTTTTAAGGAGCCTGTGGAACGTAGATGTATTTCAATTAATTATCTAATTTTAAATGTTAACCATCAAATATTAACATTACTGAGTTTAGATGTTGCTTTGAATATTGCATTTTGTATGTTTTCTGTTTTTCTTTCGTAGGATGCAAGAGTTTCTTTCGGATTCTGCTCGAAGGATAATTATGCTGAAGAATGTTTTTACGAGAATCATGAACAGGTAGACAATTCCACTGTCCTCCAGTCAATTGTAGTATTATTATTGTTGTTACTGTTGTTGTAATTGCTGTTGTTGTTGTGAATATTTTTGCCCTTGGGTACTTCATTCCTCTGGGTACTAATAGAGTATGATTATTATTTGTGGTACAAATGTCTGGTGGGTCAGGCCTCATCTTCAGGGTGTGAGACAAAAGTACCTTCTGTGTGGGTAAAGATTATGGCTATTATTATTATTATTATTTTTATTTTTATTATTATTTGTATTATTATTTTTTTAACTTGTGAAACTTTTGCTTGATTTCGTAGGTTTACTAAATTATGGCTATTATTATTATTGTTTTTATTATTATTAATTTTTTTTGCCCGGAGGTACTTCATTCCACAGGGACTTATGGACTATTATTAATACTAGAATGAACGAATTATTGTTATTATTTTTTCTTTAACATGTGAAATGTTTGTGGGAATTGTAGGTTCACTAAATTCCTTCTCTATCTCGGCTACAGCCTGGAGCCGATTCGTGACGTGAAGGTGCAAGCGTTCTGTAAAGCGATCAGTGAATTTGCGCTCGAATATCGAACGACGCGAGAGAAAGTGTTGCAGTTGCGAGAGAAGAAGGCTAACCAACGCGAGAGGAAGAAAACGCGCGGAAAGATGATCGTAGAGGCAAGATGAACAGAAGTTCTACTTCGTTGCTTTTGTGTTGTTTAGCCAAAGCTGAGGACGTAACTTTGTTGATTTTAGTTGGATGAAGAGAAAGAAAATTGTTGTTGATGATGATGATGATGATGATGATGATGATGATGATGATGATGATGATGATGATGACGACGACGACGACGACGACGACGACGACGATGATGATTTAAGGGATTTGCCATGGGTATGAAGTAGCCTCGTTAGCTACACCGGTAAGCGCGAACGGCATTTGTCTGTTGGATACAACGGACTGCGGTTCAAGCCCGGGCTGGGAGTTGACATTCAGATATTTAGATTATCTTGTGCTAGCACGTGTGGGACGCAGAGGCGTAAGCTGTTGCGGAGCGACCTTGGGCAAGTTGCTTACCCATCATTGTCTGTGGGAAAGGCAGCGGGAAACCACCTCACTCATCTCATCCCCCAGGGGCGTAAAGCCAATGAACCTGCCTACGGGCAGAGCACCATCATCATCATCATCATGAAGTACTAGTAGCTTCATTTTTCTTAACTACGGCGGTCCATGCACTCATTATAATTGACTGAGTTTGTTTGGGGTGGGTGGGGGCGTGGGTGGAGCAGAAATCTGGAGTCATGTTTCTGCACTGAATGATGGTAATGATGTTGGGATTGCTTCTTTGACTGATGATGATGATGGTGATCATGTTCATGGTGATGATCATGATGAAGACTATGATGATGATCATGATGGTGAAGACAATGATGATCATGATGGCGATGACGATGATGATGGAGACTATGATGGTGATGATGATCATGAAGATGAGGACTATGATGATGATGATGATGATGATGATGATGAGGATGATGACAATGGTGATGATGACTATGATAATGGTGATTCTTTCATTAGACCGGTAACTTTGCGTCGAAGCCGAAACCAGCGACGGTGAAAGAAGAACCAGAAGAGCAATCGGACGAGTTGGGCAAGATCCTTCAGAACGGATCGGCTTCAACAAGACTCTTTAAGTCGCGAAAACGTGTCCCACTTGGTCAGTCTTCTTTCACTGATTACTTTAACAACTCACTCAGTTATGCTGTTAACCAGTTATTCAAGGGTGCTGAGTAACCCAATCAATCAATCAATCAATCAGTCAGCTATTCAATTGGTAAGCTAGTTGCTTGTACAATTAGCAGATAGTCAGATGCTTTGTTATTCGATCAATGTGTGTGAACTGATTAAAAATACTCTTTTCTCAGGGCTGTAAATCTGCCTGCAATGTATCGTACTAATGAAACATATGACTTAGTCCAAAGTTTCTATTCATACACAATTATTTAGTTACTATTATTATAATTTTGCTATTTATATGGCATTTCTCCATTTCTTGTTATTAGTCTGAATTTGTGATTTTGTTCTATTCATTTTGTTCTATTCATTCTGTTCTATTCTGTCTCTTGAGTTGTCCTGCATATATATATATATATATATATATATATATATATATATATATATATATAGAATAGTTAAGTTTTTTATAATCTTTAGTGATATAGTTAACCTTTTCTAATCTATGCTGATATAATGAAATTTTTTCTAATCTTTGCTAGTTTTGTGGGCGCGGTGGCATCGTTGCCTTGGAGCCAGAAGGTTTGAGGTTTGAATCCACCTCGCCCAGTGTCCGCTTTGCATTCGGGAGCGCCTCTGAATAGAAAGAGTTTGAAGGAGCGCTATAACAAGTGCACATACAAAAACAAAACAAAGTTAGGTTTTTCTAAACTGTACTTATGCAATTCAATTTTTCTAAACTGTTCTGAATTGGTTAAGTTTTTCTAATCTATTCTGGTTTCCAACAGATTCTCCGCGTCTGTCAGAGAAGTCCGCAACTTTGCCAAAGGATGCGAAGAAGCTGAGCAATCCCGATCTCAGCGACGATCCGTTGTTCGAGTCTCTTCTGTCCGTCACGATGGCTCCTTCCGAGCAGAAACCTCGCGAGCGACGACGAGCACGAAACACGGACAGGAAGTCATGTGAGTAGCTGAGTAGTGAGTTACGTAATGAGTAGAGCATAGTAGACACTTGTAATGCTTGATGTATGAGTGATGATCTTCATTTGTTTCAATGAGTGCGTGAGTGAGTGAGTGATTGAACGAATGAACGAACGAATGAATTAAGCAAGTAGATGTGTGGTATGCTTGTGGAAGGAGGAGTTAGGTAAGGAAGGAATAGAGATATCTTACGTAGACGATTGATTGATTGATTGATTGATCAATTGATTGATTGGTTGATTGATCAATTGATTGATGGATTGATTGATTGATTGAGTGATTGAGTGATTGATTTAGGGATTGATTTAGGGATTGATCAATTGATTGATCAATTGATCGATTGATTGGTTGGTCGATTGATTGATTGATTAATTGGTTGATTGATTGATTCTGTTTGTCGTTGCAGTGCGTCGTACTCTGAAGACTGGTCTAACAAGCGAAGAGATGGCTGTCATCAATAAGAAATCCTAGGCAATGTCATCCTCTTCGTCCTCTTCATCCGTTCCAAACTCAACGCGTCATCATCATCATCGTCATCGTACACAACCGTCTTTCAACCACAAGCTTTACCTGCTATGGCAATCTATTACCACCTTAGTATGGTTGTGCCATGCTGATACGCACGCTTGTGTAGTCAAATGTATGCGCTACACCATGATACTACAGCGTTTGGAACTTGTTCCCGGTTAAGTTCTACTTGGCATGAATAGAACTGATGTTCCTTTCAAGTGATTAAATTAACCAGGGCTGTAACAACCAGCGTGTACTAATATGCATGGAAAACATATGTAGCTGGTCGTTAAAGGGTTAAAATGCTGTACTAGTTAAAGCACTGTAGACTGCAGTGCTGTACTGAGTGTTGCCTTTTTGCAATTGTAATCTGAACATTTCATTTTAGTGCCATTTAGGATTTCCAGCATTTTTTATGCAGCCTGGTTGTGACATATATGCCGTGAGGCATGTTCATAATGACTTTGCTTTACTGCAAAAGTTCAGGCTGTATGTGGTGTGCCATGCTGTGCAGATCTAGTTGAGTTGTTGCCTTGCTGTGTGTAGATGCATGCTCAAATCTCTCCTTAGATAACGGTTATAGGGTATGAACCTTAAAACATTTAATGGTCCTGGATGCAGAGAAAGATTGTTTAGTTCCATGCACTTGTATTAATTGGTTACTTCCACTACACAGATAGCTGCATAATTATATATATGTAGCTATATATATGTGTGTATATATATAATTATATATATACACATATATATTTTATATATATACATAATTACATATGCTATATAAATTATATATATATATGTATGTAGCTATATAATTATTTAATGTATACTACATATATATATATATATATTAGCACTCAAAGCTGTCTTATACCATTTGTGCTGCATTCCATCGGAGCATTGAACTCGTGCTTTCTAAATCCTAATCTCACAATATTAATGAGACTTTAAGCGTTCTTCTGCTTTACATGGATAGTAATCGTGCAATAAGGGATTTCATTTCAAGATGTCCAGATGAAAGGCAGAACTTGTGTAAGGAATGTTGCATCTTTCGGTAACTCTTTTTGAATGCATTTGGCAGTGTTTTGAATGATTGAGTTCAGTCTTTTAGAGTTCGTTGAATCAAAAACTTTTGGAGTTCGTTGAATTTAAACTTTTACGATCAATTTATTTCAAACTTTTACGATCAATTTATTTCAGACTTTTACGATCAATTTATTTCAAACTTTTACATCTTTTTGAGTTTCTGCTTCTTGTTCGTTTTCATTGAGTAACATTTGTTCATCGATCTCGAGTTTTCCACCCATTAAAGTTGCTTGAATTTTTTTTGGTTTGCGAATGGGTAGCACATATTTGAGGGCCTTTTTAAATGAACAACAGAAAATATATAGAAACGACACCAGACACGAGATGATACGATGATTTATAAGAATTTCTTAGCCTCAGGACGCCATTTTGAAAAAGCCACCATTTTGAGTTCTAAGGAAAATTTTGGATGGCTCCCCTTCTTAAAATGGCTTAGAGTCATGATCTTGAAATATGTGCTGACCATACTAGAGAGAAATACTTATTGTTGCAAATGACGAATCAAATCTAAAAATCCACCTGGTTTTCTGCATTTAAGTTGAGATTTAGTTCTACATGAAGTGTCAAGGTGATGGTTCATGTGTTGCACATGTCTGCAAAGTTGTGATTGCTGGTAGGAAGTAATTTGACCGGAACTTGTGATGTGCTGACTGTTCAGTTATTTGTCGTGTATGACAGAGTTTGTGAGTTTGTCCTGTGTTAAACATTGTTTTTCTTTGTGTCAGTTGTAAATGCTACGCAGTGAGTTGAAGAAAAGATTTTGTCTCGAGAGTTTTCTTAGTACGTGCGGTGCTCTTTTTTTGCCGGTTTTACACGATGTCTCGATAAAGTCCATGCATTTCCTTCATTGAGATTTATAGGACTTTTAATTATTCTATGTTTCCGTAATCTGCATAAAATGTCTCAAAGGGAAATTATTTCGATTAATAATTATATTGTAAGGTGCAGATGCTTGTTTCTGTGTTTTCTAAGCGGCTGTGTTTCAAGAAGGTTGTTTTTGTATCAGTTGTACACAGTGTGTCAAGAAAATGGCTGTCTTTATATGTAGAGCTCTTTACACAGTGTGCTGTAAAGATCTAAGCGATCTGTAAAGACCATTCCTGACAAGTATTGTGAGTCTAACAAAATGTTTATGCAATGCATAAACATTTGTTCATGCATGCATGATCAGTGAAAATCTTTTATGCAACAATTGTCAGGGGTCATCCATATGTACCCACGGAGGGTAGAGCAGGGTGTTTAACTCGAATGCATATTCTTGCGTGTAGTGATAATGAGTGCTGAGAATTCTCAAAGATTTACATTACATCTTATAAGACTAAATAAACTTTTAGGAGAGACATGTATAGCAAAATAGGTTAGATCTATGTTTGTTTATAGTTTATTTAAGATTAAGATGTGTTGCAAGTAAAGTGCAGGAAAGTTTCATTATTACTGGTTTCTATGTATGTGCTACTTTCGTGTAGATCAAAACCTTTAAAATAATTGTGACTTTCATTCATATTGTGTGGCTGTGAATTGTACAACAGCTTTTAGTTGTCTCATTGTCTACAGGACTGGTGTAATCAAAATATCTGACCTTTTAGATTTATTTTTCTGTTAGGCCCTATTGAGTTTACTCTTGCAATGACACTTTATGCGGTTTCTCTAAGAATCTTGTTTGTTGAGCATTAAGGGAAAATGCAGTTGTTGACTTTTGTTGATTCATCACCGCATCCCTGAGATATATTGAAAACTTATCTTTTGCACTCTTGGACTCTGCAGCTTCTCATTTCTTGAGATCGGATTCTAGGAGTATCTCTTATTATAAGTGACAATGATCTGGTGTGCGTATTGCCTGTGAAAAAGACATATTATGGTGGAATCTTAGATTTTCATTCATTCACTCATTCAAGTATCAATATAGTTCCTCTTCAAGAAAACTACTTAGAGGTGCTCCCAACCTCAGCAGTCAAAAAAAGCTGTTGTCAAGTGCTTATAGAATGTGTCAGAGAGTGAGTGACCCAGGAAAGAGATGCAGATTAAGAGGGAGGCTATCCCTTCTTCGCGCCTTCGTGAGGTTATTCTAAGGCGCTATATAAATGTTCATATACATAAATACATCCCATACTGCCGGGCCAACCACAATCCATAAACAGCATGACTATCACTAAAAAACTGACCCATTGAACTAAATTACTTTGAGCGAATCAAATCTGCAGCGTTGAATTATGCCGAGGAGAGGGAATTCGGTCTCGGAAGGAATTGGCAGGAATATTTTACTAGGCTATCTATCCGGGACTGGAAATATTACCGCGAAACTGGAAGACTTCCTCCATTGTCTCCTTTCCTTGTCCCTATGCTCAAACCTTTATAAGACATTCCCATCTCTGCTCAGGAAGAGAGCCCACAGCATCAACCACAAAGAACACTTTTGTGGCAATTAACTTGCCTTGTCGCATTGTTTTTGTACTTTTTTCTTGTGCATTTGTTATTGCATTCTCACCTTCGATAGAGGAGCTTCTTGGAAGAGGGACCATTACATGTGTGTGCATGTCCAAATTTAATTTGCATTTTATTTGTGTAGAGCAATTGAACATGACCTTTGACCAGTCTGCACTACAGTAAGCTTCAGATGTCTACGTATTCATGAACTGCAGGTCTTTTAGTAATGGCACCGTGATTGTCTGACGGCTGCAGGTGCTTGGCGCCTAATGCATTGTAAAGAGAGTTGTCTGTGTAAAGAAAGAAGCTGTAGACTGAGTCGTGATCACAATAATGTGATATTCTCGTGTTGGTGTATATATATATATATGATTGGACGTTTTATTTTTTTTCCTTTGTTGTGGTAAACACTGAACATTTTCACTTGATGATTGATCAAGTGAATTGATTGATCAAGTGAATTGATTGATCAAGTGAATTGATTGATCAAGTGAATTGATTGATCAAGTGAATTGATTGATCAAGTGAATTGATTGATCAAGTGAATTGATTGATCAAGTGAATTGATTGATCAAGTGAATTGATTGATCAAGTGAATTGATTGATCAAGTGAATTGATTGATAGACTGTTGATTGTTAGTTAACTTGATTGCTTAACGGCTTTTCGTTTGTTTTAAGGTCTAGAACAATTTGTTTTGTTGAGTTATCTTCTGTTCTACTTGTCAAGAATTGTTTGAAAATATAGCTGTAAGCTGAAGGAGCATTTCTCGTTTTTGGACAATGGCTTTAAACAGTCCATTGTCTTAAACAGTCCATTGTCTTAAACAGTCCATTGTCTTAAACAGTCCATTGTCTTGAGCAGTCCATTGTCTTGCATTTCATTCACAAGACCCGTGTAACTCGACTCTACCCTGTCCCCTCAACGTCTCACTACAACCTTACCAAAAGCTTTCTTGGAAGCTCTAGAAAAAGTACTGAAAGAGCCATTCAACTATGCTACTACAGTCCTGAGATGTACAATTTCAGCAGGTTGCACCAGGGTCATGGGAGTTTATTCGGCAGGTCGAAGGAATTAAATGTAAAGAAGATATTTAAAAATTCGAAAGTATTTTTGCCAGGTCATGTGTAAAATTGGCAGTGTGTCAAATGTCGTGCCGCAATCTATAGCCACTGGTCCACAGCAACAGCCATTGAAAATGCTTAAGACAAAATGTCCACATCACTTGACCACTAAATTTATTCACTGAGACGAACACGTTTATGCGAAAACAACTCACAGTCTAATTACTCTGTTCGACATTCTTCTTTCAGTAAAAACGGTTCTGCTATTATGGAAAACAATTCCTCTGAAGCATTTATTTCACTTTTGTTCGTCAGTCAATGCAAACTTTCACTTTACAATCATTCTTTCCAATACCCAAAGTTCATCAACAAGCTCAAGCTACATTTGAAAGCTTCTGGCATAATTTCCCTTTTCAATATCATGATAGTAAATTCAAGAACTGCCGCGTTCTGTAAAGCATTGTAATGTAACAGTAAAGTAAACCAGCTCTTGTCTGATAGCTAAATACGCTAGATAAAGTGGCTATGTACATGCAAGATAAATGTGGCACCCTTACAAGACGCCCCGCAGAAGCAGTACATTAAAGAAAAAACTGATATGGTTCTCAGATCTGGCCAATGCAAGTTCAGTAAAAAAGAAAACGGGCTTAGAGAAGAAATACTTCAAAAAGCCATTAGAACAATAAATTCGAGTTCTGTAAAGGGTGTAAAGAGAAAGAGAAACACTCGCCTAATGCCACCTGACGAACGCTTTTGTCAGATAGAACATTTGTGCATTATACGGTAATAAATTTGTGCATTATAATACATTTATGCATTATAATACATTTGTGCATTATAATACATTTGTGCATTATAATACATTTGTGCATTATAATATACAAATGCGACCACCTCATATTCGAACAGCATTTACACAGCAGTCTTTCAAAACAAAGACTCGCAAGCCCACATGAAGCCCATCTGGACAATATACACCCATTTCGGACGCTCATCTGGCCATGGGGAACCACCTATCCCAGATCCGAACAGAGGGACCTTAAATGACCGTGGCACCAGTTCAAACAGTGGTGAAGGATCTCACAGAATCAACTCATTGAAAAATGTGTTGCCATATACGATCACCGCATAAAAACGTGGCATAATAATAGAGAGCTCTCACGGGTCTCGTTTAACGCGAAAAAATGCTGGCAAAGCAATCCATATGGCAGTGGGATGCTCACAAACTGTAGATGACCTACACTTGTCAAAGAGCATTTAGCAATCAGTAGCGTTTTGCTGTAAGGAAATATCAAGTTAGTAAAGTATTGTAACTATCTGGATATTATCTGTATCGTGGAACGATTCGATCATGTAACTCAATCAAAGAAATGTCTGGCATAAACAGCAACCAACGCGATCACAACACATTCCACCACCAATGGTCAGTCTTACAAACAAACTACTATATCTAACCAGACATTTAATGCGGGTAGCACATACACAACAGGCAAACGATAACAGTTAAGCTACAACATGCAGATACACAAGTGTCCAGCTGTAGGCCACCATGGAAATGCTGTATGACCAGGAACTAGTCGACATGCACTAAGCACTGTAAGCAGGCACCACAATATTTGTGTACTTTTCACTGATGTTTAATCTTCTGTGGCTGTAATCTATACAATCAATGTTTACCTGAAGTGAAGCTACTCTCCCAGTTCAAAGATAACAAGACTAATAACTAATAACTGACTTCATCACTGCCCATGCTTTGCTAGTGCCACTCCAAAGCCTCTATGCTCATTAAACATAAACTAACCATCTTTGTGTAATGAAACAATGTAAGACAAATGAAAATGTACCATTATGCCAGCATCAACTTGTTCAGTAGTGCTTTTGACCCTTGTATATATATATTCACTTATATGCACATACATAAAAAAATTATATACGAATGCACATAATTATATTCAGAGTTTAAAGTGGGTGGCAACGGGAATGGTGTTCCCACTTCTCTAAAATTCTTTGCTTGCGTTCCCACTGCTCACCATGCAATGGAATCCTACAAACGTATATATTCCTGTAGAATTCTTCTTTGGAGTTCCCACTGCTCATCCAAACCCACTTTAACCACTGTATAATATATTTACATGTATAGATATGTGTATCTGTCATGTATATACCGTATATAACACATGTACATATGCGTCTGTGTATATGTAAACATGTATAATCATGCACATATATTTATTGGGCAAGTTTTTCTGACCCCAACTCTATCTTTTCTTCTAACAACTTCTACAGTCCCGTTAAAAGTCAAAAATGCAAGCTACTGTAAACAGCATTATGGTCACAAGCAGGTTTTGTGTGGTCAGTACTAGACACTCGTGTCAAAGAATTATATACATCTGTGATTTCAAAAACAGAAATTTGTTGAGGGAAGATCCAGTTTCTGATACCAACTGAGAAGAGCCAAAGTAAACAACCTGAGGTATACAATAACAGAATGAATTTTTGCAACAATATAACAAAAAAACACATGAGAATAAACACATGAGAATAAACACACGAGAACAACACACACGAGAACAAACACACGAGAATAAACACACGAGAACAAACACACGAGAATAAACACATGAGAACAAACACGTGAGAATAAACGCATGAGAATAAACACGTGAGAATAAACACATGAGAATAAACACACGAGAATAAACACACGAGAACAAACACATGAGAATAAACACATGAGGAATAAACACACGAGAATAAACACGTGAGAATAAACACATGAGAATAAACACATGAGAGTAAACACATGAGAGTAAACACATGAGAATAAACACATGAGAACAAACACATGAGAATAAACACATGAGAATAAACACACGAGAATAAACACACGAGAATAAACACGTGAGAATAAACACGTGAGAATAAACACATGAGAATAAACACATGAGAACAAAACACATGAGAATAAACACATGAGAATAAACACACAAGAACAAACACACGAGAAAAAACACACAAGAACAAACGCACGAGAATAAACACATGAGAATAAACACATGAGAATAAACAACTCAATCTACACTGGAATACTGCTACAGTAAGCCCTTCCTTCACATCCAAAGTCCTTTACAACAATACTGCTTAAACACAGTTACAACCAATTTTTTCTCTGCATTAACATAAATACTTTCTTCGTTCAGGGCTGTAATCGAGGGTACATGCAGGTACACGGTGTGTTCTCACCCCACAAGGTGTTGTGCTGATTCTCAGAACCACAGACTTTTACAAGTTAGAAAACCTTGCTAAGTATGAGTGTAAATTGCACTGGATCCAGAACACAAATAATGGCGAATTCATAGCCATTTGCTGAATTTTAGAATATTCTACATTCTTGATCCCTCTTGCCATAGATTTCAGCTTCTAGCGCAATACCTAGGAAGCGAAAAGCGACGAGTTCTGAGCCACATTTAACAAGCCAACAGCTGCAGTCAACAAATAAGAAAAACTGAACATGGAATCATTACAACTATTTCTATCTTAAAAAAAGCAAATTCTGTGTTTGAACAGCAT
Source organism: Lumbricus rubellus (assembly GCA_945859605.1). Lineage (NCBI taxonomy): Eukaryota > Metazoa > Annelida > Clitellata > Crassiclitellata > Lumbricidae > Lumbricus > Lumbricus rubellus. The sequence goes on along the minus strand of OX243822.1, from coordinate 21,269,360 downwards.
AAAATTGTTTGGTAAAGAGCAGTGAAGCTTTCCGCACTGTTCAAAATGTCTTCTGAGAGTGAGAAAAATGTTTGTTTTACAAAACTATTTGATAACAAAGATGACACAATTTCACTGTTGAGAAGCTAGTCAATTAAAATTAAACAAAAGATTAAAAAAAACACTGGCCATCTTGGCCATAGATAGTCAAACTACAAAGGTTTCTTTAAAAAAGGAAGTCTTGTCCCCTGCACCATAAAATCGGATTTGTACTGCAATCATGTGGTGCGCAATATCATAATGGTTATTGTGCTAGACTATCAAGCATTTCCCTCCACGAAAAATCTTGAGCTGTTATTAACAAGTACATAGTTAATATTCCCTCACCCCCAGAAAAACTGTATACATAACATTTCCCCCACTCCAGAAAAATTAGACAGGTCCTGTTTACGTGTAGTATAATAATTGGTGATATATAAAATATGTATGTTTTGTGAAGCTTGAAGAGAAAGACTTTTAAAGGTCATCAGATTTCAAAGCTCATAGAATTTAATATGGTTTCGGAAATTTTAAAGAGAAACACTAAAACGGGTAATCTGATTTTAAAGTATAGAATTTACACTAACTTTGGAAATTTTGACAGAAAGACTAAAAATGTCATCAGAAAAGCAGGGGAAAGAGATTAAACATTGGATGGCATGTAAACAAATGTAATAATACAATCACGCATTTACCCAGTTCTCTTATGAGCTTCTGTAGACACTACAGACCATACATATTACATACAGACACCAAACAAGCGATTCAAGACAAAACAGAGCTTTCTTCAGCATCAGCTACAGTGTCTGTCACTCAATGAACAACTGCTTGCCACAACAACTAAATTAATGTGGCCAAAAGTTTGCAAAGTTCTCATTGGACTAGACAACAACTTAACAGCTCTCAGACAAGTGTTATCCCCAAAAAACCGGATAAATTTACACACAAATTCACAATTTTGAACACAGTTGACCAGAATAAGTTGACCAGATCCAGAATCCTGCAAAAAATCTTTCCTCGGACAAAACTTTATACCTAAGTTCAAAAACGTAAATCTAGAATATTTGACGATGTAAATTTTCTTACAACCTCCGATCCAAAGATTTCGATCATAAAATGTCCCAACATGTCCAACTCTCTGTTTCCAGCATTTAAAATAGTATGCATATAATTATCTAGTCTCAAGAGAAAAAAATCTATTTTGAAGAAAAGAGTAAATAATAAATATAATATCAATCTATGTGATTTCAGCAAAGGGTAAATAATATCAATAATATCAATCTGTTTTGATTTCAGCAAAGGGTAAATAATGTTGATAATAATATCAATCTATTTTGATCTCAATAAGGGGTAAATAACGTCTACAACCAGTAGAAAATTGATATAAATACTCTACAAGATTTTCTACTATGAAAAACTATAACTTGGCAAAATCACTGGAGAGAGAGATTTAAAAAAAGTACAAGACAAATAAAACATCATGGCAAAAATCAGGCCAATAAATCTACGCACAATGCTTCAAAAAAAGTCTCAGGTTAGCAGACAAAACAGCATACAGATGTGTATAACAAAGAACTGATTGTTTTTACTGATAAAACATGAAAACATCATCAGCAACAGTCTCCTACTGCACGTACGTACGTACAGCTGCAACCTTTGATTCTGTACAGCAAGATAGATTTGTTAACGGTATCACAACAATGCACTTCTTTATATCCATAAAATGTGACCTACTCTGGAGAGGGATGCATGTAACGCACTAGATAAATGTTGAATAAACATATACATCTATTCATATATACACCGTGAGTCCAAAAAAGTAAGCCAAATTGTTTTTCATATATCTCTCATGCCTGATAACATATCACGCTCAAATTTTCCAAATATTTTGAGAATTGGACAAAGAATGAGTCCAAAATTTAATGAGATAAAGTTGAACGGATAAAAAGATATGAATATTTAAACTTCATATGCCGAAATTGCCGTTTACAAGCAATTTTCTGTCAGATTCAGTAAAATGTAAGTCAAACTTTTTCTCATATCTCTAATGCCTGATGATCAATCTTTCTAAATTTGTCCAGATATGTAGATAATTGAACTAGCAATATGACCCCAACAGTATGATTTGATTATTTAATTAAATAAGATGCTCAAAATGTCACCCTCCAGCTTGCACGCAAGCCTTGAGGCGCTGGCGCCATTAGGCAACAGCATCGTCGATTATCCTCTGGTCCAGGCCATCCCACACTTCCAACAAGCGTTGCTTCAGATCGTTTATATCATGGATTGTTGTCTGGTAGACTCGGTCTCTCATTATGCACGCTCCACACTTTATATTCCGTAAACTTTTACTCCAGGATCACTGAAGACCAAAATTGGGAACTATCAGGCATCAAAACTGCAGCGAACACCATAACAGATTTGCTGAAAACTGAAATTTCCGGAGATGAAGTTTAAATATTCATATCCTTCTATCCGTTCAAATTTATTACATGATATTTTGGAATCCTATTCTAGGTTCAATTCTCTAAATATCTGGAAACTTTTAGTATGATTAATTATCAGGCATTGGAGATATAATAAAACAGTTTAGCTTACTTTTTTATTGAATCTGACAAAAAAAATTGCTTGTAAACGGCAATTTCGGCATATGAAGTTTACAGATTCATATCTTTTTATCCGTTCAATTTTATCCCATGAAATTTTGGAATCATATTCTTCGTCCAATGATCTAAATATTTGGAAAATTTTAGCGTGCTATGTTATCAGGCATTAGAGATATATGAAAAACAATTTGGCTTACTTTTTTTTGACTCACGGTGTATATATACACACACATATATATACAGGGTGGGCCAAAAGTATTTGTTCAACTTTGAAGGCCTATAACTTAGGCAGTTTAGCAAGTAAGTGTATGCTTAATGCATCAAATTAAAGGTCGTTATATCAGCTATAAGTCCGACAAATTTCATTACGGTAGCTTGCACTACGCGCCATATAATTATTGTGTACCGCACCTACCTTGTTTTCTGACGTAAACAATAATTTCATCATTGCGCCGTTAACAGAAAATGACAGGACTTTGATTCGAATTTTAAAATTGAAAAAACATTTAAATGCATACCAAATGATGAATGAATTTCCTGCTAGAAACTGGAGTGAAAACAATCTCAACCGATTAATTAGACAAATTGACGCGAGTGCAAGTTCTAAACGTAAACCTGTTACTGGCCGTCCTCGTTCGGCACGTACCGCTGACAACATCGCTCGTCATACCGTGGAGTTTTTGAACGCGAACGTTCTTGAGTTCATCGAACCCCATAACTGGCCGCCTAATAGCCATGACTTAAACCCCGTTGATTACTCAATCTGGGTTGCTTTGCAGCAACGGGTTTATTGTGAACGGATAGTACACGTCGAGCATCTGAAGCGCGTCATCACTCGTTGCTGGACTGAGATCAGCCAGGAACTCATCAATGGAGCCATAGATCAATGGGCACGTCGCATTCATGCAGTCATTCGAGCTCGTGGAAGACACATTGAATATTTATTTGACTAAATAATTCTTGGATTTCTTAATGGCTATCAATAATGCAAACTTGCAAAGACTAATTTTCCAAGTATTGTGTTTTGCAAGATAGACGAATTAAAATCATTGTAAACTGATACATATTCAGTACAGTAGTTTTACGCAATTATTATTAAAGCAAAAAATGTAAATTTTTGACCAGTTGTAGCTGATATAACGACCTTTAATTTGATGCATTAAGCATACACTTGCTTGCTAAACTGCCTAAGTTATAGGCTTTCAAAGCTGTCATCTTCTGTTAACGGCGCAATGATGAAATTATTGTTTACGTCAGAAAACAAGGTAGGTGTGGTACACAATAATTATAGGGCGCGTAGTGCAAGCTACCGTAATGAAATTTGTCGGACTTATAGCTGATATAACGACCTTTAATTTGATGCATTAAGCATACACTTACTTGCTAAACTGCCTAAGTTATAGGCCTTCAAAGTTGAACAAATACTTTTGGCCCACCCTGTATATATTAGTCCATATATATGTATAATTGTATATGTATGTATGTACATATATATACATATATAGGTATATATATATATATATATATATATATATGCACAGTACACTGCTGCCACTTATGGAACCATGTTGAGCAGGTATCATCTCCAAGACGCTACCACAGATAATGCCACGTTAAGAGTGGCCCCACCGTTTTACCATGTCATGATTTGAGCTCAACAAAGTAATCCATCCAAACATCGCACCAATCTAGACATATATACAACAGTTACACATCAGCCAAATACATCGTATATACACTACACACAGCGCACATCTATTGCCTACTATTATATCATCACCATACGACAATCTTCAACAGGTCAGGCAAAGTACTAAGGTAAGATGCGGTAATTGTGTCTGGCAATTAGAAAGGCTACGTAACAAGGTAAACTAGCTGTGTGGACTCATTTACACGCTCCAAGTTTGCAAGACGTGGTGTTATATCTCAAAAGCCATTAACTTAATGCAACACACCACATAAGAACTGCATTAGAACATTAAACTTTAACAAGCCCAAGCTATAATTAGGTATGTACCGACTAAAAAGTAGGTCTGTACCAAAAATTCGCTTCGTATTCACTTTGGGGCTAAATAGCGGACCAAATGGCTATTTGATATTCAGCCCAATAGTAGCGGCTGAATTGAATACGAATAGTGGTCACGTGACATGAGTTTCAGCATATGCGGGCGCAAACAGATTGGCAGAAGGATGCTAACATAACATTCATTTAACTATCTACTTTTAGTTTATGCATTAAATTTACTGAACTGAAGCTTTTTCTTACATTTGAAATTTTAATGTTATCGATAGACTTATTTTGTATACTATTCGTATTTCGCCAAATAGTGATAACCACCTACTGGTATTCATTAGGCACAAAAAGACACTCATTCATCCCCATGAAAAATTACATGTAGTTAACTGTCCACTTTTAGTAAACATTATCGACATTATCATTACATATCAACAAGTCTTTCATCAGTTGATAAGCAGCCTACACCAAACAATGCAATTCCAACAGCAACTTCCTAACAGATTTTTAAGTAACAAGGATGGACATGTAATTAATCGTATTTCCAAATGCTCCAAAAAAAATTTTGTAAGTAACAAGGGTGGACATGTAATTAATCATAATTTAAAATGACATCCAGCTATCAAAATCCAAACAGACAGCGAGATAAACATGAAGACATTGTGCGTAGTGTCGTCATGATGTACAACTGTATAATATACATCGGTGGGTTGGCTCCGACTGGCTTTTCGTTTCCCAAAGCTTAGCCTACACACTGAATAGTTTATACCATACAATACGCTTCACAGATGTCTAAATACAATACGATACAATACAACACACTAGCGGCGCATCAACGCAGAAGCATCAATAAAGTACAGATCATTTTTTCGCATTGGACCCCATTGCAACATAACTCTTGTATAAAAAAACTTAGCACAAGTCAGTCGAAGCAAGACTTACCATTGCACTACTCAGAAAACACGCTACCTTGCCATCTTTGGTAAGGTTTGCCGACTAGAGCACAGACTATGTACAATAGCGAGGTTTTAACATAACAGCAACGTCATTAATAAAAAGCATAATTACTCAACACATAATAATAATAACAAAAAGATTATGCGTTCGTATGTATTTAAAAAAGCACCAGTATTAAACGCAAGTAAACCATCGGTGTAGATCTGAATGGTGATTCAGTGGATTTTCAAACGCACTGTACATGAGCTGCAGAAGTGTACAGGATTATTGCACGCACATATTAATAAAGTTGAGTCAAAACGTCAGTGAGTATGTTGGTGTGTGCGTATCTGTGTATGCCATATCGTACAGACGCTGTTACTGGTATACGTACAAAACTGCGTGACAACAGTAGACATGGTAACAAAACACAGTGTGAAGTCGGACCCGACTCTGACATCCACGTGGAAGTCAGAATCGTGCAGCGACTTTGCCACCGACTTCACGACTCTGACATCCACGTGGAAGTCAGAGTCGTGCAGCGACTTCGTCACCGACTTCACACCTTAGAACGACTTCATCAGTCGTAAAAAACCCTGACACTTTCTCTGACACTGCAGATGTAGACCGGCGCTGACTTAGACTCCAACTTCAAAGTCGTAGTCAATAGGCGGTTCTAATCAGACACCGTCAGACGACAAGAGCAAGAGTCGAAAGACGACTCTAGAAGTCAGAAAGGATGACCACGACTTCAAAAAATAACCCGATGTAAAAAATCAACCAAAAAACTCGACAAAACACCTCGGCCAATTTTCGACAAATTCATAACCGCTTCAAACCTTCATCAACTCAAAACCAACTACCAACTTCAACGCTCTAAAAATGAGCTGCACTGGCCTCCCAGTCGCCGCACCTAACAAACACACACCTTCATCGTGAAATCATCAAGCTTTCTACCGCTCAATCCTTACGCAGTGAGGCTCGAATCTCCGACCAACACTCCAAAACCCAAACAACCATCATCACCACCACCACGTATGCTCTCAAACGCTTTCCCCCTCCGGTAAGAGAGTCCCTCTCACTGCGACTCGGCTGCGAGGCGCTCTTCTGGAGACGCCCACGTGTGCATCCAGATGGGGGCGGTCCAGACGCACCAGACGACGGCAAAGACGAAGAAGACGAAGATGAGACGCTTTTGCGCCGCGGTTCCGATCGGATAGCTGAGGATCGTGATGAAGCGACTTCGCGACGACGTCGGGAACATGACGAGAACAGCGCCGAGACAGATGACGACGACGATGACTAGAGGTACGATGTACATCGCGTTCATGACGATCGTGTACACCTGAACAAAAGACAATGCATGATGATGGACAATGGTACAACGAATTTCAGGTATTTTAATGTAATGAATAATGATCAGGCAGAGCAATTGAAAGAAGATACTGCAAAGATATTGTGGGGCGCGCCAGTGTAGTGGGTATTTGTTTTGTTTGTATGTGCACTTATTATAGCGCCCCTTCAAGCTCTCTCTCTCCTCAGAGGCGGTCCAGAATGCAGAGCGGACACTGCATCAGAGTTTCACGCCGAAGCGCTGAGCAATTGTGAGTGAAGGACTTGCCGATGTTCCTTACGTGGCGAGGTGGATTCGAACCTAGAACCTTCCAGCTCCAAGGCAATGACGCCACCACTACACCACCGCGCCCCACAACAGTAGACATCAGTAGGTACTCACCGTTTCTGGAACGCTCCTCGCCTTTGGTCGCAGTGGTCGGACTGGAGCGACATGGCGCACGTTTGTTCTTGGTTCATGAATGTATTCCACCGGGACAAAGAACTTCTCTTCGGGGACCCGCTTCGGTTTCTTCTTTGGCTGACCGTATCGCGCGCAGTGCCCTGGGCCGCTCAGAACCCCCACACGCAAGCCCCTCCTGAAAAGCACAGAACAATCAAATTAATTCCAAGATCAGTTCAACATTGCTATTCTGTTATGATTCACAAACTAAACTCAAAATTGCTTACTACTGCAATCTGTGTGGCGCGGCGGTGTAGTGGTGGCGTCGTTGCCTTGGAGCCGGAAGGTTCGAGGTTCAAATCCACCTTGCCACGCAAGTCCTTCACTCACAATTGCTCAGCGCTTCGGCGTGAAACTCCAATGCAGTGTCCGCTCTGCATTCGGGAGCGCTTCTGAGTAGAGAGAGCTTGAAGGGGCGCTATAACAAGTGCACATACATACAAATCTAGACAATGAGCAATTTTAAATGTCGCCATTTCTTATTTTCTATAATTTTTAAACCACTAAGATCTTTAACAGCCAACTTATTTCTGCTCCAAGAAAGAATTCAGAGCCCACAGGAAACAACATAATAATAGTAATAAAGTAATAGTACTAATAATCAATATCAATGTAACAATCAGGCATTTTAAAGCAACGAAGGATAAGGAATTTTAATGTGAAGAAGACATTCTAATGTAAGGAAAGAGAATGCAAAGAATAATAAAGAATTTAATGCAAAGAATAATAATAATAATAACAATAAATAATAATTTATAACACTGCAGACAACACACGTGAGTATGAGCCATGAACCCTGATGGTTGAGATACCCCACACTATCTGCCCTCCGCCCCCTATTCAATCCCAATTGTCCAAACCTGATCATTCGACATCGCTGTTCCTCGATGCGTGGCGCCGCCTGGTGGACGTCGACAAGACGACGGTCACTCCAGAGACGCTCGGCTGCGGCAGACGCACGAGGCCTAAACGCAACGTGTAACGTTAAACAACGCGTTAACATTCATCAACAATTTAAGTAACACATGAAAAACATGTTATGTTATTAATAAACAAAGTGCAGCATCTAAGAAAAACATAATAATTCACGAGTACCATGTGTGATTGTGCATGCATAAACGTGCAACATTCTGAAGGAAAAAATTAGTACCATTTGTGAAAGCGAGTACCAATAACAATTACGGATGAGTACCGTATTAAGAAACATTCGTACACTACAAAGAACTTCTAAACCAGCAACTTTTCTTCTATACAATCAATAACGTTTATGAACAATAAAACCCTTATAAAACAAGTAACATATACACGACATAATATGCTGGACCGGTTGGTGGCCAGTCCTCTTCCTCGCCATCTCATCTTCCCACCGACAGTGTACGGTCTGTGTACTCGTTATAGATGAGTTAGCTAGACTGAGCAAAAACCTTCAACCAAATTTTCACCCTTGGTGGAGATTTCAACCTGCGACCTCTCGATCAACAGTCCAGCAAACTATTCACTACACCATCAAATAGCTAATAGATTGCAGACATTCACAACATTAACAATCTGAGACTGTTGGTGGTATACCATAGTCTTGGCATGACGCTGTCATCGTCTGCATACTCCGTCCAAAGACAAGCCTCACCACCGATGAGCAGCGACTGGTTACGTACGCGATAGTCATCCAACTGAGACCCTGGCAACGCAAGAACCAAATCTAATCAGATTTTTAATGGGCTGTACAGAATAGGTGATTATCGATATTTGGCTGAATTATACGAATAACTGGACCAACTATTCGGCTGAAATCGAAGACAAATATGAATACTGTACAAAATAGGTCTACCGACAACTATTTTTTACTCAAATCAATCAAAAAATCAATCAAAACTTAAAACAGCATAATGTAACTCAATCAATGAAAAATCAATCAATCAAAATTTACATAGCATATGACACTCGATAAATCAAAAATCAATCAAAAAATTAAATGATTTTAAATCAACCAAAAATTGTAATCAATCAAAATTTGTACAGAATATGTCGTTCATTGGAAAGTCATTCAAAAATTAACAAGTCAATCAATCAAAATTCAATCAATCAAAATTCAATCAATCAAAATTCAATCAATCAAAAGTCAATTACCAAAAAAATCATTCAATCAAAGAGTCAAACCTTACATAGGCTATGCGAACATTTTAAGACAGCACAACACGAGAAGAAATTTCGCGTTCAATTCACTAATCTGAGCTCATAACACAGTGAGCACACACTAGTGACACTTACCGACTTGTTCGCATCGGTAGTACTTATCCCAGTCCTGTCCATAGTTGATGTAGTCGAGATACCAGCAAGTCGAGAAGAGCGCCCGAAGACCCGACTTCGTGACACGGTCGATGTCGTAACTGTCACCGCTCCATATCTGAACGATTGTGTCCGGCTTCAACTGAAAACAAAATCAACGTCAATAAAACCTGGCACTACAAAAGTTGTTTGTAAACAACAATAAAAATAAGTATAACCACTGCATAATAGCAATTAACCATAACCCATTAGTTTTCATTGCTTCAAACAGCAAAACATCTTTTTACATTCAATGGATATTCACCTTGTCACTTTGTGCTTTCAGTTCGTTGAACTCTAGTGATCGTCATGACCATCCGTCCCCATTTCTTTCTTTCTGATGTCGCTTCCCTTAGTTCTTCCAGATTCTTGTTTCTTGAACCTCGTCCAATCAATTTTTCCTCGGCCACCCTTGTTTTCTCCTTCCCTCTCCGCATGCCAGCATCATATTTTTTTCCAGTAAAATTTCACATTAGATGCAGCATGTATGCATCAGTATAAAATATATATATTATTTTTTCCAATGGATATTAGAGCTGACGAAAAAAAGAGAAAAGTTTTGTACCTTGACACCATTATCGAACACTTCCTGCCACACAATGTACCCAGACCCTTCCGCACGATTCTGACCAAGTTCTGTGACAATTTTCAACAATCTAAAATAATAAGAATAAAAAACTATTTTTAACACTGTAAAGGATAAGAATATTCTTTAATTAATCAATTGCTATCCACATTTTGGTGTAAAGACATGGTATAATAAAAGTACATCATCTATATAATTAATCAGTCAAAAGTCAAATGCTTTAAAATAACACACATAGTCCTAAATCCAATATAATTATGTTCCACTAACTAAAATTACTAAAATCCACTATAAGGAGTGTTCTCCCACATATATAATTATATACACACACACACATACACGTTGCATCTGTTTCTAAGGCATTCTGAGTTTTCCACAAAGCACAAGGACTCAAATCGCAACCACGGAAATTGAAGGAATGCGTTTCAGAGTTAAGAAGCCTGTGATGCAGGATAACGCTCAAGAGAATGAATCTGAAGAAACGATGGAAGAACAGATGTCTAGCGGATATGACTCACTCTCTTCCATAAAGACCGAGCAACTCCTTGATGTCGCTGATGTTGTTGCGCTTCATGAAGTTCTGCAGGAACGGATTCGATTGCCTGGAAAATTAAAACACAAGTAGAGACACAAATTGAAGGAGGACTTGAACATATGGTAAGATGAGGATAACATAACGCATGTTCTGTTCGCTAAGCAACATAACAAGCAAGAAATTGATAATATGGGTTTTTTTCGTGGAAGTGTCTAATCGTAAATTTCTCAGTGTCATCACGTGCACCATTAGTATCATTAGTGATACTAAATGTCTTTTCAGTGAAAAGACATTTGTTTAAAACGAATAGTAGTAAAGTAGTTAAAAAATAGTTGTAGCTAAAAAAAGCATTAATTGTCCAGCGGGGCAAGTGCCCCCTCTTGCGCCCATGGCTGTTAATAGCATGATGAAACATGGTAAAAAGCTAACCCTACATCACCAAACAAGAAAATACTAAAGCAACACCAATAGGAACAACACACTGTTCAATGAGTCATCAATTGGGATTTGGTTGGTCCAGAGAATTGCAGTTGCTTACCAGCAGTCAAACGGAACTTCATCTCCGCCGAGGTGGACGTACTTGTCCTTGAAGACTCCGAGGACCTCATCGAAGAGCTGGCGCAAGAAGGTGTAGGTCTTCTTGAGAATCGGATTGATCGGTCCGTACATGCCATTCGGCTCTCGCTTGTAGCTGTAGCAAGGGGTGAGAAGATGCTCCTGACCATAACCCCACGAAAACGTATGACCTGACACAGAGAACATACTGCATTACATGATAAAACCTTCATACTATATTACATGTGAGGTGGTGTGGTGGTGCAGCAGCATGTTCAGTGCCTTGGAGCCAGAAGTTTGCAGGTCTAAATTCACCTCAAGCCGCTGTGTTGGGACGCTAAGCAAGTCCTTCACTCGCAATTACTCATGCACTTCGGCGTGAAACTACACTCTGCTCAGAGGCACTTCCAACTACAGTACGGACACTGAATCGGAGTTTCACACCGAAGTGCATGAGCAATTGTGAGAAAACAAGTTGCTCAGGGTCCCTTCTGGCTCCACGGCACCAAACATAACCGCACCCCACAATAGAGTAGATTATGTGTTAGATTAGATTAGATTATTGCGGAATGAAACTGGGTTGAGCAGATTACCTGGAGTGTCGAACTCCGGTATAACTCGGATCCCACGAATCCTTGCTTGCTCGATGATCTCCGCAATGTCTTCGTGAGTGTAAAGATGAGTGACTGGATGATAAGCTCCCTGAATCATCATCATTCAATCAGTCAATCAATCAATCAACAATCAGTCAATCAATCAGAAACCGCATTTAGTAATTTATCAAATCAGTCATTTAACCACACAATTTAATACGATAGCTACATTGATCACCAAAATACAAGTTCATGTTCGCTTGATGCAAACAGTTCATGAGCGTCAAAGGGTAAACCCAAAAGAAAGAATATCATTCCTCTAGCAGGGTCGTCCATTCGTACCTCAAAAACTTTATCAATCAATCAGAATTTATACAGCACCTCTTCAAGGAAGCCTAGTGTTGAGGGAAGATCCTGAGGTAGACTGCATATCCCCTGCGAACACTATTCTCAAGTCTACCTGACTTTGTCCTTGTCTGGTAATGTCAATTTAACTATTTCTTACTCAATAACTACGGTACTAGAATCATACAAACACTGTGCACTGTGAATGTATTCATCACTGAATCAATTTCAATATGAAAATCTGAACGTACGTATTTCGTGAGGTTCGGAAAGACTTTCGACTCATACGGAAAAGATTGATCGTCAACGATATGCCAATGAAAGACATTCATCTTGTTCTGAGCCATCGCCTCCTGAACAACAATTCACAAAATCAGTTGAAGATTTAGTTATGCATTCATTCATTTGGAAATTTATATAGCGCACCTTCAAGAAAAAAGCTACTCAGAGGTGATCCTGACTAGAGCACACCCAAAAGGAACAGCTTTAAGTTTGGTCCCAAGGTTTAGGCGTACAGAACATCATCAATAGCAGATTTTTTATAACTTTATGAATACAGTTGTGTTGTGATGTATCAAATACAGATGTATTGTATTTCGTAGTTATAACAGAATTTCTTCTAACGACTCAAATAATTAATCCTAAGAGTGTACAGACTATTTACCGAGTGGTGCAAAAGACGACACAAAGAAACTGACCAAACTAAATCCAGTATTGACTGGATGACAAGCAAAATTATACGACAGACGTTAATCATCGATAAACAGAAAGATCTACAAGATAAGGTAAGAATATTCTTTATTTGACCAATAATTACTACCCGCATTGTAGCGTACAGACATACAAATATATGCACAGCATCCACAGAATTGGTCAAGATAGTGAGATATTCAAAAAACACATTTGTTCCTATTATTATCAAGTTGAGTGGACAACATCCTTACTAGATTCGCCAAAAGTGTCTCCTTCCCCAGGAAATGTCGTGACGTGTCCAGCAGAATTCCTCGGTGTTTGAAGCGTGGATAGTCGTGAATGTAAGTCTTGTTCACCCAGTACTTGAAAAACAAAACAACACTTTTAGTCAATATTAGTCATGTCAGGGAAGAGCTCAATGCAAGCCACACCACAACATTCTGGCCAAGTTAAGTAAGTAAGTAAGTACATCCCTTAAATTATTCGTTCATGAATTTCCATAGCATCTCAGAGGCGCTCCTAATGCCAACATGGCAAAAAGTATAGTTCTGAGTTGAATCATAGAAAGCCAATAATAAGCAATGACCCTCTGATGCACAGAGATCTCATAAATACAGTTTAAAAAGTATGCTTACATTGTTTAGCTTCTTCCAAATAAATCAAGAATGAAAAACCTCAGGTAGTATAATTCAACATAAAATTGGCAACTGATAAATGGCATTTAACATCATTTGGCCAAACTAAAACTGCTCGACATCTTATATCAACAGCATAAATTTCAATTTTAAAAAAACTTACACAACGTTGTTGCAGGCTACGCTTATATCAGATTAAGGCCAGAAAAAGCAAGACCAAGGCTAGCAAAAAGGTCAGATTATGGACAGTAGGAAAAGAAATGCCACTGGAAGTAGTACTAACATCACCCTGTTCATCCTGATACACCAACTGGCTGAAAGTCTCCATTCCACGAATTGCTCCCCAAACTTCTCGCGTGATAATCGAAACGCCAGTGCGCTTTATCTCCAAATCATCTAAAACGCAGACGAAACAACATACTTGTATAAATCACGTTAGTTCTCACACACGTACGGAAACGACCCGTTTGGATTTAGGTAGGTACACAGCCTTCAAAAGCAGCAACAGCTCTTGTCCAAGGGCGTAACCGATTCCTATGCAAGGGCGTTTAAATTGTCGAGGTAACATTTTTCGGATCTGCAGTTCTACGGGGTAATAAGCACTACATGGTTCCGATGTCAACTTCCTTTATAGTACTGGTACTGTCAGAAAGTACCTTGAAGCAGCCCAATATCAAATTTATATTGATTGATTTATTCATTCACTAAAAAATATATTGAATATCGATTGATAGTTTATGATATTGATTGTTTGGCACAGTTTTCATTTATTGATTGACAAAGTCAATATTGAATTGATTGACTGATTCATCAACTGATTAATTTAATCACCTATTGATTACGTTGACTGACTGATTGATAGAATGATTGACTGACTGATTGATTGATTGACAGCGCCGCACTCACACGACTCATCCATCTCCAAGTACGGATAATCCGTGCATTCCTTCAGCACGGTCACGTTGATTGACCGCACCACATCCACCGCCGCTCCCCCATTATCATCAGTCGCCCCCGACGACGACTGTCTTCCACCCATCTGCTCCGCCGGCTGATCCCCATCCCCGAAGATGTTCCTCCGAATCCTTCGGAAGTTGACCTCAAGAAGGTCGCACGGTTCTCCGACCGAATGGAACTCGAACGTGTGTGGGTTGATGCGGAACGAGATGTTGTACGGCTGGTAGAGTTGCGGCATCGGCCAGGGAGAACCCGGTTCGGGGATGGGGGCGTGACGGACGCGAAAGCGGGTGTCAGTCGAAGCCTTCAGCGCGTAGTATTGCGTATCGTCAAACCACTCCACCTAAAAGAAGTAGGTAAGTAAGTAGTTTGTTAGACGCACCAAGTCGAGTAAAACAACACAATGTGCAGTTATCATAACTCAGTATGTTTGTATGTGCACTTGTTATAGCGTCCCTTCAAGCTCTCACTACTCAGAGGCGCTCCAGAATGCAGAGCGGACACTGCATCGGAGTCTCACGCCGACGCACTGAGCAATTGTGAGTGATGGGCTTGCCCAAGGTCCTTACGCGGCGAGGTGGATTCGAACCTTGAACCTTCCGGCTCCAAGGCAACGACGCCACCACTACACCATCGCGCCCCACACGATGGCGGTCTTACTAGTGGAGGCTAAATGGACTCCTATTGCTGGTCACTAAACCGAAAACATATGTGATGACATGATAGACTGCAGTGTCCAGTGGGAGCAGAGATTTGTTGTTTCTGTGGGGCTATTTCGAGAAGATGCCACAGAGCTGATCCTCGTACAACAGTACACAACTCTGACAGTGGTGGCTCTTAAGTTTTATAACAATGAGAACCCGTAGAGACAATAATGACTATTGTCATAGGTTACAAATGGCAGACAATATATATTCGTCAGTAGTGGTGGCACTCAATGACAATGCAGCATTGAAGCAATAGAGACAAAGACAGCGACAGAGAAAGTGAGATAGAGACAGACAGACAAACAGACAGACAGACAGAGAGTGAGTTAGCGACAGTCAAAGAGAGGCAGAACGGGAGATATAGACACAAACTGATAGAGAAAAAACGTAGAATACAGAGACAGCGACAGAGAGGGACAAAAAAGAGAGACACACACAAACACAGATAGACAAAGAGAGACAGAGAGAAAGTGCACTCATGCTGGCCAAAGAACCAACCAGTGACCATATACGCCATCCATCAAATTCAATTGATGGGAATCCATTAGTTGGCTCTACGTGCGTGTGTGGGCCCACCGCTGGTGACCTTTCTAGTTAGAACTACCACTGCCTTGCTAATTTGTTGTAATTATAGTCCTACTGACATTCAGAATCACATGCCATTCATTTCTTTTGCTCTCAAAATCTTAATCATTATCGTAACCTCTGAATATTTTTACACTCCAAAGCCAAGCACAGGGCACCAGACTATTCACCAGCACAAAGTAGCTCTATATAAATGATCAATTGGAAATATTAAGAATTCATTTCCTAACCTTAATCAACAGTGGTAAGTGGAGGCTCTCCATAAACTGTATGTAGTTATATTCTAAGACCCTGTTATTAAGGAGCACACACACAGTTACATACGTGGGGCGCGATGGTGTAGTGGTGGCGTCGTTGCCCTGGAGCCAGAAGGTTCGAGGTTCGAATCCACCTCGCCGCATAAGAACCTTGGGCAAGTCCTTCACTCACAATTGCTCAACGCTTTGGTTCGGCGTGAAACTCCGATGCAGTGTCCGCTCTGCCATCGGGAGCGCCCCTGAGTAGAGAGAACTTGAAGGGGCGCTATAACAAGTGCAGATACATACAAACAAACAATAAATGTTCAATCAATAATATTTAATAAATCATTAAATTCTAACCTGTGTCTTGATTCCAAGGTCGACGCTGGGTCGAGCCGTAGACGATCGAGCGGGTCGTTTCGTTGGCGCCTCGTAACGTGGCAGGCCGCCATTCGCAGCACGAGGGTACTTCGCGTCCACATCACCGGCTGCTCCACCTGACCTGTGCTGCGTCGGTCGTGGAATCTGAGCAACAGAGATGCGAGGTTCATCGTTCCACGCAGAAGAAGTCGGTCGGACCGGAGCTGGATCGATGTTGGAAGCAGCTTCTGAGTACATTCACAGACAGGTATTTATAAGGTATCATTTAAGCCTTTAACTCATTCCCGCCTGAATTGTTCCGATACCCATTGCGTTAATCGGGTCACCCGCGACCCGATCCGGCGGGAAAGAGTTAAGATAAGTTTTTCACAAGCGGAGTGCCTCTGATTAGGTTGAACTGTAAGGGGTCATTGTAACTTAGTGGCAGCCAAGACCTATGGCTCGATCTTCCACAGTGCTGCATAGAAGTTTTGCTATGGTCGGTCCGTCTTTCTGGAATAAGTTGCCTATTAGTCTCCGTAATGAACTTCTTTGTCTTTCTTTGCCCCTTTTCCGCAAGCGTTTGAAAACCATTCTCTTTGATTATGGTTTGGTGTCAGGTCAGGAGCGCCTCTGAGGAGTTTTCTTGAAGTGGCGCTATATAAATGTTTGAGTACAATTACAATTACAACTTGTAAGTCCATAAACAGAGCAGAATATAATGTAAACAGATATAACTACGTGTATACGTAAATACACACAAACAATATATAAAAATACACACGACGTGTCTATCGTAATTAACTATCACTCTATCTACTGCGACAACATATTAACGACCATGCTAAGCATTGTGACCTTTCACACGGTCTCTACACAAATACTTACCATCTCATCTCACTATACCCTAACGCGAAATCTTGTACACTGGGTGATTGCACCCTAGAGCAGCGGTTCCCAACCCGTGGCCCGCGGGCCAAAAGTGGCCCGCGAGGTCTCAGAAAATGGCCCGCCAGTCCTCAAAAATGGCCCTCATCTCCAAAAGAATTAACAAAAATATATGAAAAATTGACAATTTGTACAGGATAGAACATAATAATTATTTTTTATTACAAATTATTTTAGTTTGACGTCTATAAATAACATCAAACATCCTATTTTGAATCAATTCTAACAATTTTATATGCTTTTAGTTAAATAAATTTTAACATTTGGCCCCTAATGTCCTTTAACTAAGAAAAAGTGGCCCTCGTGTCCTCCAACTTAGAAAAAGTGGCCCTAGAGTCAAAAAAGGTTGGGAACCACTGCCCTAGAGTGACTGCACCCTAAGGTGATTGTACCTGGGGTGATTGAACCTGGAGTGACTATACCCTGGAGGTGATTGTACCCTGGAGTGACTATACACCCTGGGGTGATTTTACTCTGGAGTGACTATACCCTGGGGTGATTGTACCCTGGAGTGACTATACCCTGGGATTATTGTACCCTAGAGCGATTGTACCCTTGGGGGGGTTTTGCACTCACCATCGACTGTGAGGGGTTTCTGCGCCGGACGGTCAACTCTTGGCTGCCACTCGTCTTGCACGACTGCGATGATGACGATTGGTTGGAGGAGGATTGCGAGAAGAAATGCAGTTAGCAGTGGAAAGATGATGACGCCATGCATGACCTTGACACAACCTTCACACATCGCTTCTAAGACCCTGTTTAATATTAAGATGCAAACACGCAGTTGAATGTACAGCAGGTATGAAACAATTAAACGACAACTTGCAAATCACAATCAAATGACAACATATAAACCACAATTAAATGACAATCTGCAAATGCAATGAAGTGCCAAAAAACAAATCATAATTAAATGACCACTTGCAAATGCAATGAAATGACAAAAAAACAAATCATAATTAAATGACCACTTGCAAATGCAATGAAATGACAAAAAAACAAATCATAATTAAATGACAAAAACAAATCACAATTAAATGACAACCTTCATATGCAATAGACCTGGGAGTCGACCCCAATAAGTCGACCCCAGTCGACTTGGTCATCCCAAGTCGGGTCGGGTCGTTTCTGGTCACCGCAAATGACCCCAAGTCGAATTTTGTGGAGAGAAGTCACTTCAAGTTGTTTTTATCACAAGTCGACTTAAACCGACTTGAGACACAAACATAGTTAAATTTTTCACTTCAAACCAATGATCGTGAGACCAGGACAACATTTAAGCAGCTTTTGTAGCGTGTTTACAAGAATGAGTGAGGCCGGGGAACGGACATTATCCCCCCTGGACACTATCCCCCCCGGACACTATCCCCCCCGGACATTATTCCCCCCCCCGGACATATTCCCCCCCCCCCGATTTTTCGTAGGACATTATCCCCCCCGGACAAATTCTTCCCTTTATGTACAAATCCTAGAATAGTGCCGTAGCCGATAAGACTTCGAAAGTTCTTAATGCCATTTCACTTGTAACTAGCCTACGGATCTTTCCATTCAAAATTAAATTAAATACAGTAGAGAAAAGAACAAATGGGAGTCGTCTACAGTAGGTAGCCCTACGAAAGTTTGTTAACGTCATTGACGTAGGTCCAATTAGTGTCAGTAGGCATAGAATTAGATTTGAAATAAACGAATGAGAATCGTATGTAGGACCTATTTGTTTAGTGTCTACAAGAAAGGTTTGTTAACGTCAGTTATGCTACGTCTAAGCTTCGTAGCCTTATTAGCTTCGTTTCATAGTAGATGAATAAAGACTGGGGGGATAATGTCCTACCCCGAGGGGGAATATGTCCGGGGGGGACAATGTCCGGGGGGGATAGTGTCCGGGGGGATAGTGTCCAGGGGGGATAATGTCCTACACCCTAAGGACCCAGTGAGGCCTTTGCTAAACAGATACTTAGCTATAGGCCTACTGATTATTTTACAGGTAGGCTATCGTGCAGACTGCCGATCTATTCATGCAATTTGTTATTCTATGCTAAAAGTCACGCTTAGGCATGTGCTTAATTAAAATGGTGAAACAAAATGTTACTAAAATATTAGCACGTGTGCTTATCAAGACGTGAACGTGAGCAAATCAGTTAACTTCTAGTGGTCAGTGAATTCGGCGCGAAGAAAGCTGGATCTACAATGCCTAATAATAAATCGATATTTTGGCGCTACTTTGGTACACTGCATCTGCAGGACCTGGTGTCAGCTGCAGACGGGAAAGCTATTGTATACGGGCCAATTGGACAGTGAAAGACTATAGGCTACTGTCAGTGAGTAGGTCTAGGCTACTATAGTAGTAGCCTATTGCCGGATGATGCGCTTGCTACATGTAGGCTAAGTTGCGGAATGATGTTAGTGGCCGATCAAATATGAAAACAGAATTACAGACGAAGCCTATCATAACACGCCATTCAGTGCAACCATTCCGCGGTCCCCCCACATTTTATCTTAGACCTTGCGCGTTTTACATATTTGTTTAATATTAATATTAACAATAAAAATAATAATGATTGTAATCTAAATAATTACAGACAATGGACACGCCAAATTCATAGACCTAATAATTTGCCGTCGCATTGTCTAGGATACCTGGATACTAGATTGGCCCAGAGCATCACAAAACTACTCAAACTGAAACACAAAAGCCTGAAATGGGTTTAATAAAACTTTAACAAATTCATGCATTAATTAATAGTTGAGGCCTTATGACTCTAATTTACTCATTGATAGGCTTAGGCCTATATGAAATTAATGCTTGCTAGGAAAAAATGGCTTGGCCTTTGCCATTAGTAACCGTACGTAGACCTAGGCCAGGGGTGTCAAACCTTTTTGAGTGGCGGGCCAGTGTGAACATCTTCCGACAACTGGCGGGCCAGGGTGTCGAAGCTCCTGAGCAAAATTGGGTAGTGATCTGAGAGGGAGCTCCGGGCTTGGTCAGCCAATTCCCAGAACATTTTCAATAATATAGGCCTAACTTAGTTTTAAGTAACTTTCATAATTTGTTTTAACAGACAACCAACCGGAAACCATAGATACACAGATTTTATGTTGCGGGGCGCGGTGGTGTACGTAGCAGTATGTTCGTTGCCTTACAGCCGAAAGGTTGCAGGTTCGAATCCACCTCAAGTCCCTGCGTAGGGACCTTGGGCAAGTCCTTCACTCTCAATTATTGCTCAGTGCTTCGGCATGAAACTCCGATGCGGTGTTCGCACTGTGGTCGGGAGCGCCTCTGAGTAGTGCGCTTGAAGGGGGAGATAACAAGTGCACACACAAACAATACACAGTCTACACCAGTGGTTCCCAACCTTTTTTGACTCATGGGGCCACTTTTTCTTAGTTGAAGGACATTAGGGGGGGGGCACAAGGCTAAAATTTAATATAAAATTGTTGTAATTGATTTAAAATAGAATGTTTGATGTTATTTATAGACGCAAAAATAACATAATTTTTAATATAAAATAATTGTGTTCCATCCTCTCCAAATTTTCAATGTTTTCATATAGCCTAGTTATGTTGGCTAATTATTTGAGAGATGAGGGCCATTTTTAGGCCTGGCGGGCCACTTTTGGCCCGCGGGTCACGGTTTGGGAACCGCTGGTCTACACAGAGCTGTGAGTCTGTAAGAATAAGCCTCCATGCGTTTGGTGCTGACTGCCAAATATAAAAAGGTGAACTTTTATCCTATAATTTTGTAATCTTTAGGGAAGGCTTCGCGGGCCAGAAATAAATCGTCGGCGGGCCAGAAATGGCCCGCGGGCCAGCTCTTTGACATCCCTGACCTAGGCTAATGGCTATTACCATGTCAGAAGTCGACTTCAAGTCGGAAGTCGGTTGTTTTTCTGCCAAGTCGGGTCAAGTCGTTTTGACTTCAGGAAGTCGACTTCAAGTCGACCTCAAGTCACTTTAGGGTCAAGTGGGGTCAGATTAGCTGATCAAAGTCACTCCCAGGTCTAATATGCAATGAAATGACAACATGCAAGCAACCGCTAAACTGAGAAGCAGTGGAAATGCAACGTACAAGAAGAACTGTAGCGTAGTGCAACATAATGACTTTTCAGCATCATCAGTTTTAATACAAAACCTGGTTCAGCACCTGTATTATAAAACACTTCCCCACTCCCAAGAGTTTCATTAACAAGTGCTCACAATTAACAATTCTATTCTTCAATAAAACTGCAGGAAATAAGAATCTGATACTATAAATATGACAACAATGCAACAGCATTTGATACTGCTCTCATATATCAAAGTTCAGAAAGGCCTGTCTATCTGTATGTGTCTGTCCCTGTCAGTCTGCCTGTCTCTGTCTGCTTGTCACTGCTTGTCTCTGTCTGTCTGTCTGTCTGTCTGTCTGTCTGTCTGTCTGTTTGCCAGTGTCCGGCTGTATGTTTGCCTGTATGGTATTTGTCTACCTGTCTCTGTCTGTCTGTCTCTATCTCTCTCTCTGCATTTCTGTCTGCCTGCCTGTCTATCTTCACCATGTTTGTCTTCACCAAGTTTGCACATCAATCTGCTACAGGTGCAATCATCCAACTTGTCAGATTGCCTATCATTCAATCCGTCTACCTATCACTGGAACTGTCTGCTTGTCACTCAGTATGTCTGTCCATCACTACATGAATGTATGATGATCTGCCTAAATTATTCTCTTCTGCCAGTCTTGCCTTCCTTCCTTCTGTTTTTATGTCCATGGCGGCACGCAGTGGCGGATCCAGAACTGTTCCAGGGGGGCCAAAATCTTAGATCTTGGGATGGGACAGGGGAAAAAATTTCTAAATTTCGTTGTTGATCGACAAAAAATAGTGATCGGTCTTTGGCTGAGGAAAAAATTACTTTTCATCCACCAAAAGTTGATGACTTTTTTTAGTCCTCCACTTGAAAACCGAATGGGGGGCCACGTCACATAGAATTTTCCGAATAGGGGGGAGGGGGGCCAATATGCCATTACACCCATATTCGTATTGCTAATTTCAGACCAAATGGGGGCCACGTCCCATGGCAGTTTTAAATGGGGGGGGCCATGGCCGGATTGGCCCCCTGGATCCGCCCCTGGCGGCACGTGCCGGAGAACAGCACGAGCAGCGACATCTGGGGAAAGAGAAGTACAGCATGACTTTAATTGCAGCAGCAGCAGCAGCAACAACAACAACACTGTTACCACTTCTCTCATCTGCTGCATCATCCCATCCGTAGGGACCATACAATTATATCCATCCATCGTTACCAAGCAGGCGCTGCTCCAACCAACAGTAGTGTCTGCTGGTTGCAGACACCTGAACGGTCAAATTAACTTCTACGCTGTTCGGACTCTGACAGTGCCAGTCCCAAGGCATGAGAGAGGAGGAGGGTGATGGTAATCATCTCTGTCATGCCACAGCGTCGTTAAACTTCTGTCTCTTTTGTCTGCTTGTCAGTCTGTCTGCCTATCTGTCTGCCTGCCTTTCTGCTTGCCTGGCTGTTTTGTCTGCCTGCCTCTGTATATCTTTCTGCATGTCGTCTTCCTTCTTGTCTGCCTGTCTTCTTGTGTATCTGTCTGCCTGTCTTCTTGTGTATCTGTCTGTCTGTCTATCTGTCTGTCTTCTTGTGTATCTGTCTGTCTGTCTATCTATCTGTCTGTCTGTCTCTCTCCGCCTGTCTGTCTGTCTGCCTGTCTGTCTGTGAGACTGTCCATTTGTTTTCCTGCCTATCTCTCTGTCAGTCTGTCTGTCAGTCTGTCTGCATATTAGCCAGTCTGTTGGCGGATGGCCAGATAAAAGAGGTTAATGAGCTGGAACCCATTCATCTGAAAGCATTCCCCTCATTCCCCCCATCACCCCCCCCCCTCCCCACATCATTTACCATCCTTATCACGTCCTGTGCTCCAACCTTTATAGACCAGCACAATCGTTGCTCCAACAGCCGTGAATGGCAAATTATTCAAATTAACAAAATCAATACGAAATAACAACACCGATAAGGTAATGAAAATCATTGATAAGCAATAGAACGATGATGATGATGATGATGATGATGATGATGATGATGATGATGATGATGATGATGGACGATGGTGATGACGATGATTATGATGATGGTGGCGATGATCATGATGACGATGATGGTGATGGTGGCAGAGCATATAAACATGCTACATTCATGATGAAGTTGATGGTAGCTTAGTACTCTGTGAACCCAGTGATATACATCAAATGCTACTAGAGAGAGAGGTGCCCACTGCCCAGGCAAAGCCTCTAATAGACTTTCTACCATTGCTATAATTATGGTCTTTTAAGTGGAGCCATATAAATACATCAATCGCACACAGGTGAATATCCGGCAGGCGAATATTAGACACACCTGTCACGTGGGAGGGGGTGAGAACAGCACAGCCGCCGTGAGATGGTCCGCCCACCGCAGGCCATTACATTAATCAACACCAGATTAGAAGGAGTCAACATTTCCTCGTCCCAAGCCCCACGCTGAACTGGTGCCAACAGAAAAGGTCAATAGAGCCACTGCTCCATAGGAAGAGGGATGCCATTATGGAAGTTTCCACTTGGGGTCAACAGGTCACTTATTTCCAGGTACTGGAAGGCTGCTTAGGACTGCTTCTACACAGCCATACAAGATGCAGGACCGTAGTAGTAATGATGGCTGCTATAGAGAAGCCATGGAAGAAGAATGTGCAACTCAAGAAAGTGGCACACATTTTGAGAAGAGATCATTTAATGGCTAATTATTTCATATTTCAGAATAGAGCAATTATTTTAATAATTATTATTGAAATAATTACTTTATACTGAAATATGAAATGATTAACCATCATAAATTAAATAAATATAATAAAATTAAATAACAACAAATAGAGCACATGTACCATATATATATATACGTATATATATATATATATACATCAATTTGTTTATTCATATACAATATTATACCTTATATATAATTATATACATATACACAATATATCTGTGCAGGCTTACTTAAAATATTGTTGAATCGTCAGTAAATAATGTTACTCAGCTTGCACATAAAGACTAGAAGCGAATGGAAACACAAAGTTCACAACTATCTATTATATCAATTCGATATTGATCAATCAATTATGTAGTACAAGACTTTTAGTATATGCAATTATACATGTAACTTAATGTGATATCTATTGCAAATGTGCACATTAAAAAGGTAATAAATTAACGACAATAAATTACATCACAAGTAGTATTAGTCAAAAGATAACGTGATGAAAACATAACATTGAAATTAACTTTCGAGCAGGTGATAACAAAATACACAAAAGCTGAAGTTGGGAGAGATTAGAGTTCATGTTGATATAGGCCGATGCACAGGATTTAACTGTACGTGCAGTCACTGGAGCCTGGGAGGAGGGAAGTGAGGGTGCGGGTGGGTGGACTGGGGGGAGACCTCCCTGGCTGAGTAAACCCTAACCCCACCCTCAATGTACCAGACACTTCCTCCAAAGCTCCAGGGCACAACCTAAAAGAAAAAGCTTAACAGATAACAAATGTGCTGTTGCTCACGTGAGCCGCATATATCAAACGTCTGAGCACTAACAAAACGACCATGATGCAGTCGTAAAAATGCAATTATATGACCAGTAATATACACTCTATCTGGACCCAATATATCAGATATAAATGTCTGGTCATCCACACACACACACACACACACACACACACACCCACACATGTGTGTGTGTGGGTGTCACACACACACACACTCACACAACACACAATAATTGGCAAGATGAAAATATACCCAGCTGCTACAAGTTCTAAAGTCCTCTAAGAGGAAGCTCTTAAGTTTCAACAACTTATCTCTTAACTTGGGTTTAATGATTATTATTTAATCGCTCATACCAGTAAAAATATTTTAAAGCAATATGACAAATACTGGAAAGCTGAAAGCACCTTTAGTAAATTCATGACTCCTATCCACCAAGTAAAACCTGTAACTCAATAGAAATTTACAAATTAAAAAATGTGGAACAGAGTCAAACTATTAAGTAGCTCTCTCTATTTCTTATCACCAATTACTTTTTTACGAAAGTATACGATATAGATAAACCAAAGGTGAATGGTATTTGCGATAACATTGATATATATTCATGTGCTCAACATATTTTTTAAGATGGCAGGACTAAAGGGGATAAAAAATAGACATTCATGTGTATATATTCACCAGACAAAAAACCAGCTAAGCACTTTTTAACCTCAACCTCAAGACTGATGGCTCAAAAAAAGACTGATGGCTCAAACACAATGGATAAAAAAGACTGATGGCTCAAAAGACTGTGACAGCTATTAATATAGACTGATGGCTAAAAAGACCAATGGCCAATAAACAAGACTTGAAATGAATAATGACAGCAACAAGAAAACCAACAACAGCAGTACTTATTGAACAACAACAACAATAATAATGACAATTGATATGGCACCATAGCAGCCTAGACGTTCTCCAAGGTTGGCTCACAGGTAAGCATTAGACAAGAAATATAATTATGGTTGTCATTGCTGCTGTCCCCCACCACCACCACACCCCACCAGGGTCACTACCACCCCACAAATGGACCACAACCACCACCATCATTATTGAAAATGATATGAGCTACAAAGGCTAAAAAAAAACTTGTAGGTCCACACTTCATAATGATAAATTGCTCTCAGTATCAATCATCTCATACTGTTTGTCACTCATCTCCATCTTCAAGGTTCTGATGCAGCAAGCATTACACTGAGGATTGCACCTAGATCCTCAAAGCAACCAGCCGAGTGCTTCAACAATCAGCCAATGTATATGCATAGGGTAATCATATTCAATATGGTAGCATCAATGCTGCATCATAAAGTATATCGTATCTTATCTGACCATTTATAAAGCGTTTCTTGCAGCAAGAGCCTTTCAGAAGTGCTCCCAGTGCGTTCAACCCCGAGAAAAAAAGGCAAGTTTTTAGATTATACACATACATTAGTCCAGGACGCAACATGCAGATTTATGCAAGTGTACATACGGCACATGCAAGTGCACATAATATGCAAATGCAGGTGCAAATATATGCAAATGCAGGGGCAAATATAGCCGGAAATATATGCAATTGCAGGGAGAAATATATGCAATTTTTAAGCATAATTATGCACATAATTACATGCAAATGCCAGTGTACATGGGTCCAGTTATAAAAATAAGGCAAGGCGTGGAATTCTAAAGTAAACACACAACTTTAGTCGGCAGAAACATTAAAGGACAACCAGGAGATAATGAATGGCTCATTATTAAGCAGGGCTGCATTAATTGAGTGTGCGTGCGCGTGTGCGTGCGTGTGCACGGTGTGTACTGTATATGTGTTTGTATGTGCATATGAAAGTGCACAAGCATTTTTTGTATTTGCGTATGTGCGTCTTGCGTGTGTTTGCGTGCGGGTGTTCATTCATTTGCATGTACGTATGAGTTTGCATACATGTGTATGCATGTGTGCAACTGTGCATGTGTGCATATAGGAAATTCTAGAATAATTAATAATATCCCAGATGCCATAAATAGCATACTTTAATACAAAGACTATAATTATACATAATTAGCAATTCAGCACTGACACTAAAGACTTTCCTAAGTAATTAGAGGAAATTAGGTGAAGATTAAAGCACAAGGTGAAAATGACAGGATATTAGTGAAATCAAGGGTAAGAGTGGTCAACATTTCTTTAAAGTCTATAGTAGTTCAAACAGTGCAGGCCACAGCGACATTATAGCAGGGAATGATTTATATTTTCCTTTCAAGCTACACAACATTAGTGGCAGCCACTGTTTAAAATAATGCCACGTTACAACAACAATTAGTGTTTCCCCCTCCTTGATCTAGGTATAGAACAGCAGTTGCGGAATTTCCCAATTGCTCCATAAATGTTTGTGCTTTTATGCTGGACTGGATGTGCATGTTTCTCATTCTATGGCTCCACTGTTTCATAATTCGCATAAATTTTCGCTGACAGTTGCATGAGATTTTTGGATGCCATCATATTGCCGAGATAAAAAAGGTCATGCTAATTAAGTGCAACTCCTATCGCTTAGTTGTAGCCCAAGAAGTTGAATCGTTTTTTTGCATGCAGTGTCAATTTCAATGTACATGTATGTGGACCATGTCATGTCATGTCAATACGCCGACGTCGTAGGGTAGTAGTACAAATACTACCCTACCATCTTGGGATATAATTAGTCTAGATTTTTGATAGGCAGCAATGACAACGCCGACGGCGCTGTAATTAACTTTCGCTCCGAGCCCCCACCCCCTCCGATAGTAAATGTAAACTGAAGCTAATGCAAAATCGCAGAAAGCGTAACAAGAAACATACCTAATCAAATTTCAAGCCACGATGATCCTTAGCATAGCAATCGATAAACACAGCGCTATATAATGTGATGCATCGACAGGACGTCAGCGCAAGTACCGATCCGAGGAATCAAAGCGCATGGAAATTTACAGCTGGCAAGGTCTAAATTAACCTTTTTCTCTTTTTTCTGTAAAATAGCAGCATCCACTATCAGAAAAACGAGGAAAAACTCAAAACGTTAACAGTTTTCTCGCCGTCTAAACCACAACCAATTCCACTGAATTATGTAAAGCTCGGAGCGTCGACAACACACAGCAACATAAGCGCCATTTTCTACACTAAATTCTACAATTCATAAAATATTAATATTCCTTTAAAAGCTACCAAAGCTGTAAATCAGTAAGCCGAGTTTATTTTCAGTTCACGACTTAGCTACTCCATCGTTTGCATAGTTTATTTTTCAGAGAACTTTATAATACAGGTTGCTTCAAATTCACTTTGAAGCAGCTAAAGGCCCATGCATGTAAACTTTTAGCAAAGATATTAGAGTCGTAGACTCTAATATCTTTGCTTTTAGCACAGAAAGTCACAACGCGTCCAGTGGCATCTCTACCATTTAACCTGCCTATTTTACACTTTACATGCCGTATGACCTAGGCTACCAAAAATTCTCTAGAATTTTTAATATCTTCTTTGGCCTAGGCTATATTTAATTTCTTCGACCTGCTGAATAGGCCTAACACTGTTACGCAACTTGCTAATATTGTAGGTCTTAAGCCTATAGGCCTAGGCGTAGCCTAGCTGGCGCTGGCCGCGCTGCCATTGTCCGCATCCCAAAAATGTTCACACAAACTAGGTCTGTGTAATTTATGGGTAGCCTACCCAAAATAATGACGAAATTACGTACTTTCAGTAGCCTATGATTCTAAACACAGACTTTGCGGAGAGCTCATTCTATGTAGATTAAACTGCTAGAGAAACATCAGCGTGAGACTTTCTCAAACCCGTTGCAAAAAGACTCTTCAGCAATGCACTTTAAAGAAATTCAGCTAATGATGCTAATCCAATATAGCCTAGATGCATTCCTCGTTCCGGTTAGAGCTCGGAATTTTCCATTGCAAACAACTCGATGTGCTCCTACAGCATAGATCTAACTATAGCAGCGTTACGATTTTCGCGTCTCGGTCCTGCTTGAAAAATTTGGGTGATAGCGGTAGGACTAGAGGCTATAGTTTTTATTATTAGCCTACCGGTAGGCCTATAGCCTAATCTTTGTTTATTAAAACCTAAGTGACAAACCGCCTTTAGTGACAGTGGATATAAAGAATTAACATAAAATGAGAGTTGGGCCAGAAGTTATTGTATGGAAAGTAGGCCTAAGTCTACAGTTAACACTAGTGTCACATGTATCAGAGATTTTTATATATACTTCCTCCGCTTAGCGACGATAATCTCCCAAATTGTTCATTTTTGGCGTACAAGCATGAAAGTTTTTGTATAAATAGTTGATTTTATTATAAAAGTAATCTGTTATTTCCACACTTCGATATATGATTAGGAAGAATGATTTTGCAGGTTTTCTGTAAACGAGCGATAATATAGGCCGAGACCTATAACGATACGCGTTTGCATCGTTCAGAATACACATACACTGTCACACAGGCATTAAATTTTTTACGTATAAAGTCGATTTCAAATCACCTGATATCGCTACACTTCGAAATATAACTAAGAAGAATTATTTCGCAGGTTTGACAGTGTTGTTGTTTCAAAGGTTATAGCCTAAGCGAGGGTTTAGTGCAATCCGACATTCTGACACGAAGAGCTGGAGCTCAACACGGACACGGGGTAGCTGCAGGTAAAAGTAAAACATATAGGGTGTAGACCGGGTACAAACGGTACAATTTTTTCTCAAATTTTATCCTAACATCCGAACGCCGTTCCCCCACTTTTTCCCAGGGATAATGGAATATTAATAATACTACTACTAATATTAATATTATTATAAAGAGCGTTCCCCCACTTCATTTTTTAGGACTACACTACTGGCTGTATATATAAATACAACTGTATAAATAACAGATTTATGCCTATTAAGGTGTCTCTTAGCACAATGCAAAAAACATTTTTGGGGGAATTGTCTCTATCTCACCCTTCCAAGTTGTTAGGTTTATTCTGGGACTAATATCGATATTAGACCCAGGTCTATTGAAATAAAATTCTACAAAAAATTTCATTAAAATAGGATAAAATTTAGAGGCTGTCCCCGAGCCTCAAAGTTTTTGCATGTAATAGGCCTACTTCGACAATGGGAAATCATGTAGTCTAATGTCGCATAATAATTAATCATCAGTTATAATGCTAATCAATTTGGCTTGTTTATATAACAGACATGTATGTATGGGCACTTGATATAGGGCTCCTGTAAGATTACTACTCAGAACTCAGAAGCACACCCAACTACAGCGCGGACACTGAATCTGATATTCACACTGTAGCGCATGAGCATTTTGGGACTTCGGATCTGCAATCCCCGGCTGCAAGGGAACGAACCACCACTACACCACTGCACCCCACATGTCTACTTTCTATATATATATATTTATTTTAAAACTAGCGTACCGGCCACACGTTGCTGGGAATCGAGAAGGATGAGATACTGCAGCAAACAGCAACTAAGAGGAAATTAAGCTATTTCGGCCACGTGATGAGATCAAACGGTTTGGAAAAAGAATTGATGATGGCATGCGGAGAGGGAAGAAAGTAAGTTGACATTTTACTTAACTGGTTTGTTTTATATTTTTATTGAAGACATTCGGTTGACACCAGATCGGATTCGTTCATTTGGGACCTTGGTTGCAATCATTCAAGTGCTATGCGAAAGAACGAAACTACTGTGTACAAGTGCACAGAAGTGTCATCGGAAGATGTTCTGACATTTATGAATAAGCTGTTTAAAAAGACAACAAACTAAATCAAGACAACCATATTCTTCTTCATGTTCAAATTGAACCAACCAGACGAAAAAGAACTGTTAGAGGAAATTCAGATGCATCAAAACAACGAAGCCTTGATGCTCGATTCTTCATTCCAAAAGGATGTTTAATGACACGAGTATGCAAGAGAGTGTTTCAGGAAGCAGTTCAGCCTATCGGGAGGAGCAGGCTAGACGGTGTAATTAAACGTCGTGCTGTTGAAAGAAGGGGAGGTGGTCGAGTTGGTTCAAAGAATGATTCGAAAAAGGAAAATGTGCGTCAGTTCATCCATCACCTCAAAGCTCGTGAAAGTCATTATGGCCGGCAAAAAAGCGTTAGATTGTACCTGCCCTCTGCCTTGAAAAGTATCAATCATTATTATTTTGTGGAAAATGTACGAAAAAAATGCACCAGAGATCAGTTGAATGTTGGATACCGCATGTTTTACAATGTGTTTGTAAACGATTTTAACATCGGCTTCTCAGGCAGTGCGTCTGATACTTGCACAACATGCGACTGTCTCAGAAATCAGTTAAAAGTTTGTCCAGCAGAGCAAAAGACAACTCATGACCAAACTGCATGTACATAAGCTCAGAGATAGGGCATTTTATGACCTCTTGAAAGAAAGAGATGAAAGCACCTACACGGTCACTTATGACCGACCTCCAGCAAGTACAATCCCTGCCTTCACAGTACCACGAGATTTTCAGCCATCACTGTTCATCTGTCAACATCTTGGACAAGGACTGGAATGTGAGTGATTGGAAACTGGAAGTTGGCAAGCACTATAAACCACTGCAGAACATCCAGGAAGTGAAGCGTACTGTGTTGACAAAATCAGTAAACGCAAAAGGTCGAGTTGTCATCTTGACAACAGGCTAAGTCAACTTTCGAAGCAGCATTGGCACATCCGTGTGTCTACTCAAAAGAGTAAAGTCTCATGGAAATGTAAATCCAGCACCATTGCCCAGCAGACGTCCAATCTTTAAAGCCAAATTGAACGATGTTCACAAATTGCTTAGCGTTACTTTTGGAAATAGTTGGAGAGACTTGCCACAAGCAGAAGTGTACTGAAATCTGACATGTTCCGAAACAGTTCGGGATGACATTGACTTACCAGCGGCAGACTGTAACTGCACAGATGAAGACATTGGATTTTGGATATAGATTATTATTTTTGTTACAGTGATAAACACGGAAATCAGCACTTTAGTTTCAACGATGAAAGTTTTAAGATTAAAAAATTCAATAAAAATGTGACATACCATGAGGCTACAAAGGTAGAAATTACTCTGATAATTTTATTATTAAGAATAATGAGTAATAAATTAAGTTTTGGGTATTGTTAAAGTAAAAACAGACGTGTTTGCCTCGATTTTTTACCTGCAAAACGTGTTAAATTACGCTTTGATGTGCAAAACCTGATAAATCCAAAATTTTAACTTTTTTTATAAAATCTTCCAAAATCACAGGATTTGCAAAAACTGGTTTAATTTACTTGGACTCCTTCTAAATAATCATAGGAATTGTCAAACTGTGAATTTTTTTCAAGTTCTTGTGTTCTCAGTTTTTCTCACTTTTCTCAAAACAGCGAAAAGTGGATTTGTCAGGTTTTGCATTTCAACTCCTATAATATGATTGTGTAACTAAACACTGTTCATGTATAACGTTATATGACTTGAGTCTTGGTATGCATTTGCATAAAATATTTGTAGACCATTGCTGTTGTATGCAAGATAGGCCTGCTGAGAGGAAAAGTACCAGATGCTTTCGGTATTATTGCACCTGTAATAATTTTATCAATCTCACGAGGAAACATTTATAGCTAGAATGTTGTTCAAATAATAAAAATTATTAGTCTTGCTAGCTTTTTAATGTTTTATATAAATGTGAATCTTATATTATGCTACTTGTTCACCAGAGTGCTGTGTGGGAGCTGCTTATAATAAAGAAAATACTTATTTACTTACAAATCGTTCAAGATGGTTCATTAGGTGCCTCAACTCTGGTTTATTCCTCATACGAAATACAACAAATTTACTTGATCATGCAAATCTATGCAAAGCTCAGAACTCAAAACTGAAAAACAGCAAATGTGTTTAGCTGTTCAGCCTGCTCTAGATCAAAGGTTATTGAAGAAGTCTGAAAATGTCATAAAATTAAGCAGAGGAAAATTCACATAGTTTTTGTCCTACCAAATCAACTTTAGCAGCCCACATATCTCAGTCAGTTTTTTTACTTTAGACGTGTACTTCAAACTTCCCAGGTCTTCATTCAAAAAGACAAGGGATTATTGTCACTAGTGCTGGTTATCAGCGTAATCTTACTGAGACAACTGACAGGCAGATCGTGAATAACTAACTAGACACGTTTTGCAGAGAAAACACTTTGTTAAAATAGTGATAGAAATAAATGACAGCATATTTAAACTGACATTTAATTACTAGTGATACAAAAATGTAAATCAAATACTTTCTAACAATTGTGGTGACAGCATACATTTATACAGGAAATTTACAAAATGTAAAAGACCTGTTTTACAATTTGAATTTTGACATTGTGTCTATTTATGACATTATTTTTATTTTTTGTATTTCATGACGGAAGTAAACTGATATTAGTATTTGATATCTCATATCTGCTAACAGTTCTCTTGAAGTCCTTTGTTTTAGTGTCCAAAACATTGTGCTACCCCAGATGACCATATTGCAGCCGGAAATTGTAATGTTCATGTTGTCAAAAGACCACATATTCTGCATCTAAGTGCAATATGGAGTTGCATATCAGCTCCGGAAAAGTGCAGCTTTAGCATACTTTCCTAGTATACTGTAGCCATATCAATTGTCCCACACAAGTATGCACATCTGTAATGTTTGAATCAGATTAGTAATGTGGCACGTTGTTAAAAGACAACATATTCTGTATATAAGTGCATAAAGAGTTGTGCACTGGCTTAGAAATTTTGATTATTTAGCATAGCATACTGGCGCTCTAACAATTGTACTACACATATGTATGCATGTTGTAATGTTTAAGTCAGGCTAGTAATGTTTCCTGTTATCAAAACATCACATATTCTGCATCTAAGTGCATAAAGAGTTGCGTATCGGCTCTTAAAATGTGAATTTTTAGATACTTTCATAGTGTACTTGTTCTATAACAATTGTCCCACACATGTATGTATATGTGTAATGTTTTAATTATGTTAGTAATGTTTCATGTTGTCAAAAGACCACATATTTTGCATCTGTGTGCATAAAGATGTGCTTATCGGCTCTGGAAGTGCGAATTTTTAGCATACTTTCATAGTATACTTATTCTATATCAATTGTCCCACACTGTGTAATGTTTAAATCAGATTAGTATTGTTTCATGTTGTCAAAAGGCCACATATTATGCATCCAGGTGCAGCTTAAGCTGCATAACAACTCTAGAGCATGCGCATTTTAGCATACTTTCAACCTTCTGTTTAAGTATGTTCCCATTTGAAATTTTTTTATGCAGCTAGCTGAAAAGTTTTAAAATATGTTTGTCTTGAAGCTATAGAAATTTGTTGCTTTTATCTACAAGATGCACAATGCACTACGTTTTTGGACCTTAACCTCCTCACTAAGCTTAGCGCTATAGGTTGCGGCTTATATTATCGCTCATCTTCAGAAAACCTGCAAAATCATTCTTCCTAATAATATATCGACGTGTGAAAATATCAGATAACTTTTATAATAAAATCAACTATTTATACAAAAACTTTCATGCTTGTACGCTCAAAATGAACAATTTTACGCTAAGCGGAGGGAGTAATAGATGATAGATCTAGGCTTAATGGAGCATGGGGCGCAGGTCATAAGGGCAATGAACTAAGCTTAGCCTATAGGCCTATATTTGGAGCAAAAAAAACTTCGCAGGATAGGCCCATGTAAATCATTGACTACGACAGCTTTCAGCGTTCATCCATGCACCCACTCAAGCCTCAATCATTGCCTAGGCCCTAGGCTAATTGTCGATTGCCGATATTATTAATTTTAGCCTAAGTGTCGGCAAGCAAATCCGTGATAATATTTTTATAGCTCTACCATATAGGCCTAGAGCGCAAATCCCCCTTTAACATTATATTGGCCTATATCCGCTATCGTTGGCTGAATTGATAGCCTAGCTAGGCAACTAGGCATATCATGCCTTCACGTGAATAAGCGCGTTCACCATCTCAGTGACCATTCGCGTGCGCCGTGGTCAATGCATGCCAATTCTATCGCAGGCCTATAATTTTTTATGATGGATTATAAATTATAAAAATTGCAAATTCGCAATGCGCGAGTCGTTAAGTTTCCGAACTTTTGGTAAATCCATCATCTATGCTAGAATTGACCTTGACCACTGCGCACGCGCACGCGAAAGGTCACTGAGATGGTGAACCGTGAACCCGCTTATTTCAAACACGGAATGATATAAATGATTGATTGACGATAGAACGGACGAATAATTAAACTTTCATCAGACTAGGCCTATAGCCTAATAGCTAAAAGGATACAGTCATTGCCCGCATTATGAAAAAATGGATCGATGTTTATTGGTGCAAAGAAATCAATTTTATGTTCGTCAGACCTATTCAAAGGCATACAGTAGCCTAAGTCATTAACTGACGAACGAGATAAGTTAATGTCCTTGTTATTAATTTTTTATTTCTATGATTGCTCATGTGCGCCTGTAGATATTTCTGCAGGAGGGACAAAACACAATGGCCATGGCTAAATCTGTGGCAACTTGGCAAGAGCTGGGAAAATGCAAAGCAAGAAATTATAAGTAGTCGAGTATTTTTCATCGGGCCTTCCAAATGCAAAGATCTCAGTTTAACTTTGTGTAGCCTATCATTAGTAGGCTTATCATTAGTAGAATTATCATTAGTAGGCTTATCATTAGTAGGCTTATCATTTAGTAGGCTTATCATTATTAGGCTTGTCATTAGTAGGCTTATCATTAGCAGGCTTATTACTAGGATAGGCTTATCATTAGCAGGCTTATTACTAGGATAGGCTTATCATTAGCAGGCTTATTACTAGGATAGGCTAATCATTAGCAGGCTTATTACTAGGATAGGCTTATCATTAGCAGGCTTATTACTAGGATAGGCTTATCATTAGCAGGATTATTACTAGGATAGGCTTATCATTAGTGCCTTAGTGCGAAGAAAGTTGATAAAAGTATTAAAAACGAAACGATGCAGTTCATAGAGCTAGGGTATCAACTTTCCGGGGCGGGGGGGCAAGCGCCCTTCTTGCCGCTACTGGCGGCCATGCTATTGCCAGGGGCGGAAACCTGGTCCGAACTTTGGGGGGACGGACGAGCGGCTGAAGGTCGATCGCTGAAGCGCAAAACGCCGAGTTGGGAGGGGGTAAAGAAGGCTGTTTTTTAATATTCGCATCTAATTGTAGCCATTTTAGCTGTCATTAAAATTTTAAGAAAATGATCCATTTTCTCAGTACCGATAGAAGTAGTTCAAACTGTAATTTGTTATTGAACATGTGCACGATCGGAGTGCAAATTGTATTGAACACCTCTTTTAAAGGTTATATCATGAATTTATATAATGATGGAATTTAACAATTTCTCACAAAATTATTGTTTTGCAAAAAACATTCGAAGCATTTAACATAGACACCTCTGTAAAGTATTCAGTCATAGTATATAATAGGCCTACTATAAAAACTGGTCTAGTACCTTGCTCATCAGTGCTGTAATATGCCGAGCAAATTTCTGTCCAGGGTAACGACCTCTGTAGTCATAGACACTGCCAAATAATGGATCCATCCAGATAATCGTTGATAATACTATAGTCAATTTGTTTAATTCCAGTAATAACAACAATTTTCGGGTGTCTAAGAACATCATTTTGATTCCAATATTATCAACGATTTTCAGGTGTCTATGGATCATTTTGGTTTTAGTATTATCGACGTTTTTCGAATGTTTAAGGACATCGTTTTGATTTCAGTATTATCGAGGATATTCGGGTGTGTAAGGACATCGTTTTGATTTCACTATTATCAAGAATTTTGGGGTGTTTAAAGACATCATTTTGTTTCCAGTATTATCAAGAATTTTCGGGTTTGTAAAGACATCATTTTGATTTCAATATTATCAAGGCTTTTCGGGTTTGTAAAGACATCATTTTGATTTCAGTATTATCAAGGCTTTTCGGGTTTGTATAAAGACATCATTTTGATTCCCGTATTATCAAGAATTTTCGGGTGTGTAAACTAGTAATGACATCATTTTGATTCCAGGATTATAAACGACTTTCGGGTGTCTAAGGAAATAAAAATTTTAAAATAATTTTATCAATGATTTTCGGTTGTCTAATTACGTCATTTTAATTTCATTGTTATCAACGATTTTGGGTGTGCAAGGACATCATTTTGATTCCAGTTTTATTAATGATTTTCGGGTGTGTATAGACATCATTTTGGTTCCAGTATTATCAAAGACCTGCTGTCTTGAATTTGACTTGACTATAGAAATCCGCGGGGAATTGGAATTCCAGCAGGTTAAAGACTTCTATGACATCATAGACAAAAATCGGTAGGGCTCTAATAGTCGTCATTGTTAATCTATTAAATTTTTGTTTAGCGAAACTTTGCACATTCCCCTCTCGGCTTTTCGCGTTTTGGCGCTCGTCCTTCTGCCGCTCGGTGGTATACCCAAACCCACGAAAGGCGGTTTATGAATTAGCCCCCCAAGAGCTGAGACCAAACTCCGCCCATGGATGTTGAACATGACGCTGATTCGAGCCTGAAAGAAATGTTGCAGAAGCCCGATACACGACGTTGTGAGTTTGTGACGTTGCGTGTTGAACAAGGCTTTTGTAATAATTGTGAACAAGTTAAAAGAGGTGTCTCATCTATACAGTATAATGTTCGCAAACTATCCAACGTGGGATTTAATAACTTCTGGTTCGAGCCTGGATTACTCGGGAATTCATATCATCATAAATATTTACTTCATCTGCTAACCTTTTTTTCTCTAGTGTGTACATATCCTAACGCTTGAACATTGGGGGGGGGGGACAAATGCATGGGCCGTCCCCCCCAACGTCTTCATTGGGGGGGGGCCGTCCCCCCTGTCCCCCCTAGGTTTCCGCCAATGGCTATTGCTATATAGCCTACTAGGCCTTCACAAGTCTGTGATTCCAATAATGCAAATCTGTTTCTACACTTGTTATGCACGCTTGTGTCGTCTTTATGTTGTCCTGTAGGCCTGCAGGTCTGGCGGCTGTGGTCTATACTGGCATTAAAAGGCCTATAAATCTATAGGCGCCAAGCTTGAGCGTATATAGGCCTACAGTGCTGTACATGTAGGGCCAATGTACGCATCTACAGCAGCAGGCTTAGGCTCATGCATGCATCGGTAGGTCTGTTATGTATACATGTATAGCCCAAGATCAGTAGCGGCGCTAGAGGGGCTAAGCCCCCCCAAAAGCCATCCGCTTTTTTTCCCATGTAAAAATCAAATATTTGCATGATTAGCGCCCTCCCCCCAAATGAACCAAAAGACTTAAAAAAAGGTCGTCAGAAATTTTTACGAAAAAATTGGAAAATTTCCTCCGCGAGTTCCCCCCCCCCAAAACCCTCCCCCCTGAAATCCAGGCGCCGCCACTGCCCAAGATCAGTCCAAGAACTTTGCATGTAGCCTATATAATATGCTTTCCTGTCACTGATCGCACTTGGCACTGTCAGTCCCAAGCCTAGAGAAAGGAAGAGGGCGACACTTAGTCTAATCATCCTCGATAGAACGACACACGATGTCGTTACATAGCAATAAGTCCGGCTTTGCCAGCACTGAGTCTTGTAACCCATCTCCGTCAGTTATAGCCTACTCGCTTAAACAGATGGATAAACAATTACGTAGGCCTATCGTATAAGTTTAGTTCATGTCGACTACAAACTCCGTCACTGCTCGATCTTTGACAGTGCAGTTCCAAGCTTGGAGCATGGGGTACAGTGCCAGATTAAATATATGGCGCAACTGGCGCATTTGCGCCAGGCTTTATTTCGGGGGTAAAATTTAAAAAAAAAACATTGAGAAATCCGATTAACCGATCGAATTTGTTTATATAAGTCACCGTCCGGCTTATTTAGAATGTTTAATTTCTAAAACAAGCATTGCATATAAAATTTGGTGGCATTATAAAAACAGGCCTTCTTCAGTACTACTACTAACTATAATGTCATAATTGATGCCATCGTCGATGATTTGAGCCAAAGAATACAAGCCTAATCAGAAATTTAAAAACGTTGTTCGTTTTTATATCGTGATGATAGCAACAGCACTGAAACAACAGATTCAATAAATTCATTTGTAGAATTTTATACAGCTGATGTAAATAACGAACTTTCTCATTTAAAACGAATAAAATCATCTTTGAGGTCAACAATGGGCCAGGACAGATTGGCAAATTTAACTCTTTTGAACATTGAGTCGGAAATCTTGACAGATCTTGACTTTCAAGATATCATTGAGATATCTTTCTCTACTTTAAAAGCGCGAAGGAAAGACTTTTAAACTCGACGAACATTTTTGAACAGTTGAACTGTAACAAGTAAAATTTGAAAATCTCCTATGATCCTATCACAGCTTCATTTTGTGTTCATAAATTATCAAAGTATGTTTTTCTATATAATTAATTTTTCCCCATTTTTTGATAATTTGATTGGATAGAGGGCCTACTTTAGTTTTGCTGCATTGTTTGCGCCAGGCCTCTAAGAAGTTAATCCGGCACTGATGGGGTAGAGCGATATTATAATCATCTATGATCTGACAGGTTTCAGGCAGGTTTCAGGAGACGGAGAGGAACAAGAGACCACATAGCGAACCTCAGGTGGATAATGGAAAGGCAAAGAGAATTTGGACAGCAGGTACACATATGCTTTATAGATTACAGCAAGGCCTTCGATTGCATCGATCATGCTCTGATGTGGAAGACTTTGCGCGATATGGGGATACCAATACACCTCATAAAGCTCCTCAAGAACTTATATGGGAACCAGATGGCTGTGGTCAGGACAGAACACGGTGAAACGACAAGTTTCCAAATAAAGAAAGGAGTACGACAAGGATGCATACTATCGCCATACCTGTTTAATCTATACGCTGAAATGATAGTGAGAAAAGCAGGCCTAGAGGAGACAAATGCGGGAGTGAGGATAGCGGGTAGGACACTGAATAACCTAAGATATGCAGACGACACAACACTGCTGGCAGGGGAAAAAGAGGATTTAAAAGCTATCATCAGAAAACTACAAGCAGAAAGTGAGAAAGCAGGATTGTTTTTCAACTTAAAGAAGACCAAGATCATGACAACAGAGAAATGGACAAGCTTTGAAGTGGACGGGGAGGAGTTGGAGGTGGTGACAAGTTTCTGCTTCTTGGGAGCCATGATAGAAAGCGATGGTGGATGTGACAGAGAGATACGACGAAGGATAGCTTTGGGAAAGACGGCAGCGAAGGGGCTGGAGAAAATATGGAAGGATAAACACGTGAGCCTAATGACGAAGACAAGAATTGTAAAGGCAATGATATTCCCAGTGGTGCTGTATGGATGTGAAACGTGGACAAAAACAAAGGCCTTAGAAAGGAAAATCGATGCTTGCGAAATGTGGATATGGAGGAAGGTATTAAGAACTTCGTGGATTGAAAAAAGAACAAATGAATCCGTATTACAAGAGATCGGACAATCAAGAGGGAATATGTCATTGGAACAGAGAGCGGCAAGGCAGAAAATGGCGTTCTTTGGACATGTGATGCGAGCAAACGGCTTGGAAAAGGAGATGATGTTGGCCTGCGGAGAGGGAAAAAGGAAGAGAGGACGCCCAAGAAGAAGGTGGATGGAAGAAATACACGAGAGAACAAAGATGAAACTGGAGGAATTGAGAGACGCGACGGAAGATCGTAACACATGGAGAAGGTTTATCACAGCGGTCGCTAAGGTTCCAAGAATCGATGGCACAAGGTGATCAAGGTGATGATCTGACACAGTGTCGCTAGGCCTACCGGTAATTAAACTGCAACAATTAGGCTAAGCGTATCAAATATAAAATCGAATAAGAAACACCAAAACAGTTTAAATCATTCATAAAACGATTTGGCCACATCGAATACAAAATGGCGGACTAGTCATATCAAGTACAAAATGGCAGATTGGTCATAGGCTCACAGCGAATAAAAAATGGCGGATTGGTTATGGCGAATAAAAAATGGCGGATTGGTTATGGCGAATACAAAATGGCGGATTGTTAAAATCTAATACAAAAAATCTTTGGTAAATAAACGCAGGTTCGAATTAAGTCTCAAGCGGTTTATGCTCTGCACGAGTGGCAGCAGTTTGCTCTGAACTCCGTTTCCTGACAATGCAAGCGACCGTAGAATCCGATGTAGCCTTGACAGTTGTAATTCGTTGAGACTCCGTTGGCTTCCTTGCGAACAATCGTCGTGTGGTGATCACCGTACAGACAACCTGTCATCATACAATACACAATCGTTGCATATGCAATAGAATCATAATGCGGTACAATAGTGACTGGCCTATCATAATAGACTGTCCTAGTTAGCTACACCGGCAAGCGAGAGCGGCATACGTCTGTTGGTTGCAACAAACTGCGGTTCAAGCGCCGGGCAGGGATTTGACATTTAGAGATTTAGATATCTCGGGCTAGCACGCATGGGACGCGGTGGCGCAAGCTGCTGCGGAGCGACCGTGGGCAAGTTGCTTACCCATCATTGTCTGTGGGGAAGGCTACGGGGAAACCACCTCACTCATCTCATCCCAAGGGCGTAATGCCAATGAACCTGCCTTCGGGCAGAGAACCATCATCATCACAATAGTGAATCGGATCTCATCTGCACAACAGGCCAAGATTTTAAAACGGTGAAACTGAAAAAACGTCGTTCTTAAAATAATGACTAAAGACAGTAAATAAATAAACAAGGTCACATAGCCTACAGTAAATAAAAACTGGGGGAAATGTTACTGAAAATTAAATAAATGAGTTATCAGAAAACAAAAACAAAAAAGGAATGTTTAATTAATAAAAATAAATATTGAAAATACTTTTACAACAAGGCTACGCTCTGCACCTCTCAATCTTTCAAGGCGTTTCTTCTTCCGAGGGCTTCTGCGCCTCAAGCACCTCCGAATAGTTTACATTGCGAGGATCACTTTATAAATTTTTTATAGGCCTACGACGCTATACGATTAAATTTGGATGCACTACGATAAAATTTGGATGCACTCAAATAGAAGCTGTACAGTGGCGGATACAGAAACGTTCGAAGGGGGCGGGGGCAGTGACGTAACTAGCGTTGGGCTTGGGGGGGCTTAAGCCCCCCCAAACGAAGCTGAAGCCCCCCCAAATGAAATCAAGCCGTTGTATGCTTAGGCCTACGGCTAATTTAAATAGACTACCGCATGGGCGGCGTACATGCAGTTACGGACAACCGGCCATGACTGCCTAAAAATGGCTCCATTTGAGGTCGACCCAGCCAAAAATGCGCTGGTCGCTGGGGCTCCGCCCCAGACCCCGATGGGGAGCTTACGGTAAATACAAAACCTTTCTCTTTTACAGTAGCAGTTTGTTTTTATTGTTATCCTGATAGCTTGAGCCTTGCGACACTGAAAAACGACTTATTCTTACAATTTTCGCAACTTTTCCGTTCACAAATAGCTGGCAAACAAGAGCCTTTAAATGGCTCCATTTGAGGTCGACACAGCCAAAAATGCGCTGGTCGCTGGGGCTCCGCCCCAGACCCCGCTGGGGAGCTTACGGTAAATACAAAAACCTTCTCTTTTACAGTAGCAGTTGGGGTTTTATTGTTATCCTGGTAGCTTGAGCCTTGCGACACTGAAAAACGACTTATTCTTACAATTTTCGCAACTTTTCCGTTCACAAATAGCTGGCAAACAAGAGCCTTTAAATGGCTCCATTTGAGGTCGACACAGCCAAAAATGCGCTGGTCGCTGGGGCTCCGCCCCAGACCGCGCTGGGGGAGCTTACGACGCTCCCCCAGACCCCCTAATCGGGACGGGCTTCATGCCTTCGGCACTCGCAACTTCGCGCCGCCACTCACGACCAATTACAATACAGCGTCCTGGCACTTCTTCTTTTACACTTTAAGCATTGGTCATACTTAAGGCTTAAGCCCCCCCAAACGAAAAATCCTAGTTACGTCCCTGGGCGGGGGCAACATTTTAGGTCTAGGATTGGAACAGGGGAAATTTTCGTCATTGGTCGCCCAAAAGTTGATGATTTTTAGTCATTTGGGGGCCGTGGCCGGAATGGCCACCCCGGATCCGCCCCTGAAGCCGTAGGCTATAAAGCAAAGAAATATAGCCTAAGAGAACATGACTGTGGAAACTAATGGTAGGCATATAGGACCTAATTATGCAGTATAATTATTGAAAATAGCAGGACAAAGAATGGAGCATATCTTCCAACTTCAGTTCGTCAATCAATCAATGCGCGTGTAGACCTATTATAGCTGTTGACCAATTTCAATCAAATTTAAAACACATAAAACTCACCTCTTTGCACTTCGAGTATAGGATGGTAGCAAAATGCGTTGTCCTATACAAAACTTGTGTTTGTTGAAGCGCTCTATATATGGACCTTTAGTTGTAGGCTATGCTTATAATGCCTAACGTGAGGCGCAGTGGTGTATTGGTGACGTCGTTGCTTTGGAGCCGGAAGTTTCCAGGTTCGAATTCACCTTGCCGCGTAAGAACCTTGGGCAAGTCCTTCACTAACAATTATTGCTCAGCGTTTCGGCGTGAAACTCCGATGCAGTGTCCGCTTTGCATTCGGGAGCGCATCTGAGCTTGAAGGGGCGCCATAGCAAGTGCACATACAGACATACCGGTAGTCTAGCAATGCATTAATGGTGCAAGCAATTATAGGCCCTCTTGGGCGATGTTTATGGCAAAGTAACAAAATTAATTGAAATATCAAGATTATGATTCATAACACAGTTGGGCATGCATACCAGGGTCGTTGGTTTCATGTTGCCTGCAGGTTCGACAGCAGATGTTACGATTGTGCGCAAGGTAGCAGTAGTGAGGCTGGAGTTCCTCTCTGCAGAGATGAGGAATGCGATCCACACATTCGTTATAATACGCTGTCACAACACACAAAAACATCTCTAAAGTAGGCCTATTTTAATCTAAAGTATTTTTAAAAATAAATTCAAAACTTTTAAAAGAAATTCTAGAACTGCACAACCTCTTCATTCCCTTCCCCATTCTCCGCGGTAAATTACTCCCAATCGGATGGCAATGGCAATTTTAAAACTCTTTTTAGCTGCACAGAAATGCTTCTACAACAGTACTGCGCAAATTCAT
The DNA here is from genome assembly GCA_945859605.1 of Lumbricus rubellus. Classification (NCBI taxonomy): domain Eukaryota; kingdom Metazoa; phylum Annelida; class Clitellata; order Crassiclitellata; family Lumbricidae; genus Lumbricus; species Lumbricus rubellus. The sequence goes on along the minus strand of OX243822.1, from coordinate 21,225,185 downwards.
ACTGCACATTTTGTGAAGAACTGCACGTTAAAAATTACAGACATATCGTAGTCGTAATCGTCATCTCAAAACTTACCCTATAGAGCGCCACTCGAAAGCCACTAATATTCCCATAATGAACTTCTATAATTATATTGTAGCATAGGTATGTATCATAATCGAAGTGACGTCACAAAAGGTCTATTTTGTATTATCTCAAAGTGAACTTCTATAAAGTGAATCTGTAAGATAATCATGCAGAGAAACGTCACAAAAGACCTTGCTAATATTTAAAATAATTAACTTATATAATAGCAAATCTGTATCACAATCAAAGTGACGTCACAAAAGGTCTAGTTTGTATTATCTCAAAATGACTATAGCCTAATAGTAGATAATGTATCATAATCGAAGTAACGTCACAATAGGCCTTGCTGCATTCCCAAAATGGGTTTCTATAATTAGGTCTATAGTAGATCTGTGTCATAATCGAAGTGACGTCACAAAAGGCCTAGTATAATCTCAAACTAAACTTCTTTGATAGCAGATGTATCATAATCGAAGTGACGTCACTGACTCACTATAGACCTAGTTCTGTATTGTCAAAATGGACTTTTATATTAGGTGATGCATCAACAAACTAGGAAGCTGAGGTGAAGAATCTTAACCGATCAATTTATTCGATGGATGAATAGGACGAGGTGTGTATGGTCGATTTTGAAAAACGTTTACATTCACAGCTTGCTTACTTAATATACCATATAATTCATTTACTGCAATCTACTCGTTAGTCGGTTAAATTATCAGAAATTTCGTCACTGTGTAAAGATGGCGGACTCTGCTTAGGACGGATCGGCACAAACTCAGAGAAAGCCACGCAGATAAAAACCGTTATTCTCTATCTATCACACGCTTCTAAAGAAAACAGTCAGCGATTCGTTACCTGGCGGTGGTGCAGTAACCATGGTAACCATGACTGCCGTGGCAACGACAAAGACGAACTTGAGATTCATGATTATCTTCTTCGTCGTTGTTGTTGATGATGATGTTGATGATGTTGTTGATGATGACTCCCTCAGACTGTGCGACCTCCTTCTTGTCGAGGCCTGTGCTCCAGATGCCTATGTAAACGCTTCCACACACCACACATACCTATCCTATTATACCCCTGCATATAATAGTGTCATTGGCTGCTTCTACCTACGTTATATGTATATATATATGATGACACCCCCATATATATATATATATATATATATATATATATATATATATATATATATATATATAATTATATATATATTCACATGCATAGTATACATACTCGAAATATATCAAGCTAAGGCACACAGAAAGGTTGGATTTGTGTATGCATATAATATATATATATATACAATTATACATTATATTTACATTATATACACATACATAGGCCTGTTCCCATATATGTGTAGGCCTATACTCACAAACAACCACACACATAGGCCTACGTACGTACATGTACATAAAAGGCAAGTGGCATAGTAGGAAAACAATTAAGACACATGAATCACAAGTAGCACGTAAACAACACAGCTGTGCGTGTACATACATACATGTACATACATGCAGTAAGCCTTTGTACAAATGCGGTCTTTGTACCCTGCTGCATGCTGGCATGCACTTTCTGTCCCACCGTATAATTTATGCATACATAAAGCTTGAGTAGAACGTAGTGGAATGGTCTTGAAGTAGAACCAAGTGGAATGGGCTTGGAGTAGAACCAAGTGGAATGGTCTTGAAGTAGAACCAAGTGGAATGGTCTTGAAGTAGAACCAAGTGGAATGGTCTTGGAGTAGAACCATCTTCGTAATCGTAATTTCCAAATTTCTAAAGCGCCACTCGAATGCCAAGCGCATGCAGGGCACCAGCTTATTCAAGAGCGGTTTTGTCTAGTCATAAGGGTTGTCCAAAGAGTACGGTAGCCTACTCCAACAGAGGTCGTAGACTCGTATAGTGCTAGTCCGGTTACTTTTAGAAATTTAGAGGATAATAGGCGGCAGAGTATATCTGTTGTCTTACACGTATACAATGGGCGTGTATGTGAGTATATTAGTGCGCATGCGCGTATGTATGTCTGTCATGTGTTATTGCATGTGTTATCAATTCACGTGGAACTCGTGAGTATACCATCAAAAACAACCGATCTGAACATTTGAAACGCAAGTTTGTGTGTATGCTGCAAACCTATCATGTGTCTATATTATATAGACTCATAGAGGACTATTATTATTTACATAGTCCTATAGGACTACAGCTATATGCCTATACATGTAATATGCACATAAATACGTATGTAGGCCTATAATGTAGGCCTATATATTCACAAACTAGCAAACAGGCACACACGTACACACAGTGTCACACACATAGGCTACATGTACGTGCCGAGATTCTTCCACCAACGTGTGGAATGACCTTGCTTATTATGTGTTTTTGTGTGTATATATACGCGTATATATATATATATATATATATATATATATATTTACGGCAAATATGTAGAAGGGTTTGGAAACAATTAGCCATATGCATCAAGTAAACAAAGGCAGTTGGAGGAGGGGGAGTAATGAGGGAGGAAGGAGGAGTCCTTTGATGTGCCTCTGGGCACCCATGACTGTGCATTGCTGGCGACCTCATTTCCACAGCCTCGGCTTATGGAGCGAGTCCTCTGCCTCGCCGACTCGTCTTCCCACCGACTGAGTATAGTATAATATGAGTATAGAAGTAGCCAGTTGTATAGTTGCAGTCTAACGACTTAATTTGTTTTTTTTTTAATTTGTGTTTTTTATTATAGAAATATATGACTTAATATCTCGATCAAAAGCAGGGCTGTTTTTAAAGAATTTTTAGAACTGCACAAACCCTTCTTTCCTTTCCTCAGCATCCATGGCAAATTACTTCCAATCGGAGGACAGTGACCTTTTGTGCTAGTTTTAACTGTACAGAAGTGTTTCTACAACTGCACGAATGCATAGAACTGCACATTTTGTGTACAACTGCACGTTAAAAAAGCCCTTAATAAATGACTTATCTCGATCAAAAGTTTCTAGAAGTTGCGTGCATGTCATTTGGCCGCAGCTAATAAAAATTCCGTTTGCTTTTCGCTCACTGACAATAATTCTGGCTTGATTAATAATGTGACACTAAAACTTAGAAAGCTTGGCTTCTTGCCCTCCAACTTCCCTACTCTCGAGGAGTTGTGCGTCAAAACCGACTGTGCTCTATTTTCAACTATATTTTGCTCACCTTGTGCATGTCCTCCAGGGTTTGTTTCTTCCAGTTCATCAATCACAATAATATAATTTTACACTCTTTGCGTTCACGTTCTCACAACCTTGAAATTCCAAGTTCTGATCTTCTCACAAGAGAGGATTTCATTACTAGCACGCTTTACAATAAATATAAACATTTGTTTAAAGACAATAGGCCTAGCTGACTTCCTGTTTGGGCACCCTCTTCAAATCTATAATTAAAGACAAGGATCATGTTCTTCGTAAATTTTTCACATAGACTTCCTGGCAAATACAATCTGCGCCCAAGGCCACATCCATTTGAACTAATCATTAAAACAACAAAAACTTCATAACACGGATGCTGTACAAAAACGTTTACTAGGCTTTTAATCCGCTGCTATCTCTATGTTTGCTAACTGTCGCGTTGTGTCGACCGGTTATTTTGTCAATAAAACGAATATAAATTAGGCTATCTACACCGTTCGTATCATTAGTGACGATTTAAAATGACGTCATAAACGCTGAGTTTCAAAGCGACGCCATTTTTTATTTCCTATGTAAACAAAGTATTTGACGTTAAATATACGGCGACAGAATAATAGCTGTTTACTGTCAAAGTGTATTATTATACACTCTGGCTTACTGTAGGCCTAACTGTCTTTTTGACCAACGATAAGTTTTGAACGTTGCAACTGCGAATATTATTTTACTGTGACTCCTGTTTTTCCTGGGATTATGGCGACGACTCCAGATTTAGCAACGAATGCGGCGACTACGATTTTAGCTGGAAGTATGGCGACTATAAATTCAGCTGACCAAAGGTGAGAATAGCCGCGGGGTTAGGGGATCAACCAGGGCCAGATTTACATGTAATCCAACTAAGCAACTGCTTAGGGCCTCCGAAGTCTGGGGGCCTCCAAAAGTGAGCTAAAGAAAAAAATTCAGTGGCTTATAAATTGTAACTTATAAATATTGACAATTTGTACAGGATAGAAAATGTAAATAACATGAGACATTCAATTTTGATTCAATTATAACAATTTTAGGCCTAATTACTTTTAGTTAATTGGATGTTAGCCATGTGGCCCTCTAATGTCCTTCAACTTAGAAAAAGTAGCCATCGTGTCCTCCAACTTAGAAAAAGTGGCTCTGAAGCATGGGCGGAGTTTGGTTTCCGTTCTTGGAGGGGCTAATGCCTTCTTAGGGGGGGCTAAGCCCGGGAAAAGATATCATTTTCATGGTAAAAAAATTGAATCTGGGCCTTCCTGGGGGGGGGCTTAGCTCCCCCTAGCCCCTGATAAACTCCGCCCATGCTCTGAAGTCAAAAAAGGTTGGGAATCACTGCGTTAGAGACTAACAGTAGGCCTAGTTGATCAAACATGAATTATTATGGCATTATGGCAATATGCATTAGGAATAGGCCTATACTTAGATCTATAGCAATATGCACTTTGTCTTTTTTTATCCTTAAGTGGGCCTCATAATTGAAATTGCTTAGGGCCTCACTCTGCTGAAATCCGGCCCTGGGATCAACCCCCCCCCCAACTTAGTCTTTCTTACGACCTCACAGAAAAGTCTTCCCTCAAAACTATAGTATCGGGGACAGAATGACGACACTAACCCTAATACTAGCCCCCCTAACCGACCCTCAAGTCGCCTATAGCTTGACCTACCGACCCTTACGAGTCACGACGCTTAACCTGAACCTAACCGACACGTCGGTCCCCCGAAAAATCTTCCTTTCACGCCACCAACTCACTTGTGACGTCTGACCCAGAGTTTTGTTTCTACAAATCTCATGCTGAGATCAGTGAGCTGACCAGCGGTCAAATCATTTTATTTGTATGTATGTATGTAGGCTATATGTGCACTTGTTATAGCGCCCAAGGTTCAAGGTTCAAGCTCTCCCTACTCAGAGGCGCTCCCGAATGCAGAGCGGACACTGCATCGGAATTTCACAGTGCGAGTGATCGTATTTATAGAGAGACTGACCTTAACTGACTTCACGTCTGCTCTGAGCTGACCCTGACTGATCTGGTGGTGGTGGTGGTATTGGTGGTGGTGATGGTGGTGGTGGTATTGGTGGTGGTGATGGTGGTGGTATTGGTGGTGGTATTGGTGGTGGTATTGGTGGTGATTGTATTGGAGGTGGTGATGGTGGTATTGGTGGTATTGGTGGTGGTATTGGTGGTGGTGGTGTTGGTAGCGATGGTGATGATGATGATGATGGTGATGATAATGACAATGACGATGATGATGATGACGACGATGATTATTAAAATGCAACGAAAGTCAGCCCTCAATTGATTTACTCCGATGTTCCAGTACCATTGAGCCGGAACCGCAATCAGGCGATGGGACGAGCCATGGTGGATCTGAAGACAAAGGTGGTGGGCAGCACTACTCGTGGCGCGTCGTGTTGGCCATGGGTAACAACGTTGTGCTCGTTGCTGTATGCACCTTTCTTCTCCTACACATCATCATCTGCATCTATCAGATCGTCTATAGATGGGTCGCAGGAAAGGTAGTCTACGTCTATTATACATTGACGCATTGTCTTGTATTGTATTGCATTGTATTGTGTTGCAATGTATCTATGGATTTATATAGCACCTCTCACAACTCGTCTACGGACAACTCGTCTACGGACAACTCGTCTAACGACCACTGGTGATGAAAAAATTCAGGATTACAATTGCGATTATGATTTGGACGACGGGTCAACTCCTTTAGGTGGCGGAATTTGTCCTGCACAGCGCTTGTGAATAAGCTGCTGCTCCACGCTAACTTTCGAGTGGCGCTGTACGAATAATTGTATACCAATTATTGCTTTCACCACACGGTGGCGCTATAGAAATTCTTTTTGCTCTAGATACCATTGTACGCCAAGTGTCGAAACGGTCAGCGTCTGAGGGGCAGACACGAGTACATCGTTACCCTGGTTACCGGATCTAGGTCAGGTGAGGAACAGGTCACTACATCCGTTAGCTGTAGGGCAGTGTAGGCCTATATAGGCTACTTTAACCTTGTATACACACACACAGCGCACAGAGTCACCTTATCACGAGAATGTTTCATCCAGCTACCTTCAGATACATAAGCCTACTATTATTAGGCCTTAAATAATGATAACGATGACGATAATAATAATAATGGTTAAACTTAAATGGCCATTTACTACGTCTAAAGTCTAGACTCTATAGAACCTTTGAGACCACGTTCTACTCTCAAGACTGTTTTCTTTGCCGGGGGTTGGGTCGGGAAAGCTTCTGAGTAGATGCTTTTCAAGAGGCGCTATATAAATCTCTGAAATGAAATGAATGAATACTAGTCTATTATACATTGCGAGAGATTGCTTTAGTAAGAGGTCGTTCTGTTTCGTTGTCATGGATACAGACTCTGGTACCTATGGCAACGTGCGCATGAAGCTGCAGGGACAGAATGCGAACAGCGGTGAGATTCTCATAGCAACGTCTTTGAATGAAACGGTGCTTGGTCTTCCGCTGCTGAAGAAAGGTCACATGGATGCGTTCATCATCTCATCCACAGGTTACTATAGCAACGATTCTATGTGCTCACTGCTCAGATTGCATGACGTGTGCACGTCGTCATCAAACAATCAATCGATTGATTAATCATTCAATCAATCAATCAATCAGTCGCATAGGGTCAGACAATCAATCAGTCAATCAATCACTCAATCAATCAGTGAATCAAGCAATTAATCAATCAATCAATCGCATAGGGTCAGACAATCAATCAGTCAATCAATCACTCAATCAATTATTGAATCAATCACTCAATCAATTATTGAATCAATCGATCAAGCAATTAATCAATCGCATAGGGTCAGACAATCAATCAATCAATCAATCACTCAATCAATCAGGCAGTCGAAATGTACGTGGCGTCTATTCAAGATCATTAGCCTACTAAGAGGCGCTCCTGACCGAAGTTAAGAGCAAAGGAACTTGATCTTTGATCTTGTTTTCATTCTTGAGTAGGTTATAATTTTTTGCCGCAAGAGAAAAAAATATTGAATAATTATTGACCATTGCCGTTTTACCGTTTCAGAATACCTTGGCGATCTACGCTACATGGAGGTGGAACTAATAACAGAATCCGTATCTGAATCATGGTATGCACTTATGATAAATATGATGACGATGATGATGATGATGATGATGATGACGATGATGATGATGACGACGATGATAAGGATGAGTATGATGATTACGATGATGACGATGATGATGATGATGATAATGATGATTATAATGATTATGATGATAACGATGAAGATGATGGTGATGATCACGACAAAGTTTATGAATACAATGATGATGATGATGACGTCGACGACTACGACGATGATGATGTTGATAATTATTAACAGCAATAATTGATGATAATTTCTATAGTTGTGGAGTAGTAATGATAACAGTAGCAATACTAACAATGTAAATGGCCATTGACGTCTTAAAACAAGCCTATACCGGTACTATGAAACTGTCTCTGTCTCTCTGTCTCTGTCTCTCTGTCTCTCTCCTGTTAACTGTTCAAATACAATATTTGTTTGTCATTTACTGTGTAGGTACCTGTGCTACGTGACGGTGTTGGATCTCACCAATCAGGCTCACTGGTATCTACCGTGTCACAGATGGTTCAAAGCTACCAGAGACGCACCCGGCATTCAAGTCCTTCTGGCCGAATCAGCCGACTGCTATGAGTAACTACCGCTTTCATTAATTGGCTCGATCATTGCACAGATTTACAGGGTGGGTCAAAAATTTAATGCCCATGTTTTTGTCAATATTTTGGCCAAAAAGTTAGAAACATGATTTAAAAATCTTACTTCTGGCCAAGATATAGGCGAAAACCGTATGGATGCTTTTTGGCCCACCCTGTATGCGCAGTGTAATGTGAGATAGTCACTCTTCTATTCAGGTAGACAGTAGGACGGCTAAGTTGGATGATATTTAGAGTTGAAATGGTGAGGGAGATGGGTAAAAATGAGGAATCAGGATAGGATTTGTGAAAGAGCAATGTTTTCAGTTTTGAGTGAGATAGCTGTGGAGAAAGATTGCAAGATGGATGGTGAATTATAGCTGTTGAATTTAGACCTGCAAGTAAGGTAGTAGGTGAGATTGTTTGGCTTCGAACTTTTTCTCGCTATCGAGATGGCACCAGTAGTTAGACAAGGACAAAATTAATTAATTTGCATTCACTCATTCATTCATTCATTCATTCATTCATTCATTCATTCATTCATTCATTCAATCATTTGCCAATCCATCCACCTATTTGTCCGTCCATCCGCCTATGCATTCAACCATCCATTATATACATCCAGCCAGTCATCCAATCATTTATCCATCTATCGATACCATCCATTCATCCATCCATTTATCAATATAATCATCCACCCATCCACTCATCCATCCATCTATCGATATAATCATCCATCCATTCATCCATCCATTGGTGCATGCATCCACCCGTCCATCCCTCCCTCTTTCCATCCATCTATTCATCTATCCATCCACCTATCCATCCATCGATACATCCATCTATTCATCAATCCATCCATCCATCCACTCATCTGCTTGTTGCTTACATGTACTTCCAGCCTTTGGGTGGACAACTTCTACCGTGGTTTTCGTGAGCTTCACATCTGGGTGGCTCCGTGGTGTTCAACCCTGCTGGCCACTCGTCTTCAGATGCTCTTCAGTCTGACGGTCTGCTACTGCACCGTGTCCTCTCTCATGTTTGTCTACATGCTCGCATACTACGCTCCAATCGGAGCGCCTCATCACGGCTCTGAGAAGAATTTCACAACCAGAGAGGTCAGCATATAATTATCAATGATCAATCAACAGCCTAATCGATGACGCAGAGTTTTATTAAATAAATTTTTAGGCACAGCACATAAATTATTCCTTCTTTCCATTCCCATCCTCCATGGTAAATTGCTGTCAGTCGGAGGACAATATTGTCCTTTTTACTAGTTTTAACTGAACAGAAGCGCTTCTTCTATAGCTGCGCAGTTCCGTTTAGAACTGCACATTTTGCATGTGTAGGCTACACCTGTTTGCTAAAAAGCCATGCAATGATCAAGTAACAGAATTAGCCAGCTCAAAAGCTCTGAACACATGTCTGAACGAAGCAAGTGCGTTTTAGGACAGTTTCGTTCTGCTGACCACCTTGATCTATTTGTATCTCGGCAGGAGCCTCATTAGCACTATGTGTTTTCTGTTATGTAAACTATGTTGTTGCACCTGAATTTCTGCCGCAGTGGGTCTACCTCGCCACCTCCAGTTGCTTCGTCATGTTCTTGATCACCGTTCTTCAGCTGTTGATGCGCATCGTCTGCCTTAAGACGGGCGCCTTCCTCTCCAACTACACCGTCATCTGCATCGAGGGATCCGGGTTTCAATCCATGTCGCGGCCCAGCAGCGCTGCCAGCGCATCGAGGGGTCGCCTGTCGTCTCTGTCCTACTCAGGCGGTCAGAACAGCGCCGGGAACAACATCACAGCCAGCAACAACAATCGATCCGATGGAAAGAACGTTAACTGGAACTCCTGCAGTGGGACAACGACGGAAGGGATGCTGGAAAAGTGGGAGAAGATGTGGCACGAGGTTAAGCCGGAGTCCGACGGTCATGGCAGCGGCGTCGATGCCGCCGTCGTCTCCTGGGTGTCCGTCATTCGCGCCGATGCCCTAGAGTCGTGGCTTCGTCCACTCGTCGAAGGTCTGTGCGCCGCTGATGTTAAGCTGATGGATGACAGCTTGAACCTGGAACCGCTGGAGCAGATCCTTTGGGACGGTCTGAAGGAAGTGTTCGGTGGACTGACGGTTAATACTTCCTTCTTGGTCGGTCGGGAGCTTGGAATGAACGCTCGACCCGGTTGGGAGGATTTCACGAGTTTTCCAGAGGGGGCGAAGGGGTCGGGTACAGGGGCAAAGGCAGGGGCGAAGGAAGGTTCGCAGCCGACGGTTGAGTTGTTATCGCACAGCATCAGCGTTCGAGCCACCAACTCGTCTCTCTTCCTGCTCGAGTTGAAGCTGCAGGAGGCGTTGGACGCCGTGGCGACGAGACGCGACCGCAACCTCCTGCTGATCGACGACAGGGGCGACGCACCCCAACCCCTACCGCCCCCACTGAGTCCCAGCGAAATGAGGATCGGACGATTCTTCTGGGACTACACGCACGCCACTCCCTTCTGCCCGGAGGACATCCTGTCGAAGCACTGCGCCGAGCTGCTGACTCGCGACCGGTTGCAGACGATAGCAACACGAACCCTCGGCGACATCATCACCGTTGACTTCCTCGAATCGATCGACACAACTCTCGATGCCTACATCGATCGCGAACTGCAGGAGTTCATCGCTAAGGTCGTGCGGTCATCGTACGCTGCGATCCGCCACCAGATGGCTGACCACGAGACCCTCATCCGATACGAGTTCGAAACGAAGGACGAGGTTTGCGATGAAGTCAAGTCGGATGTATATCCCAACATCGTTCGATCCGTCGCGCAGACCCTATCCGATGAGATGTCCGCTCTGCAGGACGTCGTCTGGAAACTACGGATGGCGGCCATAGCTGGAAAGCACATGAATGTAGTGCTGAACAACCTGGCGTTGAACATCCATGTCCAGTTCAGTCGAATGGTGACCGGGAGGAGGAACGGTCAGACGCCGTTCTGCGATGTCTTTACGGCCACGGACACGGGAAGGGTCGTTGAAGAGTTGTGCTCCACTGATCCTGGTGCAATGAATGTCGAGATGCTGACTCGCATTCGAAAGGTGCTGCTCGAGGTGGAACTCATTAAGAACGAAGGTGGGTAAAGGTCTATCGGCAATTTTACAATGCTAAAAGTGTAAAAAAGAAGTGCCTGGACGCCCATTACCTTTCCAAAAGAAGCAGTGGCGCAACTAGGGGGGTGCTGGGGGTGCTTGAGCACCCCCTACGCTGAAAAGGTGACCCACGCAATTTTTCCAAATCCGATGAGTTTTTTGGTGTGTGCGGAGGGGGGTAGGGGTCATTCGGTCCTTAAGATTACACAATCAAGCAAGTTCCTTTGGCACTCGCTACTTCGCACCATCGGCGCTTACAATAATAATTCTGAGCACCCCCCAGGAAAATTTTCTGGTTGCACCCCTGAAAAGAAGTGCCAGGACGGCCCTTGCATTTTCAGGTATGCTGGCCTAATAAGTGGCAGGACGGCATAGAGATTTGAAAATAAGTGCCAGGACGCCGTCCATGACCGTCCTGCCACACTTTAAGCCCTGATTTTACATTAATAAGAGTAAATTTAAGCCAAGTATGAGAATTGCAGAAAAAGGATTAGAATGGTGGATTTTTAGGCTGTCTGTTCTGTTAGTATTATAGTTAAGAATGATGTTAGGATAAGTAAGATAACTACATAACTGTAAAGCCTACACTGTAACCGGTTGCAATCTGTCAACCGGATTGACGAATAAGCTTACATTAATTATTCTACCAGTGGATAACTCTTCTCTTTGCATGGAAAAACACCTGCAGGGTGAAAATTGCCTGGGGGTTGGGGGTTTCAACCCCCCAGTCTTTCTCAAAGCCCCATAGTAAAGTGTGTTTTTCACACTCCAATTCCAAGTTGATAATGGTCCAACCCCCGTTATTTTTCCACAATTCTCACACAGGTGTTACAGTTGTTACACCTGTTAACTTTTTCTGGGGTAATGCAATGCCGTTCATGGGGGACCCCCTCAAAGAGGCACACAGACGTCTAGATAAAACACAGATCAACATTGAAGAAGAGCGCTTTACGTTCGTATAATTTGCAGATCTGATCGTCAACGGAAACGCGAGACTTTCGAACGGTCGCCAGTGGAACAGCGAGCGAGAAACGACACGCAGCGTCGTTCGACAGATCTACCGAAAGATGTTCGCAGCGACATCCAACGACCAGCAACCACCACCACCATCACCACCACCACCAACAACAACAACAACAACAACAACACCACCATCACCATCATCATCATCAACGTTGGACGACGAGATGATAGATCTACCGGAAGTGAGCGACGAATCATCAAGGTTCGTCTGGATCCTGGTCATCAAGGACGCGCGGACGCTGTTCAACAGCTTCATCCGGACAATCCGTCGCAACGTCCACGCATGCAGGATCGACTCGCTGTCGGCGCTCGGTCAGGCGCTGTGGGGCCAGGGTCTGCGGGAGGCACCCCCGCCGCCGCCCCATCTGTCCATACTCGAGGCCGTCCGGGCAGAGATGGAGGACGGAGTGATGGGATTGGCCGTTGAAAGCGTTGCCGATAGAATTCTGCAGCTGATTGAAATGTCGAATGAGGCGGAAGCACTCGCGGAACTGACGGCGGTTTGGAAGGGAGCGGAGGAAATGACGAATGATGTGACGAATCTATGGACCATGGAACAGATCATCACGGTTTGTAATAATGATGATGATGAATCAATGATGATGATGTCATGATGATGATGATAAGCTGCTTTTAGAGGAACAAATAATTCTAATGATGAGACTTGAAATGCAGTAATAATAATAATATAAATTATAAGCAGCAGTAGCAGTCGGCCTAGCAGTATTCTGGCTGGCTTCACGGAAGAGGACGACGTGAATACTCTTTGTCATAATAGTGTCGTTAAGCAGCAACTATTAACCATTCGGCTATAATACATTGACCAACAATAATATTATTACTACCGGACACATGCATCTTGAGCAGGTCTTCAATGAAGATGCAATCTACTTTTATGCAAGGCTTTTAAAGGATTTTTATTGACTTGCAATGTCACATCAACTTTCACATAACGGTAAAGGACTTTTTAAAAAGTAAACAACACCCTTCTTTCTCTTCTCAACTAATTCATCGTAAACTATTCCCAACCAGACGGCAATGAACATTTTAGACTAATTTTTAAAAAGCTTTTACAGCTGTACAAAATCATTTGGAACTGACTTGTTGTTTAGGACTGCATATTTAAACAGACCTACTTCAAAGAAATGAAAGTTGTGTCTGTCTTTGATGTCTTAAGGATTCCGATGATGCTTTCGATAGCAACAACAACAACCAGGCAGATGACCGAAAAAAGACAACTGTCAGTGATGTCTTGGAAGGTATGTGCAATGTGTTAGTTTACACAATTGTAGGTATACACGTTTTACTTTTATAGATAGGTTGACCACCACCACCACCACCACCACCACCACCACCACCACCACCACCACCACCACCACCACCACCACCACCACCACCACCACCACCACCACCACCACCACCACCACCACCACCACCATCACCACCACAACCATCATAATGTACAGCCAGACTTAAATTCAAAAGGAGGTGACTCCGGGAGACGTCCATTTATCGAAGCTTTGGCAAAATGTGAAAATCCTGGTTAAACTTGTAATTTTTATACATTATATTTAAAACCTTGACATACTGCTTTCAGACTTTCAGAATCTATGCGGCAAACTCGCCCAGATTTGCATCGTAACCAATCGACTCAACGACCAGATGATTCGAAACAACACAGAACTGACGACCAATCAGAGGACGCAGAACGTCTACGTAGACAACTCATCGTCCAATCAAAACCTTCTCGAAGAGGAAACCAACGAAAATCTGTCGGCCAATGTGGACGCTTCGTTCGACGACCTATCGACCAATCAGAACGCTGCGACGAGTTCTTCGTTCTCGAGAAAGTCGAACGAGGCGACGGTTCAAGTCGACCCGCAGGAGAACAACGATAAGGATTTGGTGAACGACTGGGTAGACGAGGGGAGCAACGCCATGGTGCAGTCGTTGGGTTACATACTCTTCGCATTACTCGTTCTTTTATGCGCATCGTCTTTGGCGGGGACCCTGGCGTTGGGCGTGACGCTATCCCCCGCAGAAGCCTGGTCCTGGGTCAGGATCTTCTGCTGCGGTCTGGCCGGACATTTCTTTCTTTTGGAAACGTTCAAAGTGTTGCTCGTATCGGGCTTTTTCGCAATGTGCCAGCGAAAGTTGCTCATGTGAGGGAAAACTTTTTTTCGAGGGCTACGGTTAAGTTCAGCGCAGCGTTGAAATGTTGCCTACGACGGCAAATGGCGAGTAGCTCGCTTTGAGATCAGCGACTTTGTGGACAATTAGAGAGCGGACAATGCAGAGCAGAGTCTACAATGGTATTCTCACCGAAGAATGACTCGGCTGAACAATGGACTCTACAATAGCTTTGTCTGTATCAGGACAATGGTTTTGTCTTAAAGACGAGTTGACCGACTGAATACGTGAATATAATTATAATAATAAAGTCAGAGCCAAGTTGATCAGACCGAACATTTGTTGTTTAATAGGTGAACTGTCTTGTTAAAGGCGACTGTTGTTTTAAAGATTGTTGACATGTTAATTATTCTGCAACAAACTGCGTTAAAGTTTGCAGTGTTTAATTAACGTCAGTGTCATTCTTGGCTTTGAAGAATTATACCAGTAACAGAAGTTGCTTCTGAAAAGGAAAAAATAATCACATCACAGAAAACACTCAAAACAGCTATTTAAAACTCTAATTCTAAACAAAAACAAATTATATATAATGAAATAATTTGTACCGGTATTTGAATTATCTACATACCCAGTAAGTACATGTCCAAGAAAACTGACTGCAGGGAGTGCAGAAACTGATCTTGAAATAAACCCTCTGCAGTTAGAGCAATAATTGAAAGACTGACAAACAATTCATTCATTTGGGAATTTATACAGCACCTTTTCACTGAAACTACTCGGAGGTGCTCAAATATAACACATGCCAAGCTGGTGCAGACAAGTCAAAGCACCACCTGGTGACCAATGCAGAGGTAAAGTATGGAATCGCTTGCGCGCTCTTCTTTTTTACGTACCATTCTGTTGAAAGAGAAGTGGTGTAACATTACCCAGAGCCATTAACGTCACAAAACGCTCTGAGTAGCATACCATAAAATTATAAGAACTGCCGTGTAATACCACATACTGAATTTTTCAGCATTATCTATTTTAGTACGCACTCGCTCCTTAATACACTTTGGCACTCGCTATACACCTGTATTACAAGGTATGTCCCCCCAACACCTTCACACTAAGAAGCAGTAGAATCTTTATTTAATGAAATCTAGATGTCAAACCACATCCAAGTACAGATTACATTGAAAGGCACTCTGTAATTTACAAATTATAGTCTGGTTTACAAATAAGTCTAAAATGACGGTTCAACAAACCGTGGCTCAAGTCTTCCCGTCATGCTTAGGCTATTCAACTAAGTGGCTTGTTTTTCCAAACATATTTTTCCATTATGCCATGATGGATTCGCTTACATAAATGGGAAACTAACCTTTTACAAAGAGACTGATGTGCCGTGATTCCGACCTACATTCCCAAGCGTCGATTAGTTGCTCAATTGAGGTCAGGTCATTCCATGAAACACAGTTCAAACGCACCATCCGATTTTCATAACTACACAAAAATTAAACAGTTGTTGACGCTCGAGTGTGAAAGACATCATCAGAAAATTTTACGCCCATGTTCACTGTGTAAGCATATTATCTAAAATGCATTAGGATGTGTTCTTTTACATAAAAGAACAACAATGAATTAACAATGCATTGATCACATAACAATGCAAAGAACACAAGAAACCAAATTTAGTGGAACAACTCTGCTTACAAAACAATGGCACTCAAATGCATCTGAGGTTTTCGTAAAATTCTGTAGAACTTTTCAATTCACCAAAAATTAATAGTTTGGAATTCACTTTCCCACTCATGCTAGAAGTTTAGTTAGAATGAGGCATAACATGAAAGATTAATAATAATACATATCCATAATAACAAAACATGTACTGCTCAACAGAAAATTGATATTAACTAAAACAATTCTCAGATATATCCACTGCTAGCAAGCATTAGTTATCTTTAACCTTTTACAAAGCTGTCTGAGCTAGGAAACACATCTGTGGACAGCCATTCTCAAACAAAAAATTGAAACACTAATTTATTTCTGGGTCCATGTTTCATTGTTCCAAGCCATCTTAATTCAGAATCTGAGTTACAACTAAACATGTTAGTGTACTGCACATCCTGATTGGAAATTCAATCAAACGAATACTTTTCCGACAGTAGATCTACGATTCTGAATAGCTTTCTGAAGAGGGCTTCGATAATACTGTGGTGGCAGGATGCAGGATTGCTTTGCGCTGCTGGACAGCAGAGTCGGTTGTAGAGTTCTTCACAGTCGATCAAATGTTTCTGCACCTTTTTCCGAACTTCAGCAAGAATTTGTCTGTGGAACAACACAGTTAATTATTATCATAATCAATCAATCAATCAATCAATTCATTCGTTAGAAGTACTAAGCTGACACAGACGTAGTTGATTTAAACAAACAAGATGAAGTTATGGATCTATTGTGTGCCACTATCATGCACAATTTATTGCGATTGGCAATTGTGAGTGAATGACTTGTCTTAAGCAAAGTATCCAGGGCACAAAATTTCAGCACCCGACCCACCCGCTCCTGAGTTTAGGACTGAATGGAGTATTATACCCCAGGCATGCTTGAAGTAGACGCGAAACAGGATCCACGCAGAAACCGTCTTTTACCAAACTCTTGAAAGCACTGCATGGTTACAAGAAGCAACCGGCAAATAACATTGTTTCCATATGATATACCTACATTTTATTACTAACGCTGTTCAGCAAATCGTTCATATTATCCAGACGATCGTCCTCTAATCCCGGTTCAACGCCTGTGTCGAAGACTGGTAGACCATCCCAATAACCCTCCGAAGATGACTTCAATCGTTTTGCCAAATGCCTAAGCACCAATAAAGATTCTTTTCCTTCGGCAGTGGCACATGTCCATTCGTTGAAGTATAATTTTTCGATAGCATTGCACGCCGTTTGCAAACGTCTCGCTACAGCACGAATCGAAGCGTCAGCCATGTTTCCTGTGATTGCATCAATTTTCTCTTTAAATAATGAATATTGCTTTTACACGATTTAATTGATAAATGAAACTTATTAATTATGTAAACAAACTCATATCAAACTAAAAACACATCTTTTCTTTTAGTGTCACCTTTCAAGAATGTGCACCACAAAATATCCGCTATAGTTTTGTTGCGCTATTTCTTGAGCTACCCAATGATTAATTATTCTTTATCGTGACCCTAAGGTGAGGTTTTCGTATAATAAAATTTATTGACCCAAAATTTGCGAACCACGTCGAACTGTAGTAGTTGTCTCACCTTTGTTGAGAGTTTACCTTAATGCAAAGTGTAGCGAGTGCTTCTGGAAGAATGTCTAGAACTTAGCCTACTAACTTAGCTGCGATTCTGAATATAAACACCTGGTTTAATAATAATATTGTCGAACAAAACACCGATAAAAATATTTTAAGTTGAAGTCTAAACCAAAATAATTGTGGTGATCGAGTGTATCCAGTCACGACGACCATTCCGTATGGCGTATGACACGTCCAGCTATTTTGTGTAGGCCTAATTTAATTTTTAACAACGCTTGTAAGCTCTACACAGAATTATTTGCTTGGACTGGGATTAATATCGATATTAATACCAGGCCACCATAGGAGTCAAGTTCCAGGCAACCCATTCGACCTGCCTAAACTGCCAAGTTTTACTGTTGACCTGCCTTAGACCTATGACCTGCCAAAAATTCTTTGGAATTTATAATATCTTTGCATTTAAATTTTTCGACCTGTTATTTATTTTTCTACCTTTTTTCTATCATGCTTCCTGATTTTTAAAACTTAATTATGAGTAGAATAATCGTTAGTTGCTTAATTTTAATTTTTTTTATTGAACCAAGTATTTATTATGCCTACTACCTGTAGGGCCTATTACAATTACTTTCCTTTAGGCTTAGGCCTATATGGTGTAGTCCTAAGCCTAAAGGAAAGGAATTGTATAAAACAGTAGTTAAAGAGGCCTAACAGTGGTCACACATATCTTTGCAATACCTTACTACTCCAGTAGGCTATAGCCAGTGCCTAAAGTGTGGACGCCCCTTACCTTTCCATATTTTAAAATAAGTTCATGAACGCCGTCCATATCACAGTTTAAGCCCTGAGTGTAGCTATTCTTGTATTCCAATCACTGCTCAGAATACTTTAGTCAGGGCTGATTAAAGAAATCCCGGGCCCTCTGGGCAGAGCAGACATGGGTCCCTCAACTAGGAATATATAAATTATATCTTAAGGCCTCATGAGAACATTTTTACAGAAACAAATTGAAAATATAATGAAAGTTCTCAGTTCCGGTATGACTTATGATTTCATATTTATGTTTATACATCATGATTTTATTCAGTTGTTAACTTGAAATCTAAACTGATCGTAGTTAATTATCAGTAATATAATAATATTATATTTAAAAGTGCATGAATCATAAATCGGAATATTATGTAGAACTACCTATATCCGAGAAAAGACTGAACTTGAAACACCGTTGGCATTTTTGCATAGAAACAAATCTTCAGCGTTTGAACACAATTACAGGAAAACAGAATTTCGTAACAATTTCTTAAAAATAACCGAAATTATGTTTCTTAAATCCAATACATCAGTTCGACAAATGGTCAACTCATGATGACATGTAAATTACGACTGGTATATATGTCAGATGATCGTTGACAGTCCAGAACCCAGTGACCTTGCCTGGTCAGCAACCTACATGCATCCAGTGACCTTTATGCGTCCTTCAACTTTCCTACAGTAATAAACCCAGGCAATATTATGAAAATGCGTAGAATGATTCCCGACTCATGATAATATATCAGACATGATGAGCAGCACTGAGTGCTTACAAACAAGAAAGCTAGAAATATTGTGATGTCTGTTTAATAATTGCAAAATAATTGGACATTTATAAATAGAAACTTCTCAGCGGCACTCTTAAACTTGCCCGGCAATCATAATCAGAAGTAGCCAACCCAGTTAGTTTTGTCAGACTGAATGCTACCATAGAGGATAAATGCAGAAAGATATTAAAGTAAATATAACCATGATGAACGAGATGTTGAAGACACGATTAAACGTCGCGACAACTGAAGTTGGACAAGAAAAATGTGTGAAGAAAAAATCTTCCCTGGAACAAAAAGTAGTACTGTGCATTTTAGATTATAAACCCTTCAACCTGAAGGGAGGTCCCGGCCTTTGGAAAAAGTATGAATCCTGCCGACCCACCAACTAGACGTGCACATAGCTTCAGACATGCTGAATCTAGCCTTACTATCTTTGACACAAACACACACACACCCACACACAATGACTTTGCAGTCAATATCCTGTAAAGTAGGCATATGCAACCTTCCAAACTGTCAACAAAGCACACTCAGAAAGTACGAAGCAGTACACAAGCATCGAAATCATCATCATCATCCAATACCTTGTTCCCCTTTAGAAGACGAAGAGCAATGATGGCCACAAATTACACTGACTTTGCTTTTCAGCCCACAAGCATTTAAGTTAAGAGGAGAGCCTTCTAGAGGTCACCAGCACTTGACCTCATATGGCTGATCCTGATGTGAATGAGGATTTAAAAAATCTACAAGGCGTGGATCAAGGTAACTTCCACTTACAACTTTTCCAAATTTAAACCCTGTACTTGTCCACCATTCCCACGAAAGGCCCAGAAGACAATTATTTTACCCAGGTCATTAAAATCAACCGCAATCTAGTGTAGCAAAAATAACTCTTGAGTAACCTAAAGTCAATAATTAACATACGAGATAAACGCCATGGTTAGAGGGAAAGAAAATTCTCAAACTTGTTAATCTCTCGCTAATCTAATAACAAACTCACAATCCTGATTATTTAAAAAATTCGTCAGTTTAACCTAATGGCTATCTCCATATATCACATACTACACAGGGAGGAGGGGAGTCACAGGATTTAGGCGACTTGCATATGGGTGTGTAGTGTGTACAGGGGTGGGGTGGGAGGTAGACAGTGTAAGAATTGTGGAAAAATAACTGGGGGTTGGACAATGATCCACTTGGAATTTAGGTGAAAAACATACTTTAACATTGGGCTCTAAGAAAGACTGGGGAGTTGAAACCCCCCAAACCCCCAACAATTCTCACCCTGGGGTAGGGGCTCGACAAAATGTACGTACGCAAAATAAATGTCCGGTTACGATATCCACATTATCCTATTCATTACAACTCTGCATTATCCCATAGTCGCCCGATGACTTCATTAGAATTAAATTCTTTGCAAATCTAAACAGTAAACCATAAAAGTTTACAAATTCTAACTAGCAAATATGACGCTTAACAAAAATAAATAGTAGCCTACGGTAAAATAAATTCATAGGTGACTCTAGCTAATTAACTCTTGATGGGAAGAACTTATTTGTGCGTACGCATAGGGGGTCCAAAAATGTTCGAGATGCAACAGGGGATGGGTCAAAAATATGATTTTTTACGCATGTAATATATGGATCGGCCCAAATAGAAATTCCTCGAACCTGATCAAATTTGACCTACACTACACTGACAAATGCTCAGACATTGACAAAAGTCTTGTTGCAGGACAGCAGTACCACATGAACATATTAAAACAAAAATAATGAATAGTAGTCGCCCTCTGAGTCACTGCATGTCGCCACATCCACGTGAGTAGGGAGGCATATACGAAAATGGACATGTCAAGCTTGATGCACCAAACACGTCGGAAACAAGAGGACAAAGTCGATAGTCTCCAAGACAAAGCCTTCATAGAACACAGGATTGACACTAGAATGATTACAATTCCAGTAACGCTGTCAGCACCGTTATCCAAGCTCATACATATGTATACACATATCATAATTCAATGATCAAAAGATATTACAGCTTTGTTGAAGAACACAACCATAACCACCATTCAACTCCAAATATTACCACCATAGGCGTACGGGAGATTTCAGCAGTGGGGGGGGGGGGGGGCAAAGATTGAACTTCTGCCCAAAATATATATCCAGCAAAAAGACTTGCCCAAAATTTGGGGGGGGGGGTCATTTGCCCTCTGGATCCCCGCCTCGTACGCCTATGATTACCACTCAGTCAGTGCAGCCCAATTTTCAGTTACAAGATATGCCACTGTTGCCATAGGACACTGTTCAAATGGATCTGATAATAGAGAAAGAGAACTTAGAACAGAACTTAGAACCAGACAGAAAGACAGAACCCAGCCTTTGAATTCTCGAGCGTCACTCGAGTCATAAATACTCACAATCATCTGAGCAAAACTAGCGAGAAGAACTGTGACTAGAAATAACATGAGATGATGTTTTTTCCATTTCTCCAAATGAACCAAAAGACACGACCGTTCTTTGGCCAAACGAGCAGCATGAAGAGCACGACACGAGCAGTGTCTCAAGCACCAGACACATGTGACAACAGAATGCAAGAACATCGTACTATGTCTGATCATTCAAGACTGACAAGACACTGCTGAATAATAAACAAGGTGGTCCTGAAAGATTGTGGCTATCGATATCCAACACAAAAGTATCTGATAATGTAGTGAGATGAGTTTAGATCGCCAATACATGGCAGTTAACATCAGACACCGATGTCTTACAGAGGGCCACAGCAACTGTGCCAAAATACCAATTTACAGTAATGAGCATTCTTGTCTAGCACGACTGGCATCATCATCAGTTCACTGTTGGAATGTCACCAATGACTGCTCTGCCCAACTGAGCAACTGAACAAGTCGGCCATTCGAAGATGTTTCACATCAGACACATCGAACAAGCTGCTACAGTAGTGTCTGTTTCCAGAACCACTCCACACCCTGGCCCCACTACGGACAACACTTGTGGCTAGAGAACGTTTATTTTACGGCGCAGCGATGGAAACGGAGGCAAAAACAAAGCAGTACAGACAAATACTTAGAGACACAGACAGACACAAAGACAGACACAGACAGACAGACACAAAGACAGACAGACAGACAGACTTACATAATTATACACATACAGAAAAGCAGACAGACACATAGGCAGACAGACAGAAATGTGGCACTTTTGATTGTCTCCCGCGCTCAGCTCTTCTGCGGGTCGTAAGTTCGAGACGCCATCTGGAGGCGATATCGCTTTCCACCACAATGCTCGTGCAGCGCCCTCTGTGCGCTCGCTGCCGAATCGAAGACCGCGACGACGGCGCCAGCTGAACCGACGCAGGTCATGTCCTTTGACCCCGACGACGATGAAGGGGTCATGTCAAGGTCGTCGTGAATGTAGAACCGCTTGGCACCGAAAACAATGAGATCGTTCAGGTACGAGTCAAGGTCACGACGTGGAAGAACAGGCGGCAGATCGCAGACTTCAAGAACTGCGGAACCAGCTGGAAACAACCGACATTTGAATATCATTGATACCATCAATATTATTATCAACATAATTAATACTTTTATCATCCTCGTCGGCGTTTATCGCCGCCGCCCTCACTGCCATCGTTGTCGTCGTCGTCGTCGTCATCATCATCATCATCACAGTCATTATTATAATTCTCATTATTATCATTATTTTAATTATTACCGTATTTAGGAAGTTTTATATTTTATAGTGACTCGTCATGGCAGCCTACCAGCAATGTTGCCAACTCAACCACGGCTAAATAGGACAGCTTTGAGATTCTGGAGGAACAGACTGGAGTGGGCCTTGGGTACTGAGTGCAGTCTAACAGGTATGCCATTCCAGGTTGTACAACCAGTGACCGAGAATTAACAGTGCTGTCCGTCGAATAGCAGTTCGTGAGCGGGGAACCAGAAGCTCGGCCTGGTCTGGCGCAGAAGGGTGGATTGACACTGGATACCCAACAGTGAACATGGTGGAAAATGTTGCCAATGGTCTGCCATTAAAACAGATATGACACCCCAGTAATTCATTGATATCAGTCAAACTTTAGCAATGGTATTGAGGCAGGATATGAGCAGGTTAGATAGTTATATGGCAGTTGCTACGGTACCTCATTCAATACACCACAGCACTGCATAGTATTACTTAACCAACTTCTTGTTGCCATTCGGTGGTTGGTTCACTTAAAACTCAAGATTGGAGAGAATATAATAAGAAAAATAAACAAATAAAGCAAGGAAAGATGGTTTCTAGTCAGGGCTTAAAGTGTGGCAGGACGGTCATGGACGGTGTCCTGGAACTTATTTTCAAAATTATATGCCGTCCTGCCACTTATTTGGCCAGCACGCCTGAAAATGTAAGGGGCGTCCTGGCACTTCTTTTGGAAAGGTAAGGATCGTCCAGGCACTTCTTTTTGTCACACTTTTAGCACCAGTTGTTTCTAGTGAGAGCAAAAACAGTAGAAATAATACACACACACACACACCAGTCAGAGGAGTTCCGAAACTTTATAAAATATAACAAACATTTACCCAACAATGCAACCCATAGCCAGAGCTCTGACTTCTACCCAGACATGTAAAATTCTATCGTCCTACCTTCAGCATAGGCGCCCTGACGTGGTTGTGTGACGAGAGTTACACTTGCCGTGTTGTTTACACTCCCACTCATCATCCTACAATCAATAATTGACGTTAGTGTTTATTAAAGACAATTGAAACAACACTATTGTTTGGTCGCAACATCGGAAATCTTGCAATGCACTGATCTAATCAATGCAACATTGGAAACAATTAGTTTTCTTGCCATCTTGGATTTTCCACCAGCATTTAACTTCACGAGATGAAAATGGTGCTCAATTTTTCACATTATCCTTGTCACCTTGTTTGCTTACTCTGCAAATGGCCGTTTGTATCATGAATTCAGTAAAAAGTAGAAAAATAGTCAAGCAAGCCAAAAGTGAATCAGTAATTTAAAGGCATGTTACCAAACCAAGGTAAGGCACAATTTTCAATAAGATCTCCTAAGCAATGTATGCAAAGAACACAACTGTGCCTTTGAAAAATCATCTAGTCACAGTACAGCAAACATTTGGAACCAATTAAACTCCTAAATAGTATTATTATGAAATAAATTCGTAATGTGTGTATTGCATAAGGTCCAACTGAAATGTTAAAATAATCAGCTGTCACCGAGAAAATCAGCGAGTTCGAAACCGATTTTCAAAGAAAGGAAATGAATATGAGCTAAGAATCAGGAGCGGGAGTTGATTCCATTTCCTGGGAGCAGTGGTGTGGAATAAACATTTAAAACTAGATCTGCTTAACTTATAAGCCCATAAAAAAGCAACTACCTCAACTTATGTTTAAAACTAAATAGACTACTTTCGTCATGGGCAAACAACCTCTGGAAATTATTTGCAAGACATCTACCTTGGTTTATGCAGAAACGTTGGTGGAAGAGACGACCTGGCCTGAGCAGCCATGCGTGGCATTGGCACCTGAGCACACCTGGAATCACCTGGAAATACATAAACATGATGACAATGTCAAGTAAAAGTCACACTTGTCTGCTGTATGGTAAAACTACCTCAGATGACCATTGGCTGGCTTCAATGCATTAGCCTTTACACAAATCTAATGAGCTATAGATGTACAAATCACAGAAGACGTCTTCAACCTTGTACTATTAACAATTATTTAGTATTCCCAAAATAGCACTGTCAAAATAATAACAGCAAAGAGAATAAAATTAAAATAATAATAATAGCCGTAACGTAACGACAGTACCAAAAACTAGTCCAAAGAATTTAAACAGAGCATCAGTCATTAAACTAACTAACTATTATTATTATTATTATTATTATTATTATCATTAAAACCTTCAAAAATAATTTATACTAAAATAGAAAAACAATAGTAATAATTACAACAATGTATATGGCACCATAACACGGCTATGCCATTACAAGGCACCTACCAAGGTACACACCCCTGATCTAAAAATTTGACTCATGTTTTGTCTCAAACTAATTTACCACAACACGCCTAATCTTTATCACACACTTTCAAATTTTCAACATACACCTTTGCTGCCACAAATTTAGAAAGCCCACCTGAACCATTATTATTATATTGTGGGGCGTGGTTGCCTTGGAGCCATAAGGTTCGAGGTTCGACCCAAGGTCCTTACGCGGTGGTGTAAGGACCTTGGGCAAGTCCTTCACTCACAATTGCTCAGCGCTTCGGCGTGAAACTCCTATGCAGTGTCCGCTCTGCATTCGGGAGCGCCTCTGAGTAGAGAGAGAGCTTGAAGGGGCGCTATAACAAGTGCACATAAAACATTACAATCGTGATTACCTGTGTTAACGATGACAGGTGGACGGAAGGCGATGTTGTTCTGCATCGACGATCGCAGCCCCGTCGCAAACCGCGGCTGCTTCGTGGACTGCGACGACCGGTTGTAGTCGAACCCCATTTCCGGTGGCCTGATCCCCGGATATTCCGGGGTTGGCGGCATCCTCACAAGACCACCAGACGGTGGCGCTGGCGGAGCGGGGAACTGAACCGACTTGGGGGAAGGCGACCTGCGGGGATACGACCGTGGCCCGGTCACCGGGCGCTGGGCCACGGGGACGAGGCAGGGGGCTGGGCCACGCATGTGTGTGACCCCAGGCCCGGCGGAAGCAGGAACGGTCATAACGTTCGGGTAGCAAGGCATCATTTGAACGCCGCCGGTCTGTGTCGCGATTGGCACGGCAGCCGCCTGATATGTGTAGTGCACATACTGTGGTGCCCCGGCGGAGACATACGCCTGACTGTCATGGTTGGACGGGGGCACCATCTGAGGTGGCGGTGGTTGTCCGTACATGACCGGGGCACCATGCGTAAGGTCCGCGTTGGAGGCTGAGCTGACAACGACCAGCTGAACCCCTGAGGACGAAGGGCCCTGACCCCCTGTGGCCATGAGACCACCCCCTGTCGAGTCCATTGTGTAGTAGGCGACCGAGGAGCCACGACCCCCTCCTCCTCCTCCGGGAACGAACGACATCGGCGCGTACTGGTTCCACGTCGCCTTGTCGGTGTACTGTGGAACCAGTGCGTACGGCTGCTGCTGCTGCGGCATCTGTTGGGCGCCATACGCGAGATGCTGCTGCTGGTAGACCATCTCAGGCGGGGTCTGAGCAGCGGCGGCGTATCCCATCACGTGGTATGCGTCCGGCGCTGGATGATAAGGCCCTGATGGTTGCATGTATGCATAGTGCGGGGTTTCCGGCGCGGATGCGGGCGACTGCATCTCGGTTTGCTGTTGAGGCGGGGGTCCGACGACACTCGGGTAGGACATACCCTGGGGTAGACAGGCGTAACGGACCGGGTGGATGGGCCCCGCGGTCGAGACAGGGCAGTAGGGCGATGGAGCGGCGGCGACCGAGGGGGCGATGTAGACCTGTGGAACTGGTGGCGGTGGCGCCATCTGGTACTTGCCGGACGACATGACGACGTACATCTGCTGCGGAGTGGCGCTGGTTGGCGCTGGCGGCGGAAGGGTCGACATAGAAGACATGGTCGTCGATGGGGTGGATGAGATGTAGGAGTACGGAGAAGAGATGTTGTTCCTCGCAGAGGCTGGGAGGAGGGTTGGGATGGTTGACGACGATGACGGGGGAGTGGCGGCGGTGACGAGTTGTGAAGCGAAATGGGACTTTGTTGTTGTTGTACGCATTGAATTCGATTTGAAGCTGGCGGATGAAGATGGTCGATGAAAAGAATCTTTTGTCTCCTGTTGCCAATCAATCAATCAATCAACAAATAAAACCAATCAAGCAACTAATGAACCAAAACCAAACAATCAATCAATCAATGAAACCAACCAATCAATCAATCAACAAGTCAATCAAAGCCAAGGAACCAATCAATCAACCAGCCAATCAAGTACTAACCAATCAATCAACAAAAAACAAACCTGGCCCAAACCAAACAAGCAATCACTCAATCAATCAACGAACCAAACCAATCAAAGAGTATAAGTTCTTAACATAGACACATTTCAATATACCTACATAAAGGCACATAATCACATTACAGATATGTTGCTCAAAACACGCATTCAATATAATTCCAAAGTAAAGAGCCAAAAACATTGAATGCTTAACCCTTTAATGCCGAGATGGTAGTAAATCCTATACCCTTCAGCATTAAAAGGTTAAAATACCTGCGCTCGTTCTGCTGACTGGTGTCGACTAACATGACCTCTCGTCAAATGACGAGGCGCTTCCGGCACAATTTCTGGCACCGGTTGGCGCAGCGCTGGCACCTCAGTCACGACCAAAGGAGTCCTTGGTGGATCCTTCTCAGGAACGCGCTGAGCGGGCGGAGGATACCAGCGGTAGAGCGACCCGTCGCGATTCTTGTAGGCTTCACGGGTGTGCGGGTTGATGATGAGGCTACCCGGGGGTATCTGGCTGATGGTGCTAGCCACCCAGATGGCTAACGGCTCCCCACTGTCATCCTTGAATGGAAGAAACGGAGAGGCATCGTCGGTTGATGGCCCATCGCCACCTGCAGCATAATGTAATGCATTAACATAATTTATTCAGTCGCAGGGTAATGTAACACATTAACATAATTTATTCGGTCGCAGCGTAAGGTAACACATTTACATAATTTATTCAGAACGCAGCGTAATGTAACGCATTAACATAATTTATTCGGTCGCAGCGTAAGGTAACACATTTACATAATTTATTCAGAACGCAGCGTAATGTAACGCATTAACATAATTTATTCAGTTGCAGCGTAAGGTAACACATTAACATAATTTATTCACTTAGGAACCAAAACTTTCTATATTGACACACGTTCTTTGTTACTAACTGTTACCCAAAGCACATCTTTACGCCATCTTAACAAGTGCTACTTTCTTTTCTCTGGGTCTTTTGCTGCACCTCTCAATGGTGTGCACTATTAGGGGCACAGGTTAGAAATTTATTGATACAATATAATATTATACATGCTCTGGAATCCAAAATTAGGATAGAATGGATTTTATTGGCATGATTCATCAGGACAGTCATACTAAAATATATTATACTTACTTAACATACTCTGCAGAACTTTGGGTCAAAATAATACACAGCATATATAATATAATCAAATAATTATTTTTGTCCACCTACCCGCATGCCAGTGATGCTGGTTGTATGGACTTTCAGCAGACTGACCGGACGATAACCCATCTCCACCCGACTGGTCATCAGCAGCGGGTGGTGACGAAGGAATCGTCGGTGGTATGACGATGGGGCTTCCGAGGTTCGAGACACCACTGCTGATCGAGTCTGCAACAATCGCGGACAAACCGGAGTGAACAAAGGTCGAACAAAGGTCACAGAAACCGGAGCTCTGCTTATAAGTGGAGTTACAGCTGTTTATGAGTCTCCAAGCCCTGCCTTATTAATGTGAAGTCTATTATTTTATCATCATCGCTATTACTGTTAATTATCAATTAATGGCGTTTATAAGCAACTCTTATGATAATAAGATTGTGAAGAATCCACAGTTAGATGCATGATCAGTTTCAAAAGTCTGTCTTAAAATAATAATAATAATAATGATAATAATAATGATAATAATAATGATAATAATAATAATGATAATAATAATAATAATAATAATGATAATAATAATGATAATAATAATGATAATAATAATAATGATACTAAGGGGCCCTTTCGTCGATCAGGACACGGAATATGAATCCCTTTCCAGACCGTGATTTTATATCAGGCGGTAGATAAGTCCCCGAGGGATCCTGTATACCTCGGGGCAAAAAATAAATAAAATAAAATAATAATAATAATAATAAAGTCAAGCTAACTGCCTACTCTGGTACATAATCCTTCAGAGAGGTTATTTTTACAGTACCTTCATCTTGACCCTTCTGCTCCCAGGACTAGGACTGCTCTTGCGCAAGATCATTTGCTGTGGTTGGTCCCACCATTTGGAATGACCTTCCTCCCTCACGAAGGGCTAAGCCAATTACTGGTGGGTCCTCTCTGCTGTCGGCAGCCAACAGGGACCCCAACAGCCCACCTGACCAACGCCATCAGCCGAGTCGGTCTTCGGTAACGTAGCGGGAAGTGCGCTCGTGCGTTCCTCGTACCATAACCATAAACCGCCTCCAGACCCTCCCCCATGAAGAATAAACCTACTAACTTACTCGGACATTCATATAGCACGAGAACTGTTCTCACCTGTCTTGGAAAAGCGGCTGCCACTGCTCATCGTGCTCGTGTGACTGTCACCACGAGCAAGCACCGTGACGCCGTGGAAGCTGCTCGCCTTCGTGACGCCGAGTCGTAACCGTGACGATTCATCGGTGCTGTATCCGCTCGAGTCCGTGCTCCTCCACTGACGCACGTCCGAACGCCAACGCAGTTCATCCTTGCTTCCACATTCCACTTCTCCAACGCTGCAACAAGATCCACGAAGACAATTAGTATTGGTCTTCTATTTTGATTGCAAACAGCTAATAAAACAAACAATAGGGCTCATAATATTTTTTTACTGAAACGCTTGCAAACGCACAGTGCTGTACATGTACAACTTATGAAGTAATCTTAATTGACATCAATTTTAACTACTAACAGAACAGACAGCCTGCAATAAGTAAAAGTAAAGACACCCCAGGGCCGAAGGCCCAAATTGGCGAGGCACTCATCTCCTTTTTCTAGGTCCTTGAGCCGGCAATGGACGAATCTCAAGGCCCTGTATACGGGGCCAGTGATTTCCCAGGACTTGCCGTTTACTTCCCAGCTTACGCTGGCACCAAATTATACTGCTTGGTGAACGTAAACAACTTGCCCCAGCCACCAGGTCGCACACAGCCTGCAATACACGGTGCTATTAGCAGCCTACAAAGCATGTCCACCCTATGGGGCACGAACTCGTTACCTCTTGCTCTCAACGCCATTGTGCCACTGGGGGACCCTCCACTAGCATTTAAAATGTTCAATATTGTCAAGGGGGAACTTAGAAGGAACTATGCGGGTCTCGATATGTAATGCCATATATGGCAGATGGCAGTATCAATGGTTAACTTCTCAGATGCAAGAACTGTTAGGACTGCGTGCCTTTTGGGTTAGGCTGTGAAGAGTTTTCTTATGGAGGTAATGATTTTGGAGACCGCAAAATAGTCCGTCGCTAGTCTAAAATAAATTATAAGCTGATATCCACGTCATACTTCAAGTAATACAAATTGTTCAGACCATGAGGCTTGTTGGTGACTTTACTGTGAGAAAAGTTTGAATGGGCTAAAATGCCCAACGCCTGTTATACCGGACGCTTACAATGTAATGAAAAGCTTTTTTCAAAAAAAATTAGTGGTAATTGGGATAATATTGACCCATATGGCTAAACAACAACGACACTTTTTTAAAATTCTTCCTGGTTCAACACCAAAAAATACAATTACCAGTGGTAGCGAGGGTGTTCGACATGTTGCAATAGACACATCAACAATTCGACACAAACAATAAAATGTTTCCAGTTCACATAATCATGCAATCACAACACTGGAATTTAAAGCCAATGAACCCGACAACAAGTTTAAAAAATAGTGATGACCCTATTATGCAGTTGCCTCTTACTTTGGCAACGGATTTTCTAAGCGTCTGTTATAACAAACACTGGGCACTATTCGGTTAAATTATGCAAATTACGAGTTACAAATTTATTCAATAATAATAATAGACAAAGAGAAAAGTCTGTAAGTACCTACCTAACTGACAACTCAATGCTTTTGCACTCCTGCGATACATTGTCCTGAAATGGCAAACAGTATCCAATATACATTGCATGTACGAGCAAATAGTCAGTTGCCTTGACTAGTATTCAAAAATAATAATAATCCTCGTTTACTTTTCAAACAAACACAACGCAACGTAATTCATTATTAATTAAATAGTAATTAATTATCAGTCAGTAATAAATAATTCTAATTTAAATATGCTGAGGGCTTGAAGCATTTATTGGCTGACCCCAACAGAACACGGGTAAACCAGACAGAGTCACAGTCCGCAAAATCACCAAGAAGAATTGTACATCCACGTGACATACAAGTTTATACTCGATATAAATGCTCAAATTCACACCTGGCACAATGTTCAACTTTCCAAAACTTGGCATAATGTATAACACTAAACGAGTCTCACTAGGTCTGCAGTCCTGCACCTTGTTTACGTACACCAAAAAATGTATCACATTCGAATAACGGAAACCTTGAACCATGTCGAGCCTTGCACAGCGAGAGTGCTCACCTCCTTAAAGATTCGACTCCTGGCTTCTCGATATTCTTCCGTTCGTTCCTCGAATGATTTGCTCTTTCGATCGTCGAGCGAGATTCGATCAACACCAAGATTCTACAACGTCGAAAAGAAGAGTGAATAGGAGTTCAACAAAGGGTAAATATTTCCACAGTGATTTAAAGATACTGCAACATTCTATTGAATTATATAGTATAAGTCAGTGGTTCCCAACCTTTTTTGACCCAAGGGCCACTTTTTCTAAGTTGGAGGACACGAGGGCCACTTTTTCTTGGTTGAAGGACATTAGAGGGCCACATTGCCAAAATTCAGTTAACTAAAAGTATACAAAATTGTTATTATTGATTAAAAATACAATGTTTGATGCTAGTTATAGATTTCAAAATAAAATACTGTGTAATAGAAAATAATTATGTGATGTATCCTGCTAAAATCGACATTTTATCATATATATTTGATAATTCTTTGAGAGATGATGGCCATTTTTTAGGCTTGGCGGGCCACTTTTGGCCCGCGGGCCACGGGTTGGGAACCGCTGGTATAAGTAAACTCTTACTGGTAATAACAACAATAATAATTAATAATAATGCCAACGCATGACTGGGGTTCTCAGAGGAGCAAATACAATGATGATGAGACTGAAATGTGATGATAATATTAATAATAATAAATAATAATAAAAATAATAATAGTGATATTCATTGATAATTATTCATTGTCATCAAGTGCCTACAAGAATTTGTTTATCTCATGAAGGATTCACACCAAATCTGAGTCAAAAAAATAAAAAACTCTCAAGTTAATGTCTATCACAGCACAACACTAAAACGCTGGTAGACATCAGTCCAATACATGTGGCCTGTCACTAGACATTCAATGTTGTTCCAATAAGGGTTCACTATAACCTGTGTAGTCAGCACATACATGTCTACAGACACAAATCCCTGGGAGGTCACAAACTACAAAACTGATGACACGTTAGTGGTAAATTCATAAACTTGAAAAAGCTGATTGCCCTCCGTCCATCTCAACTCTTCAATGGCATCTAGGTAACTTGACCTTGAGCAAGGTGAAGGCTCAGAGCTAACCTCTTCGAGGCTTGTGCAGTCGCGATGTCGCTTAAGAATCGACTTCTTCGGCTGGTCGTCGTTAGAACCGGACGACAGGTCTTCGTGAATGTGATCGCGAAACTTGAATTCTGGTCTAAAATGTATTAAAAAATTAATTAATTAATCAATGAATGAATAAATAAATAGATGATTTAATGAATCAATGAACAAATTAATAAATAAATGAAATAACGAATGAATTAATGAAAAAATGGAAAACTGAATTAGAAAATAAATGAACAGAGAAATTAATGAATAAATAAATTAATGAATAAATGCATTATTGAAAGAACAACAGAATGGACAAATCAACAAATGAATAGATGAATCTAAAAATTTTAAAAACGCGATTAAACTTACTCATTCTATATCTAACTCATTTTATTTCTCATTTTAACTCATTTTAATTGATTCATCTTATTTCTAAACGTGAAACACGAAATGAAATTAAGTGAAAGGTGATTCATCATCATCTGCTGGCATCAGACAATGTAGTAGTGGAAAAGACGATTTCTGTGGCCTTACATGCGCGTTGTTGGCTGACGGCTGACCACAACACATTTCCCAGAGTCGTCGATGTTATGGTCGAGGCCGAAGAATGCGGCGACGCGATGAACGAGCATTCGATGGTACGATGACATCTGAGGAAACTTCCACTTCTCCTTACTTACAAACCAACCAACAAAGAAACCAATGACAGACACACAGCCAATTCTGAGACTAACAGAAAATAAAGTTCTCTGGTTCACTGAATTTTATAGTTGCATTCTAGCTGTATGTAATGTGTCCGAAAACATATTCTATCTCCTGGTAAGGAGATCTGCATTTGTGAAAATAAACAAATATTGATTGACCAATTGATTAACAATGGTTGATTTTTTCCGCAGCACAACTAATAATAATAATAAAATAATCTTTTCTTTAATGAAATGCCTACAAGATGCACTGCGCTTTACATTTACAAGTTATGCAGTAATCTTAATTAAACTTAACTACTAACTGAACAGACAGCTTAGCAATTACATGGCGCTAATAGCAGCCTACAAAGCATTTCCGCCCAACAAGGCTTGAACTCACTACCTCTCGCACTCTACGCCAGCGTGTTATCCATTGCGCTACCGGGCAATTTAAGTTTCCAAACTTTCAATAAAAATGTGTCTAAAATATGTCAGTACGTTGTACAGTATACATTGTACACCACCCATAGAAACTGAATTACAAAACAAATACAATACAATACAACAGGGGCACGCGACTGCCCTACCCAGGGGTCCGAAATGTCGTCGGCCGTGGTTACCTCGTGTCGCCGACGAACGTCGTCATTTCCGTCTCCAGTCGCATGAGCATCGATCGGTCGTTACGGTTCTTGTTCAGCGTCTTCATGATGAATTCTTCGAGATTTGTTCCGGTTGAGTCGGTGTACGATGTGTCGATACTTGACGCGCGTGACATGGCAGGAGATGGACCGCCATCGGACACGGTTGACCCCTGAGAACTGCCCTGGCACAACCTCAACCGGTCCTGCGGTCTCGTCTAAAAATATATATTATTTATGTGTTAAGACAACTGGGGCAGATGGGGAATGGTCATTAACCCCCGTAAAAAAAACACCCAGGGTAGGTCAAACCGCCCGGGTAGAACATATTGCGTTTAAGTTCACCTTGTCACTTTGTGCTGTCAGTTCGTTGAACTCTAGCGATCGTTAAGGCCAGCCTTCTCCATTGCTTTCTTTCTGATGTCGCTTCTCTTAGTTGTTCCAGATTCATTCCTGTTGTTTCTTGAACATCGTCCAACCACCTTTTCCTTGGTCGCCCTTGTTTTCTCCTTCCCTCTCCGCATGCCAGCATCATATCTTTCTCCAAACCATTTGAACGCATAACATGACCAAAGAAAACCAACTTTCTTCTTAGCACTGTTTGTTGTAACGACTCATCCATATCGATACCAATTTTAAGTTAGTGGTTCTCAAAGTGGTGGTCCACAGACCAGTGCCGGTCTGCGAAGTCCTGATCACCGGTCTGTGAAGAAGTCTTAGAGTGAAGAAAAAATTATAATTATGAGAATTAAATTGAGAAATAAGATAAAATTAATGCTATTAGGAATATGTTTTAATTAATTAATGAAACAAAACCCTAATTATAAAAAGCCTGAAAATGGTCTTTTTAAAAATAGATATCGCTTTTGTTTGCTCTTGCCATTTAAGTTAGAGCACTTAGCGGACCGCGGGCTTCAACAAAAATTCTTGCCGGCCCGTATCCTGCATAAGTTTGAGAACCACTGGTTTAAGTGGTAATCCCCCGAATTAATGCTCGAATACATCGGTCACATTACTAATACCGCATCTTGTTAAATAATATTTCCAATGTGTTAACACTTTCATGACAAGGAGCTGCAGTGGCTTCCCAGTATATTCTAGCGCACTCTTATCGCTATTTAAAGTATATATAAATTCAATATAGATTGTCGGAAAGAAAAAAATGTGTCAGCTCTACATTTACCGGCTGTCATGGCCGCTGACGTCCACCATACCCTACCCGCTTTTATTTATGGAGCCCTGTCAGCATACAGAAATACCGCAGACCTCAATCGGAAGTGAAGCCCTATGCTTCCGAAGACATAGAACATTTCCCAAGCAATGTGCGTTGATGAATGTCAACAATGCTTTTTCATAACGGATGAAATCACCACAGGTGGCATTGACGGAAGGAGGTTGTGCAGGTGGTACAGTGGTTAAATATAGCTGGTCATGTGTGTCATCACATTTTCAATCAGGGGGTAACTGAATCGTGTGATCGCATTGAAGGTTGTCTAGCCGCTTAATTGCTTCTGTCATGTTTGTCCTTCGTCTGGTTGTGCAACCACTTTGAGGTCTGTTTACCGTTGAGCGCGCTGGATTAAACGTCGCATGACATGAAGGAACAATCAGACATTGTTAGCGGACTGTTGTGTTTAAAAAAATGTCGCCCTATGTCAAATTCATTCATTCATTCATTCATTCATAAATTCATGCAGCGCCACTTCAAGGAAACTACTCAGAGGCACTCCCGACTCCTGCATGCCCAAAAAGGAGTTTTAAGTTCAGTGAGGAAGGATTCTGGAAGAGTTCCACGGTGTAGACGTATCTCTAAATGAAGGCCATTTCAGATTCCAGACCACTGGACCAACCACACAGAAGGTTTGATTCTTTATGGTTGTAGTAGAAGCAACAAACATAACTATTACACCATTTCTAATCAGTCACTCATCATCACCATCCTCAGGCTTTTCTATTGATCACCGCTCGAGCCTTCGACTGGAAACTGGAGTCTCACCTCTTTAATAACTCTTACCCCAACTCACCAAATCCTCCAGCTTCAAATTATCAACGTAAGCAACACCCACCTTACCAACTACTCTGCCCGTCCGAAAACGAGGCTCAGACCTCCACCTAACTACTCTTCGGACAACTCCACTGACTCAGTGCAGCGCTCGTGAATAAGCTGGTGCCCTGTGCTTGGCTCCTGAGTAGTGCTATAGATTGCTTAAAGATTGTGATTCTCCACATGCAAATGTACACGTTTTATATTCCATAGCAGGCATTTACCATCAGCTTTTTTCATTTCATCGCCGCCTGATTGAAATGGGTGTCCTGTTGGTTAAAGCCCCCATGTGCGAACCACGCTAGCCCAAGATTTCTGTTCTTTTTAACCGTGGTTGGGTCGGGAGCGCCTCCGAGTAGATACTCTTGAAGAAGCGCTATATAAATGTCCAAAATGAATGAATGAATTTCAGATAACCACCTTAAATCAGTCATTACAGGTATGCAAACCGGCACCTGAATACACACAGTCACACGGGACATGCGCCTTAACCAATGCAGCTATAAACCCTCGTGCCATGTATTATCCGCCTCCTACCTGCTGGGCAGTTGGTGAGACAGTGAGAGACGATTGGCTGGCTGAAGACGGTTCCATGTCTGGCGTTTCCATGACAACGACCGGTGACCTCGCACGGTGAACCTCTGGCGGCGGAGAAGCATCGTCGCGCACCGCCTGACACCGGACGAGCTTCACTTTCGGATTCAGCGCCTACGAAGAAAAAAGAGGCAGAATCTGTTGATCGTAACAAATCTGGACGATGGGACACATGGTAACTAAAGGGCCATCCACTGTATGCATCTAGGGGAATAACAAAAAAAGTGTGTGTGAGTATAAATATATCTAGTTAATTGAAGAACATCAAATTGACATACTGCAACTTATTACATGTATGATATAACAGATAACGTAGGCACGCATAGAAAACGGGTAAGGAATGAACGTGGCAAATAACTCGCCTACCATTGGTCTTTAACATATAATCTGTCATACACACACACACACACACACCCACACACACACACACACACACACACACAAACACACACATACAGTTGACATCATACACACATAATCATACACATCATCTTCTTGAAAGCAAGATGTCAGCCATTGACAGATTTTAGATGCTGAGAAGTTGAGTAAACACGCAAACGTCGCAAAGACAGTCCTGAGCAAACGTGCGATAAAGAAGACAAATCTGACATTTTGCAAGAAGCTTAAGTTCTTTTTTATGCAAGGACACAGACACAAAAAAATCGATCAACCTGTCACACCAGTCATCGAGAAGAGGAAATCAGTTTAGAATGAACCCAAACAATAACAATTGATATTAAGTGCTAAATAGTAGGAGGAAATCTAGGTAAATTGAATTATACGGGATTCTTACACGGTAGGACCCTGACGTCAATTGAAGTAGTCTGAGACACTCGTGCACAGAGTCAAACAGATTCAGAGAGACAGACAGACAGACACACACAGACAACAGACACAAACAGACAGACAGTCAGACAGACAGACAGACAGACAGACAGACAGACAGTCAGACAGACAGACAGACAGACAGACAGACAGACAGACACACATAAGAAGAGGCTGAAGCTGAAAGTGACAAAGAGCATTCACAGAACCGGATGTTAATTAATTAACTCAGATCTTCACAGGGTCTACTGGGGCGGTGAGGTTGGGGTTGTGGGGGGTGGGGGAATGGGGCACGAGAATATACCGCGCAAGGTGGTACCTCTAAATATCCAGACACAGCCTAAATGTCACAACTGATTGAAGATGCCACGATGATGTCATTTGTTTGTGTGTTTGAATGTGCACTTGTTATAGCACCCCTTCAAGCTCACTCTCACTACTCAGAGGCGCTCCTGATTCCTGTCACCCTCTCAAAAATCGCTCAGCCTCCTATCACTCTTGGAGCGCCTCTGAGTAGTTTCCTTGAAGAGGCGCTATATAAATACTTGAATGAATGAATTCTTACCAGCGTTGAGCAGCCAGAGTCCGAGTCCACGCTTCTCTGAGCTTCCAGTCTGATGACGATCTCTGACCCTGACACCACCTCTGACCCTGACACCACCTCTGACCCTGACACCACCTCTGACCCTGACACCACCTCTGACCCTGACACCACCTCTGACCCTGACACCACCTCTGACCCTGACACCACCGCTGACCCTGACACCACCTCTGACCCTGACACCACCTCTGACCCTGACATCACTTCTGACCCTGACATCACTTCTGACCCTGACACCACCGCTGACCCTGACACCACCGCTGACCCTGACACCACCTCTGACCCTGACACCACCTCTGACCCTGACACCACCTCTGACCCTGACACCACCTCTGACCCTGACACCAATTCTGACCCTGACACCACCTCTGACCCTGACACCACCCTATCATCGCCACACACAGTCTCCCCAGACCCTGCTGCCTCTCCACCAGTTGAATCTGTAATGTAACACAACGTAATCTTATGGATATATACATTAAACAGGGCAATAGCAAATTTCGATAAAAACTCACGACTTCTAGCGTATGACTTCTAGTGTACGGTTTTGAACCTCCCTTATGCCAGTCACTGACACACAGACAGACAGATACACAGAGAGAGAGAGACAGGCAGACATACATACAGACAGAGACACATACAAACAGAGACAGACATACACACAGACAGACAGGTATACATACATAAAATACATACGTATGTACACACGAGCACACATACATACAGACAGAGACAGATACACATATAGAGACAGGCACACAGACAGACATACATACAGACAGAGACAGGCATACATACAGACACAAAGAGACAGCCATACAAGCCAACAGATAGAGACAGACATATACACAGTACATACAGTACCGCGGTAGATGATAATACCGCTTTAAAACAAATTAATGCTTAATAAATTAATGCATATTGCAATAATAATGATGAAAATGATGATGACACTAAAAATAGTAATAAAATAATTAATAGGAACATTAAAAAATATATAATAATAATAATAATAGAAAACATAATAATAAAGAAAACAACAATAATATTGCAAGCCTTGAAGCAGACGAATAGGGCCATTCCGGACTGGCTTTATAGCAGTACTTAGTTAGGCGATAAGTCCCTGAGGGATCCTAAATACCTCGGGGCAAAAATGATAATAATCATAATGATAATTTTAATAATGAACATAATAATAAAAACAATAATTAATAACAATAACACCAATATTTAAGAACAGCGTAGAATAAATTCTTAATATTACTCAACCTGTCACAATAGCCGTGCAACATGAGGTGTCACCATTTGTCCTTGTGTCACCAGTGACATCACCGCCACCTGCGTCCGTGACGGCGTCACCGGACGTGTCACAAGGCGTCACGTCCTCGGTCATTTCAACCTCGTCCTGCTTCGACAGACGCGACTTGCTGCTTCGTCGCTCAAGTGGATCGTGGCTTCGGAGGATGGATGGAGGAGGTGATGCGGGATTCGAAGATGATGTCTCGTCCATTGATGCGAGTGGAAGCGGAGATGATGGCGCGGAGTTTGCGGACATGACACAAACTCTGAGAGACAGCACTGGCAAAACAAACAGAAATGCAATCATACACATGTATGCTAAGTTGCTAACCAAGTGCTGCATTAGTACATCTTAAAAATGCTAACCACTGCATTTGGACATCTTCAAAATGCTAACGAGTGCATTGGGACATCTTAAAAATGTTAACCACTGCATTTGGACATCTTCAAAATGCTAACCAAAACATTGGGACATCTTCAAAATGCTAACTACAATGTTTGGGAATCTTAAAAATGTCACTATAACATTGGGACATCTTCAAAATGCTAACTATAATGTTGGGGAATCTTAAAAATGCTGACCCAAAAAAATTGGGGCATCTCAAAAATGGTAAATGCAACATTGAGAATTTGGGTCACCTTAAAAATGCTGACCACAACATTGGGACATCTTAAAAATGCTAACCACCAGAATGGGGCATCCTACGTGCTCCAACCACAAAATTGTGGCACCCTACAGAATCAGATGCAAACCACCAAACTGTATTCACTTTCAGATTCACATCAGCTGATAAGGCACAGTTATCTGTCACAAATATTGCAGATCTAGTACACTGTGTCCGGAAAAAAAGGGACCCATTTTGTAAATATGAAAATAAATAGTAAATGTTCATCGATTTTAAAAATTTAAACAGCGTTTTAATCCTCACATACTTATCAACAAATTTGTAATTTATGAAAGGTCCCCGGTGAAAAATGACGTCATGAATACGTTTTACAATAAAATCTTTAAAAACAACACTTTTAGAAAATGGCGTTTAGCGCAGAAGACAAAGCTGGAATATCATTTTTACGAAAAAACAAACATTATAGCGCAAAGAAGTTTATTAGGGTATTTCCGGACAAGGGTTGGACATTAGGCGGTCTAAAGAAGCTTCTACGAAAAATTGATATAACTGGATCGTCTGAGCGTCGCCTGGGTAGCGGTAGACCGAGAACTGCACGAACAAGCGAAAATGTCGAACAAGTGCAAGAGCTTGCTTTGAGCCAAGAGGACAAACCGCAGTCGCATCTATCGGTAAGAGAAATGGCTTGTGTGGTTGGCATTTCAAAAACTTCTGTTCATGAAATTGTCAAGAGAGACATTGGCCTGAAGTGCTTTAAGAAACGTCGAGCAACGGACTTAACCGAAGCAAACAAACACGCACAACTTCAACGTTCAAAGCAATTGTTAGATCGCTATCCTGCTCACATGGTAAATTTCATTTGGTTTACGGACGAAAAGTTGTTTACAATCGCTGCACCAAAGAACAGCCAAAATGATCGCGTGTATGCTGTTGCCGGAACTCGGAAGAAGAACATCTCAATCTCAGCTGCTCGTTTGCTTCGTACTCGATCGACATTTAGCCGGTCAGTCATGGTTTCGGTCGGTGTCTCGGCACTTGGTAAAACCGAAATCCATTTCATAGAACCAGGAGTGAAAATAAATGGAGCTTATTACCGGGATTGTCTCCTTTCTGAAAAACTGCTTCCTGATATCCGACAATATTCGGATTATTACACATTCCAGCAAGATGGCGCTCCAGCTCACCGAGCTCGTCTAACTGTTGAACTGTTGGCTAAGGAGACACCAGATTTCATTCCTCCCAATCTTTGGCCTCCTAACAGCCCGGACTTAAATCCCGTTGATTATAAGATTTGGGGACTGATGCAAGAGAAAGTGTACAAGACAAGGATAAGAGACATTGAAGAACTCCGTGAGCGAATCGTCAACGCCTGGGACGATTTTGATCAGCTGGTTATCGATGCTGCTATTGGCCATTGGCGCGAGCGTCTTGAAGCTTGCGTTGAGGCCGAAGGCGGACACTTTGAGCACACATTACGAGCCTAGTCTAACATTCAAAACTAAAAGAATATCAAACTAAATTAACCTAGGTAACATTTATTAAATCGATAAATGACATCTTAAAATAATATCGAAATTTTTGACAATTTTGCGCATTTCTCTCTTAAAATTGACTTTTTGTGCAAATGATGTCATTATGACGTCATCATTGTGACTAGAAGTTTTATATTTTCAGCATTATTAGATAAATATGTCAGGATTAAAATAGTTTTTAAATTGTAAAAATCGATGAATGTTTACTATTTATTTTCATATTTACAAAATGGGTCCCTTTTTTTCCGGACACAGTGTATATACACACAGACTTCATCTAAGCTAGCATCTCTAGTTCTCTACACCAGTGGCATCTCCACTATGCACACACAGATATGTAGTTGTTCAGCTATCAGCTGTCTGTGTTATTACAGTCAAATGCTCGAAAGACTACCCTACATTAAACCATGCAGTCTCAATAATGAGTCTATGCAGGGTGTGTGTGTGTGTGTGTGTGTGTGCGCCTGCGTGGGCACCTATCTAAACGTCAGGATCATCACCCAGTTATTCGTCACAGTCTATCATCAAACTTCTAAAGTGCCTCTGCCAGGACACATCCACGAATTATATAAACATTCAATTCATAGGAATGCCGCATGAAACGAAATAAATAAAATTTCTTTGCCAGGAATGCAACACGAAATTTAGAAAGCAAGATGGAGTGACTGATTGGCACTGAGTAAACACAATTTAGTCGTTTATTGACTACTCAACTGTTAACAATTGGTCTGCTATAAGCAGCCCTGGCTTAAAGTGTGGCAGGATGGTCATGGACAGCGTCCATGTACTTATTTTAAAATCCGAACGCTGTCCAATGAGATGATCACAATGACACTGCTCCCTTCACATCTGTAGCATCCAACCTTGCACTTCCTGACCTACTTCAAGGTCCCACGAGTATAACACATATTTATGTGGCTCATCCCAAATACAACTTCAAAGCAAGACAACTGTCAGATGAGATATACGACTGTTTAGCTGTTTAGCCAAGAAACCATTTTCCATCCATCTCCTACCACCCTCCTCCTCCTCCACCTTCCTCTTTGAATCCTATCTCTCACTCTGATTTCACGGCCTTAGTATCTCTAGCTCCATCTGGACCTATGCCTGTCTTACTATCTATCGCTCTCGGCTCCCCATCACTGGTTGAATCTTCATCCACAACACTTCCTGTACGTCTCTAAGAGTCTTAGTGTGTCACAGACTGTCTTCCTGCCTGTCTGTTTCAGTCTGTCTACTTGCCTGCCTGCCTGTCTCAGTCTGTCTCCCTGCTTGTCTGTCTCCCTGCCTGTCCTTATGTATCTCTGCCTGCCTGCTTGCCTGTGTCTCTCACAGACTGTCTCCCTGCCTGCTTCTCTGTCTCCCTACCTGTCTGCCTCTATTTCCGTCCGTCTCCCTGTTTGTCCGTCTCCCTGTCGGTCTCTTCATCTGACTATCCACCTTCAAACACATAAGGCGTAAAAAAAATTTGTTGTGTTTCCGGTAACGCGACCGACCCATTTTTACGGCCGCGACCCAAATATTTTTGTAAAAAAATTTTATTAAAAAAAAAATTTTTTTTTAAATTTTTTAATTTTTTTTCAAAAAATATTTTTTTAACATTTGTATTGACATAACATAAGAGACGTCAACAAAATGAAATTAATAGGACTGTTTCTAGAGCAGTTTTAGGTGCAGACAGTCGGGAAATAGGCAGTTTATACTTGCTTAGAACACGTACTTTGTTTCAGCGTGCAAAAAAGACTAGTGGGGTATATTTTTTCGGATAGTCACTGCATAAAAATAT
This sequence comes from Lumbricus rubellus, assembly GCA_945859605.1. Classification (NCBI taxonomy): domain Eukaryota; kingdom Metazoa; phylum Annelida; class Clitellata; order Crassiclitellata; family Lumbricidae; genus Lumbricus; species Lumbricus rubellus. The sequence goes on along the minus strand of OX243822.1, from coordinate 21,181,979 downwards.
TTTAAAAAATAAAAATATTTTCCGACCTACCTACCCAATTTTTTTGGCTCTGTTACCGGAAACACAACATATTTTTTTTGGCCTAATATTCCAGTCTCTCTCTCTGTCTCTGTGTCTGTCTGTCTCTCTCTCTCTCTCTGTCTGTCTCTGTCATGATTCTGTCAGTCTTCATCTGAATATATGTAGTGTTTCCTTGCTATACATGTCTGTGTCTGTACGTCTGCATGTCTGCATGTCTGTATGTCTGTCTGTCTGCCTCTGTCATTGACCTTTTCAGGCTTTGGCAAACAGACGGCTGACGTTGTTAGTTGGATGCACAGAGAATGAAGGAGGATGTGCGAACTTCACAAGCACATCACACAAAACACACACAATCTCTCTGTTTCTCTGCCTACCCACCTCTGTGTGTGTCTCTGCTTGTCTGTCTCAGACTGTCTGTCTCTCTATCTATGTGCGGGTCTGTCTGTATCTCTCTATCTATGCATGTCTTTGTCAGTCTGTATCTCTCTCTCTCACACACACGCACGCACAGACCCACCCACACACACACACACACACACAGACACACATGGAAATACAGATGCCTATATAGCCAGCCACAGCCTGTATTGTGGATACAATAAGACCAGCATTATCATCATATCTTTACGCTTCTCTTTCAACTCCTTTCTCTTCTTTCCAGATCTGTCCTCTCCTTTCCTCTGCATGTCTTCCAAACCCCCTTTCACAGTGAGTCATTCCTCCCTCAGGAGGAAATCTAACCCATTTATCCCATCCTCTCTTCCGCAACTCAACCCCCACACATCCACAACCACAACCCATGTCTGGTTAATAGCAGACACCCATACAGTGATCAGAAACCATACTGGAAAATGTCTAGTAGCCACGCACAGCAAACGAAGTCCATAGTTCCAATATGGTGAAGATTTGGTCTGAGATATCTGCTCCGCATAAGATCCATAGGAAACTCTGCCATAACGAGTACATCAACTGTACACCGTCAGTGGGAAGATGAGACGGTGAGGAAGAGGACTGGCCACCCGGTCTCATATGCTGAGGCTGAGAAAATGAAGGGACTACTTCAGGGCTAGCATAGCTCTTCTTGTCTAGTGTGATTCATAACTTCAAGGCAACCTATAGCATAATAATAATAATAATTTTTAACAGCAACCTTTAAAGACATGCGCTCCAAGGTAAAGGAGGAGGAGGAGGAGGAGGAGACCCTCATTAAGGACAACATTTACTGTCTGTTAATAGGTTGCAATCGGTCATATCACTGGATGACTCAGTGAGCCTTCTAGACACATCACCACACATCACCACACATACACTCACACACACACACACACAGACGCGCGCGCGCACACACACACACACAAACACACACGCGCACACACACACAAACCCACACACACAAAGCACACCCACACACTGTGACTACAGACCTTTCAACTTTAACCTATCCAGCCTGTACTGGTTTAAATGGTTTCTGACTTGGCTCCGTGGTGTCATCATCACAAAGCACACATTGTCACACTCATGACTGACTTGACTACTACGGTACTGTGTATACCTCTGCGTATAGTATACGGATATGAAATCCCATTTAGTCAGCCGATAATAAATCACATTATCTAATGGGACGTGGGGGGTGGTCAAATGGTAACACACTTGCACAATTTTAAATCAGACGGATACGGGTTCAACACCCCTACCCACAACCCACACACAGTCCCATAAGGTTGACCCAGCCTTCAAAGGCGACCGTAAAATAAAGCAGTGAGACAGATGGACGCCTTGCAGGCTGCCATGCATTTGAATTTCACACGTTTTCTTAGGCGACCTTGTAGTGGCTTGTTACAGCACCATATAAATTGTCATTAAATTATTATTATTATTATTATTATTATTATTATTATTATTTCTTAAACTTGTAATCATCAGATTCTGTAACCACAACAAATGGTGACGAGTATGAATTATTACGAGTATGAATTATTACGTCCATTATGGCCCATAGTATAGCCTAAGTCTAAATGATGTTATGTTCTCATTCATATTGTCTGTCCACCGTGGTCTTTGACTTTCTCTTTTTCCTTTGAATCTCGCCTGTTATAGTCACCCAATGCAAGAAACGTTACAAGCCATTGAATATATTCAGAATCAACAAAACAAGGTGTGACACACAGTCGGCAATCACTTAGTATGACACAACTGCACAAAAAGGCTCAAAGGAATGCAGCATTTGACGACGTTGCAGGCTGAGATATTTGACCAGGGCCTACATGACAACAGAGGCCGTTGCCCTGGACAGAAATTTTTTGGCATATTGCAGCACTTAGGAGACTGTAAACTTGGTGCATCCGAAACCGGTTTTCAATAGTCAAACGGACAGCTGTGGGGAAAGATTCTGAGCCGATAAATTCAGCTAATAATTAGTAGCATTGACGGCTTTGACCCCACAGGACAACTGTTGAAAACGCGTAAGTCAGTCAGTAAGCTAGTCAATCAGCCAGGTCAATCAATAATCAGTCATCCAATTAGTCAATCAATCAGTCAATCGGTCAGTTAGTTACTTAATCGGTTAGTCAAGTAGTCAGTCAGTCAGTTGCAATCACTGACCAGTTAATCAGTCAGTCACAAAATCCTCTAGAGAAAATTTAAAAAATACAACCAGCCAATGAACTCTTAGTCAGTCAGTGGGTCGGTGCAAGCCAGCCAAATCTTTCCGGAAATCTGTCACATTTTCAGGAGTCACACTCTAGGTGTGTGTGTGTGTGTGTGTGTGTGTGTGTGTGCGTGCGTGTGTTCACTTGTTGAGTCTGGTGCACTGCCTCCTCCGCTAATTAGTCTGTTGTGATGACCGCCTGCTACAACAGCAGAGGGAGGGCAGCTAGGCAGTTGGAATCACTTATTCTACCAATCAGAGCAATTCACACTTTGGGTGCGGCCGGTAAAAAAGCACCCCTCCTCCGTCTCTCACTCATTCCTTCCGTTATACAAAACAAGACATAACGGTAGCACCCAACAACCCGTGATTGCGTATACAGGCACAAGCAAACAGCCAACTGAAGATTTCATCCTACATTTCCTCCTGTTGCATAATCACATCTTGTCCCATTAAATATGTGCTGTCTTGCCCCCCTTCCCCCCCCCGTCTTCTATCCCTGCCTGTATTTGCCACTCAGCCTCGTCTGCTCTCTGTCTCTGTGCCTGTCTAAGGTCTATTTCCCTACCGCTGTTTCCTCTCCTAGCCTGCTGTCTTCCCCTCCACTCTCCTCTTCTCAAGTCTCACTACTTACCCTCTCCTCCTTTTCACGCCTCTCTTTCCCCTCAGCCTCCACCATTCCCCCTCGTCCTCTCCCATCTTCTGTTCTCCCCTTCTCTCATCGTCTTCATTCCACGTTATCTACTTCTCTTCCCTCCCCCTTGCTCCTCCCTCTACATCCCCTTCCATCCTCCCACCCGCTCTGTCCTTGGCACCATCAGTGCTATAATCAACAGAACATTACACAGAGTCCTTCTCCTCGCATCCTCCCTTCCAACCCTCCTCACATCCTCCCTTCCAGCCCCCTCCTTCCCCTCATCCTTCCCTCCTCTCTTATCGCTAATCCTCCTCACACGCCGAACAGGAAAGCGCAGAAGACCGACATAGTCCATAAATCCGACACCTTAAATATCGCTGCCGGTAACAGCCGTGGTGGTGGCTAACGTAACCAGCCCCGTGATACCTCCCTTGGCTTGGCCCCAATAGCAGGTTTAAAGTGCACGTCAGGGCGGTGCTAAATCCGCCACCATTCGTACACTGACAGTGCCAGTCCCAAACCTGGATAAAGTAGGAGGGCGACACGAATGATCCTTTTTTATCATACAGTGTCATTGGAGTGAAACTACTACTACTACTACTTGGCCACTGGGAATGAGGAAGTCACGTACGCCTACAGACGCTGGCTTATATCCGAGATTCAATTCTCGGGTAAGAACCGCCACTGCCCATACTTTGGCAGTGCCAGTCCCCAAGCCTGGAGAAAGGAGGAGGGCAACACTATGATCAACCTTAACATGACAGTATCGATAAACAGCAACAAGTGTGGGCAAGAACGGTATCTACACAGTGGGAGAAGAGGCTTAAATGGTGAGGCTACCCTTAAACGAAGGAGGTTTGAGAAGAAAAAGTCGTTAAAAATACAGGAACACAAGACTTAGGATCCTTCGCTGGTTCTCTGCCATATATGTCACATTGTCCGGCTCTTTCCTTCAACTTGCTGTAATCAGGTCTGTCGAGATGAGGACTGGGGGGGGGGGCAGAGTGGGCAAATACTCAAGGCCCAGCGACTTTATGGGCCTGGGATGGTAGTAATAGGTAAAAATTTTATGATTTGTTCCATTTTCTCAGAGCATTTTAGGATAGTTTAGGGTTAGTAACTGCTCTGCCATGGGGCCCTAATGTCTCTCACATTGGCCCTGGCTATAAGCCCTTCATCATCCAGTCCAATAGCATCATCCTCAGTAGTCCTCCTCCTGTTTTCTCATCCACCATTCTTCTATGACCAGTTCAATTCGTCCGTTATTCTGCTTAAATTATATTCAAAGACTGTTTCTTTCTCCCTTTATTCCTTCTGTAATTTCCTGCCTTCAAAAATTCTGACATCTTCATTTCCTCTTAGAACTGCGGTTGAACCTTCACTTTTCAATTCTGCTAACTTCCTCCTTTTCCTCCTCTTCTTCCTTCTCCTCATCTCTGTGCTTGCAAGCTTTTTAAATTGTATTATCATTCCACTGTTCTCTCTTCTCCATCCTTCCTCTTCCATATTCTTTCTCCCTACTCTGCCCTCCCTCCCTCTTCTCTCGTTCCCTTAACTTCCATATTTGCCTATCATTCTCTACCCCTTCTTCCTTGGCTCACATCATTCATTCACTCATTCCACCCTGAAGGTGTTTAAGTCATTCTGTGACTAAAGACAATTATTCTGTCACTAAAAACAATACCCAAATAAGTAATTATTTAGGGGGTAGGCAAGGCGGGCTAGCGGGTTAGGGGTGTCGGTGGGTGAGTGGGATGGGAAAAATAAGTGAGGTGGGGTGGGGAGTAGGAATGACGATATGGAACGAAGTGAAGTGAGGGTGGGAAAGTAAGCAATTGGCTGGGAGCGGAGCAAACCCAAAATTTCCGGGCAATGACGGATACCCCAGCTAGTAAATAATAAATTAATAATATAACATTCATTCATAGAGATTTATATAGCGTCCCTTCAAGGTTACTACTCAGGAGTGCTCCCGCCCCAGCCTCAGCTGAAAAGCACTGTTTTAAGGCTGCGAAAGAACGCATACATGGGAAAATCCTAGACATTAGGCATCTAGACAGCGGAAGGACATTCCATATCTTGGGGCAAAAACAGAGAAAGCACAAGTCATTGTATGTATATGGATATTTATATACACATTATACAGCGGTCATTCATTCATTCATTCATTCATTCAAGTATTTATATAGCGCCTCTTCAAGGAAACTACTCAGAGGCGCTCCAGTGCACTCATTACAGTTAAGTTGGCTAGGGGTGCAGGTAGAGCAGAAATCTTGAACCAAATCTCTGCTCTTGTGTGGATTTGAACCCCCGACCTCTCAATTGACAGTTTAACATGCAAACCTACCTGCCTACTACCTACCTACACCACTGAGCCTATTTTTTTGCATCATTGAAACAAACCTTCCTATAGCTTTCACAATCCTAAATGCGATAAGTTGACAGTTCAAACTATGACCTTAATAATGGTAATGTCTATTTATTGCATGCGTGAAGCTTCTGCGGCGGAACCTTCCGCCAGATAATGCCTTCCGAAACTGCTTATACGGCGGAAGTTCGGGAATCGACCCGAACAAGAGTTTCTAATGGCTAAACTAACCCTAACACTAACCCTAACCGACCCTCACGATGCCTAACCTGCTGTTCGGGTCGATTCTACACGTCTCTCCGGTATACATTTGGCGCATGTGCACATCCTTCCGCCGTATAAGCAGTTCGGAAGGCATTATCTGGCGGAAGGTTCCGCCGCAGAAGATTTATCCTTATTGCATATCCAGTGGAAAGTTCCTTTAAACAATTAATAGCTTTCAGTAAGAAGGACAACTACTGCCTACTCTGATGCCATGTAGAAAAATTCACGATTGAATACCATGTCAACACCATTGTACAAAAAGTGATAAATTAAGCATTTTAAAATGCATATTTTTGCGTCTAGTCTTTACTTATGTCCAGATAAGTCGTCACCTACTATTCGTATTCTTATTCAGCCGAATATTAGTGTAAACAATTAATCGTGTTCGGCCGAATAGCAAGAGAAGCAATTTGGTACATCTCCATTTCATATCACGGAGTGAAAAAAACGAGAATTTACATCATACTGCAACCTAACAAATGCTACATGTCATATTTCTCATAAATGCGCAATCAAGAAATCAAAATTAAAAACACGTGACGCTTTGTATTAGCCAGCAACAAGTTGCGAACAACAGTCGGAAGAATTTTTTTAATCAGCAACAATGATACATAAGCGTTTTACATCCCCCATGTATGCTTGTAAAAATCAATTAGGCAGTTCAAGCACACAACATCCAGCTGTTCATATACTACTCTCCGAACAAAAAGCCTTTTGGGCTTAGTAAACTGGCGCTATATCAAGTTGGTCTCAATAACGCTGGCCTACCTTCAGTTGAAGAATAGACGCTCGCAAACTTTTACAATACGACGTGTCAGCTTTAAGTCAGACGAATGTTAATATTAATCCGATACTTCGCCAATTTTTGTCGCTTTTAATGGTCCACATTTCAAAGTAATAATAAATTAAATTAAATTAGTTGTCGGACGAAGCCGAACACACACCACCATCTTCTAATGGCGGACAACGAATGGAACAGAGAGGTGGCTGTTGGAAGAGGATTGGCAACTACGCGAATACTGACTTTACACGAACCGAGTCATTAAATTAGGCCTAATTGTGAATTTATGATTTCCAGTATGAGCTTATTGATTGTTTTCAATTTTATATGCCCTAAATGCTACATATTAAACTAATAACTCGCCCAATAAAAATTCAGAACTGACTACCGGTTACGGGCATAGGCCTACCGCTAAATTAATGTGATAGCCTACATCTTATGTGGAAGATTAGCATCGATCGATTGTTGCAAAAACACACAATATTATGCAGAAACCAATATTATTACGCCTATGTTATGTCCGAGATTGCCGTATAAATTCCTAAGTTATTCCAGCAACTGGCCTAATCTCACATTTACACGCAGCTAGAGCAGACTGGATGCAATATTTAAAACCTACTTATTTGATGATAAAGACAGCAAAACTATCACTATAGGCCTAGGCCTAAAACAGTTTTTGCAGAATTGTAAAGAATTTGAAATTTAACCACTTTTTCAACAAGTGAGACTACAACATAGATTAACATATGATCGTAATTAGCCTATAGGAGACAAAACTCGACAACCTTGAAGTTTGACAAGTTCTTGAACAAAAATGATTCTAACTTTGGCCTAAGATGGTGATCAGCGGTTTATGGTTTTAAGACTGAATGCAAGGATGGCAAGAAATTTTAACTACTTGAGCTCGTCAAACAGACTCAACTTATCAGAACACCTTGAATACAAGATGCGCCTCTAAAAAATCTTAGGCTAATTTAATATTTTTATCAGAATAAATTTTATTTTAAACTATCAGACACTAGTACGCTTCTTATGAAATCAACTAAACTCGAATTTCCTCAGTAGTAATTTATCAATTTCATTGAAACACAACTAGACAAGTTGAGAACGATAATAATATTATTATCACTGTCGTGCTCATTACGAAATGTTTTGCGTTAATCAAGGCGCTACAACAGAGTGCAGCGCCGTGCAGTGCCTTAAATATTGGTTCTTTAGTGTAGCGATCGTCAAAATTCCGTTGTCATCACTGTCATCATGTCGGAAAGATACAGCTTTTCTCTTACAACTTTCAGGTTAAAATTATGGCAGAAGTAGCTATAGGACCTTTTATTTTAATTTACTTTATTGCATTTGTACCTTCTTTCAGATTTAAGACTTTATTCTCATAGAAAACAAAGCTGAGAGGGACGTGAGCGATAATACCAGCAAATCATGCATTATATTCAAAAGCTGCTTGATATAAAGCTATTTATTTATTTAAAGCAATTATTACGCGCAAGATCTGTAAATCTGAGACGTGGGATGTACGTTCGATAGGACCCAGGACGGAAGAACGTAAAGGCCAGAGTAAAACAGCGAGTTTTAATGGGTGATGTGAAGCGAGTAACAGGCATTTTTGTGGTGGACGATTTCAAATGCAAAATGCCCTAATGCGGTAAAAACAAGAGCCTCAGTTAGATGGTATACATGAAGTACGTTCTTGTCATGTTTATAAGTGACAAATCAGAGATATATAAGATATTTGTTTTGTTTGATGCGTTGCAGCCCATCAGGGAAGTTGGTCCAGATTGAATATGCTCTGGCAGCTGTGGCTTCTGGGGCACCATCTGTTGGCATCAAAGGTGATTATCATCTGCATCTAATTATGTGATGCCCAAATTACCCATACTGTACTTGTCCTTTGCTTCCTTTTATTTTCAAGGATTCCGGTTTAATATGTTTAGGTACATTGAGCTGGCAAATGATCAGATTACAAAGAGCCTCATTGTAAGGTGGTTGTTGATGTAAACCCAAAGAAACTCAAGTCCATGTAGTATTAGAAAAATCACACAAAACTCTGCGGAGTATTATGTCACATTCTCTGTGTGCAACTTTCTGAATACGATGACACTGGTTTTACCATTTGAAAGATTGGCTTAGAATTATTTGCAAATATCTGATTCCTGCTATTGAGTAGGATTGAGAATTAATTAGAAAAAATATTGATGCAATTGTCCTGTTGGATTTAATACAGCACTAACAATGGCCCTGAGGTTTTGCATAGTTGGACAGAACCAGGATTCAAACCCAGAATGCATGCAACCTAATATGTTTAATAGATTATCCCATTCCGGAGCCTAAAGATTCTGAACACAACTGATGCAAACCAGAGGTGCCCAAAGCTTTTTTATTGGTTGGTCAGTGACAATATTTTCAAGTATTTGTAGGACCCGAGTGCTGGAGTTGCCGGATGGTAGGGACCAGGAAGGGACTCGACCAGCCTGTTCCAAGAATTGTTTTTGCAAAACCACATTTAAATGTAGCATGCAAGCAGTTTTAATTTTGATCTTCATAATCAAAAACCTCCATAGCGGAGTGATGCTTTGGCTTTGTCTGGCTTGTTGCTAGCACAGAAATTTGATTTGATTTTATACACAGTGAAAAATGACATATTTAAACTTCTATTCCAAAATTTTGTAGTCTTTAGGCAGGACTCTGTGGGCCAGAAAATTGTCATTGGTGGGATAGAATTTTAGGTCCGTGGACTGGACTTTTGATGCCCGCATGAATTAAATGATAAATGCAGCTGTGATATCCTTGATGATGTTTATATTTTAAACTGATTTTGTTGTAGCAAGCAACGGCGTCGTTCTAGCGACGGAGAAGAAGCAGAAATCTGTTCTTTACGATGACGCCACGATTCACAAGGTGGAGCTGATCACCGATAATATCGGAATGGTCTACAGCGGCATGGGACCCGACTACAGGCAAGAAACTTTCTTCTTCACTTCTTACTTAAAATTCACCACATGCATAATTGAATTTCTTGTGATGAAATAATGGCACAGGAGTCTCTTGAAAGCTGCCTTTACATTTCTTATTATTTTTGGTTTACATTAGACTCCAATGAGATGCAATTTGTTTGTGAGTATAAAGGTGTGTGCAATTTGTTTACTAGTTTAAAGGTGTGTGCAATTTATTAACCTCTTTCGAGGTGTGTTTTGCATCGATATGCAAGCTCATTATTTGTGTGTGAAACTGAAAGAGAAGGTCCAAAGGTCTAAAAAGCTTTCAAAGGTGTGAAACTGAAAATAGAAGGGTGTATAACGTATAGTTTGTCGCCATTTCGGGAACATACTATGAGGGTGCTTAAATCTCACTTTCAGCCCATCAGGAGAGTTGGGCTGTGATTGAATATACTCTGCCAGTTAAGACCTCAGCATCCTTTCGACTTCCACTCTTATTTTCTTTGTTTCTGTTCTCTGCTAGAGTGCTGGTCAAATCAGCAAGGAAGCTTGCTCAGCAGTACTTCCTGACATATCAGGAGCCGATTCCAACGTCACAGCTCGTCCAGAGAGTGGCCAACGTCATGCAGGAGTACACGCAGTCGGGGTACGTTCCGCATTCTCAACGGCATGGCAGTTCAACTTTCATGAACTAGCATTTGTTAACTCACTATTTAAGTCTGTCGCAGGATTTATTCCGGTGGAAGGTGCATTGTGGAATGGTGGAAGAATTTCTATAGGCAGATCAGAAAAAGATAATATTTGATCTTTGCTTCCCTTGAACTGATTTTCTGAACGGCTGTTACTGTTATTTATTGTTCACTTCTCTAGGCATCTGTTTTATATGCGCAACAAAGTGCACTTAGCAATTGGTTAATAAAGAATATATTATGTACTTACTTGACCATGTTTCGAGTTATTCGGTTTGTGTGGTTTTTTTGTAGTGGTGTTCGGCCGTTTGGTGTATCCCTGTTGATTGCGGGATGGGACAAAGATGAAGCTAAACCATACCTCTACCAGTGCGATCCATCGGTAGGCTATCAGTTTTTGTTGTTGTAGATATTTGCGTTAATTGCAGTACATCCATTTTGATCACTACTGTTCCTTTCATTATCAGAATGTTCCTCTAAAAATGCTATCACTTCACTAGCTTTATAACGGTTTCTACTCGCAGCACCAGTTTGCACAGAGATATTTACTTTCGGTTTCATAGAATAAAAACGAAATAAAATACTGAAAAGAACTAGATTTATAGAAAACTCACTTCAGTACAGACTGATGTACCACTGCGTAGGACATTATGACCCACAGATGTGACGTTGGACCAACATATGACAGCTATAGTTGATGGCACGTGGGGTGGGCCATAGGACCGGAATGGGAAAATTAAAATGTCCCACCAGGTGGGACTGTGGACCGAAAAGGGTTAACAGTACATATTGTGTGCACATGGATTGTAGGGTGCATACTTTGCGTGGAAAGCAACAGCGATGGGGAAGAATTTCACGAATGGAAAGACGTTCCTGGAGAAGAGGTGAGATGATGGTTCCTTACCTCTGTTTCTTCTCCTCATCAATGAACATTATTATTATTATTATGCTTTTATTAATATTTGTACAAAATAAGCTGAAATGTTTTCACAGTCACTACTCTTTGTTAAAATGTGTACGCATTGCCAACATTTATCGACTCAACATTGTGGGGTGTCTCAGTTTACTTTTCCTTGTTTCCTGTTCTCAGTGTATATTACTTCCTTTTGCTCTGTCACTTTTTTCTTTACTCATTGTATGTTGAGATGGTAAAGTTTAGTTAAGGTCTGACACCGCATATAATTTATCTAAAACATTCAATCGCTAATTTGGTGTCGCTAATTAGCAGGATATTTTTACCGCTTTAGGGCTTCCTTTTTTGTAACAGAGTTGCAATGTAAACCCGACTTGTTTAATTTGCAGGGCCGGATTAAGAAATGTAGGGGCCCTGTTCGGAAAATTTGTTGGGGGTCTTTGGCTGAAAAATCTGACCTTTTTTAGTCGTTTGTTCGGTATTTTTGTATAGAATATACAGGTTTTTCCCTGCTTAAAATAGCTGAGGACCTTTTTTAGTTGTTTTGGTCGAAATTTCCTTAGAAAAATACCAATTTTTTCCCTTAAAAATTTATTTCCCGCATGTGTGGGGGCCCCTGTTCGGCGGAACATGTTGAACATGCCTTAATCCTGTTAATTTGGTCATACAACATACATAAATTTTTCTGGCATCACATAACTGCGATTTTTCTTTCGTTAATCTTGCAGGTACATTGAACACCTGACAATCGAGGATGCTGTCCACAATGCCATCCTGACCTTGAAGGAGAGCTTTGAAGGTCAGATGACGGAGGACAATATCGAGATTGGAATCTGTGATGCGGACGGTTTTCATCGTCTCGAACCATCGGACGTCAAGGATTACCTTGCGGCGATCGCATAGCGGGAAGCGATGACCAACAAGTGACGTCTGACATTCTTCGCCGCTGTTGCAGGAAAAGCTTAGGAACATGGATTTCTTTAGTTGGTGGCGAAAGCCCAGAACTGTGTTTTGTGTTTTCAACGTGCGCGCACACACCTAATTCTTAATAAAAGTTGTGCATTGTTTTGAGACGTTGAGCGTGTTGTCTAATTAATCTGTTTTGTATGTTTAATTTAACAGTACTGCCATTATTGCAATAGCAATGCATTCTTTGCCAGCGGGACTGGTGGCAGTGGAATATTCATGCGTGTACACAATAACGGTCTAAGCAGAAGAGTGATGTAGGTTTTTTTGTTTGTATCTGCACTTGTTATAGCGCCCCTTCAAGCTCTCTCTTTCTACTCAGAGGTGCTCCCGAATTCAGAAGTGGACACTGCATCGGAGTTTCACGCTGAAGCGCTGAGCAATTGTGAGTGAAGAACTTGCTCAAGGTCTTTACGCGGCGAGGTGGATTCGAACCTCGAACCTTCCAGCTCCAAGGCAACGATGCCACCACTAAACCACCACACCCCACATTGTTGTATTGTATCCAATGGTTAAAGTGGTTTGTGTGAGCAGTGGGAACCGCAAAGAAGAGTTTTGTTGGAATGCATGCATGTGTTTCCAGCGTTCCATGCTGGTGAGCAGTGGGAACACCGTTCCCACCCACTTTATACCCAGATTGTATCTGACCATTTAAAAGGCGCTTCTTGCAGGAGGAGTCTTTTCAGAAGCACTCCCACGCAAGAGGCCACGAGAGAAAAGACATGAGGTGAGAGAAAAATGAGGAAAGACTACCAGAGAGGATGGCAGAGCGAACCGATGGGAGTGGGGGGAAGATTATGGTCCAAAATACACACACTCAGTCCAACAAAATTTCGGAAATATTAAGGTTAGGTCAAAACGTAAAACCCCATAAATACATTCATAGTTAGTGCACTGCCCTTCAAACGGGGAATTATGAGTTTGAACCTCCCCTGAAACAGTTACTGTGTAGAACTTGAGCTAAATAAATGCGTAATAATATACACTACGCGGACCTGCCATGTCTTTTGGAAAACGTGCCAGTGTTGAGTGAGAAAACCTGAATGGTTTTAAATTTTGAACTATGCCGCCTGTAGGAATGCATTTTTCTTAATTTAAAATTACACTCCAAGATGTTCTGCTTCATTAACTCTTCGTCTGTTTTCTGGATCTAAACGAAATAGTTCAAATGTTCACAAGGCATAAATGATTCTTATTCAGCCGCTGAGGCTGGTCTTGTCTGAAAGGTCGGAGGTCGTTTGTAGTGGAATGTCAGGTGACTTCCCGTGTCATCTTCATTTTCGGTTGATGTTACATGCTAGAAAACATTTAAAACATTTAACATTTTTCAAACATTTATAAGATGCTGACGTTGCCGAAATCGGTACAGTGTCTGTTATCATTTAGCAACTCTATCAGCCAAGATTACAAACTGTGGGGCACGGTGGTGTAGTGGTGACGTCGTTGCCTTAGAGCCGGAAGGTTTGAATCCACCTCGCCGCCAGTGGCGTAACAATAGGGTAGACTGGGTAGACAAAGTCTAGGGGCCCCCCGAGTGCAGAGGCCCCAGAGGGGCCCCCGAGTTTGCTTACTTACTTACTTAGACAGTCTACTACAATATTTATTTAACATAATTTTTCGGAGTCTTGCAAACTCGGGGGCCCCTCTACTGTAGACTATATATAAGTAGACGATACCGTGTCAGACTCTCAGTATGGTTACCCGAGAACCCGTCAAGTTCCGTCAACCCGAGTTACCCGACACGACGCGACGAGTCGGAGACGCTCAGCTCCAGCAGTGCACAGCACTAAAACTGAAACTCATAAAGTCATACTTAGGCCTACGCTCATCAATTGCACAAGATCGCCTTGACAGTTTGGCGCTGATGAGCATTGAAAACGAAGCAGCCAGGCTGCAGGCAGCTTAATTGATCTGGACACACTTGTGGACAAATTTGCAAACAAGGCAAGGAAAAAAGAGTTCTGAGTTTTGACTGTATGACTTCACACTATAGCAAAGGACTTCAACCAAACCTTACATAGGCCGGTAAGGCCAGCCTACTTAAGTTCAGTCACACATGTCATAATTGTCATTTCAGCCTTGTTAGGAACTTACAGTTTACTGTAATTTGTACTTGTATGATTTTGTATCTTGATCATATACATCAGCATTTCAGTAAATTATTAAGTAATAATACATTATACATTTCAATAAGTACCGTAGGGAGAGGGCCCCACCTTCATATTTTGTCTAGGGGCCCCCGAGTTCCTAGTTACGCCACTGCTCGCCGCGTAAGGACCTTGGGCAAGTCCTTCACTCACAATTGCTCAGCGCTTCGGCGTGGAACTCCGATGCAGTGTCCGCTCTGCATTCGGGAGCGCCTCTGAGTAGACAGAGCTTGAAGAGGTGCTATAACAAGTGCACATACAAACAAACAAGCAAACAAACTGTTGCTGATGGTGGTGCTAACATAATTTCACAATTACGATGATCATAGCTGTAATGCAGTAGGTGGCATTTAGAGCACTCATCCTCTCTAATATTTATTTATTAGCAGCACTTATATAGCACCCCTTTAAGACTATCTACTCAGAAGCGCTCCCGACTCAACCTTGGCTAAATAGGACAGTGTTAAGGCTAGAAAAGGACATGGTGCAATGATCCCTAGGCAATAGACTAAGTGACCTGATGAAGTGATGCTGATTGAGGCTATGCTGATGATAAAGGTGAGCACTACAACAATGACTTGCATGTCTGTGAGACTGCACAGCACTGAGAATGTAATGTAACAACTTGTTTTAATAGGCAGAGAATTGATATAGCTCCTCCCCTGAGAGACCTACTCTGAAGAGGCACAGAAACTGCGAGCAGCACTGACCTGGCATCCAGCAGCGTTGCACAACTGGACGACCTTCTCATTGAACTGTTCCACCTGCTCCTTGCTCAGCTCCAGCAAGAACCTGCAAGATGGAACAATAATAATAATCAATGGAACGTGTTTCGCCTTATTACATCAATGACGACTGAAAATAAGCTGGCATTTTACACTAAGTAGCTTTAGGATAGCACTTTAGAAAAACTGGGGATTAACGATTACAAACTGATTCAACAGACATTTCCTCCTAGCACATGCAATTTTCAAGAGTAATTCTGAGTTGTGTGGGTACCTGGCAGTTTCGACAATTACTTGAGCTGAATCGGAACACATTTGCATGAGCTCAGCATTCAGATGATGCGCCATGCTGTCAAACACGAACACCAGAAAATATTACAAGTTATCAATCAATCAATTTTTTTATTGATCCGTATGTATCAAGCACAAGTTATCAAAGATGCTCTTATGTTGTTTTTCTAAGCAAAGCTCGACAGCAAATTAAAAACTTAGGCCATTGGAGAAGGTTATGCAATGTAAGTTAAGAGATAATTTTAAATAATAATAATACTTTTTCTTTAATGTAACGCCTGCAAACGCACTGCACTTTACATGTACATTGTACAAGTTATAAACTAATCTTAATTAACATCAAACTTATCTACTAACAGAAGAGACAACCTGCAATACACGATGCTAACAGTAGCCTACAAAGAACTTAAGCCCTACGGGGTTCAAACTCGTTACCTCTCGCTCTCCATTCCATCGTGTTAACCAATGTGCTACCAGGCGGCCCAGGTCCCCCAAATAAAGATCGAGTTCATGTTGTTTACTGAGGATCCTTCTATGTAAGGCAGGGTTTCCCAACCCGTGGCCCGCGGGCCAAAAGTGGCCCGCCAGACCTAAAAAAATGGCCCATCAGGCCTCAAAAATGGCCCTCATCTCTCGAAGAATAAACAAAAATGTATGAAAAATTGACGACAGGATAGAACACATAATTATTTTCTATTACAAGTTATTTTATTTTGATGTCTGTAAATAACATCAAACAATCTATTTTGAATCAATTATAATAATTTTATATGCTTTTAGTTAAGTAAATTTTAGCATTATGGCCCCCTAATGTCCTATAACTAAGAAAAAGTGGCCCGCTTGTCCTCCAACCTAGAAAAAGTGGCCCTAAGGTCCAAAAAGGTTGGGAACCACTGATGTAAGGCCATGGAGCACCTGCCACGATGTCTAGTGGAATACACAATGTCTGATCAACATCAGAAACGAAAATCCAAAGAATGCTCACCTATTCGACAGGTAGATGAGATTGAAAAACTGTTGGAACTTTGACTTTTTTATTATCTCCGGAACAGAGTTGATCGAGAGAAGATTGATCTTTGCATAATCTAGCGACACTTGTTCTGTGTGTGTGAAAAACAAACACAATGGCAATATTATTGTTATAATGGCAATATTATTGTTATAATGGCAATATTATTGTTATAATGGCAATATTATTGTTATAATGGCAATATTATTGTTATAATGGCAATATTATTGTTATAATGGCAATATTATTGTTATAATGGCAATATTATTGTTATAATGGCAATATTATTGTTATAATGGCAATATTATTGTTATAATGGCAATATTATTGTTATAATGGCAATATTATTGTTATAATGGCAATATTATTGTTATAATGGCAATATTATTGTTATAATGGCAATATTATTGTTATAATGGCAATATTATTGTTATAATGGCAATATTATTGTTATAATGGCAATATTATTGTTATAATGGCAATATTATTGTTATAATGGCAATATTATTGTTATAATGGCAATATTATTGTTATAATGGCAATATTATTGTTATAATGGCAATATTATTGTTATAATGGCAATATTATTGTTATAATGGCAATATTATTGTTATAATGGCAATATTATTGGCCATGCAACGTAAGGCAAGGTAAGCTAAAGATAAAGTTTAACTTCATGGATCAGTTAATCTTCATTATTACACAGTTCTAACTTAGACGTGTAACACGCATCAATGGGAAGCTGCTAACAACATGCAATATTCTGGTTGTACAGGCCTCGTTCATATACTACAACGGCATAAACTAAACTTTTGTGTGCTGTATTGTATTATATTCAAACAAATTTTGGGAGTTGATTATTAAGCCTCCCTAGACAAAAACATTTGCGCAGGCATATGCACAACCTGCACAAAACTATTTAAGACAGCAGATTAAAAGTTAACATACTTTATCGTTAATAACCAAGAGAAATGTAGAAAACTTTAAAACTTCTACCATATTCCATGTCTAGAGGATGTTTTGCATCTGTGGAACCAGTATCCTTTGGCAGAGAACCAGTCTCAGCTGAAGACAGAAATAACAGAAAGATAACTGTACTAGGTAATAAAATGTAATTTAAAATTTCTACACATTTAACGTCAAAAGAAGCAAGCTAATACCTCAACGCGTTGCTCAACAATACTCAAACTCATACTGCAGTAATGCCGAAAAATCATCTAAACTGCTATAGTGCCTTTTAGGAGTTTCTCGCTTTAAGGGTTCTATAAAAATCTGCAAATAATGTATTACCCATCAAGCCATCATGCTACTTTACAGATCTGCTCATCACCTTTTCACACCAAAATTTACAAAATTTAACAATGTACCTCCAATTATTGTATGTTTTTAACAATGGCTGATGGATTGATGATGATGATGATAGTGATAACATCAAGTGATAGCTTGAATTCTTAGTGGTGCATTAGAAATTGAAGTTTGTGATAACAATAGTGAGCATGATATTATGACAGAGACGATAGAAAATATGATGTACTGGTAGTGATAAAATAATGATGGCAACATTGATGATGGCGTTGGTACAGTCATAATATCATAATGATGATTATAAACTCTGTTGCTGAAAACAATGGCTTTTGTCATCACACCTATGATGGTCGTTGCTTTCAGTTTGACTTCAGGTTCCTTTGTTCCTGCTGCCTCAACCTTACTTTCATCAACTCCTTTGGCCTCGTCCCTGGTTTCTTCGGCCTTAGACTCCACGGCCTTGGTTTCGTCTTCAGTCCTTGTCCCTGTCACTTTGTCCTGCTCTGCGACTTTGTCCTGCTCTGTTTTTAACGCGCCAGTTTCCTCGGCCTTGTCCTCTTTGGCCTTATCTTCTTTTGTTTCGCTTTGGACATCATTGTCTTTGTCCTTGTTGTCCTCAGATTCTTCCTCGGCCTTTGCTTCCTCCTCTGATGAAGTAGAATACTTTTGGCGATGCAGAATCTCGTGTAACATTGATGTTACGTTGTACTCAGCCACATCTTCACTCGTCTGCACAGAAACAAATTAAGCAACATTTATTAATCCCTCTCACTAATCTAATCTAATGTGATCCAATCTAATCTAATCTAATTTAATCTAATTTAATCTAATATAATTTAATCTAATCTACCAGGGGGTAATTTATTCTAATCTAATTTAATCTAATTTAATCTAATCTAATCTTATTTAATATAATTCAATCTAATCTAATTTAATCTAATTTAATCTAACCTAATTTAATCTAATCTAATTTAATCTTATTTAATCTAATTTGATCTAATCTAATCTAATCTAATTTAATCTAATCTAGTTTAATATAATGTAATGTGATCCAATTCAATTCAAACCAGAGGTGGGTGACTAATCGAATAGATTCTGATCGCTGATTAATTATCAACTCAATTAGACAAACTGTAATTGTAAATTCCAATTGCACCCGACAGCTACAAGATTCTGCCAATCTAATTAATCGGTAGCTATAAGAGCTAGCCAATTGATTCTAATCCTAATCTGATCTGATCTCTTGTACATAGATTTTTGTAGCAGGAATTTAGCAACAACCAGGGCTTTTCGAACATGCAGTTCTTGACAAAATGTGGAGTTCGAAATAATGTTTTGTGCAGTTGCAGAAGCACTAGTGTTCAATTAAAAAAGGTCATTGTCATCTGATTGAGAGTCATTTATTCTGGAGGATGGGAAGGGAAAGAAGGGGTTGTGTGGCTTTAAAAATTGCTTTAAAAAGCCCTGGCAACAACTAATTTGTATATGCACTTGCTATAGCGCCCCTTCAAGCTCTCTCTACTCAGAGGCGCTCCCGATGCAGAGCGGTCACTGCATCGGAGTTTCACACCGAAGCGCTGAGCAATTGCGAGTGAAGGACTTGCCCAAGGTCCTTACGCGGTGAGGTGGATTCGAACCCCGAACCTTCCGGCTTCAAGGCAACGACGCCACCACTAGACCACCGCGCCCCATGCTACTTTCCAGTCTTCATCATTTTCCCAACAGACCAAATTTAATCGGTTCTAGGACAATTACCCCCCAGACAATTACCCCGTGCAAAGTCAAATGTTTCAGATCAATTATTTTTTAATCAGTAGTATCCCTGCCAAAAACAGACAGAACAGAATAAAAAACAAGACCTTTGTATAGATATTGTTGGACGTCTTGAAGAAACTTTTCTCCTCACTCACAATGCCAAATGCAACGTATGGACCAACAACGATGTCGCCCCAGTAACCCCTTCGCGCCAATCGGTCACCGTCCTAAAAAACAAGATGACCACAAACAATTGATAACTCACCACAAATAACCACACGTTGTTTTATTCAACAATGCTGTACAATATCGTCAGTAACAGCTTTCCAAATACAAATTTTCAAGGCCAATGGCTCCTTATGCTTTACTTAGAAGACAGAGTGACTAACATGCTTGAAGACCATTCCAGAAGACAGGGTTTTGTTCGATGTGCCGTAAGTTGCATCGCGAATCTCATATGCGACTCCTTTGTGTCGCCATCGCAGATATTTGCGACTGTTGATGATACCGGCCTAAACGAGAAACAACATTGAAGCAATGTAACAAATTGTGCATTGGTGTTTGTAATCATAATTGTAAATTTATATAGCACCACTTCAAGAGTTACTTACCAGAGGTGATAGCAATGTCAATCTTTCAAACAGAATAGTAAACTGCGAAGCAGGGTTGAAGAAAAAAACAGAAATAGAAAAATGTGGGTTGGGCGAGAGAAATTGCAAACCCCTAGGCAGAGCAACTACGTGCCCCTAAACTATCTTAAAGTTCAATGAGATTATGAGAAGCACATTTTAAAAAAACAAAATGAAGTGATAAAAGTACAGACACGACATACAATATTATATTTACCGGTATAAAGTGATAAAAAACGACGTTTCTGGAAAAATACTAAAAACCGATTTTTTTTATCTAGGCATGAGAATGATGAGATTGGCACTAACAAAATAATGACAGTTGCAGCAGAGCTTCCAACATGGTTTTAACCCTTTAACGACAAGTTGCATCAATCTCCCAGTCACTCTTAGTACATGCTCGCTGTTAAAAGTGTTAAACCACTTAGATTTGCACAAAGTGGTGTTTGGTGCTTATTTGAGGTACTACGTTTTATTACACATGAAAAGTAACATAACAAGCAATTATGCAGCACCTTTCAATAACTCCAAAACAACACTCTCAAAAAGTGAGTACTCTGTCAACAGTCTTCAACAAATTTATCCAGCAGAACACAAAGCCGGAGAACAATAGATGGATGGAACAATGGATTAGCAGGGTGATCGTTGCCATGGTTACCTTTCTGTCAACAAGTTTCATGTGAAAGTCCCAGTCGAAAACGTTCGGGATGGCGTCGTACCGAGCCCCCAGGTACTGGCGAAGTCGGAGTTCCCTAGAAACACGCAAAGTGTACTATGCAAATCAGCTGCGATGTAACGCATATTAATTAAGACTTTATGACATATATTGTATTTTAAAATGTTTTTAAGTGATTAAAGCAGAGATATGTAACTTTGGAAGGTGGAAGAGTTGATGGACTGATGGTAGGAATTCCTAAAAAGGTGAGACTCCTTTTGGAGCAGAAAAAACCTGTGTGGTGATAACTACTAAGTAAAAGAACTTGCGGCAGATAACAGTTGGTGATTATTTCTGCAATCTCTTTTAAATGCGCAGTGCCAAAGTTACAAATATTTAAATTACAGGTTAAATTAATTCGTAAAGCAAATTCAAATTAATTATAAATTAAATTAAAATGTACTTAAAAAGAAGCTCAAATGAATAATTTATTTTATTCATTAATACACCAAATGTTCATGGGCGTCCGCAGCGGGGCACAAGTGCGCCCCTCTGGATTTTTCGCATATTTGCACATAAATTTAGATTATTTGATTGTTACAACGGAATTTTCAATGTGATTATTGATTCGTTATACAAGTTGAACCTGTAATATCTTTCTTTGGGTGCATAACGTATAGGTAGGCTATAGGATTCTCTCGTGGTAATATGGAAATTCAAACTGTCATCCATTAAATTTAGACCATGTGACAATTATTTAAAAGTTTGCGCCCCCCTAGAAAAATTCCTGCGGACGCCCATGCAAATGTTTGAAACATTAACTAAACTCAAAAAGGTGAAAGGTGATTAATTACCAGCATTTGGTGATATCGAACAATTTCACGTCAGGGTTCCGCCAGAATTTGAAAATTCCTTCAAGCATATCTCGCTCTTTGAACTGACAACAGAAAAAAAAAATTTCAATTGGTATAAGAAGCAGCAGCAAGGGCTAGCATGGATTTGATTTGGGAAGAATGGATTAGAATACAATGAAATGGAGACAATGAGATGGAACACAAAGGGACAGATTAATGTTCATTCAAAGAAATTTTCAGTAAGACATTATTAACTCAAAAGCAACTCTAACCCAACTGTGGTGACTGAAAACGGGTTTCAAGCAAGAGCTTATGAACGCAGTGGCCAATAACAAATTTGACAAGTACTATGTCTTAACATATCTTCACCACTTAAAACAAGTAAGTAAGTTGGTAAGTATTTTCTTTATTACTCCACTTGCAGACGCACAATGGGACATATCTAGAACCAAATTATGATGTATTAATGTTCTCTAGCTCGACTGACCTTCAGGCTCGACAGGTCAAATATTGGAGCCTTTGCAGCTAGGTAATCAAAATCTGTTACCATTCTGTAAGAAAACAAAACAAAAAATCAGAAACGTGCTTAAAATGCAATTAATTCAAAGCAGAAATTTCTGTAGGCCTAAATTCCATGAAGACATTATCAACATGTAACTAGAAAAAACTGCTTCAAATTGGGGTGAAGATGCAACAGTATAGCAGATACCTCAAATACAGACTTAAAGCAGCATCTGTGATAGTATCCAACGTGGTTATATGCTGGTCAACTAAGAATCTTCGAAAACTAAAATCAATGGCAAATTTGAATTTTTACCACAGTCACCACACGGGCTCAATTCAAACGAAGTTAACATGTGAGAATGACACCATCCATAGTTGCTCAATGATGCGACTGCATAAATCCACGTACACTGATGCTGTGTAAACATACTTAATAAGTAAAAAATTGAAACTATTAATTTAATTAATTATTTTCTATAAGGCATACAGCAATAGCTTTGCGTTTAGCTGAAAAGGCAAGTTTTACTCATCTTACTGGATGAAATTATTGGACATTTTCATGACGTAGTCCATTGTTTGATCGCGAACGAGACTGTTTGAGTGGATTTCCAAAAGTAACTCAGTCTTATCTAATAAATATTAGACAGAGATGCGAATGAAGAACAGACTTAAAAACCCGATGAATGCAGATGAAAATTGGAAATTATAAAATTAGCACCACAAGAGAAGAATTATTGTCTATTATTGCTATCATCATGATCGTCTTCATCAACATCATCATCACCACCACCACTATGACCCTCACCATCACCATCATCATCATCATCGCAGTCGTCGTCATCATCATTGCCACCATCATCATCACCATCATGCAAATAGTTGCATCAGACAGGCACTCTTAACCAATGCAGCTAACTGGGTTACATACAATTCAGTGTGGCATTAAACAAATATATTTAGAAGTAAGATTTGGACTACGGTCTATACAGATGATTCCAGTGACCTACCCTGTAAGCCAAATCGTCGTTGGGGTTCCAGTGCCAAACAGATGAGAAGCATATGTCGAGCGTACAACTCCAGACCAGTCTCAATGATGTAGAACTGCAAGCAACCGTGAAATCACATGACCACAATGTCATAATACTTGTGGTGAATTAAGACATGACTATCGTTTCTCTTTGCGGCAGCGTATGCTGGCATCAGAAAATAATAATTAAACTCAGTTAGTAAGTGACTTGTCTAGCAGTGCTTAAAGTGTAAAAAAGTGCCTCATCTGTTCAGGTGTGCTGGCCAAATAAGTGGCAGGATGGCATAGAGATTGAAAAAATAAGTGCCTGGACGCCGTCCATGACACTATAACCCCGGATTTCTAGCCATATAACTAACTTTCTCGCTTACTCAGTTACTCACATGCTCAGTGACTCACTCGGTTACTCATTTGCTGATAGACTCGTTCAGTACCTCACCAACTCTGTGACTCACTCATCCAATGTTAGGTTAGCTGTCTGTAATATATAAAAAGTCTGCCTGTACCTATCTGCTAGCCTGACTGAATGCCCTAATTTGCAACTGTCACTTACGTTAACTTTTCTTGGAGCGTGTCGATATGAATGTGCCAGAGTCTTGATTATGTGACGACAATCACCGGCTCCAACCATCAGCACGTTCAATTCACCTTGATGACAATAATCAAGAATTAACGACAACTGTTGAAAATAAGCACGACAGAGCTTTACGTAAGTGAGTCTGGACAAGATACTGATCAGAAAAATTTCGGATGATTTTCAATGGATATGGGGTAAACACGCACACTGAGTGCCCGTACTCCAAACAATATGGCTGCCAACGAATGCGGTAAAATTAGAACGCGACCGATCGACGACATTGTTCATCAATTCAGCTTCAATTTCAGCAGAATGACTTGCACTAACCCTAAAACTAACCCTAACCGACCCTCACGGCGCCTAACCTGAGCCCTAACCGACCCTCACGCTTTGCATGTTGAGATGCATGTTGCGATGTCGTCGATCGGTCGCGTTCTAATTTTACGGCATTCGTTGGCAGCCATATTGTTTGGAGTACGGGCACTCAGTGTGCGTGTTTACCGGATATGGTTGCAAAAATACAGAGAAATTTTTAAAAATTGGAAATTACATATTTCAGGGGTTTGAACTCGTAAATCCACTATAAATCCTTCCATCGTCAAGTCTTAAAATGAGTTTTTAGAGGTTCGGTATCATCCAGCAGAAACCATACATAATTAAAATGTACCGCAAAATAATGAAGTTCTGTTCGGTTACCACACGGTACAGTACGTGTCTCAGATATTGTATTGTATTTAAACATTTATAAAGCGCCTCTAGTAGGGTGAACCGTTCAGAGGCGCTCCCAGTGCGCAAGGCCCAGCGAGAAGAAACAGGTTTTGAGAAGAGACAAAGCAGAGGAGAGACTACCAGAAAGAAGTGTAGAGCGAACAGAAGGAGAAAAAGGAGATATGATGTGCCTCCTGAATTCCACAAATTCTCGGTTTCTCCACCACCACTGCTCACAGACCAATCATCTGCCTCAGGCTCCTCTATCCATCACTCCGTGGGGCTCTCCATTCAAAACTGACGTCCCCCCTGTTCAAAAATTCATACCCAGACTCAAGTAACCAGTCACCCTCCAATTCCAGAAATAAACGACACCCCACCTTTACAGGTACGCTGACCATCCGGCAACCGGACTCGGACCTCCTTCTGACAATTAACCCTGATTCAATGCATCGTCCATGCGCCTGGCTTTCGAGTAGTGCTTTAAACGTTGAGAGCTTAGGCCTACGGCTTAATTATAACTCATTCAGTACTACGAATTTATTATATACGTGCAGGCACTCACGCATGGAACTGCGTTTAAGAGTTTCCTTAAAAAGAGAATGATACATAAACATTAAACAATCATTCTACCATTTGAAGTAGAAATCGAATCCGCCTGCAAGTCCAAAGCCGGCGAAAATCCCCACCACGAAATAGCACCAAATCCATCCATCTTACGCACCGACAGACACTACGACAATAAATTTCTATAGATTATGTTCGAAGTGATACAAATTCTCAAATATTCATAAAATATCACAAGACATGACACGTGGACAAGAACTTTTTTCTAAACTTTCTGAGAAGACGTAACTAACGACGCCGGAAATAATTTATATTGGCAGCCATGTTTAGTGTTTACTCTCGATTTCCGGAAGTGCTAAATTTGAAAACAAATCACCAATTATTACAACTAGTCGGCCAGAATTAAACCAAAAATTTCAAAAGCTAGAAGAAATTTGTGACAAGCCAATTATATTTGCAATGGGTTTAGTATGGTCTAGTTTCATTCCCATAAAAACCTACAGTGAACCTACAATTAGGAAAATGTGAAATTTGAACTTAAATTTGGGACTATTTGTTTGGCGAATTTAGACATTGCGCAGTCTTTTCTGAGTAGGAGTTGCCGTGGCGTAAGAAGGCAGTTACAGTCTTCGGTTGCATGTTTATGTTGGCAACGTGCAATTTAATAGCATAATTTTGTGAAATTTGGTGTTTAATTCGCGTTTAAAGTTAGTTCAGCCTTAGATTACGTAATATTGTTAGGGATTGCTTCGATTTTATCGGGTAGTTTAACCTGTTAACGTTGTGTAGCATTTTTTTTAGCAATTTGTAATTGAGTTGAGCGATAATGGCGAATCGGGCAGATACTATGCGAGGATAAATGCATTATTAGCCGTTCTGTTACCAGTTCTTAGACTAGCGATTATCGTCACTGCATTTGCGCAAGCAAGAGGAATGAATCCCATCTCAGAAAGCTAGTATTCGGCGTGATGATAGCGCTATAACCAATACATGGCTAGACATCCAGGCATAGTTAGTGTTCATGAACGCTGCAGAATAGTGTATTATAGTGGTCGACATTGCGAGCTGCATAAGCGTAAGCTGGTAGCGGTGAACCGGATTATTATTGACTTTGTATATAGCGCACTTTCACGGTAGCTTACTCAGAAGCACTCCTAGTCTAACAACGGCTAAATGAGGCAGTTTTTAAGCGAGAAAGGATGTAACCTCTAGGCACAAGGCGGAATGAAACAGGGAGCCTACTCCAGGTTCTAGGACCAGCCACTGAGAAAGAGCGCTGGTACATTATAGTAGTCCGTGAGCGAGGGGCCAAGAGCTCAGCTTGATCAGCTGATTGGAGGTCAGATCGCCACTGGACACCAGAGGTGGGACAGCAGAGCTCCTGCAGGTACATGAGAGCCAGACCCTCCATGCAGCGCAGACTAATGCAGAAACCCTATAAGTTATCCGATGTGTAATAGAATGCCAGTGGAGTACATTGTGCATGTACCCTATGACTTGGTCAAATTCATGGATGCATACGACTTATAAGATGTGCTAATGTGCGCTGAACCTGCTCAAGACATGTGCTGATGTGCGCTGAACCTGCTCAAGACACCCGATCTGGATCACCGGGAACCCCACAGGAGGGAGCTTCAATAGTCAAGACGAGAGATCACAAAGGCATGGACAACAGTGGCAGCAGCAGTAGGGGACATTTCTGCAGACATTACCGGTAATAGCGTAGTAAAGCAAATTATCACAATAGCAAAGTGAAGCAAATTATCGATCAACTCAATTACATATTGCTACGAAAATGCTACACATTGTTAACAGGTTAAACTACCAGTTAGAATCGTATCAATTCCTAACAATTTTTGTAATCTAAGGCCGAATTAACTTTGAATGCTTATGAAACAAACAAATTTCACAAACAGTATACGATTAAATTGCACGTTTTCGACATAAACATGCAGCTGCCAGCCAGGCTCCAGTTCCAATTTACACACAAAAATTGGAATGCGTTTCCCCCTTGGCATTTCAATTTTCTCTCTTCTACATGACATCCTGAAAGACTATGCTCATCAAATAAACCACAATTTGTCCAACAAACCGGGCATGCATTACATCTCCCATCTTGGTCCAATGGAAATCACAATCAAGCACAGATATGATATCCATCATGACAGAAGGATCACCTGCAGGATCCTCTGCTCCATCCTGATGGCTTGCCAACATTAAACTTCATTGGGACTCATGCAACCCTAAACGCTACCTAATTCCACCAACACCTATTACCTCATTCCAATGAAACCTTATAATTTTAGTTGTGTGCTCCTGTAGACATACATATGTATTAAGAAAAAAAGGAATTAGGTTGTCCTCATGCACTTTAGATCATTCTGCTTTGTTCTGGTTTCTTTCAATTTTTGTACATGCTGCTGTAATTAATGAATAAAGATTCCTATATCTACAACTGTCTTATATCAATATATGGCATGTTTATGTTTAAATTGTTTGTTTATAGGTGGAATGTTTGTGACTGTCATAGATCTTTATAGTGTTGCAAAGTACCACAACTATCTATATAGGCCTATAATTGTCTGTGCTTTGATGAGTGCATCACTTCCTGTACAGTGTGGACACTAAGCATCCTGTGCATGTATGAATGCTACAAACTTAATTACCACTCTCATGCAACCAGAACACACCAACTTGGCCTACTGTTTTTCATTGTATCTATGGACATAATTATTTTCTTGACCTTATGTGACCTGCCAATTTTGCTCATGACCTGCCTTACGATCTGCTTGGGACTTTTAGCTCTTTTTTACATTTAACTTCCTTGACCTATTATTATTATTAAATAAATAAATTTATAACGCGCGCAAGGTCACACCGACCTACTGAATAACTGCTTGACACGACCTGCCTAAATAGTAGCCTAAGCTTATAGCTTGTGCCAGTGTCTGCATATTAAAATTGTATTCTTAGTTTCCCCCCCAAAAGACCGATCCACACCTCAAAGCGGTGGGGGGGGGGGGGTTAAGTGCTATTTCAATATTTGCAAGCAGGGTAATGGATGAGGACATCAATTCCTTCTCTTAGGTCTATTACTATTAGCTTAGATAGCAAGAGACAATATCTCAGTCCTGACACAGTAGTGTATCAACATGGGCGGAGTTGGTTTCCGTTCTTGGAGGGGCTAATGCCTTCTTAGGGGGGGGGGGAGGCTAAGCCCGGAAAAGATATAATTTTCATGGTAAAAAAGCTGAATCTGGGCCTTCTTGGGGGGGGCTTAGCTCCCCCTAGCCCCTGATAAACTCCGCCCATGTGTATCAAAGGACATGCATTTATTCACTCTACTGACAAGTGCTTGCTGGATGAGTGGTTGTTTCATATCAATTGGCTATTTAAGTAAGTATTGGTAATTAAAAGTTGTTGAAAAATCTTAATCTAAAGGCTCGTTCGGCCCGTTAATATAATTATTAGGCCTACATATAATTTTTCCTTAACCCCCACCCCCTCTTAGGAGGTGGTTTGGCGGTTTCGAACCAAACATAAAAAATCTAATTTTAAAGAACTAGTTCTCTGTATTTTGCGTCCAAGACCATTGGAAAAAGTTAAAAACCCAGGAATGGAACTCCGGAATTTTTTTCATGGCTCGCCCCTGCAAATTTTAAATTTAGTTATGCATGTCAAATTGTCGATCTTGTAAAACATGTGAAACGGCCCCTTAATTTCAATACCATTCGATTATCTGACCCACTAAACACGGACAACAGACATCAGGATTGTGCACATCCGCCCACTGTACACAGAATTACAGCGTAAAATGTGTGTCATAAAGTGCGCTACTTTGGTGTTAATTTGTAAATTTTCCTAAGGGCTTTCGTTTTGTAGGTTTTAGTATGTTATACTACATGATATTACCTAACTAAAAACTATAAAACTGGCTTGTCACAAATTTCTTCTAGCTTTTTTTTATATCACGCCGACTACAACAATTTAGATACAAATTAAATAACGTTATTCTAAAAAATAATTATTATTGTTAAATGAAGTAGAAATTATTTTAGAGATTCTTAAGCAAAGTAACACAAATATAAAAGTGTAATGTAGCTTAGTCACTGAACATAGAGACGTAGCTATTAGATGCATTCACAGCACAGAACGCTGTAGCACTGCATCGGGTAGCGTGGGCCTACTGCACGGCAGATATTGCATTCCTCTTCTTTATTTTCTTCCGTCAGTCGAGTGACGATGAGGCTCCTTTAAGACTTCTCCAAAATTCTCTGTTTCTGATGAGATCCTTTGCTCTTGACATGTCAACATTCATCTCTTTCAGGTCTTCCTTGACGTTATCCATCCATGGTTTTGGCTGTCTTCCTCGATCTGCTTCTATCTTCCTCCACGTGCCCGTGCAAGGCCGCGAAGGGTAGACTTTTTCCTCCATTCGCTCCACATGGCCGAACCATCTGAGCCTTCTTTTTCTGATTTTGTCCACAACCGTTTTTTCTGCGCCCAGCTCCTCTCTTGTCTTCACGTTTCTGATTCTCTCTATCTCTCTTGCTCCTGCCCTTGATTCTTCTTAGCCAGCCTTTTGCATTAGGCTAACCATGATAAATTGATAATTTATTGATGCAAACAATACAATACAAAGCAATATTTTAGTCATTGCCAATTTGCCATTGTAGGCCTACTTTCAAGATTTCTACAGTTAGGCTACTGTAGCCTATTGAAAAGGGAAGTGGCAAAGTTGACTTACTTGACTACCAAACTTACAACAAACACAGATCAAATAATATTAATTCAAGCAAAATATTTGTGCTGCTTAGGCTATATAAACTGAATTTACATAAAACCTTTGTACAAATTAGGCCTGTATAGTTATATGTAGACCTAACTTGTTGCGTTCTGCCAGCCTGAAGTACCTGTTGATTAGCCTAAACGAAAAAATGATTGATTGATTGATTGTATGGTTGATTGATTGAGAGAATAGGTGGCGCTTCTAGCGTGTAAACACCAACTCGGTCTGGTCGTGTTTTATCTTAAATTTCTCGTTAAATTCTTTCATGTTCGACGAATCTAGCCTACTCGTTACCGCTACTATGCAGCGAAGGGCATATTCCGTGGTGGGTCCAGCTATCTGGAGGGGCCTCCCTGCGGCTCTCCGTTCTCTTCCCCGTGACTCTGCTGGCTCTTTCTACCGTCTTCGCAAGACCTTTCTTTTTGACCAGGTCTGGGTTGGGAGCGTCTCTGAGTAGTGATCTTGAAGGGGCGCTATATACTTTTATGTGATTGGTTGATTGATTGATTTATATACATGGTTGCCAATCATATAGCCTAGATGTTGATGTCCCATTGTGCGTTTGCAAATGGAGTAATAAACAGTGGCGGCGCCAGGATTTTTGCTTTGGGGGGGCTGAAGCCCTAAGTCCTTCCTCCCTAATTTTCCTTGATTTGTTCATAATCATTGCAAGCGCCGAAGGCGCGAAGCTGCGAGTGCCGAAGGCACGAAGCCCGTACCGACTAGGGGGTCTGGGGGAGCGTCGTAAGCTCCCCCAGCGGGGTCTGGGGCGGAGCCCCAGCCACCAACGCATTTTTAGCTCTGTTGACCTCAACTGGAGCCATTTTAAGGCTCCTTTTTGACACCTATTCATGCATGATAAAATCATGAAAACAACGGGGTCTGGGGCAGAGCCCCAGCCACCAACGCATTTTTAGCTCTGTTGACCTCAACTGGAACCCTTTTAGGGCTTTTTTTTAACATCTATTCATGCATGATAAAATCATGAAAAGAACGGGGTCTGGGGAAGAGCCCCAGCCACCAACGCATTTTTAGCTCTGTTGACCACAACTGGAGCCCTTTTTATGTTCTTTTTGACACTTATTATTTTATGCGCGATAAAATCATGGAAAGAACGGGGTCTGGGGCGAAGCCCCAGCCACCAACGCATTTTTAGCTCTGTTGACCTAAACTGGAGCCATTTTAAGGCTCTTTTTGACACTTATTATTTTATGCGCGATAAAATCTTGAAAACAACGGGGTCTGGGGCAGAGCCCCAGCCACCAACGCATTTTTAGCTCTGTTGACCTCAACTGTATTATATGCGGTCTATTAGGATAAGCACTCTACGCTATGATTGGGCTACATAGTTGATTTCATTACCGTTGGTCACTGTCTAGCTTTCTTATTCGAGGTTAGCAGTTGTAGAGATTTTCCTCGTTTTGTTTGGGGGGGGCTGAGCCGCCGATAGGGGGGCTTAGCCCCCCTAGCCCCCCTGGCGCCGCCACTGGTAATAAAAGCAATACTTACTTAGGCCTACTTATAGGCCTATAGGTAGCCTAAGGTAGGCCCATTTTTAGTTCAAGTTTCACAGTAACTTCCCTTTGAGGTTTTGACCGTGTTGTCACCATTCATGTTCACTGCATTCAGCAGCTAACTTCGTGGCCCACCGTAGCCTATTCCCCATCACCAAGCACTAGCCAATTTACTGTCGAAGATTCGACCTTCGCTCAACGACCTTATATATTCGCCTAGCATAGGGTGGTTCGGAGAAGTTCGCGGATGACGAGTTGCTACATTTGAGTCACGCAGTTGGTGCCTACTGTGCATGTAGTGCATCACCAAAAAATTTCAGAAAAATCTAAGGGTGGGGAGTAGGCTTACACCTCTGGTTCATTTGACCTGAATTAACATTGGTTTGGCCTATTTTTACCCAAAAAATGAAGAAAATTTTTTTCATCTAGGAAAGAGTGACTATAGCCTATCGTTATCAGAATTTTCAGCTGATTCCAAATATGTAGTTTGTTTGCTTGTAGGTGAAAAATGCACAATGTTACAGCAACAAAACGCACTAACAATGAGTCATAGTCCGATCGTCCGAGAAGTTCATGTCTGCTAACAGTAGAAATTAGAGTCCATCGCGGTGCTAGCGACGTATACGCTATCGGACGTAGGATATCGGCCATTAATTATTATGGGGGGGGGGGGGGAAACCCGGTGACCCCGAAGCAATTTAGCATGCAAACATAGATGTAAAAGGGGGAAAATGTTAAAAAGGAATAAAAACCAATCAAACGTGTGTTTTGATATAAAAAAAACGGGAAAGCGACAAAAAGAAAACGAAAATAATTGGACTTTGTCACGTTTTGTAGGCCTAATTGTGAACAGTAAATAAATAAAAGTAAGCTTGCATAAAAACGGAAAAGTCACGAACAATAAAAACCAGTAGGCCTATTTTTCTGCGAAGAATAAAAAAAAACCAAAAAGTATTTGCAACTAGGCCTAGGCCTATGTGTGTAATCATATCCACGTAGGCCTACATCACATTGATTGAAAAACTGTTTACTCGGTCTTCCACTGAACTGTACCTTTCTAAAAAAATCATTAATGTGTATCTGAACCATCGTGATCTGAACGTAAGCCTACTATGCATCCATGGTCACGAGATAATCAGTTGTTCCTTGATCAACAGAGTCCATGTTGTTGCGATCATGCTCCGACCGCAGATCTGTCACGTGT
The DNA here is from genome assembly GCA_945859605.1 of Lumbricus rubellus. Taxonomy (NCBI): domain Eukaryota; kingdom Metazoa; phylum Annelida; class Clitellata; order Crassiclitellata; family Lumbricidae; genus Lumbricus; species Lumbricus rubellus. The sequence continues at coordinate 21,149,485 of OX243822.1, read as the reverse complement.
CTTCACAACACGGTTTACATTATATGGCGCTCAACAACACGATAACTTTCCAGTTATTTATTGTATGCACCAGTTCGATATTTATCGATCTTGTTCCACCCACGACGATCAATAAAATCGAATTCCATTAGAGTTCACTGGACCAAAGCATCACGATCAATGAAACGCCGTTGACCGTCGCTCGCATTGATTTGTCCAAACACGAGAAACTTTTGAGTCATCCATGCCACTAAGCCTATCCGAACAAACACCATACGAATGCAGGTAGGACACAGCCATAACAGTAGGCTAGACCTAGGTGGTTCAATGAAATGTTTATATAGCGCCTCATTTATCTACCTAGAAGGCTTTATATCGTCGCTGTGTATACTTTTTTTGCATTAATCTTGCAAAAACAATAACGTTAGCGACAGTAAACAGCGCAGTAATACAATTTAAACATATAGCCTAGTCGTAGCAGACCCAGCGTGGCAATTTGCGTTTCGACCATAGAGCTGTAAATAGGAGCGGAGTGAGCGTCGTGTGGTGACTGGTGACTGAGTGGCCGCCATTTCTATGATTTCCCGTGAGATGAATCGAAGGCTTCCGGTCGCGGTAATCAGCAAGTGGCCGCAGCCAATGAACGATGCAGCGAAATCTCGAGAAATTGCGAATCGGGCGCGAGAGTTGAACGAGATGCTGATCAGAAGAAAGCCGGGAAACGTCGTATGTTTCTGCGCAGCGTTTCTCGAAGCTAAGCTGGCAAAGCGCCACCTGGAGACAAAAAACAAGAGTAAGATGTCACACAGAAAAAAATAGCATATCCATAAAGTAATGGAAACTAGCAAAAACACAGATAGCTATGGCTAGTTTCAGGGATGATCTTGTAGATATTTAAGTAATTTCAGATTTGGAAAATTTTAGCATTAGAGATATATGAAAAACAATTTGGCTTAGTTTTTTTAAATAACGGAGTATGTATGTATGTATGTACGTACGTACGTACGTACGTACGCACGCACGCACGCACGCACGCACGCATGTATGTACAGGGTGGGCCAGCATAAATGAACCAACTTTGCATACTTATAACTCCGCCAATTTTTTGAATTTATTTATACTTTATGCGTCAAATTAAAGATATTTCACTCAAGTATATGCACTGAAAACATGGAACTTGTACAAGTTTAGGTTTTAATTATATGCTCGGAACAGCGCTAGCTACCATATTTTGTTGTCATTTGTGACGTAATAAGGCGCCGTTTCGCCTAGATATTCAAAACTCGTTTTTCGCTAACACGTGTATAAACGCGATCATTTTAGGTGTTTTTAGAAGTATCTACCATGAATATCTTCTCGTCGCAAAACCATTTTCTTTCAATTTTATCAACAGCCGTGCGCGCTGCTTTAGACGCAAAGAAACGGCTGGCTTCAGGCCGGCTGTTTCGCTAGGCCTATAGCCGTTTCTTTGCGTCAGTGTTGGAATGCTGTTGGACATCATGTCGACAAATAACTTTAGATCATCTTTTAGAATTTAATGTAGGCCCCACGGTGTTTCTAGGACTACCTGTTTCGCGCTGGGGAGATTTGCCTGTAGAGCCTATCCGGGTTGTTGTCTTGACGGCCAATTTACTCGGACACAAGAGCAATGTTAGCGGATATGCGCACCGTAATTCCCATGGTTTACGATTAGAAAGTCCTGTTTTTATCAATTTTCAGTAGCAGATAATTCAAGGTAATGTTTATTCCATCCACTGTTAGAAAATTTGTAAATCATTTCAACCGAATTACATCCCTTATCAGTTCGGAAAATTAAGATCAAAACGCGATCTCCGTCTGTCAACGGCGCCAGATCACGTCATAGAAAACAACAAAATAGGGTAGCTAGCGCTGTTCCGAGCATATAATTAAAACCTAAACTTGTACCAGTTCCATTTTTTCAGTGCATATACTTGAGTGAAATATCTTTAATTTGACGCATAAAGCATAACTAAATTCCTAAATTTGGCGGAGTTATACGCATTCAAAGTTGGTTCATTTATGCTGGCCCACCCTGTATGTATGTATGTATGTATGTATGTATGTATGTATGTATGTATGTATGTATGTATGTATGTATGTATGTATGTATGTATGTATGTATGTATGTATGTATGTATGTATGTATGTATGTATGTATGCATGCATGCATGTATGTATGTATACATGTTGATAAGTCGGTTTTGCGGCCACATTATAATGTATAGTTTAAGGAGACACTGTCCTTCAAAAGTAAGAGTGCGTGGTCTGCAACTGAATTATAGTCTACGTTTGAGTAGGCCTACTTTTGGTCCTCCTCTGGAACTGCTATGATTCTGTTTCGATCATTTGCCTCAATTTATTATTCCTTCTCTTTGGAATGCTCTGTCTTCTTCTGTTTGCTCTACAATTTTTTCGGGTAGACCTAATCTCTCTTCTGCGTTCATTCCCCTCAAAACTTATTTATTCTCACGACCCTGTCACGGGACCTTGCGCACTGGAAGCGCCTCTGAACGATTCACCCTAATAGAGACGATTTTAAAATGCTTTAATACGCTGCAATGCTTTTACTTTTATTTTACAGTGGACAAAAAAACAGGAGGCAAGACGAATCCCTTTAAGATGACGTGGAATGAATCAAGTCTAAGACCTGACAGGACGCCGTCCCCTGAAGAGGACAGGATGATGATCAGCTGGTCGGAGTCTGACCTTCATCAGGACAGACCAGTCTCTCACAGATCCCTCGTGTCGGAGCAATTCACCCCAAGGACAGGACGCTGTTGGGAGGACGTGACCACCAATGCATGGAACGGAAAGGAAGTAACGGGGAAACGGATGGAAACTTCGAGATTGGACGAAAGAGATGGAAAGACAGAGAATTCTGTTTTCATTGTGGCTGATGGAGGACTTTCCAGTGGAAGTGATTGTAGCGTCACGTGGAAACACGGTCCTGGAAAGAACGGAGCGAGTCCAGATCCCGGAAGGAAGAAGTCGGACATTGGAAACAACAGGAGAAGTGGAGTTGGAGAGAAGGTGGAAGAGAGGCGTCAAATGCGGAGAGGACGGACGACTGGCGAGATCCTGATGGACGGAAATGGAAAATCTGGGAAAGCAGGTAGAAGTGGAGACTCGTTTCAGATGTCAAGGCTTGCGGAAAGAGTTGGACAAGATACGACGGACTGCAGTGGATCGTCGGGAGAAAGTGGAACTGGAAAAATAACCGACAGCGTGTACTGGATTAAGCTCTCTGATGAGGCAAGGCTGAATAAATCGAGAAGTAGCTCGATCTCGGACAACGGCACGGCCGTTGGTAGACTATCGACACACATAATACCGCTCTACCCTCCAACAACACACGAGAACAAACGTCACAATGACGTCACGAAAAGAGAAGTTCTTCTCGTCACCAGCGCTGAGCGTCAACGTTCTTCCATGACGTCGTCACCTGACGTCATCATCGACGTCAGTCGCAACGACGTCATGACCGCAACAAAGGAACCCAGATTCCCCAACGCTAAGCGGCCAACGTCACGCGCTTGTGGCGACGTCACACGAAATGCTTCGTGTGCCGCGTCGAAAGCGTCATCGATGACGTCAGGGACTGAGGATGACGTCATCAGAGAATTTGCATCGTCTGCTGCCCGACAAGTAAACAGCGCGCAACAGAGTTCGCCACTGTCGACGACGCATTCAGATGCTCTCTCCACTTACACGTCCGTTTTCAAGGTTCCTCGGCAAGGAGATGCTGACCCTGGCCAGGTTTCCGCCGCTCCCTCTGTGAACGAAGGGCCTTCGTCAGCCGGAAGTTTCCTTTTGTCTAGCAGATGCCGTGGCCTTCTGGTTGGACACACTGATTCGATAACACAATGTCAAGTTTTGATTGATCACATCGTCACGTCATCACTCGATTCCACTGTACGGGTCTGGCATCGTAAGCTACTCACTCAGGTTTGATCTTCACACTATGTTATATTTAGCATTGGTTCCATAGGCGTACGGGAGATTTCAGCAGTGGGGGGGGGGGGGGGAAGATTGAACTTCTGCCCGAAAAATACATCCGTGAAAAAGTTGACGACCTTTTTTAGTCGTTCGGGTCTGTGTTTGCCCGAAAAACCAGACTTGCCCAAAAGTTGGGGGGCATTTGCCCCCTCTGCACCCCCGCCTCGTACGCCTATGATTGGTTCAAATTTCTTTATCAGAATTCGATTCTAATAAAAATATTTATACAAAGTTTTGATTACTTAAGGATTAATCGATAAAACAAAACCTTGTAAAGCAATCAATCAACCAAATATCCAAGAAATCAATACCAACCAAGCAACCAATGCACCAATCAACTAATCAATCAATCAATCACATCAATCAATCACATCAATTCCATAAGTCGAATCAATCAATCAATCAATCAAACCAATCAATCAATCAATCAATCAAACCAATCAATCAATCAATCAACCGAAAAGAATCCAATCCAGTTAATCTAATCTATCAGCCAACCAAATCAATCCAGTCAATTCCATCAATATATCAATCCAATATAATAATTATTATATCCAATAAATCAATCAGTAAATCAGTTATTGCTGTTGTCATATATCTTCAGGTGGAGGTGTTGCCCTGTGACAGTTCCGTCCACAGCTTCCTCTGCTTCGCCACCACCACCGACGACCACCAGTCCAACCACGACTCCACCCTCATCGTCCTTGCAGCCACCGAACGGGGCTACCTCTTCACCTGGAAGCTGGAATTCTGTCACCATGACAACACCGTGTTCTCCACCAATCGGATGAACCGCCTGGCCCTCCACGTTCCCAACCCCGTTCCCTCCCTAACCATCAGCGCCGATGGGAAGAGCCTCGCAAGCGGATGCTGCTTCATGATGCTCGACGTTGCATCGAAGGCGTCGATACGTAGGAGCGCCAGGGGCACGGTCAAGGTCTGGCGTACCTCGGAGGTTCTTGACGGAACCCCCAACGAAGAGATCAGTCCGGTCTGCTCGAAGACTGCCGTGGAACTGGTCACCAGGGCGCGCCCCGCTAAGGACCCACATCGTCGAGGTCCGGTGACCTCACAGTGCCTGCGATCGTTCGGAATAAGAGGCCTGGCGTTCACCCCGGACGGGTCCAAGTTGGCCGTCGGGTTCGGATACCCGCCCGGATATCCGATGCGCTTCGACCAGGGCGTCGTGTCGCTGTGCTGTGCGCGGACGCTGGCCGTCGTGTGGACGATGATGGAGGGAAACTTCAACGTCTGTGCTGTGAGGTTGTCGAGGAAGGGAACCGGAAGAAGACGTTCACCATGGCAACTGGTCGTATCGACGGAAAGGTCGATCGGAAAGCTTGCCATCTACCAAAGACATCAGAGAAGTAATTAATCGTGATAATAATAATAATAATAATAATAATAATAATAATAATAATAATAATAATAATAATAATAATAGTAATAGTACTAGTAGTGGTAGTAGGGAGGGATGGTTGGATGCTCTTTTCAGCCACAGCAACGCGTGGTCGGGTACAGCTAGTAATATTAATAAAATAATAAAACTATAATAATAATTATGATAATGATAATAGGTTCAATAGTAGTAGTAGTTGCTGTTGCTTTTGTTGTATTGTCGTTGTCGTTGTTGTTGAAAATAGTAATGATAATGACGATGCTGGTGATGATAATGATAAAGATGATAAATAATGATAAGCACCCTTCCAGACTTTTGATTTAATAATTGAGTGTAGTCTCTGAGGGATTCTGTTTACCTTGTGGCAAAAAATGACGATAATAAGAATCTGAGGAATGAAGTACACCAAGGAAAAATAATAATAATGATACTACACTTTAGTGACTTTACTACGGTAATAAAAAAAGATAATAATAAATAATCACACTGTTATATAATTATAGCAATTACACCCTGGTAGTGCCTTATTTCAGATGCATTATTTTTATGTTCAGATACCATCATACCATGTACAGAAACCTTCCTCATTGTTGTTCAATTACAGAAACAGACTCGAAAGACGATCAGGATGAATTGTACGAGCATCACATGGAGTGGCAGAGGAACTTCGAGGTCGGGCACTCTGGATTGTCCCTGACCTCCGACGAGAGGTTCGTCGGTTCAGCCCTCGGAGAAGAGGGCGTCATCTGGGACTTCGAGACAGGTCGCAAAGTGACCTCTCTGAAGAGACCCGAAGGTCAAGGACTCATCTCGGATGACGTCCGTGTAAGGGTCGTTGGAGCTGAGTTGTCCGAGGATTTGGAGGATGTTGCATGCAGTCTTAGCAATGCGTCTGTCTGTGTGTTCAGGACCAGACTAACAACGCAGGATATGGAACGAGGGGGAAATACGGGCACCGATTGAGAGAGAATTATATATGTATATACACTATTATACAGTATATATATATATATCTATAATATTATATATTTTATAATATTATATATGATATATATATTTTATATATATATTATATATAATATCATATATATAGGCCTATATTATTATAATATCATTTATTATGTATAATATATGGTATTATATGTGTGTACTTACGTTTATATTAAGGTTTGTACTGATTAAAATAGTTTATTTGATTAATTTACCGCATTTAATCGTGATAAATCGATTAAATTCGATTAATTTGGTCTACATTAAGGAAAAATGAAAAACTGTCGGAAATATATTCACAGAATTCGTTGCTGCTTTCTTTGTACAAAAATCGTCATTAAAACTGTTTTTTGCAAAGAAAACAAATTGTATTTTGTCACCATCCTCGATTTTTAATTGGCATTTAGTGCAAATGTAGAATGATCGCTTAACTATTTTCCACTCCAAAGTTCCACATAATCATTGTTCACCGTATTGTATATACCGGAAACGGCTGCTTAGCATCATGAAATAGGTTAAAGGAAAAAAAATAATCGAAAATACATCGTACAAATACAAATTTAATATATTAAAATTAATTACGATAAATCAATTAAATCGTTCAAATCTGCAGCTCTAATTAATATAGAGTCTACAAGGCGGAAAAGTACCTCTAAAGTTTTTGCAAATATCTTGACCAGAAGCGGGAATTTTTCAATCAAGTTTCCCAGGCTTAAAGGTAATTTATATTTGCATGTAGAGCCAAATTTCATCAAATTATTTACACAAAACAAATGTTATATCACTTTTAGTGAGTCCGCCAACTGTTTTTAGCGATTTGAAACACAGCGCAACAACAAATAACAAAATCGACATTTTCCTTTTGTAGGCCTATAGTTAGGCTACATAGATCTACAATTCTGCATAAATACATGCACGTATACATACATGCATGCATGCAATGCATACACGCATCTTATTCTGACTCACCCCGTCATTTGTGAAACGGTTCATGGACCAATAATAGCTGAAGCTTGTGTAGAAGACGGCGTCTGTGTAGAATCGGATCTGGAATGGACAGCGGAGAGGATTCAACCCCCCTCCCCCACCCCATTGACCGCCCGCAGACAATCAGCTGAAGACCCTCCTGATCCGATTTAAAAGATCGGCCACTCTAAAATTAGTAGATCTCCATGGCGACGCAACCGGGGAGGGTGGACGGAGAGGGGAACAAACCTGCATTTCCTTTCCCCTCGCAGCTTTTCAGTTTTTCTCTTGATTTACAGATAAGTTTTATACATTGCTTTATAAACCCTTTCTTATCTGGCTTCTTCCAAGCATTTGCAGAATCGCAGCCCATTTAATCAACCGCGCAGTAGGCTAAGTATTTAAAATCACAATAAATGCGCATGATTCAAACTATCCTCAGCGCTTCAGGGAGGTCAGCCACGGCAGTCATAATCATGAAGAGTTTTTAGAGTCCATTATGATACATGTAGACATATTTAAGCAAGTAGGTAAGACTAGGATTACTTACTCACTCGCGTACTTACTTACTTACTTATTTACTTATTGGCCTACTAACTTACTTGCTGACTTACCAACTTACTTATTTACTTATTTACTTGCTTGCTTATTTGCTTATTTACTTACTTACACCGATGTATCTAAGAGCATACAACCTAAATCTGGTTCCTGGTCTAAAATATTTCAACATGACATGACTTATCATATGATTAGTATGCTGCTGTGTTTTACTGCGATTTTACTCAAACGGTAGTCCTAACTCCTAACCATCGACCAGTGTCTTGAACACCGCGATAACATGATTGCGCTACAGAATTCAATAGTTAAGCCACACGATTGCCACTTTCGTCATCTGCCTCAGGCAGTGGCGGATCCAGAACTGTTTCAAAGAGGGGGGGGGGGGGAATCTTAAATCTTGAAATCTTGGGACAAGGGAAAAAATTTCGTTATTGGTCGCCATAAAAGTTGATGACCTTTTTAAGTCATCGGTCTTTGGCTGAGGGAAAAGGTACACTTCCATCCGCCCAAAAAAGTTAATGACCTTTTTTAGTCCTCTAGTTGAAAACCGAATGGGGGGCACGTCCCATGCAATTTTCTGAAAGCGGGGACCAATATGCCATGAATGACACCCGCATTCGCATTGTTAATTTATTTCAAACCGAATGGGGGGGGGGCACGTCCCATGGCAGTTTTAAATGGGGGGCCAAGGCCGGATTGGCCCTGGATCCGCCTCTGGCCCCAGGCCGGTGAGATCACGTGGTTTCTGCTCATGTTTCCTGCTCTATCCGCTGTTTCAACGTCACAGGGCAGCTCAACATAGGAAGCTCTGTCTATAGTTATATAACGAGAGATCGTTGGTCTGTCCTTCCGCTCTGCATGACTTCTCATCCTCCTCCTCCTTTTCCATCTGCGTTTGTCAGGTGGGCGTCTTTTAATTTCGTTACGTCGGCGTTGTGCGAGAGAAAAATACTGAACGAGGAGCATTTGGTGGAAGCTTTGGTCCGACAGAAGTAAATGCTTCGTGGTCGTTTTAAACGGATTAGAAGTGGATTTCGTGCGCCCATGGTGTAGTCCCACTCAATTCAGATGCACTTCCCGCTGATTAACCCGAGTCAAAGTTGCGGTTGTCTGCCATCTATTTAGGAGGCTTAGAAATTAGAATTCAACCCATCCCGAAATAAGTAATTTCAGATATCTGTTAAAAACAATTCTATGCGTTTTACGACAATGTCCCTTGGAAATCACTCCGAAATGGAAACCACCAGATTTTTTTCCGGGGTGGGGGGGGGGGGAGGCGGTGCCAATGGTTGATGCGCAGAAGTTTTCTCTTAACAGCGCACTGTAGACCTATAAAGACGCAAGAGGGCTTGACGACATAAACTTTTTCTCTTTAGAAAAAATATTTAGGGATGTTCGTATATGTGGCTAGAATATAATTATTTATTTAGCGCCGCTGTAAAATGGCAGAGGTATATGATAATCATCGCCTAGGTATGTATGTATGTATGTATGTATGTATGTATGTATGTATGTATGTATGTATGTATGTATGTATGTATGTATGTATGTATGTATGTATGTATGTATGTATGTATGTATGTATGTATGTATGTATGTATGTATGTATGTATGTATGTATGTATGTATGTATGTATGTATGTATGTATGTATGTATGACATTGTATGTATGTATGTATGTATGTATGTATGTATGTATGTATGTATGTATGTATGTATGTATGTATGTATGTATGTATGTATGTATGTATGTATGTATGTATGTATGATTGTATGTATGTATGTATGTATGTATGTATGTATGTATGTATATATGTATGTATGTATGTATGTGTGCGTCTGTGTGTATGTATGTATGTATGTATGCATGTATGTATGTATGTATGTATGTATGTATGTATGTATGTATGTATGTATGTATGTATGTATGTATGTATGTATGTATGTATGTATATATGTATGTATGTATGTATGTGTGCGTCTGTGTGTATGTATGTATGTATGTATGCATGTATGTATGTATGTATGTATGTATGTATGTATGTATGTATGTATGTATGTATGTATGTATGTATGTATGTATGTATGTATGTAACTATGTATGTATGTATGCATGTATGCATGTACCTAGAGTCCCATAGCTGAGTCTTCTTTACACATGCACACCAGCACCACGTGGGTAATGGTCTCACCCTCCAGTTATTTTTCTACAATGCTCAAACTGGCTCTAATATAATTTTTATAAGACTCTAAGTAGTCCTATGCACAACAACGGCATTATTTAGTGCGGTATAAAAAATACCTTACACGAGAATTTAGCCTACGTCAATCGATCGTCCGCATTTTAGGCCAACCTTGTCTTCGCAAGCATTGGCTCTTCATCGGCTTACAGCCTTACATAGTTCAGGGTTTTAAGAACTTTTCAACGAAGCATACACATGAGAAACGACTCAGCGCGGTATAGGCGAATGTAGGCCTACCCTTGCAATTATTAACAGCTATTAAACATTTACTAGCAGATACATACTATTATACTAAGTAGGTCTATTTATAGGCCTAAAGGCAAGGCCAAGACACTGCACCAAAAATCGGCCATATGGCCCACAAATTCACATTAAAAGTATCATATCCTATTATTATTGCTATGAATCTATGATGTGGGTTTAGGACTACGCAGTAACGCAGCTAATAAATAATTATTGCCAGCTTCACAACAATTATGTATAGGCCCTTATAGTTATAAGTAGTTGCCACATCAAAAATAGATCATATATCTACATTAAAAAACCATTTCAAGAATAATTATTTTATTGCATGCTTATCTTGTAAGGAGGAGAGCACTCGTTCGATAACTTCGATTCCCCTCAAACGGTTACTTTGCGCGAACCTTGATCGAGTACTCGACTAACAATTGTTCACTCGATTAATGCCTGGTAATTAGAATTGTGACGCTTAATAATCATAGGTTCAGTATTAATCTAAAAATAATAAGCTATTCTTAGCAAATTAGTCATTTGTATAGTACAATGCAGTTCAATATTAATTGCATCAGAATAATATAGGCCTATTAATTTTTGATTGAGGATGGGGGAGTATGAGCACCTTGTTGGTTCAAGCAAACAGTAGAAAACTATAGCGACTCCATGACTGTGTTGCGACGCTATTTAAATTGTTGTTATTATTATTAATTAGTATAATTATTCCTGTTATTATAAGAACAATGTGTCATGAATGCGTGTATGTATGTATGTATGTGTGTGTGTGCATGCACGAATGTATGCATGTATGTATGTATGTATGTATGTGTTTATGTATGTACGAATGTATGCATGCATGCATGTATGTATGTGTGCATGTATGTATGTACGAATGTATGCATGCATGCATGCATGTTAGTGTGTATGTATGTATGTACGAATGTATGCATGCACGTATATAAGTGTGTATGCATGCATGTACAAGTATGCATAAATGGCGAGTAGGCTAATAGCCATCGATAGATGCATGTATGTGTGCATGTATGTATGTACGAATGTATGCATGCATGCATGCATGTATGTGTGTATGTATGTATGTACGAATGTATGCATGCATGTATGTATGTGTGTATGTATGCATATTCAAGTATGCATAAATGGCGGGTAGGCTAATAGCCATCGATAGATACTTGGTCATTGGATAGTATGTGGCGGCTAAATAAATCATAATAACGACAACAATACAAAACATTTTAGAGAAGTTGTTGGCACTTTATTTCAGGTGATCGTTATCAACGTATAATAATTACAGTTACGCAATGTAACGTAGTCGAAGTCCAAATTTATATGGCGCCCAGATAAATCGCCCATACATCGAGATACATTACGTGTTTACATGCGTGCGCACAATAAAATGAAACAATATAATAACTTATTTATAATAGAGCATCATAAGCCGCTGATAAGCGTCTTAAGAATTCGAGATGATCAAAAGACTGTTAGCAGATTAGCTGAAATAGACGTGATGAATAAGGAGTTACGATACCAATAAGGCTTAATTATCAACTGCTATAATTTTATATAAGGATTTATCGGTGAAAACGCTTGAAAAAGTTGAACGCACGATTATATAAATATTGGGGAAAGATTAAAGTTACAAGTGGACGAGGAAGGGGAAAGACTGGTGTCATTGTTGCCATAGCAAAGAAGGGCCAGGCATTCGACCAGCTTCTGGTGAGGTAACAGCGAAAGCAAGATGTATCAATGGCAACAACACTGTACACAATGAGTAAATACTCCAAAATGGTGCCCAGTTAATTCTCGGTCGATTGCAGTTCAGGCGGACGCCAGACGCATCATGGGAATTCTGGGTTCGTTGATGACGTCACCACGACTGCGGGGCGACCATGTTGACGTCCCTGTTGCGGACATTCCGCCTCTCGCCCGCTCCTCCCAGCAGCTCCATGATCCCGAACCTTCTCGATGGTCGGCTGAACGCCGTTTCCGGTACTTGCATCACCTGATCGTCGGGTGACGTCATCTCCCCGGCCGCCATCTTTAGTGTGTCGTCGATGTGCCTGTGGCCGACGGCGTTCTGGTTTTCGTCGACGGATGTCGCTCCAGGCATCGAGAACTTCGCTTTCGAGTGTCCTCCATCTTCGACGTTGGGATGGGCTGGACTGTGGAGGACGTCGAGCCTTGGATCGGACTCAAGGACCGCGGCGAGAGACGACTGACGCCTCAGGACGGATTTCGGGTGAGCGTGGCCGGGGTCAGTCGTCAAGGGAGTGGCCCTGGAGACGTCGGAGGAGAAGGGCGTGGATGGGGCGGACGTCCTCAGAGGCGACGAGGACGACTGGTTGAGGATCACTTCCGGTGCTTCGTGTCTCGCATCCTCCGGTAGTTCGATGGCGATCTTGTGAGGGCCGAAGACCTCGCTGAGGGACCGCTGGAGGGCTCTGAGGCTGCCGCCACTTCCGGCGGAAGTGTCGTTGGCGGACCGCGATGCATTCTGGGAAGGATCGCTCGATCGTTGAAGGGAAGTGGCCCACGTTTCGCTTCTGCGCATCGACGTTGATGACGATGACGGTGACGACGCTGTAAGAGGCAGAACAGGAAACAAGAACGTGACACGTGATCAGCATTCAGAGAACACCCGACGTCTAACTGTTAGGAATCGCTAATGAAATCACTGGTCAGAATTGGCGCTTTAGAAGCTACTCATATAGCGACAGGATAGTGCGATAGTACGCACCCTATGCATGCGGGAATATGATTCTGGCACTGATCGATCCCTTGCGTACATGGTTGTTAACCGGGCATTCGATTGGCTAAAGCGCTGTATAGTGCTGAGAGTTCAAAATTCAATTCAAATTCAAATTCAAAATTGTTTGTTGATCCCACAATAAACGTAATTATACAGAACATGGTATAACACAAATTATATAGTATAGCTGTATGTATAGTGCTGAGAGTTCATGTGCAAGTCGCCTTTGCTAGCGGTGTATGTATGTATGTATGTATGTATGTATGTATGGATGTAGGTCTATGTATGTTTGTATGTATATACATACATACATACATACGTACATACATACATAAATACATACACACATACATAGTATGTATGTGTGTATGTATGTATGTATGTATGTATGTATGTATGTATGTATGTATGTATGTATTACATACATACATACATACATACATACATACATACATACATACATACATACATACATACATACATACATACACACATACACACATACATACAAACTTAAATACATACATAGTACAAACATACATACAATAAGGTATAAGGTAATATGTATGTATGCATGCATGTATGTATGAATGCATATGAACATTTATATAGCGCCTTACAATAACCTCACGAAGGTGCTTAACGTAGCTACCGGAAAGTTCTGAACAAGTGCGACTAAAAGAATGATGAAAGACTAAAAGCGATTTGAGAATAAACTTTCAGAAATTGTCATTTTCGCTGTATGAGAAGACATTAAATTGCATTCAATGCCAAAACCTCGCTTCGCTATTCTATGAAGGTTTTTAATTACTGCCATCACTTAATAACTTTCGCTGACATGCGCAGATGCCTCAACAAACGAGTTTTATGTGATATTTATTAATTATAATGAAGCTCAAAATAGAAAGCTTCTAAGCAAGATTTGACGGTTTTTATCTTAAAAATACACATTTTCATATCTGGTTTTGCGAAATCTCCAGCGGACAGCTTACCGATCCCCTCCCATTCTGGCCGGCGGTCACTTGGTGGAACGCATTGCCATTGGCCCACTCTTAATTAGATTTGACTGCTATGTCCTATAAATACACCCCGTCACTGTCCTATAAATACACCCCGTCACTAGTTGCACTCTGCAAGTGCTAGTCCCAAGCCTGGATAAACCCCAATAGTTTTACCTAGATATTTAGCCAGCATTGCTACTGCATGGAGTTAATCGTAATCGCAATTTCTATATTCGTAAAGCGCCGATCGAAAGCCAAGCAAAGGGCACCAGTTTATTCACGAGCGCTGTTAGAATTATATTCTGTAACACTCACTGATCAGCTGCCTGTACAGTTTTGTTAATCTCTGCCGCGTTGTTTGCATGACTTTTAGATTTCTATTCGAACCGTTTCAGAAGTAAATCCACCCTTATTCCTCTTTCCTTTCGGCACAAACGATTTCCTAAAGCCGTTTTCGTTGCTACTGGCAACCATACACTATACATTACGTCATCGTTTGTCGACGATGTAATCTTTTTATTACGATTTCCCGGAAGATGCTGTTGCCATAGCTACTACCGTGGCGATACACGGGAAATTCGTCAACAATAGTTATTGTCCATGACGTAACTCGTTGAGTGCAATTTCCCCGGTTGCTGTCCCCGTTGCTATTGGCAACCATACAATAGAACTTAGCCTAAGTCAACAATTGTTTTGACGTAACTGATCGATTTACGATTTTTCGAAAGGCTGCTCCCGTTGCTACTAGCAACGATGCACTAGAAGTTACGTCATCAATTGTCGATAGTGTGACCTACTTATTCAATGTTCATGGAAAACAGCAAAGATCGCTGCAGCATTATAGAATAATTGGGTCGTTGCCTAGATACGCTGACATTGATTGGGTGGATGAATGCGTGGGTGGACTTGTGGACCGAGTATGTGAGAGAATGAATGCATGAGTAAGTGACTGAGTGAGTAAGTGACTCAGTCAGTCAGTCAGTCAGTCAGTCAGTCCGACAATCAGTCAGTAAATCAGTGAGTGAGTCAGTGCGTCAGTGAGTGAGTCAGTGAGTCAGTGAGTCAGTGAGTCAGTGAGTCAGTGAGTCAGTCAGTCAGCCAGTCAGCCAGTCAATCAGTCAGTCGGTCAGTCAGTAGATCAGTCAATCAGTTGGCCAATCAGTCTTTCACTCGCCAGTCAAACAGACAGTCAATCAATCGGTCGGCGAATCTAGTTGACCTACCAATAGAAAAGTTCGTGTCTGGGTCAACCCAGTTGAAGCTGTCCTGCTCGTAGTGAGCTCCAAGCAGACCAGACAGAGAAACGGATCTACTGGTTTCATGGTCAGCGTCTGTGTTTGTCTGCTGCAGTGTCTGGCTGGATGACGGCTGGTGAACGTACTCTGTATCTGTGGACGACCACGTTCTGTGGCTGAAGAGAAGTGAGGCGACGGCGTTGGGAAAGCTTCGGGTTCGGGACAACGGAGCCCTCGACTGAATGCCGATCGGTGGTGCCCCGTCATTCGATGCCATTGTTCCCTGAAATTGAACAATTGTTCAGGAATATAATAATTATATTCGGAATATTTAATTGCTATTTATAACTTATGGGGCGCCTCTGTCTCAAACAACAGCGCATAGTGGCATACTATAATAATTATAGCGACGGTATTTGACTTTTGATTGGCTATGTATAAGCTTAGATCAGCGGTTCCCAACCCGTGGCCCGCGTTCCAAAAGTGGCCCGCCAGGCCTCAAAAAGTCGCCCTCATCTCTCAAGGAACTTCTTAAATTTTTTTTGGCAATTTCGACAGAATAGAACCCCAAATTATTTTCTATTACAAAATGTTTTATTTGGACGTCCATAAATAACATCAAACATTCTATTTTGAATCAATTAGAACAATTTTATGTGCTTCCAGTTAATAAAATTTTAGCCTTGTGGCCCCCTAGTGTCCTTCCAACTTAGAAAAAGTGGCCCTTCAGTCAAAAAAGGTTGGGAACTACTGGCTTAGATGATGCACGTTTATTAAACCGTGTTTGTACACCAAAATTCGGATAGCAATTGGTCAATTAAAGAATATTCTTATTCTTGTCTTACTCGTTTCTGCATGGGCGTATTTACCAACGGAAGTTTAGCCGGGGTCAAACCCCAAAAAATTAATTTTCGGAATAATTTGCGACCATGTGCATTGTGACCCCCTAAATTTTGTCCTGGCATCACCTCTGCATCTCTATAATTTGATGGCGCATCTGAACAAAGCCGCAACGCAGTCATTGTCTTGCAGACTGTTGTCTTCATTGTTGCATCATCCTGGTTCCATCTCTTATTTCCTCGTTCATCTTTGTCAACTCAATCTCTACAGTCTACAGTCACACATCCAAGACCTTTGCCCTCCGCTCAATCCCTTAGCAAAACCACCATGCCATTTCATCCTCCTCTTCCACCTCATCCTCCTCGTTTTCGTCATCCTCTTCGTCGTCCTCCTCCTCCTCCTCCTCCACCACCACCACCACCACCACCACCACCACCACCACCACCACCACCACCACCACCATCACCACCACCACCACCACCACCACCACCACCACCACCACCACCACCACCACCACCACCATCACCACCACCACCACCACCACCACCACCACCACCACCACCACCACCACCACCACCACCACCACCACCATGTCGATGCGTAACAATATTATATCGGCACCAACAGACTTACATGTATATTGTATAGTCTTATAGACCAACTTCACTCTGATTAATAATTATTGTTTGTTTGCTAAATTGCAGACTAGACTCCTTGCGGACCGTACAACTCCTATGACTCGACTCAACGCAACGCTCGTGAAACAGCTGGTGCCAAGCGCTTGGCTTTCTATTGGCGCTTTAGAAGTCAGGAGGTCACGATAACGATTACGAACCATAGACCTACCTGTACTATATGCATAGAAAAACCGCGCCTTCAATTTCCAATGACCAAAGAAACGAGAACCGTTGCGGTAATGTTGAACAGCTGACAGTCCAATGAGTGTGGCAAGAAAACGTGGGCAATTATTATTATAAGCCTAGATGGCTAACGACCATTATTACCTGCATAAAGCATGCGACCAATTGTTCGATTTATTACGCTGTTGTTACTCGTTTGTTCACTATGAGTGAGCACTCTACTTCAGCCTGTTTAAACTGGTATGAAAGAGCGTTATTATTTTTATGACACGCTCTACATGTTGCACGTTTCCCTTATGCGTAAACATCGACCATGTATAATTATTTGTGCGTTATTTAATGTGTTTTGATTCGAAGAAGTCACTCACAGCAAAGGACGGTGGTGGTGGTGACCTATAGGCCTACAAAGTGATGCAAATAATAATTGAGGAATTGCGTGACTATCAAACGAGGTCAGACCTGGATTTGAACCTACGACGTTGTCAAGGTCAAAGGGTTTTGACCTTCAGCAATTGTTCCATTGCCAACGAATGAGAATTATTATATGAAGTCATGGCCTCCTCCAGTCATGTAATAATTTTCATATACATACATGCATTCACACAAATGTACTATATGTACGTCTGCCTGCCTGCCTGCCTGCCTGCTTACCTGTCTGCCTGCCTGCATGCCCGCCTGCCTGCCTGCCTGCCTGCCAGACTGCCTGCCTGCCTGCCTGCCAGACTGCCTGCCTGCCTGCCTGCCTGCCTACCTACCTACCTACCTACCTACCTACCTACCTACCTACCTACCTACCTACCTACCTACCTACCTACCTACCTACCTACCTACCTACCTACCTACCTACCTACCTAACTACCTACCTAACTACCTAACTAGCTACATACATACCTACCTGCCTACCTACCTACCTGCCTGCCTGCCTGCCTGCCTGCTTGCCTACTTACCTATACCTGCTCTCTCTATCTGTCTCTGTCTCTCTGTATGCTTGTCTCTGTCTGTCTGTCACTGTCTGTCTGCTTCTATCTATCTGTATCTCTATATGTATCTGTATCTCTATCTCTATGATCTATCTACCTGTATCTCTATCCCTCACGCACGCACACGCAAACGCACACACGCGGGCTAAAAATCTTTGTATCGAGATGAGATTTATGATTATAACGGTGATTTTAAAACTTGGTCCGCTATACTATGAGGGTCATCAAAACAAAATCTTTAGTTGAATGCCAGTGTATATTATACTTACTGTACAGGCTCTACAGATGATACAGCGATACGTCATGCCTTGATGCATTCTAGAAATTATGAAGGACACTCATGACAATAAAAATTGCACAGTTCAAATATATATATATATAGGCCAAATTATATACCATGCATGGTCGTAAAATGCAATAGCACAAAACTCTGATCGCTATATCATTCGCAAATAAAGTCGCTAAGTCAAAATGGTAAAATTGCGTTTCCCAATCATTTTTGCTTTACAGGAAATGGAAAGTGTGGGCGTGCAATACTGAAGCGGGCAAAACCACACTGAGAAACCACACTGCAGTGGAATCGGATGGCGATTGCGACAGCATGCGTGTAGGCCTACAATAATGACTTAATAAGTTGAGCAACTGCGAGTATAAAATGTTTATGGTCGAAGTGTATACAGTATTTCGAGCGTTGAAAGGTCAAACTTGAAAACAAATAAATATATTGTAACATCGAATGGAATAGAAAAAAGACATAATTATTTTATTTTATTTTAAAATAAATAAATAAATAGTAATAATAATAACTTAATAAGTTGAGCAACTGCGAGTATAAAATGTTTATGATTGAAGTGTAGTCTAGTATTTCGAGCGTTGAAAGGTCAAACTTAGAAGCAAATAATTATATTGTAACATCGAATGGAATAGAAAAAAGATATAATTATAAAAGTCTGTGAGAGTGTGTATGATGAACTTGCTTTGGATTCAACCACGAATAAAGAAAAAATACAAAAGCTAAGTATAATCTAAGAGCAGATAAATAAAGTATATATATAAATATATATATAGGCTATATGCGAATTTGCAGCCTAAATAGGCATATAAATATTACATCTGAGTATATAGGACATATAACATATTATATAATTATCTTATAAAATTATATGATTGCATAATACATATTCGAGATTCACAATGACACCAATATGGTCTATGAGTAAACGGACCTAGATTTTATTTAAACACTTGCTATTGACAACTATTTTGCAGCCTAGGCTTATATCTAGATAATAGCCTACAAATTAGGATACAATATGGATAAATCATTATGTTTTTTTCTTTACCTAATTCTATTTAGGCCTACTCTGAGTGTTGTGCTTACGCTAGATGTTGATGCCTCTCGAAGTGTTTTACGAAACTGATTTACAGTTATGCTCGATGATGCTCTACTTCCAAGGTTCACTAGTGCACACGCACGCACACACACACACACACACACACACACACACACACACACACACACACTGTCTGTCTCTGTCCGTCTCTGTCTATCTGTCTCTCCCTTTGCACACCTCCAAGATTCAGAAAATTCAACTCAGGCAAAATCGATCGGAAATGTTATGCTACTGTGGCCGATGTCTATTTATTCTATCGTTTATCTTGCGCCGTGATTTTCTGCAGGCAAGCGAGTGAGTAAGATAGTGGATAAAGTCTTGCGCATGTATATTCGTATGTATACAGGCGAATGGGAGACGTGACTGGGTCAACTAAGTCCATATGATTATTTATTAAATCCCAGAGTCAGAGTTACAACCGATCAGGGCTACACGTAGCCTATACCTCTCTTCACTGCATGCCTGGATGACTTTGTCTGTCTGTCTCTTTGTCTGTCTGTCTGTCTGTGTCTGTCTGTCTGTGTCTGTCTGTGTGCACATGTATGTGTCTGTCTTTGTCTATCTGTCTGTGTCTGTCTTTCTCTTTCTTTCTCTGTCTGTATGTCTGTCTCTCCATCTCTCTCTCTCTCTCTCTCTCCCTCTCTCTCTGTCTGTCTCTCTATCTCTGTCTCTCTGTCTCTCTCTCCATCCCTTTTTCTCTTTGTCTGTCTGTCCGTTTGTCTGTCCGTTTGTCTGTCCGTCTGTCTGCCTGCAGTATCTCTCACTCTCATTCTAATATAACAAATGTCTATCTGAGTATCTCTCTCGCATGATAAATGTCTGTCTCTCCATCTCTCACACGTGATAAATATACCACTTTATCAACGAGAGTGTACTAAAAGTAATTTGCAAACTAATGCCGATCATCATATGTATGCAGGGTGGGCAAAAATTACTAGGCCTATTGCACGTAAATATGAATTATCTTTAAGTCCGTAAAAGGAAAGGGATGAACCGGGCATTTCAACCCAGTTACCAAAACTCACGAAGCACACGCACTTCTGATGCGAGTTCCTATAATTTAAGTCTAAATAGTCAGTAGGATTGGCAGCATATTGTTTTAGCTGAAGCAACTCCAATGTCTTGGAGATGGTTCCAATGTCCTGGAGATGGTTCCAATGTCTTGGAGATGGTTCCAATGTCTTGGAGATGGTTCCAATGTCTTGGAGATGGTTCCAATGTCTTGGAGATGGTTCCAATGTCTTGGAGATGGTTCCAGTGTCTTCGAGTTGGTTCCAATGTCTTGCAGATGATGCCAGAGAATTGAAGTTGGTATATACTAATATAATTTTTAACTGCACATTTACTGTGCGCCAGTATCCAACATAGACGTCTCTGCATGTCATTTTAATTTTCCTCTAGATCCATACACATTAAATCACAAACGTCTCTAAAGAGACTCGAATCTGCATCATTAGCACAGGGCTTCCCACAGTCATCTTCAGCAGATAGATGGATATACATACATACATACATACATACATACATACATACATACATACATACATACATACATACATACATACATACATACATACATACATACATACATACATACATACATACATACATACATACATACATACATACATACATACATACATACATACATACATACATACATACATACATACATACATACATACATACATACATACATACATACATGCATACATACATACATACATACATACATACATACATACATACATACATACATACATACATACATACATACATACATACATACATACATACATACATACAAACATACATACATACATACATACATACATACATACATACATACATACATACATACATACATACATACATAGATACATACATACATACATACATACATACATACATACATACATACATACATACATACATACATACATACATACATACATACATACATACATACATACATACATACATACACACACATACATACATACATACATACATACATACATACATACACACACATACATACATACATACATACATACATACATACATACATACATGCTTACATACATACATACATACATACATACTTAATATCACGAAAGTAACACCTAACATCAATTGTCTATACTTCAAAAACTGTGAGCTTTTGTACTATTGAAAGGCTAATTGCATGGTTGCTTACTCACTTACTTACTTATTTACTTATTGACAGACAGACGATCATATGAAACAGACTTCAAGACAAAGAAACGAAAAACAAAGTGACGCAAAGGCAAAGAGGCAAAAAGACACACATTCGAATAAAGGACAGACAGACACCATCTGTGGAGACATTTAAATCCAGTCTCAAAACTTACCTATTCAAACAATCGTATATTTAATTGACAGTATAGGCTAACATTTATCCTGTGTACAGCGCCCTTTCCTTCGGCCTCGGCTGAGCTACGGCGCTATATAAATCGTCTTATTATTATTATTATTATTAAGCAATACGACTTCGTCTACAAGAACATTTGTGTCCAACCTTCTACAATATTATTCATCGCTGAAGCCGGTCTTACCAACCACATAAGCGGATGCCTTAGCCACGAAAATAGGTAAGCCCGTTATGAAGCCGTAATTTTTCTACAGTCACCACGTTGGTTTTTCTTCAGAAAACCGCTTATAACCCAAATTCTCCCGCCGCATGCAAGCCCCATTAGGTCACTACAATGTCTTTATACAATGTACAATGTCTGATGACGCGAGGGCTTCTATACCCCTCCCAAAGCAACCACCCTCAATCCTGCTCCATCCCCTCGAGTGTTTTGTGTCGGTCTTCCCCCTCCTGACATGAGTTTTTGCGCTAATGTCTGATTCCCTCTGTCCTTCACTGGGCTCAGATTTCACTTTCACCAGTCCTGCATAGGGTTAGAACTTAGAAGCCTCTGGACGACACGAGTTATACCAGTAGGCCTATGCCAGACCAGTAAAGAAAAACGGTTTGGAGGCTAAGCGTTTGAGACTCGAGAGAGCCAAGTAAATTGTCGGAATGATGTTATTGAACGCCGGTTATAAGACTGAATGTGGGGATAAATACGGCGTCTCTACTCGTCAGACTACAGTGGCGGCCGCGGTCATCTCTGGGTATTCGCCTTCTTTTTATAAAGACCACTGGGGTCAAACCGTTCAAACGCCAACTTTATAAGTAGTAAAGGAGATCATTTTCTGGACCACTCAAAACAACAATTAAGCTAATTGAAAGTGACAGCTCTGTAAAGGTCCTTTTCCAAACCACGTCAAAACAAAATGATTAATTACTTCTTTGATCTATATAGGAAACAGCCTGGTCTAGGAAAATGCTGACTAATCACTTCTTTGATGTATATAGGAAACAGCCTGGTCTAGGAAATAATGCAATAGCAATTATTGTTTTGATTTACATATGATTAATTACTTCTTTGATGTCACTGGTCCAGGAAAAGAGACTGGTTTAGGAAATAATGCTGACGCTACATTTCCTTTGATGATGAATAACACTCTTATGGGTGCATCTCCCTTACAGACAAACCAACATTCCTGTCTGTCTGCCCGTCTGTCTGTCTGTCTGTCTGTCTGTCTGTGTGACCTCTTTGTATACTGCAGATGTGTACAATAAATTATTATTCCTTCACAAGGCATTGCGCCCCCTAGCTCCCGCCAGCACTCTTGGACACTGTGCAATAAATTATTATTATCAGAGACGGCCTTTGAGTGTATTCAACCTTTAATTGTTGATGCACACGTGAACCGATATAGCATGTGGCATGTCTCAAAGAAGCACCACGAATGATCAAACATAACGGTCTTATGCGGCGCGCACCGTTCGAATGATCTATAGACCTTTAATGCAAAGACGCTTGTCTCATCACACACCCTTTTATCGCATACATCTGTCTATATGCACCTCAATTCGCTTGGACAGTAACACATTACCACATACGCATTGCACGCACGAATAAATGTCACAACAAAGTATTATCCATTCTTATTCATGTATTATACATTCTTACCTCTCTTCCTCCACACCCTCCTTTTCCCCTCTTCCTCCACACCCTCCTTTTCCCCTCTTCCTTCACACCCTCCTTTCGACTCTCTTCCATCACACCCGCCTTTCGACTCTCTTCCTTCACACCCTCCTTCCGACTCTCTTCCTTCACACCCTCCTTTCCCCCTCTTCCTTCACACCCTCCTTTCCCCACTCTCTTCTCCCACACCTTCCAAATACTCTTATTCGCATTCTTAGCCTCGCCTTTTAAATCATTGCAGCAAATTCATTCACGCACGTTGTAAAGAACACAAGGCTTTTAAATTGAATCAACATTATTTATTAATATCATGCAAAAACCTATGAACTAAAAAGTCGTTTAATCCAGTGTCTCTTGTAAAATTGTTGCAAACTGCATTTATATTAAGTCCTCTACTTCGATGTAATGCATAAAAAATACAATAATGCCCACAAAATCTACTTATTAAACTCTGAATTTGATTATTTGTGTAAATCCAACGAGTACAATGCTTGTGTAGAAATGTTCTGAAAGGCGCGTCTGGTGGATTCCCCAATGAGTCGAAGAACTCTCCATAATTTGGGCTTTCGATATATAACACCACCCAGTGGATACCAGGCCGACCGTACGTGTCTGTATTGCATACGAATATAGCGGGTCTATTTGTATTAATCCACTTGGGTAGACGATTGCATGCAAAGACTCCCACGAACATGGTCGCACATCTGGGATCTCTTCGTAGAATATTTTCTATCGTAATGCCATCCATCTTTCTCTAATTGTTGTAGTCGAATATTACGTTGCGTGATCTGTCAATCTCGAGAATATTTTCAAATTCTGCAAATGCTATGACATTTATTGTAGCTTCCAACGCCTGAGAGAACTTCATATCCACCCGCACATTTCCCGATTTGACTAAATTGAAGTGGTCGCCCTCTGCCAAGTCAGGAGTTAAATCGAATGCATACAAACAATATCCATTCGCATAATCTTCTCTGGAGATGTCGTTATCGTCGTTTCTCTGCCATTTACCAGTGCCCATGAAGAGCGAGGCATAGGCATTCACAAACTGGCCAGTTGCAAAGTTAGTTTCCAGGGGTTTTATACTTTGCTGCTGACCGTCCAGATATACTTTTAATTGAGACAAGTTCATGTGTTTGAAATTGTATGGGCTTTTGGTGTAGGTGCCATTGAATGCGTCGTTGTCAATGCATCCAAACACGATGCGCGTCGGAAGTTGTCCAGAGAAGAGGCTTTCTTGTGTCACGTCCAAATTTCCTCTAGGAACCGTAAAAGTCTTGCAAACAACTCTGCGAATGGGAAATTTCAGATTTCCAATCTCCAATGCTTTAGCATGAGCAAGAAAGACAGAGGGACTTAGTCTAACTTTTCTTACATACAATTTGCACTCTAATATTTTTACTTTGTATGTGGGCCCCACAGCCGAAGACATAAGACAGAATGCATCCTTATTACGCACGAAGCGAATTTTTATATTAATGTCGTTTGGCAAGAAGCGTTCCTGAAAGAAGAGATCGCTGTGAATACCGCCCAACATATCGACCACACGTCCTTCGTCGGTCAGAGCACTGCGCTTCTTGAATCCAATGTTTTCACCAGCATCGTCGTGCGGATTAGCTTCCTCAAAGCGTCTGGCAGTGTCCTTGTAAAATAATGCAGAGGTGAGTTGAGAATTTTTGCTTGAACTGCCATAACTTAGTAGAGTTTCCAAGTAGCTGCGGTACGCATACGTGTTGTTTGACGCTGTGACCAATGTATCGTTTAAAGTGATGTCTACCTCAGAAAATAGACTGTGCATGAAAAGGTTGACAGGACCAACGTGATCGCCAGCATCTGTAGCATCATTATTCGCTCGCACAATAGAGGCTCTGACGTACAGTTGAGTGTTTGTCAGATCTAGATAGTCTTGTCCGGTGCCAGTAATGCTAAATTCTATAGGTGTACCCTGTGAAATGGTTGCTATTGGATTATATTCCACGTACGAGCCGGCTTCTATGCTTGTCTGCGTAGCAGGCACGCTAAACAGGTCCAGTTCGCTCTTTGCACACTCGCAAGACTGAGGATGAACGAATGCCATTTTAAACTGTTCCAAATATGTCTTCCTTGATTCTTTTCTTATTTCTTCTCAGCAATCTCTTACGTCTTTTTCGCCCGCTGCCACTCTGCGTATTAAAATCGTTTGAACTTGTAAACGCCTTTATACCTTCTGGGACGCGACGCTTGGCCGCGTCTACGAACTGTCCGCCGTCGGCGACATCGTTGGCAATCTGGAGTCCTGTTCTCAGTACCTGTTTGCCAAGCGCTTTAGCACCAGTCTGTATAAGTGGCCACGCATTTCTAAAGAGTCCACCAAGAAAACTACCCAAGCCGTGACCGCGCTGAAGACGAGCGCCTTGAAATACAGACATACCATTGCCACTCTGTTGCATATAATAGTCTTCGTACGCCGATCGGCTAGCATCACAGCAATATGGTTTCTTCATTGTAAAAGGTAAGGTATCTTGCAATGCCGGAAGTGTAGTGTTAGTATGCACTTTCCGCTTTCGAATGGCACAGGCGAGCCAGTGTCGGTCCTTATATCTATCTCGATAGAGTCGAAATTCTTCTGCTGTAGCGGTACGTAGATGGGCTTTTCGTAATTCGTACGCACGCTGTCGCCGCTTTTTCCACTAACGTTTACGATCCTCAGCAAGGGAGCCTTCGTGTCGCCCACTGGCACTTGCTCGAGAACGTTACAATAAATATACAGAGACGAAAATCCACGATTTACATCACACGCATTAGAGCCCATGAATTCAAAAACGTAATCCTCGTCTTCATCGTAATTGAGAATTGGATTCTGACGCGCAGCAACACCCAACATTGAACATATGACGGGCGAAAACTGTACGCTCGCACCCCTGTTCATATCACCGTTGAGTCGCTTCGTTACAGGATCGTAGCTAAACTTTGGAAATTCTGCAATGTCCAACTCGTCCGCAACTTGAAATATAAATTTGTTTATAGAATCGATAAGATTTTGTGCAGTTTCGTAATATCCAGCAGGCAAACGGGTCGTTCTATGCATGGTCCCTGGTAGTATGTCGCCATTTTCCGAAAACACTTCATGTGTAGGCCTATACGATATTCTACTGTCGTTTCTATCTAAATTGGTCCACGTATGAGGATATTGAATTTCCAATAAAGCGACTTCCCAGTCACCACTTAGAGAAATGGAATTCTCCAATCTTGAGATAAAATTTGTTATCGTATTTTGGGGATAGAATTGCATAGAACTGTTGCTTGGTAAGGTGAGATAGAAATGGGCCATTTTTATATGTTGCTACACTGTCTGAAATGAAGTATAACGAACGACTTCCCATGCTCGAATGGTATGGACTTGCCATTGTCACCTCTCATATATATTTCTATAGCGCCGAAAGTCTTTTGTTGAATCGGTACATATATTGCATTTCTGTATATAACATGCATGGTGTCCCCGCTTTTGCCGTCTATATTAACTACGCGTAGCAAAGGCGCTTTCGCATCGCCAAGCGCTACAGATTCCAAAATGTTACAATACACGTACACGTGTGAAAATGCTGGATTTATATTGCAGGTCATATCAGAAATCCATTCCTTGTCGGGCATCTCGTCCCACGCTTT
Source organism: Lumbricus rubellus (assembly GCA_945859605.1). NCBI lineage: Eukaryota > Metazoa > Annelida > Clitellata > Crassiclitellata > Lumbricidae > Lumbricus > Lumbricus rubellus. Next base: position 21,122,313 of record OX243822.1, on the reverse strand, counting down.
GACATAATCTTCGTATCGACTTTCGTGTACATAGTGGCCGTAATCGAAATTTTCGATAACTTTCTGATTTTCTCCTATACCAAAAATATCGCACAGATGTGAAGAGAATCCAATACTTGTAGCGAGATTTATTTTACCTGTGAGTCTTTTGGTTACTTTATCGTATTTAAATTTTGGGTGACGGACGAGCGAATGCAATTTGGTCGCAGACTCTATTTTCGAGTTCACCGCATGAACTATATCCTCCAGGCTTTCGTAATAGCCAGCAGGAATATGACACAATTCTTGTATAGAATACCACTCATCTTTGGGATTTGTTCTTTTAGGAATATGGTTATACATAAAGTCGCCCTGTCCACTTTGCACATTGTACCACGTGTGTGGGTATTGCAGCTCTATCAAAGCAGCTTCCCATCGACCAGAAAGGGAAATGTCATTTTCCAATTTCGTTGTAAAGTGCGCAGTTGTATTGCTGGGGAAATGGGACATGGAAGAATTGCTTGGTAAAGTTAGATAGAAGTGCGCCATTGTCGTTACTACTTGCATGCGTGCTCTGACAGACTGCAAGAATGTGAAGCTAAAGGCTGAATATATCGTGTGTCCAAGAGTTGAATTTAGTGTCATAGCCTTTCCACTTTACAAAGTATTCAGTCTTACCGCGCCGCTTACGGCTTTTCAGAATTTTATCAACCGTGTAAACATCGTCATCCTTTAAAATTCTCTACAACTCAAATTCGTAGAATTTTCCCTTTATCTGTTCACCAGCCAAATCTTCGAGTTCGTACGTTACTGGATCGGTAGGCACACGCCTTATAATTTTAAAAATTTCAGTCGACCATGTTGGTAAATATCCTTTTTGAAAAGCCATCCTAGCCTTTACTATTCTGACCTTGTCGTTCACTTCATATTTCCAATCGGGCGGGCGTTTCTTTTCACCATACAAACGTTTGATAATACTATTTTCATTTTCCTTAGAAACCTCAATGGGGGCCATGCCTATGCTTCTATGGTGCGTGTGGTTGTACGAATGTACGAGGTCTTGCAAAATGTCTATGTACCTATAAGTATTCTTATAATTAAAGTATTTCCACATCTTGGACTTGAGAGTTCTATTGAAACGCTCAACTATAGAGGCCTTTATGTCGCTATTTTCAGATGTGTAAAAGCGAATGGCATTTTTGCGTAGCATATTTTGAAAGTTTTTATTAAGGAACTCTGTTCCCTTGTCAGTTTGCAGATTGGCTGGCTGTTTGTCGGTAAGAATGATGGAAAATGCCTCAGTCAGGTCCACACCGGACTTTGATTTAAGGGGTACCACCCAAGCATATTTAGAAAATACATCTATACAGGTTAAAATATATTTATTTTTATCATTATATTTCGACAATGCTGAAAGATCGGCCAGATCGGCCTGCCAAAGATCGCAAATACCAACAGAGAAAGTCTTTCGTCGCCTAAAGTTCAATCTAACAGGTTTATGTAACGTGTATGCATCTTGTTTGGTCAGCCAATTTTTAACATCTTTTTCTTTAAATTGTCCATTAGCATGTCTCTGAAAGGATGACACGCCTGCAAAGCTGCCAGGTGTCTTTGGATCAAAGTACGACTCCATCGATATTCAAAAAATCAGTAAGTTATCCAACTCGACAGACTTTGTTGTTTTCCACGAATGTTCTTTGGAGTAAGTGTTGAGGATTCTTCGATGGGGCTATTAATATACATCCAACGTTCTTGATTTCCTATCAACTCGCGAGGTATGTTTGAGTCTTTCAGAGCTTCTGCCAAGAGTCTCCAGCCGGTGGGTGGAGAAGCCGTCGTACGTTTCCTCATCAGATCGTTGACCAAATCGACCATGTGAGTTTTCGGAATAGTTGCATCCTTCAAAATAAGTTCACCTTTAGAAGTCCAAGACACGTCGGGATTGCTCTTCATGTGCGACAAGAGTCTAGCAGCTTGAGTTTTCCATTTCTTTGGTACCGTTTCCAAGACTTGCGTCTCTATACTGCTGCTGCTGCTAGATTTGCTGGGGTCGCCCGCTTCCGCCGCTTCCACTGCACCTTCTTTGGAATCGAACTTGGTAACTATGCTGGGCTTGTCAATGTGTAAGTATCGATTCAAGCTGTTGGTGTACAGTTTGGCTTTATCATCGTCTGGAATATTCCTATGCAGAATGTCGTACATCTGTGTATCCAATTTAGACAATGTTTTGTCTAGCATAGTCTCTTTCCATTTTTCTATCTGTCTAGGTTCCACCAAAACCATCTTCTTTGTGTGTTCCATACTATATTTTATTGCTTAGCAATGTGCCCAGAAAAGAAAGCACAGGAGTCAGTAATGCACCTATGAAGCCACCAGTCTGTACTATACGCTTTTTGATTTTTCTTCGAATCTTTTTCGATGCAAGTTTTCTCAACTTGTGTTTGAATCGAGCGAGTCTTTTCTTCTGACTCTCTTTCAAAGGCACCGTGCCTTTTAAAATGTTGAGTGCACACTCGCAAAGACAGCAAAGCAGAGAAGAATTACAGTCTTTCAAAATCTGTTTCCTTACTTTAGGCGAAGACTCTTTAAGCAGTCTGAGTTTCTCAAATTTCTCCTCTATGGTTGCAGACATTTTGAGTGAATGAGAGATGAGAGTCTGTGAGGACTTTATATTCATTTCCTCATATATACGTAATGCACCTCGCCCGGAAAAATATTTGTTCTCAGCCGGCAACGTTCGTCAGTTTCTGGTTTCAGATCGATCAAAAGATAGCCGAAAGGTGCCATTGTTGCATCGTGGAATGCTTCTATCATAAAATTGGCTTTGCCTGGAAACATCTGTCGTGCTAATATTGCAACCTGCGTGCTGTCTCTAACATTTTTGAAAAGAACAAAGTAGTGGGCATTCAGGCTGATGGTTCTTGTATGCTTGCCACTGTAGAAAAGATTTTGCGTCAGGTAGAGTATAGAAACGTTCATGTGATGACTAATTTTGGTGAATAAGTTTGTAACCCTCTGGTCAGTTTCGCTCATAAGGTCGTCTAGCACAAGTAGAGTCTTTTGCTTTCCATCGAAAATATTCAAGTCGGGCAATCCTTCGTGAAATTGAACTTGTGTGTATTTGTCGAAAATTTCTTGGTAAATGCCATAACACCATATAATTTTTTCTATACCAGGCTTGACCATGTATTCTAAATGATCTATAAAACGTAAAGTGAATTTCGTCTTTCCACAACCGCTGGGGCCGCTGATTATAGTAGAGAATGGATGTATCCAAGTTGCATCCATAATGAATAGTAAACGTCTTTTGTCGTGTTCTCTCCTTTTTATGCCATGTATATTCTAACAGTTCCAAGGATGCGCTCGCAGCAAGAGGGGCAGTGTGTTGCAATGTCTGCACAAGGCTCACACATATTTATATGTGCACATGGAAGAGATAGTATTTGTACTTGTCTTTCTTTACAGACTTTACAAATGACAGACTTCTTTAGATTTTCGTTGTCAAATTTCAGTTTCAAGGTATTATACTTTACATGTTTTTCGTTCTCACTTTCAACGCTTTCCTCATCTTCACTTTGGCACATACAGCAGTCACATTTGTAGTTTCCACACACGTCCATTTCACATTTACTAATAGTCGGACACATGTCAACCGTTCTTTAGAATATAAAATTAATAATGAAATGCCATGTAATGAATAGAGACTTTTATATTGATGCAGCATGTTGCCGCCATATTTTCATTTATTGCACAGTGTCCAAGAGTGCTGGCGGGAGCTAGGGGGCGCAATGCCTTGTGAAGGAATAATAATTTGTTGTACACATCTGCAGTATACAAAGAGGTCACACAGACAGACAGACAGACAGACAGACAGACGGGCAGACAGACAGACAGACAGACAGACAGGAATGTTGGTTTGTCTGTAAGGGAGATGCACCCATAAGAGTGTTATTCATCATCAAAGGAAATGTAGCGTCAGCATTATTTCCTAAACCAGTCTCTTTTCCTGGACCAGTGACATCAAAGAAGTAATTAATCATATGTAAATCAAAACAATAATTGCTATTGCATTATTTCCTAGACCAGGCTGTTTCCTATATACATCAAAGAAGTGATTAGTCAGCATTTTCCTAGACCAGGCTGTTTCCTATATAGATCAAAGAAGTAATTAATCATTTTGTTTTGACGTGGTTTGGAAAAGGACCTTTACAGAGCTGTCACTTTCAATTAGCTTAATTGTTGTTTTGAGTGGTCCAGAAAATGATCTCCTTTACTACTTTTATACTCATCGTATTTTGGTGGTAACTCAATTTCTTCAGCTGATTCCCTTAAGTATTCGAGTATCTGCATTTAACGAGTGGCTACAACCTTTGAAGCGATCGTTCTAAATATAAGCTTACCGAGCATGTAATCGTATTTCTGTTCGTGACTACAACTAAGATGAAAATTTGCATCTCCACTTACAAGAGACCTTAATGTCTGACGTGTCTCGGTGCCTTTCTGTTTGACTTCGTCAGCAAGATAATCTCATGAATTCAATGTATTGCGCCATACAAACATACAGACAGTACAGTACATGTATTCTGACCTGTGTACATTGGAAAGAGATCTTCCGTATTTATTTCTACTTATAATAATTGCTAATGCTGTGTTTTTCTTCATCATCTCTTTTTTTTTACATCATTCTGTGTAGCGTTTGGTTATTGGCCTGCCTCTTTGGCGCCATAAAGGTGCTAAAAAGCGTATGTGCACAAACCCAAGCCAGGCAGGTGACTCATCCCTGTTGATGCCTCATCATCATGTGATCATCATCATCATCATCATCATCGTCATCATCATCAGCATCATCATCATCATCATCATCATCATCATCATCATCATCATCATCATCATCATCATCATCATCATCATCATCATCATCAGCAGCAGCAGCAGCAGCAGCATCAGCAGCATCAGCATCATCATCATCAGCAGCAGCAGCAGCAGCAGCAGCAGCATCAGCAGCATCAGCATCATCAGCATCATCATCATCAGCATCAGCATCGGCATCATCATCTTTATCTTCATCATCATCATCATCAGCAGCAGCAGCAGCAGCATCATCATCATCATCATCATCAGCATCATCATCATCATCATCACCAGCATCAGCATCAGCATCATCATCATCATCATCATCATCATCAGTGTCATCTTTATCTTATTCATCACCATCATCACGGGAGTCTCCCTCTCCATTGCTCTATAAAGATCACTGCCGATCCTTCATCCTCAAACGCGCTTTCCCTTGTAACGAACTACATCACCATCTTATGCGTAGATAATACAAGAGTTTTAACAGGTCCCCAGTGGCTTGGTTAGTGGCATTATTTTGTCACTCTCGGTTTTTCGTCAAATATCTTCCTGCCTATAAGATTGAACTTCTGCCCGAAAAATATATCCGGCAAAAAAATTCACGACCTTTTTTTAGTCGTTCGGGACTGTGTTTTCCTGAAAACCAGATTTGCCAGAAAGTTGGGGGGTATTACCCCCTCCCTATGGATCCCCGCCTCACACGCCTATGATCGGATTTATTATTTTTTTAATTAAATTCTTAGTAAAAAAGGATAATCGCATAGCATGCTTCACGCATAGACCTACATGTACTATGACTTTTGGAAGTGCGCATGCTCAGTTACATTAAGTGCATTAACAAGTAACTAGCAACTGGAATGCATTAGATAAGTTCCTAGAAGTAAAACACAATGCGGACCAAAAATATAAAAAAAATATAATGGCACACACACATGCACCCAAACACACATCCAAACACACATCCAAACACACATCAAAACACACACCCAAACATACGCCCAAACACACACCCAAACACACACACACGCACACACACACGGACCGGGAAGACAGAAGAAAGACAGAGCAGCACACAAACACGTGGAGGAAAAACAATTTTATATAGCCTATATATATAATATAGACAGACAGACAGACAAACAGACAGACATTCAACAGGACGATAGACAAACATAGACACGTGAGACACGCGAGGTGGACAGAAGAAAACATAGACGGGCAGACAAACAGACAGCCAGGCAGGCAGACGGAGACGTACAGGCAAGGCAAGGCAGGCAAACAGATAGCTAGTCAGACATACACACAGTCGGGCAGTGGCGCAACTAGGGGGGTGCTGGGGGTGCTTGAGCACCCCCTAGGGCTAAAAAGCTAACCCACGCAATTTTTCCAAATCCGATGAGTTTGGGGGGGGGGGGGGTAGGGGGTGTAGGGGTCCTTTCGCTTTTCAGTCTTTCAGATTACACAATCAAGCAAGTTTCTTCATTCTTCTGTATTATAATCTTAGCCAAATTCATGGTTCATAAAGCACTAGATTTCAATGTCTAAAGCTCGTCTTCCAGAGTTTGTCTGGAGTCTCGAGAATAATAATATTATATAGGCCTAGCTTACTAAGCTATAGATATACATGTAGTGGATGAACCCGTTTGAAGGTTACATTAGGTAATAATTCTTATGGTTGAGAATCAAGTGCCATACAGACATAAAAAATTGCAAATTGAAGAAAGAACAATTAACTTCTCAGAGTAGGCATTGAAAATAACGTGGATGTACCCAATGGCCTTGCGTATAGCCTACGCATGGCAGTGTTGCCGCGTTTAGTGATATGCCTTCTGATTGTAATCCCTGACGCCTCTCTTATCGCAGTTGGTTGGTAATGACTGCCTAATGGTACGTCTCGTCATCAGAATTCATGCTGTATTATTATCACTTTATCAGGTCTCCGCTTATTATGGACGCCTTTAATCGTTTTTATATGTTAAAGCATCAACCTGCAGGTGCCGTTTATTGCACTAGTTAATCATCATCATCATCATCATCATCATCATCATCATCATCAAGGGCGAGCCCCACTCCGGAGCGTAGCCGTCTCCACAATTCTCCGCCAACCGCTACGGTCCTGCGCACTTCTCCAAGCTGCGTTTAGTCCAAGGCCCAGCGGTCTCAGGTCTGCGTCGATCGTCCGGGTCCATGTGTGTCTTGGTCGTCCAACCGGTCTCTTCCAGGTTTTTTTTTGGGGGGGGGGGCACGAATCATGGCGCGCAAAGCTCTGGCATGGTCTTGACTGCCATCGCTTCGTGCGAAATGGCCAAACGTTCTCAGTCTCCGCACTAGTTGATGGTCTGACTCAATTGCCTAGTGATGCCTAGTGATGAATTTAAAGTGTTAGTGCCATTACATTGCACGTCTCGCCAATTTATTGATAATATAATATGTTACAACATAATCGATAGTAGCCTACAGTGTGTGCTATTTCATTAAGGCCTAGTTAAGAGTTGTTTGCTTCAAATTAGTATTACAATATATAGTAATAGTTATTCAGCTTTGTAATGATCTAGACATTTCCAGCGGAGAAAGCGCACAGAAACAAAAACTTTGCCCAAGAAAATTTGACAGAATGATAGTTTTTAGTTGCTGTTTATTATAGGCTGTTGTATTGCATAGACTGCCATATTATAACATGATATTATTTCCTACAATATGATTATAATTTTAATTTTATTATTATAATATAATTGTGATACTATCGCATGATATTTTATAATGCGCATTACTTACTGTCATGGGCGGATATGTAGGGCGATAGGGGTGACGTAAGTAAATGCGACAGTGGCGGCGGCAGGGAGGGGGCTAGGGGGCTAAGCCCCCCAAAATAGGCGATCCATTTTTTCGCCATGTAAAAATTACAAATTCTGACGTTCAGCCCCCTCCAAAAATGATTTGAACCTGATGACTAAAAAAAGGTCTTCAGAAATGGCGGTGAAAATGGAAAATTTTCATAAGATTTCGACCAGATGACTAAAAAAAGGTCATCAGAAATTTTTGCGGTGAAAATGGAAAATTTTCCGACGAAAGTTCAGCCCCCCAAAACTGAAATCCTGGCGCCGCCACTGAATCGCGATGCAACACTCTGAAGTTTTAAACCGATGCTGAAATCTGAAATCATTCTTTTTGTTATCACTTATCAGCACTGAAGTAATAGAGTTATTTTGCTAAGCTGACATCTGAAAATGGTACCATAATAAACATGGAACTCACAAAATAATTTTTTGTAATTGTGAGTATATTCATTGAAGTTTAGACCACTCTTATTAGCACTGAAATAGGCTAAATAGCATAGCTATTTTGCTTTAGATGGCAAAATTCTGCCATTGCAGTGTGGAAATTATAAAATTTCTGATGTGGATGGGCACATCCCCTCCCAAAGCTTATGTCCATGGTCGTCCCCCATCTACTCAACTCCTTCTTGCAAGTCGAATTAACGCGCTATCTCAAGATCGTCTTTCTTTGAACTCTTCCAAAACCCAGTTGATTTGGTTTGGCACTCCTAAGCAGCCTCAAAAACTCAACAACACACTGCTCTCTCAAACTTTTCCTCACTTCAACTTCTCCAGTGTTCGAGACCTATAGGTGTCACCCTAGACAGTTCTCTTACCTTCACTGAACACATTGCCAATCTTACTCACTCTTCCTACTTCTAGCTAAGGCGTCTCCGGGCTATTCGCAAATCCGTCTCATCTTCGATCTCTATAGTATACCTCATTGTTCACGCTTTTGTGTGTTCTCTGATTGACTATTGTAATTCTGTACTTATTGGCCTGTCATATAAGATAAGATAGGATAAGATAAAGCTCCTGCCTTTTTCCGGCTGATGCTCGCTTTTCCCCAGAAACCTTGATGCACAGAGAAGGTAGGCTACTAGATAAAACACTGGTTATTGGGAGAGTGTCTAGAATCTAGATTAAATACTGGTTATTCTGCCACTAGCGAGCTATATAGGCCTAATATCCTTTGTCTTATCTAAACAACTGGAAAAAGAAAATTTTGAAGTCTTAAACTATGGTTTTCAGAAGTTTTTATGCCTTTATCGCTCATAAAAACAGCTGGAAAACAAGAGCCTGAAACGTGCTCTAGCTGATGTCAAAAGTTTAAAAGGCGTTGGTTTCTGGGGCTCCGTCCCAGACCCCGCTGGGGGAACCTTACGACGCTCACCCAAACTCTATATTCGGTATTGGCTTCGTGCCTTCGGCACTCGCTGCTTCGCACCTTCGGAGCTTACAATAATTCTGAGCACCCCCAGGAAAATGTTCTGGTTGCGCCCCTGCAGTCGGGAGACAGAGAGACAGATAGAGCCAGGCAGACGGTCAGCCTAAAATGATGGAAGGCCATCCATATAATATCTGTTGGACAGTGATTGAGAGCCATAGAGATGTCCATATAATGCGTGTGTTTATGAACTCAGTTATAAGAACGTATTCGGTGCGAAAAGGACCACGACACGGAATGGATTCTTTCTTTGTGGCACGCGCCGAACTGACTGCCCTCCGTCTCCTCCCTCTACTACCCTCGCCTCCGCTTCCATCTCATCTCTGGCGGCGCCAAATCTCGCAGGTTCTTTTGTTTGCACTGCAGCAGCAGCAGCAGCAGCAGCAGCAGCAGCAGCAGCACTCGGTAGTAGCAGCAGCAGTAGCAGTAGGCCTACCAGCAGCAGCTAGTGTCACGGTAAAAGCTCTCTTCCCGGTGGCAGGAGCTCAGAATTCGCATTTTCTTGCGACGAAGTAGACTAAGACATAAAAGCACTCACATTCGGGGTTTGTTTTTACAATTAAAGGCTGATTTTTATATTCATTTAAATAAACGTAGGCTACGTATTGGCTTTGTGTGATATACGTGTATTTTAGAATCGATTTCACGATTTGAAAGCAGTCATATAATAGCAGAGCCCTGAAAGGAATCTTGCAACCTCTTTGTGCAGAAAAAGTTCGCCGAGAAAGCAACTCTAAACATTAATTTACTGTCGTCTGTAGTTCCGTTATTTAGTAACGAATTTAAGCAGATTTCCCTTTTTTGTTACTTAGAAAATAAGGAGCTACAAAAACAAGAAGATCAAATACAGTGACGCAAAATTCTCTCTTTATCTCGAGAACTACTTTTCTGGCGGAAGAATGGGAAAGACGCTTTTCTTGTTGATGTCGCTGACGTCATCACTCGGTCTGATCGTCTGCGATCGGATTCTGCTCGATGACGCAGGCGATGACGTAGGTGTTCTCCCTTCCGGTGGCAGTGACCTCCTCGAAGCGGTCTTTCGACGCAGGAGCGCCCGCTCGCAACACGGCGGAGCAGGGGACGGTAGGGCGACCCGATTTTCGGACGATGACGAAAGAAATGGCGAATCTGTGGGACGAAATTCAGACGTCAGCGCGTACGAATGGTCACCATGGAGACGAATAGTTGCAAAGATCTTGAGCGAAGGAGATGAACGAAACGAGAGGCAGGTCAGTAAATTAAAGTCGAAACCTAGCCCATACTTACTAACTTACTTACATGTATGCTTACTTGCCTACTTGCTTACTGCTTACGGTTTAGTGTTTTCTATCTTCTGTGTATAATAAATGTAAAGTTCTCTCTCTGGTAACCTAAAATCCGATCTCACCTTGACATCTCTGACACGACGCAGCGCTCAGGAATAACCTGGTGCCCTGCGTTCGCTTACGCCTTACGGAGTAGCGCTGATCTGTTTGGATATCAGATTCAGTATAATGCTACGTAGCAAGATTTTGATTGGAATTTAAACCGATCAAGAGTTTTGAGACAGGCAGTTTTTCTCACAGAAACTGGAATTCCCCAAACAGAGGCAGATAGGCCTACAGAAATTGTTTAAGGGGGCAAAATTGGTGGTGGTCTTGGGACATCAATTTTTTCCTTGGTCTTTCGCCCAAAAATCTGAAGACGTTTTTTAAAGTCTTCCTCCGAAGGTCCTGTGCAAATCTCTGAATGGGGGAAGGCATGGCTAGTTTGGCCCCCTCGATCCACCCCGACCCCCAATGCAAGGGGACTAGACCAAGACAACACCATGGGCGGAGTTTGATTTCCGTTCTTGGAAGGGCTAACCCCGAGTCTGGGTCTTCTGGGTCTTCTGGGAGGTGCTAAACTTTAAAAAGATTCTATTTTCATGGTAAAAAAAATCGAAACTGTGTCTTCTTCTCAGCCCCTGATAAACCTCGCCCATGTCAAACACTGTCCACCAAATGAAACGGTTACTGCCTATACAGTACTGTATGCACCAGAACCTCGAGCAAGTTTTTCGCTAACATTAACAATGATGCTCTCTTTTGCTCAGTGTCATTGCAGGACGGTGTTGAGTCTAACATGGAGACGCAGGGTGAGAATTGGGTTTGTGGGTTCAACCCCCTGTCTTTCTTAGAGCCCCAGAGTAAAGTCTGTTTTTCACACCCCAATTTCAGTTGGTTATAGTTAAATCACCCAGTTATTTTTCCACAATTCTTATATTACACTGTAGGGACACTGTGCAGAATGATACGGGTCACGATTAGGCATAATAATTATAGTTAGTTAAAAATAGACCCTAATAATTAATAATTATCGTTGGATCCAAATTGCCGATATCAGGCTGGAATTGGAATCTATATATATAAAAATGAAACTTTCCAACCGTGCGTTATGAGTGTTTTCGAAAACTGACGAACCGATTGTTTTGAAAATTTTACGACACCTTCCATTCAAATAGAACCGTGTTGTAGTATGCTTTTTTCCCGAAAAAACCCAGCATTTTCTACAAAAGAGAACTTTGAAATCCGTTCGGCCGCCATCTGCAAATCATACACTTCCCAACGTCCATGAGGGTTGCCAGATTTCGGAAACGTTTTTGTCGTGACATTATAAAGTCGCCCAAAAGTCGCGAGATGACCAACTTCGATCAGGGTTGCCCAAACGTCGCCCAAAAATCGCGATAGCGCATATGTCGCTGTCCGGGAGGAAAGAAGGAAGAGTGAGGGTGAGGGGGAGGGGAAAGAGGGAGGGAGAGGGAGAGGGGATGGGGACGCGGACGGGAGGGGGAAGGGGAACGGGGAGGGGAGTGGGAGGGGGAAGAGGAACGGGGAGGGGGACGGGGACGGGAAGGGGAAGGGAGACGGGGAGTGGGAGGGGGACGGGGAGGGGGACGGGGGAGGGGGAGGAGGCAGATGACGGTCTTTTCTGCCACAGCAACGCGTGGCCGGGTACAGCTAGTTACTTATAAAGTTACAATTATTTAGATATTATTGTTATTGGCCTAGTTAGCTACACCGGTAAGCGAGAGCGGCATTCGTCTGTTGGATACAACGGACTGCGGTTCAAACTCCGGGTTGCGAGTTGACATTCAGAGATTTAGATATCTCAGGCTAGCACGCAGGAGACGCGGTGGCGCAAGCTGCTGCGGAGCGACCTTGGCAAGTTGCTTACCCATCATTGTCTGTGAAGAAGGCAACGGGAAACCACCTACCTCACTCATCTCATATCCCAAGGGACAATGAACCTGTCTTCCTGTCTTCGGGCAGAGAACCATATATATATATATATATATATATATATATATCGCCACTGTCTCCTATTTCTCCTCTTCCCTCACTTTCAGCTCATATATATATATAACCTATATATATATATATATATATATATATACAGGGTGGCGCAGAAAAAACCGGACTATTAGTAATTATTGCCTTAAACTATCATTAGACTGCAGAAATGACACAGAAAAATGGCATTGGTTTGGCATTTAATATAGCCTAACATTGAATGAACTGTAAAATTTCAGAGTTTTCTGAATGCGTCAGAAATTTAAGTCAAAGTGATGTCCTCCGTTTGCTGCGATAACCAATGATAATCGCTTGCGAAACTGTCCAATAGCCCGGTTGATAGTGTGCTCGCTGATTTCGTCCCAGCATGCGGTCGGAACTTCTTTCAAATGTTCAATATCTCGAATTCTCTGCCTGTAGACAAACTGCTGAAGAATTCCCCAGATCGAATAGTCTACGGGATTCAAGTCCGGACTGTTCGGTGGCCAATTTTCTGGTTCAATAAAGTCTGGAACGTGAGCAGTGAGAAAAGCAACTGTTTTTCGTGAACGATGAGCAGGTGCTCCATCCTGCTGGAAAGTGAAATTGTCACCAGAGTGACCTATTATGTCTGGCAGTAATCCTTGATGTAGGACGACGTCACAGTAATATAATTACTTTGATTATTCAAGCGATGCAATTGCAAAAACAAGTCCGGTTTTTTCTGCGCCACCCTGTATATATGAGCTGAAAGTGAAGAGGAGAAATAGGAGACAGTGGCGAAATGGGATAGGTTTATATACAGTAAACGAACGTTGGCAGATCTATATCCAGGAGACAAGACAGCTTGTTAAAAAATATCGATCATTTGCCTCTGTGTCGTGATTATAGGTTTCAGTTTCGTTCTGTGGTTCGAACATTTAAACATCCTTGAAAACCGACAGTAGCCTATGACTGTATGAGTAAAATAATACTGGGGTATCAAAGAGATGAAATTGATCCCTCAATTATGGTGTCTTCTGATAATTTAGACCATTTTTGGCACGTGAAGTGATATGGCGCTAGTCTGGAACTTATTATGACGGGGTCCTAAGAAAGACTGGGGGATTGAACCCCCCACAGCCCACACGACAATTTTTAGGCTGCGTCTTCCTAAATAATGATAAAATTCCTATTCCCTGCTATTGCGATAAAGTATAGATATCATAAACTTATATAGCCTATACAAGCTCAAACTTGCCAAATCCCAATTCGCCAAAAAAACTGTAGACCTATTAGGCTAGGCTACACCTTCACACTTAGGCCAATAGATCTACATGATGATGGTGGTTCTCTGCTCGAAGGCAGGTCCATTGACTTTGCGCCCCTGGGGATGAGATGAGTGAGGTGGTTTTCCGTTGCCTTCCCCACAGACAATGATGGGTAAGCAACTTGCGGCACTTGCCCAAGGTCGCTCCGCTTGCGCCCCTGCGTCCCACACGTGCAAGCCCGAGATATCTAAATCTCTGAGTGTCATCTCCCAGCCCGGGGCTTGAACCGCAGTCCGTTGTATCCAACAGACGAATGCCGCTCTCGCTTACCGGTGTAGCCAACTAGGCCAGATCTATATAGGCTAAGCCTATTTCGTTTGTTAATTAAAGAAAATTAGGTTGTCATACGCCTCATTGCATGAGGAAGGAAATTACAAATGGACTATTATACTATCTACTTCTGCAAAATTCTAGGCATTGAAAAAGGTTTTACTGGATCCTATAGAAATAGCACTACGAACAGAACGAATTCAAAAGTATCCTATAGGCCTACTCGATAGATGGAATAGGGTCTAGGGCTTAGGCCTATTGTGATATGCTTGCCGCCACGGTACCGGTACGCACGACAGTCTTGTTGCCTTTTCCACCAGGACCACCACCATGGGCGGAGTTTGGTTTTCGTTCTTGGGGGCTAACCCCGAGTCTGGGCCTTATTGGGGGTGGCTAACCCCGAAAAAGGATACCATTTTTATGGTAAAAACGCGGAATCTGGGCCTTCTTGGAGGGGCTTAAACCCCTTAGCCCAGTGGTGGCCAACCTGCGGCACGCGTGCCACTTGCGGCACGCCGGCCTATGATGAGTGGCACGGAGGGCCATGGAATTTTTGAAAAATATTTATGCTAGATCTGCTAGTTTACAATCAAGATCATTCCACTCACTTAGTGGAGTAATCTTGGTTTACAATGTTATCTCTTAGGGCAGACTTAGGCGAATCTCAGGCGCCTCTTTAACTGCAGTGACCATGCAGTAGCTGCAGTGACCATGCAGGGCAAGGTTAATTAACTGCAGACGGACGCAGCACAGGCGCTCGAAGTGGGATGAGGCAGCCTCATCAGTCGACTGATGGTCAAAGTCCACACTCTCCACAGCATCCATTCAGAGATAAGAAATTGAGTTTCACCCCACTGTAGGGTTGCAGGATAAAACAAAGGAAGATGCTCCTGTTGGTTATGTCTTTAGCATTGCTATTTGCTGTGTACTGCAACAGTTGTGGTGCATGTATGTAAAAACTAACATTGAACTTCACTTCAGTGAGTTACAGGGAAACTCAAATGAAAACCACCGGCCTAGGTAAGCTATCAAGACTAATTTTAGAGAAAGAACCTTTTAGGCAGAACTGTCATTGTTTGCCAGAACAAGTGATGAATTGATAATGATGGTCGAACTTATAGGAGTTAAGTCTGACATCAGCATGAAAGAAAACTCATTCTGATGGCCAGTATGAGAATTGTGGAAAAATAACTGGGGGGGTTGGCCTATGATAAACTTAAAATTGGGGTATAAAAAACATACTTTAACATGGGGCTCTAAAGAAGACTGGGGGGTTGAACCCCCCCAACCCCCCCGGCAATTCTCACCCTGATGATGGCGAGTAAAGTCTTTTTCAAGTTTTGTATGGTTCAAAATCTAAGCAATAATAATGTCTAACATTGCAGCCATGGACACACGCTGTGATGAGACGGAAAACAATAGACACGGAGGACCATGGAATATATATATATATATATATATATTATTTATATATATATATATATATAGTTACTTTATGCAAGTGCAGGTTTTAAATTGTCACAGGTTACAATTCCTCTCGTCAGGTATATATATATATATAGTGGCACGCGGACGGAACGGGCGATAGTTTGTGGTACACTGAGTACAAAAGGTTGGCCACCACTGCCTTAGCCCCTGATAAACTCCGCCCATGTCCACCACGGCCATATATATTGGGTCTACAGGCCCCTGTCGAATCATTAGCCTAACATTAGCGTGGTGGTGTAGGCCCTACTGGTGGGCTCGTGCCTTGAAACCGGTGGGTTCAGGTTCGAAACCACCTCAAGCTGCCGCGTAGGGATCTTGTCACATTCTTGTGCAAGTCGTTTACTCACAATTGCTTATGCGATTCGCCCTGAAACTCCGCTGCAGTATCATCTCGGTAGTCGGGAGCACCTCTGAGTATGAAGATTGAAGGTACGCTATGGCAAATGTGAAGAAAGTAGATAAATAAACAAAGAGGAGCGATTATCCTACAAAAGAGGACGCACTGGTGATCAATCAATCCAACGGTAATATCTCTAAGCTTATAGTAAAATCATCGTTTGCAGAACAAGCGCCACAGGATATCTATAATTTATAATTTGCCTTCAAGCCATTTTTCGGACACTTTCGACTGGTTCATAAAAGACGCTTGGAACAGTATAATATATGGACGAGTTTTGGCATAAGATATTTTTATAATTCTTAATATTGTTTGGTTATTTTTCTCGATCGAACGAATGGACTCGACACGCTGTCTGCTTAAATGCCGAGTTCAGGCCTACAGTAGTGCAGAGATAGTCGTGATGATTAGGCTAGGCCTAGTTAAATTACCATGCAGTCTTCTTCTTCTTCTGGTTCTCTGCCCCTAGGCAGATTCAGCTGTCCAGTGTCGCCACTCTTCCCTCCGCTGGGTATTTTCCTTTAGTTCTTGCATGGTATCCACTATCCAACCCTCGTCATCAACGTGCCCAGAAGCATCTGTCGTGGTCTTCCTCTTGCAGTGGACTGGAATAATGATTGGAATAGATCTAAAAGTTGCAATCAATTAGAATCGGAGAAATCTTGCAGCGAATTGATTAGATTAAGAACTGGCATGCTGTCTAATCCATGCAGCGTTTGATCTAGCCCCCTCTGCTTTGCGGAGGGTGGGTCAAGGTTTGTATGTGGGAGATAGCAATACCCTATTTCGGCTGTCGG
This sequence comes from Lumbricus rubellus, assembly GCA_945859605.1. Classification (NCBI taxonomy): domain Eukaryota; kingdom Metazoa; phylum Annelida; class Clitellata; order Crassiclitellata; family Lumbricidae; genus Lumbricus; species Lumbricus rubellus. Next base: position 21,105,665 of record OX243822.1, on the reverse strand, counting down.
CAAGCCGTCGGCAACCAATGAGCCGACGATCCCATTTTGACAGGAATGTTCCCTCACGACTTTTTTGTCTTTCTGCCCTTAGGCTAGCGATTGAAATATCTGATGACCTTGTTTAGTAGGTCTAGGCATACATAGGCCTACATCAATGTTGCACTGTCAAATGATTATTTCTGGCCAAGTTAGCATATAAATTATATAAGTCCTACAGGTAAAGACGTACTGGGGGGAGGAAAATGGCATAGGCATACATGCAAAAAACTTACATTTTTATGTGGGGGATGGTAATGTCATTCCTGGAGGAACACGTCCCGCCAGAGACGCCTAGATTAAACACTGTGTCTGATCGATAATGCAGGATTCCATGATCGACTGGGCACATTGCTAATCAAATAGAATAATTCTAATCGCTTAGTTATTTAACCGTCTCTGGTCCAGTGAAAGCATCTGTACATGTAGGTTGGTTGGTGATATCTTCTCGATCGTTGTGGTCGATTCTGTGATCGCCGTCCACTGAAATAATTCAATTTAAGCTCATCGGGGGTCCCGTAGCTCAGTGGAGAGAGCGCTGGTCGATCAACTGAGTTGTCATTATCGCGATCCGGGTTCAAGCCTCGCTCAGGGCAAAAATTTATGAAAGTTTCTGTTAGCTGCCATTGGCGCTTTGCTGTTGCGTTGCTTGACTCAAGTTCTGCTAAAAAAAAGATACCCCGTCGATCCCACTTCTGGATTGGCCGAACCAGGAGTGATCCAGCACTTAGGCCAATAGCGTTAAGCCGAACCCACTGCTGTAAAGCCGGCCTGCGTGTCGTGCTATATTGGGCCGTATTTCGTATAACTTGTACCTGTAATCATTCTCAAGATATTATTATTAGGTCTATTATTAACACCAGACAACTGAAACGGACGATGTTGTTTCCGCAAGGTCGACACCAAGGAGATCCAATTACTCTTTGATTAGTCAGATCTTCTGTCTTGCAAAAGACTTAGTCTACACTCGAATGGACAAAATTTAATAGGTTTAAATGGCACTATTATTAGGCCTGCCGCCGCCTACGCCATCAACTTTAATTGGACATGATGATATGCTACATGATTATAATCAACTTGCTCTGTGGAATTCACACTGTGACGGCTTCTCCTTGTCTTGCAAATTATTTTGTTGAGTCACTATGACGTTCGCTGTTGCTACGACAACGGCTCTAGACCATTATTACAGCTAGCCTAATGACGTAGCAATAGTGTTAATAGAACAAAGGGGTCGTCATAATATTATACGGTAGATCAACAGAACTTTTGTTACGTAATTAGCTACGAAGGCCGTAATTAGTGCTACCTTGTTAGAATAATGCATGGCAAATAGGCCTAGGTCTACCGTATAATAATATTATGACGACCCCACTTTGTTCTACTAACACTATTGTTACGGTACGTCATTAGCTTTGTTCGGAAACATGGTGTTGACTTGCTGTTAGGACGATAGCTTTGTTACTTGGACTTTTTGCTAATTTTTAGGACATAAATTTAGAATATAGCATGTTGAACATGTCTAACATGTCTAGGCCCGCTGTATATTATATGTGCGTGGTGGACCGGTGTGTTCTCACAAGGGTACCATTGGAAGGTATTTCAAGGTAGGCCTAATCATAGCACCCGGGCCCGCACTAGCCTTAATGCGGCCCTTTTCGTGTTCTTTTTTTAAAGTAATTCTGTAAGGTTGGGTGCCCACAGTTTTTCTGAACATTTGTTTATCCGGCCGTGACCACAATCGGTGCGTAACTTTCGGCGAAAAAATATTACGAACTATTGGAAAGTTTAATTTTTATTTATATAGATTATGTCTTTGGCACAGTATTTTGAAATGGTCTTCCTTTACAGCTACGCCTACATCCTGAGACTCTGACAGAATACTTCTTCACTAAACTTAAAATTCTTTTTATGCGTGCTGGAGTCGGGAGCGACTCTGAGTAGTTTCCTACTTTCCTTGAAGGGGTGTTTTATATATGTTTTCAAATGAATGAATGAATGAATGAGTAAATGAATACATAAGTGAGGCAACTGTGTGCATATTCGATTCTGTTTTTACATCATTTCAGGATACTTCTTCTTCCGTTCTCAGTCGCAGGAAACGATTCTGTTGTTCAATCGACATGTATTGTTTTATCTGCGATCGCTAACAGCGACGACACCTGTATCCCATGGCAGAAACAACAGCCGACCTCCTCAACTGCAGCCACTGCATACAACTGCCAACTACAGAAGTAACAATTTTGCAATGTAAAAAACTAAGCTTGCTTAAAATAAGATTCATTTCAAGCTTAAATGTGTCTCTTTTGTTTCTCGTAAATAGTTTCAGGTTAGAGCACGAAATTAGATAACGTTTTCTGGGTGGACAGGGTAAGAACAACAATGCATCATAAACGAAATGGATATTTAATGAGCCTTCGAGACGATTCGCAAATGCATCTTGGCTTTGACGAATTGCGTGGCTGACACAGAGACGTGACAAAAAACCAGCAGAAACAACATTCATCACAAGTTGCATGGCTGCACGATTATTTATCAAATCCAAAAACGACAGTAAAAGGTTTTGCCTTACTGTAAACTCTGACACGTTGTATCACAATCTTAAAATTATCTTCTATAGCTGAGGTTGTGCCGGGAGCGCTCCAGAGTAGTAACCTTGAAGGGGTGCTATATAAATTCTCGTAATAAATAATGAATTAATTAGACTGTCCTGTAGCAAACGGAACCTTAGAAATGTAATCAGTGTGATTTCAAAGATCCGCCAATAATAATATAAGAAAAAAGACCAATCACTCAAAAACTATTGCACCATTTATTAAATAAATAAATCAATAAAACCTTCAAGCAAGATTACTAATATTATCAGCACAAGTCATTAAACAGCAAATAACATGTGGTGAAAACATACTGCTGAACAACTTCATATCAGCAGTATTATAGCCTATGGGAACATATTTCTTTTCACGAAATTATGAATTTTCAAATATCTTGATTTTCAATTTTGTTAATGACAGGTTCATCAACAGCTTTAAAATTTTAAATACTGTAAATATAAACAATATCAGGTAAATATTGTAAATACTGACAGTATCAGGTAAATATTGTAAATACTGACAATATCAGGTAAATATTATAAATACTGACAATATCAGGTAAATATTGCAAATACTGACAATATCTGGTAACTATTGTAAATACTGACAATAACAGGTAAATATTGTAAATACTGATAATATCAAGCCTATGTGCATCTTGAAACATCAGTCACTAGTCAGATATTGCAGTGTCATTTTCAAGTCTTTACTTATATTTCCAAGTTCCAAGTAGAAGCAAAAAGCTGCAAAACAAGAAATTCTATCATCCTTCTCAATGACTGACTAGCTCCCATTCGCATGTTCTACGATGTCATGAAGACGCGCAATATCAACATTTTCTTGACACAGTGAAAATAACCTGCACAGTTCAGATGATAACAGATGAAATAGGTAATATACTGGACAAATACATGAAACAATTCGACAAAAACCCAGAAAATAAACCAAATACGCAAAAAGTAGGCTGTAATCAAAGAAGTAAACCTTACATATCAATTCACTAAATGAAATATTTACAGGCAGAAATTCTAAAACAATCAAAGCCAGTCCTGAAGCAAAAAAGCAAATTGCAAACAAAATAATAGAACAATAAACCACAAAGAAATCATACCATAAAAATGAAAGAAGACAAGCAACCAGAAAAATAAATTGAAACAATAAACGTCTTAGTTTTAATTCATACTTGCCTGTAAAAATCCATTAAAAACACTCTAAATTTTGACATTTTCTCAAGTAAAAGTAAATCAGTCAACAGCTTTAAGTGGCTTTCAAAAGCAAAGCAACCTCATCTGCTTTGTTCAAATGAAATCCAACTGTTCCGAATTTAATCATCGTCACCTGGGGCTTCCAAAAAAGGTTCACCGCTTACCAAAATATGAAAGCCAATTATAATTAATCAATATATAAATATTCTAAAAATCTGAAAATTTAAAGCTATTTAAATTGAAAAACAATATTGAAGAGCATCAAGCATAAAATGACCAGTAGGAAGTCATAATGCAAATATTTACAATAATAAAACCACATGCATGTACCGGTATTATACCTAAAAGTATTTTTGCAAACCATTAAGTTAGTCACGCAAAGCGTTATTAACATCAGAAATGTTTTATTTACACATGTTTATATATACAAAATTATGGCAAACCCTTGACGTGATAAGCTTAGCAGAAGCGACGCTGTCTAAATAGTCATTCACAAGCAAATACTTTGCATCACATATCATAACAATGAAGACGAAAGAAAAACCCTATAACCAGTCACGAAAATCACTGTGATGTGATGAGCATGAATTACATAGTGCCACTTCAGCTAACTATGTTTGTTGCAAAACACAGGTCTTGAACCCCAAACACAGCAGCATAACAGAAAGTGCCAGCAAACACTCAGCCACCAAAGACTGGATATGGAACCTAAAAATGCATTTGTACAGTTAGAAATTGCAGCACATTAATTAGACAAAACAGGATAACAGTGAATGAGACCTCTTGCCAATAAGATGAATCCTTCATCTTGTTAAACTAAAAGTAAGTCCATCTTTTATCTCCATCAATTTATTCCTCTAGTGCAAATAACAGTCTGATACGACAGACAATTGTCTAACAATCACAGAAACAAAACAATAACAATATTAACAATAGGAATAACAGTAGTAACCAGCAGTACTGATAACCTAAAACTAATCATAAAAATGATAATAATAATAAACTTTCTTCTATAAATTATGGATTCCTTCCACACTACCAGATCTTCACGAGCCAAACCAAGTTGCATATTTTAGGATCTCAAAATAATTTACACATTTTACGATTTCCATCTTTGGGTGTCTTCCACAAAAAGAATCCCACCAGGAAATAATTATAACACAATAACATAACGTCGGCGACGTTGATATCAGTGAACGATAATTCATTCGCAGTAGAAATGACGATGCAGTTAAATTGCGATACTCCGTTTTCACTTTTACTTCGACGACGAGAATAAGCTTAGCCGGAGTCGACGCGAAAGCGACATCCCAGAAGAAACGGTCGCAGTTGGCTCCGGATTCGAAGGAGGATCTTTGGAAGAAGTGGTTGAGCCGACAGTGGAGGATGAAGGTTCGGAAGGTCCAGAGGAACCTGAGGGCTCGTGAGAACCTGAAGGTCCAGAGGAACTTGAGGGTCCGTGGTGATCAGACGGATCTGTGGAGGGACTTACTGGATCTGACGTTCGAAAGTTGTGACTGGTGGAAGCGGTGGTTGCAACGGAAGAAGGGAAGGGCGAGGAATAGTTCTGTTCCATGACAGCGATCGGCGTTGAGCGAACGTTCTCACTCGTGACGAAAGCGTCCTCTGGGACTCCAGACGAAATCTTAAACAATATATTCATTTAGATAAACGTAAAGAATGCTAAGTTACGCACCTATAAGTTAGGAGCTCTACGAGTATCCAAGGCCACCGCCCCTCCATTCTGCACAGAAGGGAGTGCTCTTAGTTCCATTAGCATAAACTGCAACTACGCAGAATCGAGCCTTTTCCGTGGAGACCCAATGGTCTGGAATGGGCTATCACAAGAGCTAAGTCTGCTTCCTGAGGCTCATACCGAATCACTTTTATCACTTTTATTCAACTCAAAACTGTTTTTTGCTGTGGCAGAATTGGGAACACTTCCAAATAGCCCCCCTTGAAGAGGTGCAATACAAATTCTTGAATGAATGAATTTAAGGATTGTATTAAAGCAACTCAAAATAAGGTTTTATCGCTAGAGCTGAAATTGCATTGCAGTAAAGGATTAATAATACACAAAAAAGTTGAAAAAACCGACTACTAAAAAGAACAATAGACTACTAAAAAGAACAATAGACTACTAAAAAGAACAATAGACTACTAAAAAGAACAATAGACTACTAAAAAGAACAATAGACTACTAAAAAGAACAATAGACTACTAAAAAGAACAATAGACTACTAAAAAGAACAATAGACTACTAAAAAGAACAATAGACTACTAAAAAGAACAATAGACTACTAAAAAGAACAATAGACTACTAAAAAGAACAATAGACTACTAAAAAGAACAATAGACTACTAAAAAGAACAATAGACTACTAAAAAGAACAATAGACTACTAAAAAGAACAATAGACTACTAAAAAGAACAATAGACTACTAAAAAGAACAATAGAATTGTTGCTGACCTCTTTCACGACTGGCTTGTACTTGCGTGGAAGACGAACGGAGCCGACCAACGACTGCGTGAGAGTGGAACTGTCCTGCATCACTTCATGAAGCGTAGATTCTGCCCAGAAAGAAAACAATACAACCGCATATCAATACAACTCCGTTACTTCACATCGCACAGGAGCAAAAAGCACAACTGTGACGTCACTTATAAATACGCCCACAGTTAAACACAACAATCTGCTTAACGCAGACTAATAATACGATACAACATTTTAACGCGATCGCATTCCGAGGCACTTTCGACAATCAAGACAACGATGAGTAGGGTCATTCTGGACTAGTTTTTAACCAATAGTTAATAATAACAACGATAACAATGCTTTTATAATTCATATAACACTTTCAAATATTCATCAATTCAGCAATTTAAATAGCACCCCGTCAAGAAAACTACTCAGAGGTGCTCCAACATTTTCATAATTCCTCTACGAAATGTGAACGTCGTGACTGATGCCGTTCCTACCGATCTTTCTTCTCCTCCGCCTTCTCTGCACATCCAGGACTGGAACCTCATCCACCTGTCGGTCGATGTCGTCCAGGCTTTCCTCCTCCTCCGTCACTGTCGCCGTCTCCCGCCGATACCTCTCTCGGATCAACCGGTTGTCACGCTCCTCCTCGTCGTCGAGACTCACGTTCGATTGGAGAAGTCGACGACGCGGCCGGAAGTCGACTGAGTCTCCGGAAAGATCGTTGAGGCTGAGACTCTTCTGCAGCTGATCCGACAACTTACTGGAACCCTAAAAGCACGTTACAATGATCGAATAAAACATCGGAACATGTACGGCGTATCTAGGTATGTATTCATTCAACGTATGTATGCAAGCATGCATTATTGAGCATTCCTAAAAGTACATTACAATGATTAACCTTTTAGCGACCAGCTACATATGTTTTCAATGCGCTTTAGTACACGCTAGTTGTTAAAAGGTTAAACAAAACATCGGCACATGTACGTATCTATTGTAGGTATGTATTCGTTCAATGTATGTACACTGTGCCCCATAAAAAAACACACCAAAAAACTTTTCAAAAATCTTCTATAAAACTAAGCCAATTGTAATAAAAGTTTGTACGTTGTTTCTCAAATAATTTTGCCACAAAATATTTTACATTTTACTTACTCACAGAAGTGGTTGCTGTTGGAGGCAGTGGCGCAGACTAGGCGTTTTTGGAAACATTTAACCAGAGATTAGTCAAGCGACTTATTCATTCTCCAGCAGGACAGCGCCCCAGCACATCGCGCAAAGGACACCATTGCGTTGCTGCGACGTGAAACACCAAGCTTCATTGGACCGGAACTCTGGCCAGCAAACTCACCAGACCTCAATCCCGTTGACTGCAGAATTTGGGGTCTAATACAGGAACGCGTCTACCAGACAGCAATATGGGACATCAACGAGTTGAAGGAGCGCCTCATCGTTGCGTGGGCACAGTTGAAGCAGAGTGTCATTGACAAAGCTATTGAACAGTGGCGGCCAAGGCTGAGAGCCTGCATTCAAGCGAAGGGACATCACTTCGAACATCTTCTTAAATGAAACATTACTTTTTCTTATTTAACATTAGACTTACATGCGTTTCATGACAAAGTTTTTTGGTGTGTTTTTTATGGGGCACAGTGTATGCAAGTAAGCATGATCGAGTGTCTCTAAAAATGTGCCAGTGAAAGTAATAAATTGGTTCATTTACCCATTCATTACTCCAAGATAACCTACACAGAGCCACTCCCAGCCCAAGTCCCCCATGCCCCAGTTGGGCGTGGTGGTGTAGTGGTGGCGTCGTTGCCTTGAAGTCGGAAGGTTCGAGGTTCGAATCCACCTCGCCGCGTAAGGTCCTTGGGCAAGTCCTTCACTCGCAATTGCTCAGGGCTTCGGCGTGAAACTCCGAAGCAGTGTACGTTCTGCATTCGGGAGCGCCTCTGAGTAGAGAGAGAGCTAGAAGGGGCGCTATAACAAGTGCATGTACAAAAAAAGAGAAGCCGGACAAATATTTCAATGTAGGTTTTCAAGAAAACTGTCGTAAGCAGGGCCACCTTGATCGCTGTTGATAGGACGACGCTGGTGGCAAAATTGAATCCCCTGGATCCGAGGGTGATGAGAGCGGCGTAACCCTGATCAGTAGCCTTTGATATGTTGGCATCGATCTCCTATAACAGACAAAGAAAGATATAAACAATTGAAACGCCAACTGGTAGATACAATCGGGCTTATGTCGTGGAACCAATATCCACAAACATGATTCAAAATTAAATATCTCTGGACGAACTTTAAATGTAAGATTTGCTGAATAAGTAGATTTAATACTGACAAACATTGTCTCGTCATTACATTACACGTCATGTATGAACACATATTGTCTCATCAGAACATTGCAAGTTATAAAATTTAATGCGTAACACTGTCTCGCCATTGCATTGCAAGTCATAAATGGACTCACACTGATTCATCATCACATGACATGATGACACATTATAAATTGACACACATGGCCTCATCATTACATTGCAAGTTATAAATGGACACACACTGACTCATCATTCATTACATCACAAGTTGTAAATGAGCACATATTGCCTCGTGTGAAACTACAAAAACATTTAACCACATAAGTCAGACGTAGCAATGCAGATCAGGTATAGCAATAAGAATGGCAATGGTAACACAAAGCAAGGTAATAGTGAGAATGGTACTATGAGGTCAGGTAGAGCAATGTAAAGTAAGGTACAAAAAGTAAGTGGAGTACACTGACCTTCTCGCGTTTGAGCAACTGTGGATGAACGACTTTACGATAGAGAACGCTGGATCCCTTTGTGGCTGGCGCCACGAGCCACAGAATAAAGCAGATTTTGAGCTCATAGTAAAACGGAAACCTATGAGACAAAAGCAACCAGACACACTGTTCAGCGCTAGACACTGGTGCAATAAATGCAAGTAACAGGCACTTCGTAATACGCACTAGATCAGAGGTGTGCTACCGCTTTCGTTAATATCTGCCACATTAAAGAATCACGTTCTCATCACGGCCGGCAATGTATCTGTTATTAGGTTACTAAAAATGCATGCATATTGCAAAGAGATATTTATATAACTAGCAATAAACAGCACTGGCTATGTCCAGAAATAAGCATGTCTGCTATTACAGTTATGTCCACCAATGTCCAATTCTTCTCAGAATGAGCTTCAGTATGCCTACCATCTCTCTTTTCCATCACAAAAATTCATAAACAAAATAAAAAGCCTGATAAATTAAATCTTTCACGTATTCAACTGAGTTAAACAATATTCAGAACAGTAGATTCCAAATGCTGAACTATTTAAAGAAATTTAGGACCGCAACAATATTCCAAGTTAATGATGGCTGCATTAGTCTTACATGTTGGCCGAGAATTGCTGAAGACTTACAGACATAATAATTTATTCCAAACTTCAGGTTGTTGTGCATCAATCAAGTTCTGTATGTGTGTATATATGTATATATATTATATATACATATATACACACATGTATATATATTACATGTATATATATATACATATAATATAAAATCATTCATCCAAGAGATGGCTGCCTTACACAACATTCTCAGTTGCTGGCTCTATAAGCTTGAATGGCCTCCTTGTTACACTGCACTCATTGCCTATGGGCCATTCCACTCTGTTCCTCAAGAATTTCAAAACTGTCCTATTTAGTCGTGGTTGGGCCAGGAGCGCTTCTGAGCAGCCTACAATGAAGAGGCGCTATATAAAACCTGAAATAAATAACTAAAGTAGGAAGCAGATTCTGAAGAGGACCAGAGGGTGTTTCTTGCCAGTTCTCAAAGTTTAGTGGGTTCCCCTGCCAACCTCCACTCCTCTGTTAGGCCTAAAAAAATTGTTGTGTTTCCGGTAACCCGACCGACCCTCTTTTATTGCCGCGACTCAAATATTTTTGTGAAAATTTTTTATAAAAGACATTTTTTTAAGAACAAAATTAATTAAAAATTTTTTAAAAACATTTCTATTGACATAACAGAAAAGACGTCAACTAAATGAAATTAATAGAACTGTTTTCTAGAGCAGTTTTAGGTGAAGACAGTCTGGAAATAGGCAGTTTATACTTGCTTAGAACACATACTTTGTTTCTGCGTGCAAAAAAGACTAGTGGGGTATACTTTTTCGGATAGTCACTGCATAAAAATATTTTCCAAAATAAAAATATTTTCCGACCTACCTACCCAATTTTTTTTAGCTCTGTTACCGGAAACACAACATTTTTTTAGGCCTTATCTAAATGAAGAAAAGAGGGGGTTTAGGGTGATGTCTAACACTCTGGCATGCAGAGCACACGAAAGTGGGTTTGCATTCCGCTATTCTATCCTGGGCAGTAGAATGTGGTTGAAGCCTTGTATGGCTGTCAACAGATAAATTCAATCCGTTTAATGACTTGTCATCAACCATTCATTATTCATTGTATATCATACTGTGTTGTGCGCATTTGAAATTTAAAAAAATTGAAATTATTATTATTATTATTAAATATTTCACCAGATGGCAAACATTAAAACTTCCTATATTGTGAAGCAAAGAATTATGGGAAATTTTTACGACCTGTCCAAATATCAATTTAGCACATGCAACCCACAATTTTCAACATATGAAAATCAATATTTCAAAACGCCCAGCTGGTCAGATGGACCCACTTGGCAGGCCGGTCTAAGGCCTGTGGGCGGCAGGTTGAACAAGCCTGATCTAGATATTAATTGATGTAAAAGGCAAGATATGGATACTATAATAGTCTGCTCAATTCTTTGTGCTTCATACACAGATGTTTCATTATCTAGGGAGAGTCCAGACATATGTGTCAGTGCATGAGTGTTCACATGTACCGGTATGTGTGTGCATGTGTACTGTATAACACTTGTTATTAAACACAAAGACTAATTCATACAGAAAAATAACCAGATGATTCACAACACCTCAGCTTAAAAGTAATGGTAAAAAATATTCATGAACTAATATAAATACAACCCTCTAATGCATTACATTAATGTATTTCACCAGAGCTCTTGGGTTCCATCAAAGCTCGCAAACTCTCCTATTTCGGTCATAACATCAGGATTCCCCAGGATTGCGTGGAAAAAGCCATTATGCTGGGTCACGTGGAAGGTTATCGACGCAAGGGTAGACCGCGTATTAGCTGGATTGACAACATTCTTGCTTGGTCCCGTCTTTCCGGATCCAATCTTCTCGCCGCTGCACGCGATAGGAGGCAGTGGAGAGCTCTAGTCCATGCATGTGACCAACCGTCGCACAGTGACGTCGGTGACTGACATGACAATGCATTACAAATAGATGACAGGCATGCAGTTCCCAATTTTTTCTCCCATGCTACCCTAGCTTACTACCAGTGTGTAGCATGCTGCTGGTCGCTTTCGGCGTATGTAGCACAAAGAAATGCAGAGCAACATTTAGCAGAATACAAAAAGAAATGGATAGCGACATTTCAGAACAGATCAACAGACAAAACCAACGTCAATATTGTATTGTATTGCATATAACAATTTACAAGCGAGGTTAATCGTTCAGAGGTGCTCCCAGTGTGCACGGCCCTGCGAGAAGAAGCAAGTTTTTGAGAAGAGACAAGGCAGAATAGAGACTACCAGACAGAAGTGTAAAGAGAAAAGAAGGAGAAAGCGCATTCCAAAGACAAGGTCCAATTGAGGCAAATGATCGAGATTGAGACAGTTCTAGAACGAGAAACGAAAAGGTAAAGTCTGTTGGTTGAGTGAAGTGGACATTTGCAACAGTCTACAATCCTCTTACCAAACGAGAATATAGTCGGCGAAAACTTCAACGAAGCTGTAGAGCGCGAAAACGATCCAGTACATCATCCATTTCACCTGCGAAAAGAAACAACAACATTAAATATAGGCCAAGTTGCTTAAACCTCTGCATTTACTTTTGGTAAGCTTACACGACAGGGCTTTTCTACGCATGCAGCTCTAAATGTGCAGTTCTTAATGGATCTGTGCAGTTGTAGAAGCACTGCTGTGCAGTTAAAAATAGTTTTTTTTTAAACCAGGCTGCTACCATCGGATTCTGAGTAATTTACAATGGAGGATGAGTAGGAAAAGAAGGGGTTGTGCGGTTCTAAAAATTCTGTTTAAAAAGCCTTGGTATAAGACGAGTAGGAAAAGAAGGGGTTGTGCAGTTCTAGAAATTCTTTTAAAAGGTTGGTATATAGTTTCGCCAACGCTAAAATGCAGATCTACAAGAAATTATCGCATTCACACATAGGCAGCACTTCACAATGTTAATCAACTACATAATGTCTCGGTACGGTATTTGCACGCACAAAACAGTAAAAATAATATACGATAAGAGCTAGTTGGGTATCGTAATCATCAGTATGTTTATATAAACGTACTTCACTGACTCACAGTCCAGTGCAAAGTTTACTAAAGATTCTCCTTAACGTTGATACCTTGCTGTCATTATTGATTAAAGAGTACTTAAGTTTTTGGGACACTCCAAAGCACAAAAGCGACGATCAGCCGATGGTACAGCAAAGACCAAATAAATTGCACATTTATATGAGATCTGTTAAACAGCCACATTAGAGCTGCTCAAAAGATGCCCTACATAAAAACCAAGTTAAAGACACATACATGCATACATGTAATTGATCACACAACAGCAATTCTAGTGTAAGGTTTAATGCTAAGGTCCAATCAACCTTCCATTCGACAGATGGCATTGGTAAAGCTAGCAGTAGGATGACACGGACGCCTTGCATGGCTGCCAACAGTCAAATTCAACTCAGGACGTAAAAACCTATCATCATCTGTTCATAATATGAATTGTAATCATCCTGCATTGTGTAAGTTTTAAATATATAAAAAATAATAATAACAATAATTAACGACGATACTCACATATTCCTTGACGTTTTTACTTCGAACTGCTTTGAACGAGCAGTATGCTGGATAGAGAATGCCGAGCGTGAGTCGGCAACCCTGATAGACGAGCGCACTCATGACCGCAGATGATGACAATGATGACGACGATGATTAGTCATTGATACATTATCGGTCATGGTAAAACCACTTCACTTCACAGTAGAACCACTTCACTCTCAGTCTGTAACCAAAAAAATTACAGTCTTACTTTACAACCAACCAAATGTGCATAACAGACCTATACCTAGATTAGTAAACACTCAAAGCCCTCTCATGCATGCACGGACCATTGGTGCATGAATCTTGAAAGAAACCCAGGTATTACATAGGGCACATCGCTGTGTATTGTCCTAGCTTGACAGTGCAGTCCTTCCCAGGTACAGTTCCTGTAGCTCAGCTAATTTGCATTTTCAACACCTGTTTATAAGCAGCTAAGCAGAATGTAAAGATACCGGAAGAAAGTTCTTCAACGTATCTTGGTCTAGTATATGATATGGTCGGGGCATAGCCAACCCTTAGAAAGTGGGGCAGTAATGGCAGGGTTCCAAGACAATTGGCATTTTCAACAAGCTTTGCTTGACCCTCCACTTCATACCCAAATGAAAATTGAACGGATTTAAAAAAATTGTGTGGTTCGTATTTTTCATGTAGTGAGGTGGTCCAAACTACCCTGAACCACACTGTGGCAATGTCACTGCATCTGGTGAAGCATATGCTGACAGCTACACTTATTTAAGGATTGTATTAATGCAACTCAAACCTGGAGGTACCACGAAGAAGACTAAATATAAATACCAGACCTAACGCAAACAGTGACGAGACGAAACTATTTGGACATAATAATATATGCAGGACAGATGATACGAGAAGAATAAAAACAATGTTGTTGGGAACTATGGATGAGAATGGGTGGAGGGGAAGACCTAACAGACAGAATGGATAGATGACACTGGTGTAAACAAGATCTCAAAGCCTAAGAATAGCAGCACAAGATCGAGTACTTGGGAAAAAATTGATAACCATCGCTGCAGACACCTGTGGTGAAAAGACAGCACAGTGATCATCATCTACATGAGCATAACTATTGTGTTTTAATACCAGTTATACATGCATGCCATCTTTTTGTGTCTGTTAATATCACTTGAGCTGTTAGTTCAAGGAACTAACTCCTTCAGATGAATGCACCATTGGCTCTTCGTTCAAGGAACTAACAGCGCAAGCTCAAAGTGACAAGGTAATATCACTGCCATTTTTATTACCAACCAACCATCCAGCCAGCCAGCAAGTCAATCAATCAATAAATCAATCAATCAATGGCCTAATTGCAGCCAACCATTGCAACAAGAATAAGTAATGACAACAAAGCTTCTGTAGATACAAAAGGAAGGGCCAGACTCAGGGAAACACTAATATCAAATTAAAGAAAACATTGTGATGACAATGTCAGGCAACAGGAAACAGGATGGTGCTACGGTAGTTGGTGGTGATGATGTTGGTCGTGCGTGGAACTTGACTAGAATTAGCGTCGCCCTCCTCCTTCACTCAGGCTTGGGACTGGCACTGCTAGAGGAGTTGTCCATTACACTTGATCTCACCACGGCAGCTATCTATCAGTGGCAGACAGCCTTAACACTAGGCTGTTGCATCTGAAAGTCTTCCTACGGTAGCCTACCCACCGAGTTGTAGCCGCCGAACTGCAGTGTTCGGCGGCTGCAAGAGCGGTAAGACACCGCCTGGTTGAGCTTTTCTCAAGGACGATTACTTCTATTGCTGCAAGAGGAGAAGATGATTTTCTGTATACATCGATCTTGTCTCTGATAACAGCCGCAGCACGTTGCTTCTCATTGGCTGACTCGCTGGAGCATAGGATACAGGCTGCAAAATATAGACGCTTGCCAAGTGGGTGGGCTCTACTTAGCAGATAATAATATAGGTCGGCTAGGTTATGGCTTAGAACTGCTAAACATGTTGCTCCTTATTGAAATTAGGTATCTCCCTTGTTGAAGCCAACTGCTAACCGCATCTTGGTGCACATTCTGAAATATTAGCAAGTTGAGAGCAACCACAACTACCCAGTATATACTGTATAATAATAATAATAATAATAATAAGACAATTTATTTAGCGCCATAGCTCAGCCGAGGCCGAAGGAAAGGGCGCTGTACATGAGATCACAGGCAATTATGTATATAGGTAATATAAATTAGGACATAACATCACTGTGAACAACCTGCATAGCTAGCAGTGCACTTGACATATGACCTAAGACCATTTATTTGTACCAATCATCACCAAATGACTGGCATCAGAAAATGATGATGATGATGATAAAAGCAAGTTAGTTACCTCGAACAATACCGTTGCCATTTACCCAAACCACGAAGCTTAGAAGTCTCCAATAAACCAAGTTATTTATGGACATCAACATCTACTCATTTTTACGCTTCACAAAAACCCGCACAGACAAAAAACACCAAAATAACATGGAACTCACGAACAGAAATCCTATCAACGTTACATCCTGAGCACTGTGTTCGCAGGTCCAAAAATGCCAGAACTTTACACTGATTTAGTTTCTTAGAATAACGGCAGCATCAACTGCATTGCAAACAGAGAAAGAGAGATGGATTGTCTAAGATACCAGCATCCCTACATATGCAGAGCCATCCTTACATACGAAGAGAGTCTGGTGGCTGGGTGTATTACTCCTATTGCACGGATCGAGTGAACTCGGATCAGCATGTCTAATATTAACACGCTGTTGTTTATACGCTGTGCAGCGTGGGGTCATGTGTTTTGCTACAGAACAGCTGCTGCCTCCCACTGACAATGTACACCAGCAATTCCCTATTATTTACTGCAGTGCTAAGCAAAAAGACAGTAACTCCTTACCATAACAGTCTGAGTTACTGTCTTTTTGCTTAGCACTGCAAGTATAGCAAACCTCTTTAACTCTGCCACTGCTTGCATTGAGTCTGACAGTGCCAGTCCAAAGCCTGGATAAAGGAGGAGGGCGACAGCAATAATCGTTGTGTGTGTATTTGCAGTTTAACGTCACTGTGTGGTAACAAAGACCATTAGCGATGGCCTCCTCCTTTATCCAGGCTTGGGACTGGCACTAGCAGAGTGCGACCAGTGGCGGAGTTCACAATAATCGTTGTAATCACACTGTGTGGTTAAACTGAAACTACTGGCTCCCCCTCCCGCTTACACTCCCGAATGTCTGGTAACAGCAAATTCCGTTGTCTGGGTTCTATGTGTGTGTGAGTGCCTGCCTGGAAGAAGTAAAATTTCGGATTATCTTTAAGCAACATCAACTGTTACAATCATGTCATCGACAATTTACCATTAATTCAGATTAACAGGCTGAAGAAACGGGAATGTAACCCAACCAGGGTATGTGTCGAAACTACGTGCTTCTGATCATGATTGCCAGTGTGTCTATCTCTCTGTCTCTCTGTGTCTTTCTGTGTGTCCCTCTATGTGTTTCTCTGTCTATCTCTGTGTCTGTCTCTGCCTTGCTCTCTCTCTCTGCCACTGTGTCTCTCTGTGTGTCTTTCTGGGTCTGTCTCTCTCTCTCTGCCTGTGTCTCTCTCTCTGTCTCTGTCTTGCTCTCTCTCTGCCTCTCTTTCTGTGTCTCTTCCTGCACTCCGTCTGCATATGCACAAACAAATGAACACATAACCAGAGAAGTGGAATAACAGAATGACACACACACACACACACACAACAAAAAGCAATCACTATTATACCACAGATAATCATAGACCCCAATATTACGCAAGTTTACATGATAACTTATATAATTTATTATATACCCACAAACATACATATACTTATGTACCGGTATGTTTGAAGGTATATAATAAATTAACATCAGATCACATAGGCCTGCATGTACTTAGTATTTTTTTAATTTACAGCATCAAGTAACAAGCACATACACTGCCATACACAACCAGCGAGCAGGGCAGAGCAATGTACGAAGTAGGCCTCACTTGGCCTACTTCCTTATCTGTTTTGATGGATGTTTTTATTTGTTTTTCAAAAGTCCTGTAACTATGCGGCTCTGCTAAACATATGATCCCTTGATTTATAACTCACCACTGCATGTGTAGTTATACCTGTCTTTTTAAACACTCTCATGATGACGTGCACTAAAAGCCACCGTAAATCCAGTGCAGCACGTTGTTAAGTTGTTAAAATGACCACAGCCATATGACGGCAACAGTGGCAACCACGACACATGTTTCTATACCATTACAAGCAAATACTACAGCGATGGCGGCCAACAGACGCAAGGCGTAAAAAAAATTGTTGTGTTTCCGGTAACCCGACCGACCCATTTTTACGGCCGCGACTCAAATATTTTTGTAAAAAAAATTTATTACAAAAAATTATTTTTTCCCCCAAAAAAATTGTTTTCCCCCAAAAAATTTAAATTTATTTCAAATTTTAAAAAAACCCATTTTTATTGACATAACATAAGAGACTTCAACAAAATGAAATTAATAGGACTGTTTCTAGAGCAGTTTTAGGTGCAGACAGTCGGGGAAATAGGCAGTTTATACTTGCTTAGAACACGTACTTTGTTTCAGCGTGCAAAAAAGATTAGAGGCAGTAGAGGGGTATACTTTTTCGGATAGACACTGCATAAAAATATTTTACCAAAATAAAAATATTTTCCGACCTACCTACCCAATTTTTTTTAGCTCTGTTACCGGAAACACAACATTTTTTTTAGGCCAAACTAGGGCCCTGTGTAAGAAATTAGAACGATCAAATGATAGATGTTTTCAAAAGGTAGCTATCCAACATTTTCGAAAGGTAGCTATCTAATATTTTCAAAAGGTAGCTATCTAAATAATCTAATATTTTAAAAAATGTAGCTATCTAATATTTTTTAACTATCTAATATTTTAAAAAAATGTAGCTATCTAATATTTTTTAACTATCTAATATTTTCAAAAGGTATCTATCTAACATTTTCTTTAAAAAACTAGCTAACTAATATTTTCTAAAAAGGGTAGAGCTCTATCTAATATTTTCAGAAGGTTTTCCACTTACTACAGAGTTGCCATCATAATGACCAGGACAACAACTGATTAAACTCATAATAAAAGAAATCATAATCTACTGAAAAGATCAGTTCAAAGTCAAATCATCTCTCATGAATTGGAGAAGATGGGTTTACGATGGATGGATACGGAAGTTGAAAGCAACAGAACTGAGGAACATCCTTCAACTTCAGAATATGTAAACGAAAGACTAAATTCTTGCTTCAAGCATGAGATTGATGGAACTGACCCTTGAGGCTTCAAAATTGAACATGATGATTTCAGAGACAGTGTTCAGAGACAGGTGGTGTAAAATAAAACTAGAAAAACTCCAAGAGTCCTGACTAATGAATCTTGTATCAAGACTCATTGTAAGAATAAAACTAAAACAACTCTGCCGGTAGCAGCATTCAAAGGTCGAATTAAGTTGCATCACCCTTCAAATGAGTGCTCTCTACTATCAGCGTGAGTAACATTAGCACACTGATTGCAAATCTACAGCACTGGCGTTTTAAGAATGATCGAATCAAAATAACTTTGCCATCAGATAATGCTACTACAATCAGAATATAATTAACACTATCACTGACTGTCAAATCATAGCGCTGGTGATAAGATTGCTTTGGAACAGACTGACTAGAGATGTAGTTTGAATCAACAAAAGCAACGTTAAAATGACTGTTTGCTGACTGAACTGATCAAGTGAGACTTGATAAGGAGCATCGCAGGCAGGCGCAAAGTACGATTCAGCACGGCTAGATAAAAGAGAACAGCCCACAGGGTCCAAAGCCTTACCTAAGCAAAACAGATAAGAGAATGAAGACATCATCGCAAGATTACAGATAACAGACAGCGTCTGTCTGTTTCAGTTTCCTTCTATTGTTCCAATTAGCATTGTCCTAATTTTGCATGCTGATGGTTCATGGTCTATATTTACCACTTCTGTATAACTGTATATACACAAACAGCTCTCGGGATGCCCTTATCTCACATAATTATTTAATATGCATCATTAGGCTGTCGATGACTAATGCCAACGTAATCAAGGTATGAATGTGCCAATGACAGAGAATCTAAGACAGAATTTACCATACCTCAATTTTGAGTCAATTTAGCAACAAGTGGGTCCATGGTACTCAAGTGGTTAGCGGTTTGGACTTCTAGCGAGAGGTTGGGCGTTCAAATCCTCACCAGGGCAGAAAATTGTGCTGATATTTATGCTCCATAGATCTGCGCCCCATAATCAGCTCAGCTATGGCATGTACACCAACCATGTACTGTTGGTGGGAAGACGAGATGGCAAGGGAGAGGACTGGCCATCCGCCTTCAAATATGCCTAGGTTACGAAACAAAGTTGCTAACATTTCATATCCATGGCTGCGTCAGTGTTGGTTGACTCAAGGGACCAAGTGCTCCTCTTTTTAGACAGAAGAACCTGTGGTGTAGAAATATTTCGAAAGACATGCATTAAATGATATTGAGCCAAACACAGAAAGACACTGAGGCAGGAAGAGACAGACAGGACCGTAGCAAGATATACTTTGTGCCCTTTGCCAAGCAAAAATATAACACCTACATCGTCGCAATTTCTCCGCAATTTCATGACAGCAGGATACACAGTCAGAAGTTTTGGGTGATTACTTAGTTACTGTTCGAAGAGTTGTCTGCTCGACCGATCCTTCAGGCAACGGCTTTTTGCTGCTAATGTGCGACTAGCTTAAAATAGCGCTACATAATCTGTTGTTTACTAAAATATTACGAACGACCAATCGACAAACTCGTCATAACCATCTGCAATACCCAATGCAATAATGAAATATTTCATGCAGCATTAGACAGAAAGAAATATTGTTAACCTACAGTCTTACCACAGTGAAAGAAATTCTGCGCCACAACTTTGGATTTTATTACTTTAGAAACATCGAAAGTAGATGACACCGTCGTTATTAACAGATGATGTTACCATAGATAAAAAAAATTTAAGAAACGAAGATCTGCAGAAATAATGACGTAATATTTCAAGCTACAGCGCGCCACCAAGCGACTGATCGTAATCTCGAGATTTCTACAGCGCCCAGTGCACAAAAGCGAAGTCACGGGAACCAGCTTATTCATAGGCGCTCAATCAAAGCAAAATCGATAGGCAGCGGGTCAAGTTCGGAGAGTCAGGCAGGCAGATGGATGGACGGCTAAAGTGGGTGATGTTTAGAGTTGAAATGGGGAGACTACTTCGTGGACGGCGGAAATAGGCTATTCTCATCCCTACGGAGACTTTATTTCAGAATAGGCTATAGGCCTACTCTTCGAGGGCAAACAGATCCGCGGGGGGGAGAGAATCTGTTTCAAAATTAAGTCTCCGGTGGGGGAGACTTTTAGGGGATACTCTTTCACGAGACACCGGCTCAGCAACCGGTTACCGTCCGCCCAAACGTCCGCTCACAACGGGCGTTTTTCCGCGCCCCCCCCCCCCCTCCGAAACTTGAAGTTCCCTCTTACCCAATCATCCCAATGCAAAAGGGCTGAATTAAGCAGTGGGCCGTCGAGCTAAGTCGATCGAGTCATTCCGAGGTTGGCGAGTCGATTAGTCGAACGAGTCGATCAAAGAACGTGCATGGCCCCTCATGGCCTTCGAACATTATGTCCGGTGCACGGGGCCCCATAATTTTATAATGCAGAAACTGGAGCGCAGTATTTATTTTCAACAATAAAATAATACACAAGATTCAATATGCATAGACTACGTACGTAAGCCAACATTCTACATGTATTTCGTATTTACTTCACAGTTTTGTCAGTAAAACCGACATGGATTGTGCAGTGACGTCAACAAATGTCACTTACCTATAGCTATATAGGCCTATCTTACATTTTTGCCACTTTCAGGGGCCCCTTTTTTGTGGGGCCCCTTCGGTCGGAGAGTATGGATCGAGGGCGGTCGCTATACGCCTCTGGAGTCGAACGTGGGCCGAGGCCTAGCCAAGTCGATCGTAGCGCACGACTCGATCGACTGCATGCGTGGTAGATGAAGAGTAAGGAGAGGGGTTTGTGCATCAAGTCACAATGGTATTTGGGAGCTTGCCCATGTTGAGTTCGTGAAAACCGTACATCTTTAATCCGCAGTAACAACTAAACGGATTGTACACATGTAAATTTACAGGGTCAACCGGGGGGTTATGGACCCCTTAAAACCTTTTGGCTAATATATGCTTAGGTTTGAATAAAGATTACAATGTGAATATTCTATTTCAAAGTACTCTAGGAGAGGTACTTGGAACGTTATTAAATGCTGGAGAATATAAACAGGTTTTTGTGGAAAATTCGTAAATTGAATTTTTGTTTTGTGTCCATATCACCCTGAGGTTGGGGGGGGGGATATGGACATGGGGTGTCCATATCACCCCACTAATGTCGGCATCATCCAAAAGCACCTGATTGATATGAAAATTATCAAGAAACATTAATCAGTAATCAACTTCATGAGAACATTGGTAACCAGAACAAAAGGCAACGCTTTGTGTCCATCTCTGAAGACACGAACATGGATGCTGGATGCTGGACTGGCCCTGGAAATCGGGAGGTCTACATTGAGTGGCACATACGATGGATCCAGCGCCTCACTGCTGCACCTGCTTATTTGGCATTGTCTAAAGACCACTGAACCCTAATGTGTCTATTTTGGGACTCTCGTGGCATTGTTTGCAATAATTCGGATCACAAAGGCAATTAAACTATACCAATATAAGTTAATCTGTTTAAAACATTCTTTACGGACACGAAACGCAGCTTGGGAGGTATTGATGTCCAAGCCGGGTTGGTATGGACAATGTCCATATCACCCCGGTGTCTCAGTGTCCATATCACCCCAATAGCAATGGTATATCGGATCGTTACTTTCTAACGTTTAGAAAGCACATGACGTGAAATAAAAGACACGTATACAATGTCAACTAACCTTTATTCAAAACTGCAAACTTCAAAATTTTACCCCTCAAAGGCACTTTTTTATATAATTTTCAAAATCATGGCTAGCTATTTTATGGAAATGGGATAATTTGAAAAACAACGCGTATAAGTCTGAATTTTACCATCGCGACATCAGATTATAGTTGAAAGGTGAAGGACGAATGTGCATAGAGCTATAAACAGATTAGAGTTTATTAATTCATCACGTTAAGCTGTATAAGGCCAGTGGCCATAACACCCGGGTGTCCATAACCCCCCCGGCCGGGTGACCCCACATGTAAATATAGCTTTATTGTCGAACACGAGTAAGTCTCTTCGTAATATTAGAAATAGGCCTACGTGGGGTAAAAGCCTAGAATATTTAAATATAACTTTATCGTTTAACACGAGCAGGGCGGATACTGAAAATTTCGAATGGGGGGGGGCAAAATTTTCCGTCTTGGGGAAAATTTCTTCGCCGTAAAATATGAAAAATAATAGGCCTAGCCGCCTAGGGCCTATACCATTTTGTCCGCAAAACATAGTTGATGACTTTTTCTAGTCGTTTGGTCAAAATCTCGGGCAAAAAGAAACCATTTCCCAGAAAACCATACCGTTTTTCCCCGCCAAAATTGCTGATGATTTTTTAGTCATACACTACTTTTACTTTTGTAGTCATACACTACTTTTTCCTTTTACTCTCTGTCTTCTCTGTCACCTTTGCTCTGTTTTGTTGAAACCCCATACGAACCTCATGGAAAGGGGCATGTGAAACGGATTGGGAGGGGTACGTGCACTTTCCCCGCCAGAATAGCAGCTCGTGAGAAATAAGGACATTTCTAAATAGAGGTGCATGGCCGGATTTCCTCTTGGATCCGCCCCTGAACACGAGTTAATATCTGAATAATATTAGAAATAATATGTAGGCTATAGGCCCCTATAAATATAAGGTCCTGTAGTATTATAATATACATATACTAGTGTTGTACGCTGCTTATCACAAACAAGCAATTTTTTGGATGACGGCTTAAAATGTTATCATTGCCGTGTGCAAATTAAGAAACTCTAACAATCTGGTGGGAATATTTTATTGGAGTCTTAAACTACGTTTCTGAGCACCGGAAAAGAGCAATTGTCTTAAATTACAAGTAGGCTAACTTTGTTAAAATGGCAGCTCAAAATGTTACAATTAAGCCAAAAGTGCGCAAGCAAATTAGGCCTATATAAACATTTGGGAGTTCTTAAACCACGACTTTCAGCACTGAAATGACTAGCAGTTTCGTTTAAATGACATCTTGAAATGCTACCATAGCCTAGCAGTGTGATAAATGTTTTAAAAATTGGCAATGGGGAGTGGGCACATCCCCCACTCTCAAGCCCCTCCCTCTGCTGAATAGACTTATGACATTTCGGAATGAATTTCAACGTGAGATTACCGAATACCGCAGGTCGCCCTCAGAATTGCAAGAGCCAGGAAACCAGACAGAATTGCCAAAAGCAGTTTTCGAATTATAAAGTGAAAATGCATAAAATCGACAATGGTAAAAATCAGTGACTCAGCCACTTTGTTGTTGGGGGTCGCAACAACCTACAAAATGTCATCAAGGGGTCGCCGCACTAAAAAGGTTGAGAACCGCTGCCCTATATAATATCGTATCACCTTGTGCTGTCAGTTCGTTGAACTCTAGCGATCGACAAGGCCAGCCTTCTCCATTGCTTTCTTTCTGATGTCGCTTCTCTTAGTTGTTCCAGATTCATTCCTGTTGTTTCTTGAACATCGTCCAACCACCTTTTCCTTGGTCGCCCTTGTTTTATCCTTCCCTCACCGCATGCCAGCATCATATCTTTCTCCAAACCATTTGAACGCATAACATGACCAAAGAAAACCAACTTTCTTCTTAGCACTGTTTGTTGTAACGACTCATCCATATCGATACCAATTTCTGTGCGCACCCACTCATTTGTTCTTTTTTCTTTCCAAGATATTCTCTGCATCTTCCTCCAAATCCACATCTCACATGCGTTAATCTTTTTTCCATTATCTTGGACATTGTCCATGTCTCACAACCATATAGTACTGTCGGTATTATCAAAGCCCTCACCAGTCTTTTTTTCGTATCTGTACTCACATGCCTATCCTTCCATATTTTTTCCAATCCATTCATTGCAGTTTTTCCTATCGCCACCCTACGTTTTATTTCCGTATCGCACTTGCCCTCTTTTTCTATTACAGATCCTAAAAACGTAAAGCTTGAAACCACCTCCAATTCCTCTCCGTCTATCACAAAATTGTCTGCCCCAACTGTTGTCATAATCTTTGTCTTCTTTATGTTAAAATAAAGACCAGCCTTTTCGTATCGTAGGCCTATATCGTATAGGCCTAGGCCTACATAAAATAAGAATCATGAATTATTCAATGTGACGTCTCATAAAATAAGGTGTCGTGGTTGTAACAGGGTTGGTCCACACTACTGAGTCGTAAATAACACCCACGATCTTCTCACCAAAGCATGACTTGCGATGTTCTCGATTCGTCAGGTTTGCTCAAGCTTCTTCCAGCTTTTACTACAAGCCACAAGAGTCATTGAGACTAAGTCTCAAGTTTGTCGACGTTGCCGATCACACCAATTCACCACCTTCCTCCTCTCTGATCAGTTGATGACGTCTGCTCATCCTTAGGAATTTTCCGTGCTTGAAGGCAGTGATATACGCGGCTAGGACATAATAAGTCATACAGCAATGTCAAAACTGACTTTCAAACTTTTATCGCCACTCACCATTGCTGTTGCTCTTGTATATATTATATGCACCTAGTTGCTTATGAGAGATGTCAGCTGCATGTGAAGGGTTGGGCCTTCCTGCTTGATGTATAATAAACGAATATATGATCATGATTGTTGAGATTCACTCCACTGACGTTGAGGTCCTTAGAGTGCATGACCAATAGATCTTCTTAGTCGATGCTTCGCCATCAATCTCTGCTTCATAACACTTGTCGGATGTGTGCAAAACAATGACTATAAAATAATATTGTAGTAAATCTTTAGGTCAGCCAAACACAGACCACGGTCTTCTTTACGATCGGTGACTACCATTGTGGTTCTGAATCTGTGCTTAAATTGCTCATCCAAAGTCTCTCCAAATCTTAACACACCTGAAAGTTAAACCTATCACTTAGGCCTATGCAAAATGCATGGTACTCCGTCAAAAGCGCTTTTGTCCTGCGCGCTTTTGACGGGACACCAAAATGCATAACAGTTGATATATTCGTATGTTTGCCAATTGGATTAGGCCTACCACAAAATGCTCCAACACTATGCATATGGTTGAATTCACGGTTCTTATTTTGTCTTAGTCTGCCATTGTTGTTTCTAAACTAATATAGGAGTCTGCCTATACATGTATTATTACATACATTTCTTTCTTCTTTAGGTTCTCTGCCAAGCAGCAGGTGCAAATGTCTCCACGTTTTACGCTGTTGTGCCATGTCCTTAAGTTCTCTGTATCCCTCTTCTATCATCCCGTCCAGCAGTTTTTGTCTAGGTCTTCCTCTGCACCTCTTTCCCTCCAATCTTCCTTCAATTACATTTAGGAATTAAATATTCTAAGTGAATCACATTCCTTCTAAATATGAGCTAGGCCCATATTTAAATCCACGACACTTAGCTATCATGATTTGTGTCTTAAACTCTGTAATGATAAAACAGATGTCACCAATTTCCCGTCAGAAAAAACTGATGACCTCTTTTAGTCATTCGCTTCGAATGTCATGAAACACGAGTCATCAATGCACATAATTATTGCTCTGGAGGACAGGAAGTGTGAAAATGTAGAAAAAATAACTGGGGGTCAGATCACGATGCACGTGGAGTTGAGGTGTGAAAAGAAAACTGTTCTACGGGCCCTAAGAAAGACAGGGGGCTAAACCCCCTACAATTAACTGAAGTCCGTGAAAAAAAATGAAGATTGGTCATACAAAGGAACCTAAATGGATGGTTGATACCCGCTAACCTGGCCCTATTACGATCGGGGAGGTACCAAAGAGTCCCCCGATTGTAATATGGGCCTGGTCAGCGGGAGTCAACCGCCCCTTTAGGTCCCCGTGTGTAACTAGCTTTCATTATCTTCACCGACTTCAATGAATTGTTTGTAGTATTGTTCTGATAATTATAATATTATAGTCACCGAACTGGGTGATGACACGAGACAGGCTCAGGAAGAGAGTGGCGTCGGACACCTACATGTACGGGCGACTCGCCTAGGGACTGTGATGATGATGATGATGAGTCACCGAATAAATAAACAAAATAGGCTACTAAAAAAAGTCTAGGCTGTTTGGGATGTCACAGGTGCAGATATATAACCGCGGAAATTGTAATCGGAAGTAAATCATTGAAAGATTATAGAGCAAACGATGCAGAGTGTAAGTTAAGAGGCCAAATACCAGGCGTCAAATCTCAGCCATGTTAGTCACAGTGCCGACACATACCCTTGCTCTTGAGTGGGGGGTTATAGCGAGCCGTGACGTGAGCCGTGGTTAGACCCTACACCAAGCGCGTTTTGACAGGCGCGAAAAGCAAGTCACTTGTTCGGGCCACAGTGATGACTTTCAATACTATGTTGTCGCCCGACGGGTAACGGGTATCGACACGGAGCACCTGACCGTTGACAGAGGGGTGGCTAGCGAATTTGTGTGCGATTAATTATTATAGGCCTAGCACCTCGATGAGGCCAGTCAGTTTGGAAATCTGGAATAGAAGAGACTGCAGAAAATCCGGTTTGTTCAAGTTTGTGTGGATCAAGAAACGACTGAGGTAGGTCTGTGACTAAGAAGTCAGAACAAATGCACTTTGCTCTGGTTGAGGCAAGTTTAAGGTAAATCGCATGCATAGGTCTATTGTTTGGCAGGAGTAGATCTACGAGGATCGAATACCGCTGTTTTTGCTTTTCTAAAGATAGGCTAGGCGAATGGGTTTCCTGGTGTTAGAGCAACAGCACTGGGTGCTGACGTGTTTGAACCTCTGATGGCAGTGGTGGTGTTTGTTGTTAATGGTGTGGTGGTGGTGATGGTTTGGTGTGTGGTCACTGTGGTGGTTCTATGCTCCTGTGCACTTATTAACTTTTAAAGAGGTCATTGTCAAAGTGCAGTGACTGCAGTCGTATTTTATCGTATCGTAGTTGTGACTGCTACTTGTTTTGATGAATTTATTGGTTCACAAACCTTAACTTCTTTTAATTTAAAAAATTACAGAACCTAATGAACCACGCATGAACGTTTTATTATATTACGCGGTCATATCTTGTACATTGTTAGGAACAATAAATTTGATTCTATTTGGATAATCTCCACATTGTCAGTTTTCTTGGTAAAGGCATTAGAATGCTTGCTTATATAGGCGATTGAGCCAAACAGTGGTCCTACCCAGGGTGAGAATTGCCTGGGGGTTTGGGGGGGGGGTTCAACCCCCAGTCTTTTTTAGAGCCCCATGTTAAAGTATGTTTTTCATACACCAATTTCAAGTTTATCATAGGTCAAACCCCCAGTTATTTTTCCACAATTCTCATACTGGTCCTACCCCCTCACTTCGACAGTTTCTCACCTCTGAGAAAATTACGATCACTTCACCGGTTATCTACTGATTATCTTAATATTTACTACAGACACCCTTTTTAAATCTCTTGTCTGCTTTTAAATCAAAGACGTTTGGAAAGATTTACAGCGCAGGGTTCTTATCAGTTAGCATGTTTATATAGATAGGCTACAGATTAGCTGCGGCCTGGTAAACACAACTATAGACGGTTCCGTTTGTGAGGGTTGTAGACGTAAACGCAGGGGCGCCGTTAGGCGTACGCACGTACGCAAGTGCGTACAGCGCGGAAAGGCAAAAAAAATTTCCCACAAATTGCAAATTTATTATAAGCGATGAAATTCTATTGAAATTTTATAATCTATATATATATAGAATATACTTACTTCCTTACTTACTTACACTCTAATAGAGAGCCATCTTGGCATTGAGCGTCTTATAGCCGCCTAGGCCCTAGAGGTCTATGGATCCTGGGATTCCTGGATGTAAAACCGTTAAAACTTTTTTTAAAATTTAATTTTTGTTTGTATGTGTTTCTATGTGCACTTTTTATAGCCAGGGGCGGATCCAGGGGGGCAATCCGGCCAAGGCCCCCATTTAAAACTGCCATGGGACGTGGCCCCTCATTTGGTATGAAATTAGCAATATGCATATGGGGGTAATGGCATATTGCCCCCCCCTATTCGGAAAATGGCATGGGACGTGGCCCCCCCAGTCGGTTTTCAAGTGGAGGAGTAAAAAAAAAGGTCATCAACTTTTTGGCGGATGAAATGGTATGATTTTCTCCCCAAAAAATTTGGCAGATCACTAAAAAAACCTCATCAACTTTTTTCGCGGATGAAAAGTACTTCAGCCAAAGACTGATCCCTATTTATTTTCGACCAACAACCAAATTTCGAAATTTGTTTCACCTGTCCCATCCCAGGTTCTAAGATTTTTGCCCCCCCTTGGAAGAGTTCTGGATCCGCCACTGGTTATAGCGCCCCTTCAAGCTCTCTACTCTGGCCGAAGCGCTGAGCAATTGTGAGTGAAGGCCTTGCCCAAGGTCCTTACGCGGCGAGGTGGATTCGAACCTGGAAAATTCCGGCTTCAAGGCGACGATAGCATAGCAATATGCCGATCTAAAGGTATCAAATTGCACCTCCTAATCACCCCCCCCCGGTAACTTGTACCGTAACCGGTTTCAGATTACCCCCGGACACTAGATTTGCATAGATTTATCCGTCATCCCACTGTGGTTTGTTATCAATATTTTACTCGGAAAAAATAATAGCCGCGAAGCCATTTCTCCATGTAACTTCAGCGGCGATTTAGTATTTTAGTTAGGCCCTACAGATGAAAATATTTATAACAAACCAAACCACGAAGTAGGATAACGGATGAAAATCTTCAGACCAAAACAAGAAGCGGGATTATTTTTCTGATATTTTTAGTCCAATAAATGCGACGATTGATGCAAATTACAGTTTGCTGGGGGGGGGGGGGGGTAATGTTTAGGAGGGGGTAATAATTTGAAGCCTTTAGCATGGGCGTACGCAGGAATTTTTCTAGGGGCGCAAACTTTTATATAATTGTCACATGGTCTAAATTTATTGGGTGACAGTTTGAATTTCCATATTACCACGAGAGAATCCTATAGATCCTATCCTACCTATACGTTATGCGCCCAAAGAAAGATATATTATATAGGTTCAACATGACTGCCTAAAAATGGCTCCATTTGAGGTCGACACAGCCAAAAATGCGCTGGTCGCTGGGTCTCCGCCCCCAGACCCCGCTGGGGGAGCTTACTGTAAAGACAAAACCTTTCTCTTTTACAATAACATTTTGATTTTTATTGTTATCCTGGTAGCTTGCGACACTGAAAAACGACTTATTCTTAAAAATTTCGCGACTTTGTCGTTCACAAATAGCTGGCAAACAAGAGCCTAAAAATGGCTCCATTTAAGGTCGAAACAGCCAAAAATGCGCTGGTCGCTGGGGCTCCGCCCCAGACCCCGCTGGGGGAGCTTACGACGCTCCCCCAGACCGCCTAGTCGGGATGGGCTTCGTGCCTTCGGCACTCGCAACTTCCCGTCTTCGGCGCCGCCACTGACGACCAATTAGGCCTACAATACAGCGTCCTGGCACTTTTTTACACTTTAAGCACTGTATATACACTGTGCCCCATAAAAAACACACCAAAAAACTTTGTCGTGAAACGCATGTAAGTCTAATGTTAAATAAAATAAAGTAATGTTTCATTTAAGAAGATGTTCGAAGTGATGTCCCTTCGCTTGAACGCAGGCTCTCAGCCATGGCCGCCACTGTTCAATAGCGTTGTCAATGACACTCTGCTTCAACTGTGCCCACACAACGATGAGGCTCTCCTTCAACTCGTTGATGTCCTGTATTGCTGTCTGGTAGACGCGTTCCTGTATTAGACCCCAAATTCTGTAGTCAACGGGATTGAGGTCTGGTGAGTTTGCTGGCCAGAGTTCCGGTCCAATGAAGCTTGGTGTTTCACGTCGCAACAACGCAATGGTGTCCTTTGCGCGATGTGCTGGGGCGCTGTCCTATAAGTTACTAATCTCTGTTTAAATGTTTCCAAACACGCCTAGTCTGCATCACTGCCTCCAACAGCAGCCACTTCTGTGAGTAAGTAAAATGCAAACTATTTTGTGGCAAAATTATTTTAGAAACAACGTACAAACTTTTATTACAATTGGCTTAGTTTTATAGAAGATTTTTGAAAAAGTTTTTTGGTGTGTTTTTTTATGGGGCACAGTATATATATATACGAGATTGGATTGGTAGTATTTACGCCCCCCCCCCCTAACCAGAAATCCTGGATCCGCCCCTGAATATAAGCTCGTATCGATCGCGGTTCGCTTCATGTGCAAGTTGTGCGTACAGAAATAAAATCCTGGCGGCGCCGCTGTGTAAACGCCTGAGTCTGCTCCAGCAACAGAAAAGGTTAGCAACGAAATATTATTAATTTCCTATCAAGCAATTACAAATCGCTGATTCAAGGAAACGCTTTTGATAGTTTTTACTATGTGTGTGTGTGTGTGTGTGTGTGTGTGTGTGTGTGTGTGTGTGTGTGTGTGTGTGTGTGTGTGTGTGTGTGTGAGAAAGGACCTACTGGTCATGACCATAATAATTATGCTACTATGTTGGTACACTGGTTTGCGATGCCACTGAATAAAAAACAATTTGCAAAACGCTTTGTATCAATTGGTTTGTTTTGTCTTCCAGAAAGAGTAACCAATACGGTATAGTCGATTAACTAAGGCATTCGCCCCTGCTACCTCGGAAATTTCGGGTATAACAGTACTCTTATACCGTGTGAGATAATATTCCCCTTTTCACCTAAACATTTGTGTAGACCTAAATGGACACCCTCTACACTGTCTACAGCTACATCTTATGCCAATTTTTTTATATTCCACATGAAACAGGTTTCTGATACAGATAAACGTAGGGTCGTATATTAACCTTCTGGTAGCCTGAGGGTTAATTTTGTTCTTTAATTTGTTCAACGATTTGTTCAATGTTCATCCATCGGGGTCTTGTTTGCGAATCGAAATGTATTCACTTATGATTGACTTCAAGAACGACGTAGACCTAGGCCTATAACTGTTGCGTAGCGCATAGACCGGCGTCTTAAAGTCTCATAAAAGCTGATGGCCACTTAATATTTTGTCAGTCTGTCATCATGATCTGCACAAATCGTTGAAGTTAATTAATTAAACAAGTGTATTACAATCGAATTATTTTACATAATATGAAGTCGCTGTCTTTTATCACAATGCCCAGTTGTTGGCATATTGTATTTCGCTTGCTCTGGAATTGTCTAACGACGTTGCAATATTGTAACTGCAATTTGCTGCAACTTGTCCTGCTGATGCTTAATAATCAGAAGCATGGAAAGCGGTAAGTAGACCTGTTGGAAATCACCATGGCTGTTTTTAACGTGCAGTTGTACCGGTACACAAAATGTGCAGTTCTAAATGGATTTGTGCAGTTGTAGAAGCACTTCTGTACAGTTAAAACTACCAAAAAAGGTTATTGTCCTCCGATTGGAAGTAATTTTTCCATGGAGGGTGGGAAAGGAAAGAATGGGTTGTGCAGAGTGGGCCATTAAAACCAGACCATGGTCGAATGGTGGAGAGGACGGTGCCAAGATGTGTTACTTCACTCAATGAATTTAGCCAAACTGTACAGTGAAAACCAAAATCAAATAATTTATTTGGATATCAATCAATCAAGAATAGCGAAAGTAACTGTTTACAAATATAATGAAGCCGAACGCATGTAATACATACTATGTTAATATTTGTAATGGTTTACAGTTTTTATTGATTAATAGATGCATTGATAAACATGGGCGGAGTTTATTAGAGGTTAGGGGGCTAAGCCCCCAAGAAGATCCAAAGTAATTTTTTACCATTAATATTGTATCTTTTTCGGGGTTTAGCCCCCCTTCCAAGAAGGCCCAAACTAGAAAATTAATTTGAGGAAATGGCTCTTTTTCACAAAGAAACTTTAATGATTAAAAAAAGGTAATCAACTTTTTGGCCGAGAAAATGTTTTTGCCGGTGTCACGAAATAAAGTCTCCCCCGAAACGAAGTCTCCTCCGAAACAAAGTTTCTCTCTGCCTGAAAATCTGTATTGGAAGAAATTTTTCTGGTGTAAAAGTATATAAATGTTCGTGTTAAATAACGTGTTATCGTGTTAGCAACGCAAACTAACGGTTTGATATGCTCACCTATTAATTTTATGCGACTGTAGCCGATTTCACGATCAACGGGGGAGACTTTGTTTCGTGGACGGAGGAAATATTCTCTCCCCCCGGAGACTTTATTTCGGAATATAGTCTCCGGGGGGCGAATTTATTCTAGAACAGATCCTCCGGGGGAGAATCTATTTCGAAATAAAGTTTCCGGGGGAGACTTTTAGGGGGGAGACTCTGTCGCGCGACACCAGCGCCGCTCGATCTGTACCCAACCAAAGCCCAAGTTTTCAGCCCCCTAAAACGGAAGCCAAACTCGCCCATTTTGATAAAGCGTAACGCTGCTGTGAAACCTTGCTTACTTATAGAAATGAAAATCTACGCCGTGACAAGGACATCGAGGTCCAACTCGCTTCCGATGACCCCAGAAACCAACTGGTCAGACCTCGAGAATGTCAAAACCTCAGATCCCATCGACTCCTTTGCTAGGGCCGCTGCATCGGCGCAACCCACGTTCCATCACACACCCACAGGTGGAACACAGAGGGCGAAAGACGTGGAGGCCTCGAGAGGATACCTGGATCCCATCCAGGACGAAGCCTATGTGAGCATCCAGGGGGCCGAGGCCGGCCTGGTATCCGATGAAGTTCAAGGGACATCCGGTGAGGGTCCGACGGATAGTCTGGGAACCAGAGCATCAAGCAACTATGCCATTCCGGTTGCTCAGCGAGGTCGACTGTTTGCCAAATGCCAGAAGAATCGACGACTCGTTCAGAAGAATGGACGCTCAAACGTCTCGATGACCAAGGTTAGGAAAAGTGGCGCTACAGAAGTTAATTGGCTCAATTGAAATTAGTGGCTTCTGTCCAGAGATCTTGTCCACCAAATCGTCCTACTCTTGAGCTGCGGCTCTATTTCCTCTGTTTTCCCTTTCACAATTTCGCTGGAGTCTGGATTCTGTGTTATAATCCACAATATCTATCTATCTATGCAATTTATATAGTGCCTTTTCAAGGACTCTACTCAGAGGCGCTTCCAACCCAGGCCCGGTCAAAAAGAAATAATTTCACTGGTTCGGGTCGGGAGCGTCACAGACGAGTTCTTTCCTTCACATGATGCTTCATAAATGTCCGTTTGAAATTACAGTTATGTGTAGCCGGTGGTTGATCCTTTATTCGACCAGAACATGTTTCTTACCATATCTAACTTTATTTTAATCACTCTACCTTGTTGTGCTCTGTTACATCTCGTATAGATAGGCTAACTTACTCTAAGATTTTGTTCTTGCTGTTTCGTACCAAAATTCGCAGAAGTTTTAGGAGTATTGATTCGTTAATTGAAATTCTAGATGTCAAACCGTATCCAAGCACAGTTTGCATGAAAAGTAAAATTGTCAGGTCTTCTGAAATTGTTCTCATAGGGAAAAAATTATTTCACATTTTCTGTGTAGAGCTCTTACTATAAAGTTTCTATGATCCTTGGCTGCATGAGAGATTAAAACACGTTCACCGCCTACACACCATGTTAAATGACTGGATTCAGTACGAGTTAACTCGTACTGGGCGGTGAACGTGTTAACATTATGCGGCCTAGGGCGAAAATTGTAATGGTTTTGCACTTCTCTCAGATATAAAACCTCGGAGTAGCATATATGATTTTCGGTCGTGATCACCGCCTGCAAAACGTTCCTATTGGGAGAAGCAGTTCCCCCAATCTTCTTCTCCTCTTTTTTGTCTGGACTGATTACACTGTTTAATTTCCACTCAGCATATATATATATAATTAATCGTGCGGGTTGATTTAAAGTCTTACAGTTTTACCCATGCTAATTTGTGATTGAATTATTTTTCTTACATAATATAAACTTCTGCAGCAGGCTTAACTAAGCTGAAATCGTATTGGCTGCCTTATTATGTTACTTCGATGTCACTTCATTATTTGCCAAGGTTGCATCATATTACAGCTGTTTGTAGTATTCAGATTTCATTAGTTTACCTTAGCATAATTATGTTAACATTCTTTAGACGGTTAATTAAGCCTTTCGGAACAGCGCAATTAAAAATTCTAAGCACGAATAATATTCTCAGTACAACAGAGCTTAGTTGACTTAATTTAATTTTGAATAATGAGCTCCCCTCATCCGAACAGGGTTTCCTCCTTGTCCCTTTTCAACGTATAGACCCACCCCTCTAGATAGAACCACGCTCTGTCGGTGGTGGACCCTCGACCTGGATATTCGCCCATTTTCCCAGGACCTTCTCTCCAATGTTCCCTTCTGACTGTTCTGTTTTGTCGTGCTGGAGCTGGTAGATCCTCTGAGCATTTTTCTGGTTGAATCGCGATATAAATGAATGAACAAATGAATAGAGAACTGCCATTAAAATATGATGAATAAAGATATCAATGAATGCCGTTACACCTACAGCTTTACGACTCATTTTGGAGGCTATGGAAGTGGATTTCGTGTCTAAAATTTCCGATCTAATTTAGTCAAAGACGACAAGAGGGACCGCCACACGAGCATTCGACAGCCTTGATCAACATTTGTGATGCTTATCACGAATCATAATAATTATTGTCGGCCACACGTAAAACAGTCGAGGGTCTTGTGCGGGACTCAACCAGAAGCTAATTTATTTATTGGGCTAATTAGCATTGGATAATACTTAATGGAACGCGGTGGTGTAGCGGTATTTTCTGTACCTCGTTCTTTGTCTCTCTAAGTAACTTACTTGCAAACTTTTGGTGTCTTGAATCTTCATTGGTTGGCTGTCAAAAAAATGATTTGATTATGTTGATACCTAACACTGTGACAAGAGATGAGATCATTTACATGATCAATATTATTGGGCATTGGTCTGGAGTGTCACACACTTTACTAGACTCCTAGTAGACTCTGGCTATAAGCTTATATCTTATAATCTTAAAAACACATTGATTACAGTCTCGACCTTGCAACTGGCATTCTTGTGACTTGTTTGACCAAAGGTGGAGAAGAAGAGTCGGAGGTTCATCCGCGACTTCTTTACGACTCTGATGGACCTCAAGTGGCGCTACCATGTCCTCATGTTCATCTCCGTCTTTACCGTTTCCTGGCTCGTCTTCGGAATCAGTTGGCTCGGTCTGGCCTACTTCAACGGAGACATCACACGGGCGCCTGACGACAACTCATCCAGTCTATGTCTTTCCAACGTCTACGACTTCTCCACGGCTCTTCTCTACTCCCTCGAAACGCAGACGACCATTGGATATGGATACAGGGTCATCGGACCTCACTGTCCTATGGGAACCGGTCTCCTGATGACACAGAGCTGTGTTGGGATATTCATTCAGTGCTTCATCACAGGCATCATTTTCGCCAAGATAGCCAGACCCAAACGCAGGGCTCAGGTAATTATCCGAAATTAATTAATAACCAGACTACCAGAGGTATCACATCAAACCTGTCCATACGACAAGAGCAGCTGTACAATCATCATCATCATCATACTGCAACAACTACAACAACTACTACTACTGCTGCTGCTACTACTACTACTACTGCTGCTGCTGCTGCTGCTGCTGCTGCTGCTGCTGCTGCTGCTGCTGCTGCTGCTGCTGCTGCTACTACTACTACTACTACTACTACTACTACTACTACTACTACTACTACTACTACTACTACTACTACTACTACTACTACTACTACTACTACTACTACTACTACTACTACTACTACTACTTCTACTACTTGTTCTTTTTCCTGTCTTCCGCTTTAGACTCGAAATTTCTTGAGTACTGTATATTTCATTTAGACAATCGTCTTCAGTCACCATGCCGTGATTTGTATTCGTGATGGTTTCTACAACCTCATCTTTCGCGTGGGTGACCTTCGAAAGACGCACATCATCGGAACATCTATACGAGCTCTACTCGTCAAAAGTCGACTAACAAATGAAGGTGAACTAATACCACTCTGTCAATACCCGCTGGAACTCGTGACTGAGTCCAGTATTACGGACAGCTTTGTCTTTTTCTTCTGGCCGGTCACAATCGCCCATCGGATCACCCCATCAAGTCCCCTCTGGGACCTCTCGGCAGAAACCCTACTTTCCCAACACTTCGAGGTGATCGTCATCCTAGAAGGAACCGTCCAGACATCTGGAACGCTGATCCAGATCCGGACGTCGTACATTCCCAACGAAATCAGATGGGGCCAGCGTCTCACCCCTCTCGTGACCCATCTCAAGGACTACGACGAATGTGATATCGACTTCTCCAACTTCCACGGTACGTCTCCCGTCATCATGCCCGACTGCAGCGCTGAAGAGTACTCGAAGAGATTGGCCATCGACCAGCTGGACCCAGTCGACGCCGAGTATCCTAGCAGCTTCACGAGCCCGGCTGTCCTCTGCCAGGAGGGATCCGAAACTCTTCGGGGGAACGGCAAGAGCACCACCCGACTTCCGACGGTCTTTCAGCGCAGCCGAATCGGAATGCTGATGAAGCCAACGCGAGGAAAGAAGTCGGCGAGGGATGCAGGAAAGCGGCTGGAGATGGGAGACATAAACGGAGCTGCTTCTTGCCATTGCTCGTCTTGCTCGGTGAGTAAGCGAGCCGCTCTTCCACCGCCTCCCATGTACGCCAGTCTCGCGAGGATACGTACAGATGGCGCTGCTGAGAACCTAGGACTGGATTCTTTGGATGTCCCGTCAACGCCGATGTAACGATCTTCTGTACTGTTTTTAAACAGTAACGGATCGAATCCTTATATTTGATTCTGTCAGTTGTTAGATCAAAACTTGTCCACAATAATTGGTCAGTATATTGGTTAGGATAATAATACCATCAAATCAGTCAATAGCCGCTCTTGCAAACTTGAATACTGTAACACAAAATATACGAAACAAAATGCAAATAATTATAAACTGTAGCCTACATAAAAATCTTCAGATATCTATAGGATTAAATTTTTTGAGCGTCCGTTTCTGGTTAAAACCGGACCAACCACTTCGTTAAAGGATTTTTCTTTATTACTAAAAGTTCCTCAACGTTGGGCACGTCCCTTCAGCGTGTTAGAATACAATTCTTACGCTTAGATCGTCATTGTCACAACCTTAAAAACAGGATTATTCGGTGTCCACGCGCAACTCAAAAGTAGGCTTAAGTGTGCACAACATTTGTGTTGTCGAATGTTTAATTCCGAGTTCTTCCTCTCAAAATTAATGTTGGGTATGTACCGTTAGACAGGATACTTTTACGATTAGGCCTATTACACTTCAACAAATTACTGGTCAAATCTTATACATAGTCAAGCATTCCACAGAACAAAACCTTGTGGTAATATGACTAATATCGGTTTTATGGCGTCTTTCTGCTGCGCGAAATTTCAACAATGGGCCCTACAGTGTCTTGACTCAATAGTCTTTATATTTGTATACCAAACAACATTCGTTACAGGTCTCTAAGGTAGGGCCTACAGCCCTACATGTGTAGCGGAACTTTGCGTTCGTTGCTGCCTATTATAGGTCATAGGGTAATTTGCGTGTTTTAGTTTTAGTTTAAGTTGCGTTGCCATATTATGATAGTAGGCTACTGTGATATATTTTATTGCGTAACGTGCCTTAGTTGATGTCTACATTTCCTTTCACGATATTTTATTCAGAATAAAAATGAGACTTGAATTGGTTCTTTAACAGCAATGACGATGACTTGGATCTTCGACGAAGAACGACACCTTCGTTTCCCAAGTTATTTGCAGACTAGGCTTTTATGAAATTACTTATGAATGCATATACACGAATAAAAAAAAGATTCATAAATCAATAAATACATACACATCCGCACACACACATTGTGCACACATACATACATACATACATACATACATACATACATACATACATACATACATACGTACGTACGTACGTACGTACGTACGTACGTACGTACGTACATACATACATACATACATACATACATACATACATACATACATACATACATACATACATACATACATACATACATACATACATACATACATACATACATACATACATACATACATACATACATACATACATGCATCATCATAATTTATAGTCATCATGTAAAGGTTTTTTGGTCCTTTTCGAGGCGGTGACCACTCCTCTCCTGGTAGGGTAAGAGGCCGGTGGGTCCTAAAGGAACTCCTTCGCCATTAGGTGTCCTTCCATTACCTTCCGCTATACGTTTGCCAGCCGTTTTCGGGGTTCCTGGTGAGCCTGTCGACCTCGCGTAAAGACCTAGTACATGTAGGTTCTTCGGCATAAGCTTTCACCTCTGATGGCATAGCCCCACCAGGCATTCTCTTACTTGGCTGTTTCCCCCACCCTTAACACGGTGAGGTGCAGGTGGGGCTTTGGGAGAGCTGCATACGTAGTATTACATACACATACATTCAATATGTATTAGCTTATATTAGCTTATGAACAAACAATCACAAACACGCATAGTTATGCACATGCAAACATAAATATCCATAAATTCGACCTGAATGATGTATTTATTGCAATTAGACATAGTGCCACTCTTTATGGTCATTGCTGCTTATTAAACAGGCCATAGGGCATCCTTAAGGAAAGCTATTCTATTGTTTACCGATACCCGTTGTTGTTCGAAGACAATAGACGACAGCCGAGAAGGACTGAACGTCGAGACAAATTGCCTTGAAGAGCAGGCACTTCAAAGGGTCTCCGCTTGACTACGCTGCTTGGAACTTCAGAGGTGCAGTTATATATTACCTGAATTTATTATGTGTCGTAATAAATTTCAAAATTAAAGGACAATTTGCCAAGGCGGCAGAGTTGAAAGGTAGTTTAGTAGGGTTATAGGCGATGGGTCGTGTGTACCAAACCGGTTCAGACTGGTTCAGACGGGCATGCAAAAGCGAGTCACGTATTTGGGGACTGGAATTCACATAGCGCCTTTCACCTTCCACATTACCATACTTCAGTCGCTTTTTTAGTCTACTCATCGGGCAGCCTAATGTTCCATGGACGCTGATCGCCTTGGATGTTCACAGATTGGGTGTATGAAAAACCAGTCAACACAGTGCAACTTAATACAAATCTTTAAAAATTTACCAGCGCTCACAAAAAGCACGCCAGTGAAACCAGCTTACGCACATGCGATATATCAAATAAGGCTTGCAATGGTCAAATCGCCATGTTATTTCCGGTGAAAGTCCAAAATCCGTGGGAATCAATCAAAGAGAAAACAGTGTGGTGCTACGGTGGTGATCGGTGATGATGGTGGCCGTGTGATGGAACTTGAGCAGAATCGAGAGAAGATTGATTAAAGAGATCTGTTTTCCAAAAAAATAAATACCTCAGAAAAGCTTAGCTTAGTGGATCACCCATATATATATATATATATATATATATATATATATATATATATATATATATATATATATATATATACCGCCTTGTCATACCTGTGAGTGTAAGCTTACCGTAGGCTAATTGTATTTTTTAAATAACAAAAAGAGC
The DNA here is from genome assembly GCA_945859605.1 of Lumbricus rubellus. Taxonomy (NCBI): domain Eukaryota; kingdom Metazoa; phylum Annelida; class Clitellata; order Crassiclitellata; family Lumbricidae; genus Lumbricus; species Lumbricus rubellus. Next base: position 21,065,578 of record OX243822.1, on the reverse strand, counting down.
AGCCCTTAAATGCTGATCCCAGGAGGCAGTCACTTTTTGGCCGATGGCTAGAAATCCTTGATCTGTGATTCTGATAATACGGGGTTGAGCTTCGCCCGGGGTGGGAACCTTGAGCAAACGCATAACTCACTTTAATATTATTGCTCATCGCAGTTAATGTTCTGTCCTATATGTTCATGTGTACTGTGCATCATAGATGTCTGAACGTTTGAAGGACAATAGAGCCTATCACACTCACTTGTATTGTGTTGTAATGTAGGCTAATTCTATTGCAGTTGTGTTGTTACAATATAATTACAATTCAGTCAATTGACTTCTGTAGCGCCACATTAGCTAACATTGTATTGTTGTCTTGCGAAACAACAGCCAGTTGTTTCGTATTGCATTGCATTTGTGAATAATTGTCCACAGTGTCAATAATCTTGTTCTCGTCATTGCAACGTCACCCGTAGGCCGTAGCCGAGATGTCTGCGGTCGATCCCGTCCCATCGCCGCTCAGAAGCTCACTGACTTGTGATAAATTTACGATTACTTCAACAACTGCTATCGATCGACTTATTTATTTGCAAGTTACAGCTTCGGAATATCATTGTCTGTTTAAATCAAAGGTATCTGAAAGATTAATGTTGATTCATTTTACTTGCTATCAGCGGTAGGTGGTCTTACTGATCAGAAATTTATATCATTAATACAGCTTAGCAGCGATTTTCTACACATTCATCCACTCAGTCTCTGAGAGATGTATCGGTCTGCTCGTACGACTCCGTTCCAGAAGATTCCTGTTGCCAAACTTTGTGGGGCTTTGGTGCACAAAACTCTGTCGTAAAAAGTCGACCGAACTATATAATAAAAATTTAATTTAATTTTAAAATTAACAAAGTTTAATTCGTCGTGAAAACTGGATTCTGTGTCCACTTTGTCAATTTTTAAGTCAAGTAACTATAACAAGTAGACCTTTGTCTTGAATTTAATTTATATACAAATTTGAAAATATTTAAATGGGCATGGGATTGACAGCTCGACGTTTTAAAGACCAATGCAGCCTACTACAGCATTCAATGCGTCTAGTCTAGTAAGACTGCCATGGGCGCCCACACATAGGGGCAAGGGGGGCACTTGCCCCCCCCTGGAAAAGTGATACTTATTTTTCTAACTACTACTTTTGAGTTTTTAACAAATTTCTTCGCATTAAAACACTAATGATACGAATGATACACACAGTGAAAGTCATAAATTTACGTTTAGAAATCTCTATAGAAATAAATTATAATATTTATAGTGCCCTTCATGAACCTACTTTTTAGCATCTATTTTTGGATTTTTAACAAATGTTTCGCACTTAGGAGACTATTCATATTAAAATATTACACAAAATGACACTGAGACATTTGCATTAAGAAACCTCTTTGAAAAATACCCGTGCTTTTAATTTCCAGCGCTGTATTCTTCATGCTTTTGTCACTGAAAAATTCAACCGTGACCATCGTAAAATTTTTGCCCCCTCCTGCAAAATTTTCTGCGGGCGCCCATGAAGACTGCGTTGATAAAGTATTAGATTCTACGTTGTTGTGCAAACTGTTTGTCTGCTAGGAATGAAGATTAGCGACTTTGGAAGGACATCAAGGTCCAACTCACTTCCGGTGACACCTGGCAGTTGCAGGCCACCCATGGACGACACGAAGGCCTCCGACTACATCAGCCACTTCAGTGTGACCACACCGACGCACCCCACAGCCAACCGCATATCTAGAAGACGCTCACGGGGGGCGAATGACGACGAGGCAGCAAGAAAACGCCTAAATCCGATCGAGGACTCGCCCTATGTGAGCATCCAGGTGGTCGATACCAGCCTGATCTCCGAAGAGATCAAGCCAACGTCCATTGAGGAGCCGCCTGCCGTCCGTGGAAAGAGAGCACTGGCCAGCTATGCCATTTCAGTTGCTCAGCGAGGTCGTCTGTTGGCCAAATGCCAGAAGAATCGACGACTTGTCCACAAGAATGGACGCTCAAACGTCACGATGACCAAGGTTAGCTGATGTGGCGCTACAGAAGTCAATTAATAATAATAATAATAATAATAACAATAATAATAATAATAATAATAATAACGCGATCGCATTTCGAGGCACATTCGCTGATCTAGACAACAAAGAGTAGGGTCATTCTGGACTGGTTTTTATACTGTAGTTAGCAATAAGTCCCTGAGGGATCCTAAATACCTCGGGGCAAAAAAAAAATAATAATAATAATTTTTCCTTTCTTCAAAAATCCGGTTGACAGAACGCAATCGGTTACAGTGTAGCCTACAATAAAAATATTATGCAGTTTAAACAATTCACAAGAACGCAGATCACAAAATACACAAAATATCTTAACTTTACTAACTGAACAGACATCCAGCAATACATGGCGCTACTAGCAGCCTACAAAGCATATCTGCCCAACGGGGTCTCGAACGCGTTACATCTCACACTCTACGCCAGCGTGTTATCAGTTACTCTACCGTGCCCCCGTTGCCTTGTCTGCATGTGCTGGGTCCATACGAAAACCGCCGATTCCTTTATTCGACGCTTTTGTTAATCACAGTAGGCTATGTTAAATTTGCATTTTTCAAGGCCACATCACATCGTAAAATTCAATTGATTATTATTTTGGTGTTCCTAGATAGAGGCAGGGCTGAAAGTGGTTTGGGGCCGTCCATAAAGTACGCCACGCTCGAGGCGGGGAGGGGTGTAGGCAAGTGTGACAGTTTGTGACAGGGGGAGGGGGGTCAAGCCATGTGTGACGTCACACATTTGTTTTTTTAAATGATGTGTATTATATAATTGTGTAGTCTAATTTTTGCAATTTTTGTTTTCAAATTCAATCTACATTGAGTTAATGCTTCAATGAATAACTGTGACAACTGTTGACAATTAACTATTCTACTATTAACGTCATTTTAATAATGTGATAGTTCTTTTAAGTGGAGAATTTGCAGTTTAATAGTGAAGTGTGTTTTAGGTTAAATTTGAATAAGGTGTTAATTTTAAAAAAATCGAAAGTGCGACGTACTTTAGGGGGGGGGGGGGTCCGAGAAAGTGTGACGTACTTTAGGGGGGGTTCGAGACTTGTGACAGTTTGTGACAGGGGGAGGGGGGGTCAAAAATGGTCAAAAATAGCGTGACATACTTTATGGACGGCCCCTTTGGGAAAGTTGCCGGATCTCACTTTCGGCGGATGAGAACGTCTTTGACCCGTAAAATGTTCTGACGACCATTTTTTAGTCATTTGCCCAAAATTAACCAAAATCCTACCATTTTTTAAACCTAGTTTGGGCATCTGTCGACCTCTTTGCGACCCTGCTGAGACCCGGCAAGAGCAGGTCTCGAAAATCGATGCCGGGTCGCAGACCCGGACAGACCCGGCTCACTTTCAGCCCTAAATAGAGGGGAAATTTTTCTTTCTTTTTCTTTTGGGCTTCTTTTCTGTAACCAATTTACATATATGTAAATCTGACGTGTGCACTTTGGATGCAAAAGAAACGATTGATTGATTGGCTGTCGTATTGTACCCATTTTTGTGCGAAATGTCCCATATTTCTCTAATATGTATCTGGGACTGCAAAGACAAGGTGCACTACCATCGACACGACTGGCCACAACGGTCCGAGTTATTCATAGGGAGGAACAACGTCATGTGTGAGCCACTGGTAGGCCACACCTATTGCTGGTGCCACCACTGCACATCAAATTGGGAATGATGAAGCAATTTTGGCAAGAGATCGGCAGTCTTCATGTGAAAATGCATGTTAGTTTTGTTTCATATGTTACTTCTGACATTATGGTGGTGGTAGTGGTAGGGATATTGGGTAGTAGGAGCAGTGGCGGTGGTGGTTGGGGTACTAGTGCTTGTGGTGGTGGTGATCGTAGCAGTTGTAGTAGCAGTAGCAGTAGGACAACGCGGAACATTTATTTTTATCAATAGAATTTTAGCCTCAAAACGGTTGACGTCAGAAATTTACGGTGATGACAGTGCGGTTGATTATGATAATGATTGTGATAATATACTCCAAAATTTCAATACCAAGAATACGGAGATTAGAAGAAGGAGGAAGAAGAAAAAGACCAACCCTAACCAATCCACCCATTGTAGCTGTGAGTATGGAGTGTTAGCGGCTAACTTTTGTCTATAAACAAGAACGGGTGGCCAGTCCTCTTCCTCACAGTCAGATCCATACTCAACTACTACGATGAAGGAGCTTCTCGAATGTATTTGATAACAGCGAAATGATTTACGGCCAATCGCGCCGTCAAACTCGATTTATTGCTGCTATGCGCGTCCCTCTTCGAGATTTAGAGCCCACAATGAAACGATAAACAAAATTTAATGGTGTCTATACAATGAACTCAGGTCTGTCCCACTCTATCACACAAATAAGAGCTTATGAACTAAAGAAGTTGATTGTTACCTATTTCACAGACGTGATTCTATATGCACGAATGCTTATATAATGTGCAGGCTATAAGCTTATTAATATGCATATGGGTATAAAAAGGCAGAGTGAAAATTGTGGAAAAACAGCTGGGAGTTGGACTGTGGAAAAATAGCTGGGAGTTGGACTATGTTCTACTTGAATACGGAGTGCGAAAACAGACTTTACTACGAGGCTCTAAGACAGACTGAGGGTTTACACCCCAACCCTCGACAATTCTCACCATAAAACAGGTCGGATAAATCGATAAGTTTCTGCCTTTAGTATACTCGTCAGTGTTCCACTCTGACAGTGCCAGTCCCAAGTCTGGATAAAGAAGGAGGGCGACACTAATCATCCATGCTAATGCTATGAAACAGTGTCGTTTAACAGCAACGAGAGAGACTGAGCTGCTGTCAAATACTTCAGCAAGGTATAAGGCTATTTACTGAGACGCAGGGTAGGGAGCGTCTCAAAGTTCTGTAAATTGAAGAGGCAGAGTATTATTATAAATCTCGTTATCTGTAAAAATATGCAAATGTAACATCATCAGCCGTGATTCAGTTGATTGACTGTGATTTGTTTGACTGAAGTTGGATAAGAAGGGTCGAAGGTTCATCAGCGATATGTTTACGACTCTGATGGACCTCAAGTGGCGCTACCATGTCCTCCTCTTCATCTCCGTCTTCCTCACTTCCTGGCTGGTCTTCGGCGTCAGCTGGCTGGCCCTGGCCTACTTCAACGGAGACATGACTCGGAAGCCTGGAGATAACTCCACCAACCTGTGTCTCTCCAACGTCTACGACTTCTCCACGGCTCTGCTCTACTCCCTGGAAACGCAGACGACCATCGGATATGGATACAGGGTCATCGGACCCGATTGTCCTATGGGAACTGGTCTCCTGATGACTCAGAGCTGTGTCGGAATATTCGTCCAATGCTTCATCACAGGAATCGTATTTGCCAAGATTGCCAGACCGAAACGCAGAGCTCAGGTCAGTTCAGATTATACAATGTAGTTACTAGTTACTGAGAATCAGATTAAACCTCTTCATATGCAACAATCATAGTAGCTGCAAAAGTAAACTTGAAATTTCTATAGCTCTGTTTCAAATTTTAAGGCAAGGCACCCGGTCATTCAAGAGCAATGCGTCATGCCACAGGGAGTTGGTTAGAGAGTGATCCAAACACGCCTGGGATCTAGGCTATTCCAGTTCTGGTGATTAGCGAGAGGTAGCGATGCAGACGAGGTGGAGAAAGCTTGGAATGCGGAAGATTTGATGGATTAGGTTAGGAAGAGTTTTGAGTTGGATTAGAAAACCTGTGTGGTGCTGAGAGAAGGAAAAAGTTAGCCTATATAACAGATGAACGTTAAATTATGCAGATATGTCGAAAAATTGCTTTCCATGAAAAACTAAGCTCTATAGCCTACACTACCGAAATACTTCTGAAACTTTCTGTAAGCATGGAACTACGGAACATTTATAAGTTTTTAAATCTGTGAATGCGAAACTCGCAATTTTTTATTGCTCGTTTAATGTAAATTAGGAATCAAAATGCACAGAAGATGCAAATTAGTAGTTTTGAAATGTCTAAATTTACATATTTTATTTCGGGGTGTAGGGTTTGAAAACGTCCATGATGATGTCTTACAATCTTGTGCACAAGTTACAGAATAAGATTATTAAACCGTCGCTTGTTAGTGCTGCCACTCAGCGGTGTGACAACGTAAACCGGGTTCTTGGACAATCTAAGCTAGGTGTCCTTTCAAATAAACGAGACTAAAGAGTGAAAAATTAGGACTGCCATTTAAAACTTGCATTTAAGTTAAGAAGAAGAAGAAACGAAGAGGGAGAAGAAAATTAAAAAGAAACAGAAAAAGAAGAGGAAGAAAAGGAAGAATATTAACTCCATAAGATTGCTGCCCTGAGATACTCACGAAAATGAAGAGTTACAATGCTAGCCTAGGCAAATAAATGTGGGTCTCTCATCTCACAATGCTCGTTTCGCTATCGATTTTTCACTGTCTTGTGTGTGCTACCTCAACATTCAGACGATCGTCTTCAGTAACCATGCCGTCGTCTGCATGAGAGATGGTTTCTACAACCTCATCTTCCGCATGGGCGACCTTCGAAAGACGCACATCATTGGCACATCTATACGAGCACTTCTCGTCAAAAGCCGAAGAACGACGGAGGGTGAAGTCATCCCACTCTGCCAGTACCCACTCATACTCGTGACCGAGTCGAATATGACAGATAGCTTTGTCTCCTTCTTCTGGCCGGTCACGATCGCCCATCGAATCACCCCATCAAGTCCCCTCTGGGACCTCTCGGCCGATACCCTGCTCTCCCAGCACTTCGAGATAATCGTCATCCTAGAAGGAACCGTCCAGACATCGGGATCGCTGATCCAGATTCGGACCTCGTACATTCCGAAGGAAATCAAGTGGGGCCAGCGTCTCACTCCTCTCGCGACGCACATCAGAGACTACGACGAATGCGAGATCGACTTCTCAAACTTCCACGACACGTCTCCCATCGTCATGCCCGACTGCAGCGCCGAAGATTACTCGAAGCGAATGAACATCAACCAGCTGGAGCCAGTGGAGAACGACGATTACCGATGCAGCTTTACGAGCCCGTCCGTCCTGTGCAACGACGGTAGCAGCTCGATCCGTCGAAACGTCAAGAATGCCCGGCTTCCGAGGCTCGCTCGTGGCAGCGGAATTGGACTGCGAATAATAAAGTCAACCGCGTGTGAAAAGAAGTCAACGAAAGCTGAAACGAAAGCTGAGGAAATGCGACTGGAAATGAAGGAGCTGAGCGGAGTATTTTCATCTTCATCTGGGAACAACGCTGCCGCTCTGACTCCGCCACCCATGTACGCCAGTTGTGCAGCTGGAAATCCTTTGAACCTGGAGCTCGATCCTCTGGCTATCCGGACATCGGCAACCATCCATGACGAGGCTAGAGGCATCACTGCGCCCGAAGGAAGTCCAGGCTGGTTACGGTACGGTGCGCATGTCAACAGAGCGTTCAATACAAGCATGACTTAATCTGTAGAAAAATTCCGAAACTTTTTACTTTCTTTCTTTGACATTTTACCGTTGCTCTTGCACAAATACCGTTACTCTTGCTGCGTCTTGCACAATATTAGAGTGACGTAGATTTGCATGTCGTCGCTGTATTGAAGGACACACATTTTCAGAAGGCACCAAATATTTTAGCGATAATTTTGCAACATAAATAAATAGGAAGTCGTGATTCATTCAACTACTTATAGATTAATTCGTTGTTTATTATGTTTTGGTTCCTAATGCCACTCTATTAGGTAAGCCTAGTTGCCTACAAAAATGCTTTAATGTGTTCAGTCTATCTTTCTTTAGAGCCAACTTACTCTCGTGCTTACTATATACTTTATTAGACTACCAGCAAGTGGGTTTTACAGAAGAAATAATAACGCAAACATCACTAAAAGGTCATAATTATAACATTCTCATGATGAAACTTATTTTGCAAAGTCATGAACTCTAGGTAGGGTGAGATCATGTGGCCTGGATCTCGTTTTGTATGAAATTACCTTAACGGTGAAGGTCGCGAAAGAAAGGTTTGAGCAGAGTCCGTCCTATAGTATTAATTGTGTTCGTCAAAGCAAGCAAAATATGGAGAGTGCGTGAACCGGCAGATTTTCTCAGAATACTCTTATGGAGCTTACGCTCCACTGCATTGGCAAATCCCTACCGAACAACAGAGAAGGCAAAATAAAGTAGGCTATGGTTCTAACAACGTCAAACAGACGCTCATTGTGGGGACCGTGAGCGACCAAAACACGGTGTAAAGCAAACAGGGATTACCGGGCTTTGCAGCATATTTGTCAATGTGTGCCTCAAAGCCATGCAATCCAATAAGAGAATAAGATGATGAAACCTACCTATACGCAGGGGCGGACACAGAAATTTTCGAGGGGTGAGGGCAAAATTTTTGGTGATCTTTGCCAGAAAAATCTGATGACCTTTGTAGTCATTTGGCCGAAATGTATGGAAAATATATCATTTTCCCTGCATGACTAAAAAAGGTCATCAGTTATTTTAACTAAGTTATAACCTTTTTTAGTCATCTGGTCGTACGGCAATCTCTTGGGAATATAGCCTACTATATGACCTCTCTAGTCGTATTGCTACTTTGCATTGATTCAAAGCTTGTTGAAACCAAAATTTAATGGGGGGCGGGGCAATCTGCAGAGGTTGATTTGTGGACCGTCTAAAATAATAATGAACCACGCATATCATCTATGTTGTTTGAGGTTTGCAGCTTGTCACACCTTTTTAATCCTTACTATCTAAACCTGCCTCGGTAAACGACATTCGACAATACTCCGCCACTATTTGTACCTTGCCAGTGCCAGTCCCAAAAAGGAGGAGAGGAGGGCATTGGCAGTGTCGTTAAACAACAACAATTAAGCCATCGACAATTATACGCGACGTCGTATACAGGTACAGCATCGATATAATCGTAATGGTGATGGTGGGTGATCGATAAGAAAGGGAGGAGGAACTGGAAAAGCGGAATTCGTGAGGCAGTTTTTATATCCTCGGTTGAAGAACTTGAGATAAGTAGCGACCGGAGGTCGAGAAAGTGAGAAAGGCTGATGGTCTAGTAAGTCCTGCTATCATCCTGCTGAAGTCAACGCAGCAATGGCGATCACATGCTTCTGCCAAGCAAACGTTGCCGCATATGACGGATGTTTATAATCGACTAAAACGCTTCAGTTTTATCACAATGTTGAAATGTCCCGTGGCATGCTACTGAACATGCGTCAAACAACGTAATCGTTAGTATCACTATCTCGATGTTTAGACAATGTCATATTTGATACCCTGCTTGTATATCGAAGTCAGATCCAGAATCTTCTATTAAGTCATCGATAACATCCTGGACCTTCTCAGCACAAAATGACTTACGATGCTTTTCATTCGTCGAGTTTACACATATAGCTTTGTTTTCCTTCTGGTTAATATGTATCTTCGTCTCTAGTTTGTCGAAATTGCTGATATACATCAACCTAAAATGCCCTCTGATCGGTTAGAAGCGACTGCTCACCTTTGGGAAATTTCCGCGCTCGATCACGGTGATAATTATAATAACAGTTCACACACGCATCACATACATATAGGTTGGTCTATCATGTGTTAATTCACAATTTATGATGGCGTATCGTATTAGGGTACACGTCGCATAAAAATAAGATTTCGAATTGGTTGCAGCCATTGTTCTCATAAGATAGTTTGTTAGCAATTTTTTATTTAGCATTCTCCGAAAAATGTAGAAAAATATACCAATTCCGTTGCTTTTGAATCTGATGACCTTTTAAAAGTCTTTTACATGCCCAGGTCCTACAATTTTTTGGGGAACGGGAAATGCCACATGTAGCGTTTTTGGGGGAATGGTACGTAGGCCTATAATTATACAAGTGACCAACAGGCCAAGATTTTTCTGGGGAATGCAATTCCTTGGGGAACATCCCTCAGAGACGTCTAGACTAAAGATTTGTTGTGGCCATTTCTAAATGGGAGCTTAAGGAGGACAAGTGTGTTATTATTTTCGCACTTCCCTCGAAAATAAGCCAAGTGTTTGTTTTGTCAAACCACCGTCTGCAGAAGAAGTATCCTATCTGAAAGATGTATTTGTTGAGAATAGACCTAATATACACATTGTAGTCATTGGGCGATGAGTCCTTCCGAAAGTTATTCTCCGTTGCTTACGATTTCAGAGGTGTAGATAGCCTACATATAGGCCTAAGTCTATGTCACCGCAGATTATTATAATAATATTATGGTGTAAGTTATTGAGAAATTAAAACGGCAAATGATGCAGTGGTGTTCAAAAGTAGAAGGAGGCTGGTTATTATCATTATCTCAAAGAAATGGACGTCGAATCTCGGCCACATTATGTTTAACTTAGACGTTTATGTATTATAGCCTATACTCTCTTAACTAGACATCAACGGTGGTCATGTGTGCCGTCATAACCCAAACCGACTGAGACATGCGTGCAAGACGAGTCACGCGCGTTGGGGGGCACGAATTGTTAACTTTCCAGACCATATATCACGTTTATTGCATACATGTCGCCGGGGTAATGAATGATCCTATTTATAACAGAGGGGTGTTCGGCAAAATCGTTTGCCATTTCAGCAGCACAACTCCCCCTATGGGTCATTCGGTTAGACGCTGCTCAGAGATCGCAGAGACCGAAACGAATCCGGTTGGTTCTAGTTTCGTCTGGTGTGATATTATAGAAGCAATTGAGGCAGGCCTATGGCAAGCGACACGGAAATAATGCGCTTTCAACAGGTTTAGGTTACTAACGGCATTTGTATGGACAATCGATATTTCGCTTCTCGAAAGTCAGAGGTTCGAGTCCTGATGTCTCTAAAATAGTATAGGAAAAATTGTTGGCTAGCAATATAGAAACGCTTAGTTTTGCCGATATTTCCATTGACGCCTATAATTATGCGCATCTCTGGTGGTGGTGGAATATTTGCCAACGCAAAGAGTGTTTCTCAGAAACGTTTAGCTCAGTAGTATACCGACCACAACTTCTCGCCGTTGCTGTAAGTACCGGTGCTTTTTTTTATCCGTAATAACTTTTTTTAACGATAAAGGAAGTAGCATAGTCACGTTAAGGTAGAACCGAGGGACAATCACTCTTCTGTGTGGGATTGGGTAGAGCGGTCGATCTGTAACTTTGAGAATGCAAACCTCGGTTTCGACAGCTATCGTTAAGGAGACTAGAGCAAGCTAGGGTATAGCCTGCATTCTGTTTGGGTGGTGTTAACTCGATCTTGAGCAGGCCAACTCGATCTTGAGCAAACCGACCAGCAACCGAATCAACTGACTAAAGGTTTGGAGAAGCGTCTAATAGTTTGTCCATGGCGGCCAACACATTACACACTGTAGTAGGCAGTGTGAGAATTTCCCGGGGGGTTTAGGGGTTCAACCTTCAGTCATTTTTATGGCCCCGTAGTGAAGTCCCTTAAATGTGGCCTTGGTTCGGATTCAATTTGATGAAGAGAGGGGCGTAGCAAGACCCCATAAAGTGGAATACTTCATGAAATGTTTCCAGACATTTTGCCTTCTTAACACGCTATGTTCGCCCCATCTCCATACCCGAATGATAACTTAACGGATTTTAACAAATTGCGTGGGTCATATTTGTCAGAATGAGGCGGTCAAAGCCACCCCAAAACACCGCGTGGCAACACCACTGCATGGATGTACACTTGTACAGGGTGGGCAAAAATACCCCTACAGTTTCTTGCGACTATCCTGGCTGAAAGTAGGAATTTCGTAATGAAATTTTGCAGGGTTAAAGACAATTCATATGTACACGAGTTGACCAGATTTAATCAAAATATTTCGAACAGAACAAGACTTAGGCCTATATTAATTTTAGTGAGACCAGTCACCGTTTTTTTGCGTAACGCAACAAAAAAGTAGTTTTTGCCCTCCCTGTATAGGTCTGTATGTAGGACGAACTCAATCGTATATTATATCGGCGCTCACAATAGTAAAGTATTGGAATCTCGAGGTTTCTAGAGTGCCCAAAAGGGCGAGTCGTGGGAACCAGCTTATTCACAGGCGCATAGTCAAAACAAAATCGAGAGGCAGGATTGAGGGGAAAAGAACGGCAAAAAGAGGGTGCATTGCAGCATTGGTGAACGATAAAACCACTTTCAAAATATAGTTGTCGAGCACCTTTCCCTTCTCTTACCGGTACTTTCCCTGTCGAATAATTTTAAGTCAGGAAGGTAGCCTATATGAATGTTCCACCAGATAGGCTATCAAAATAATTTTGGATATAATAGGATTCTGACAAAATTTGAATTACGCACGATCACGACCAGCGTTAAACTAGTGTCTTGGGGGGGGGTCCCAATAATTGAAATTCCCTTCCAAGGATTCGAGAGGTGTTGTCCACATGTATGTACGTACGATTTCCCCCCAAAAATTATGCACACAACATTTCTCCCAGAAAAATTCCGTGGCTCTTGTTTACATGCATAAAATTATAGGCCCTATAGCTAGGAGACCTACTATGTCCAATTTCCCGCACAGAAAAATTTAACTGGGCAGCGTTGAAATAGCCTACTAAAAAAGGTGGTCATAAAAATTGTTCGGTCAAAATGTGTTGTTGGTGTCTGGCTGAGCGGTTGCCGACCGCCAAAAACGACCGTTTTCCCACTCCAGAAACCTGAATCTTCTCCCCCAAACTCAAAGCAGAGAGACGAGATTAAACATTGGATCACCACCATTCTATAGAGCGTAACAAATTCCTTGAAATTGGTCGTGATAATCGATTTAAAATATATATTCACTACCAATTTCAAGGAATTTGTTACGCTCTAATAGCGGTTCTATACTCTATAGAATGGTACACGCTGCGAACTGATCAACAATGATATTTTTAACATTGTTGATCAGGTCGCAAAGTGTCAAGTTGTCATCATGATCTTCACTACAGCAACATCTGCATGACACTGCTAAAAATTTAGCACAAGTTTGTCGAATCATCGCCTGTGTCACGACACAACTGTGTTCGGTGGAGATTGGCGTAAGGCGCTGCTGTGCAAAAATTGCAACGTTTGGGCCCGTGACGTCGATCGCCTGTGAATAAACTGGTTCCCGCGACTTAGCTTTTATGGGCGCTGTAGAAGTTCCGAGTTTTTCACGATAAGCATTGGGTCTCACTTTGTTATTGTCGTCAAGAGAGCAAATCGTCAACAATTCATAAAACCAATTTAAAATGGTCGAATTCTGCTTATGTAGACCTAATAAATTATGCGCTTACGGACTTCACTTTCTCACCCTATCCTGTAAAGGCCAGTTGCACTTTCCTCTTACGAGCATTGACTAATCAAGTTTCAATTTAATTTACTGCAACTTAATTGTCGCGTTGCCGGCCCTACATTCCTTTAATCATTAAAGTCTCAATCGATGAGGAGTATAAACAAATTATTAGAGTAGTCATATTCAACCGACAATCTGATTCCAGATTGACCGTTTGAACTATAAGATCGTTTACAAGAAAGATGAAAACCGATCGCTAAACCGGGGGAGGGAAGATCTGCCTGTGTAAATTTATGTAACCTTCAACCCAAGAGTTGCCGTAAGCAGAAAGGAAAGCTAATTGCTACGGTCGTGTCTGCGGGAGCTCGTCAGAGTTGACTTTCTGGTTGTACTTCCTGTATTGGCTGATTAAAAAAAATCTTCATATAATTTTTAGCAGCGTCATTAAGGTGGCGCAGGCGTTGCTATTATCGGCTGCTTAAATGGCGGACTAATGAAAGTCATGTAGCCTATGCATGGATCACCCAAGGCGCACTCTATTTTTCTACTGTACTACATTCATGCACATCCACACTCCCTTTGACACTTTGTTCACGACTCTGCTTATAGCAGCAAAGAAACCCTTTGTTTTGCGACTTCCAAGATCTCGGCGGTTAGAACGTCTTACAGAAAGGGCCGTGTTTAACATATGTCCGTTCGGTTCTGTGCACCGAATGCCCCTGAGCCGAGAGTTTTGATGCCATTGGCCAAATGTCTTTTGCGAGTCTCAGTGTTACTTAAACCTTTGGTAAAATCAGTAGGCACCTAAGTGTAAAAAACATTAATTTCTCTAAGTTTACTGACGTTGCGTGCTTGCTTACTGACCCGCCAGAGCCGACAAACCACGTAGGCTAGCCTATTGAACAGCCGATTTTTGTTAAATGACTAACTTTTTAAGACTGCTGAACGGCACTTTGCCCCTGGTGTAACATTTTGCACCGACACTCGAAGAACCTGAAACACGGCTCTGCTTACGGCATTTAATACAGTTAGTCTCCTCGCCTTCACCTCCATGGATTTTGATCAGATGCCGGTGTCCCGAAATAGTCCCGGGGGTAGATTAATTTGTCCTCTCGGATGGCTTTAGCAAGGGATAAAGTGACACCCGTACGAAGCGCACAATTTGATTATTACTGACTAGATTTTTCGGTCTATAGCCCTATAAGATTTGGCCTTTCTGGCGTGTCTTTTTGCGTAGGGTTACATTTACATTGCATTTAATAATGTAAATGGTCGTCGTCATATGACGTTGACATCGTTATCTTCGCATTATTTTTGATGTTTATTTTCAAAGTGCATTGACATGTAACTGGGTGCGGTGTGTCACCCTGATTTGTCTCATTAAACGAGGATTATTATGCTGAAATTGTGTTGAAATGCAGGCCATTGATTCAGGATTACAAAGATAAAAGATAGTCACACTAAGTTTACTGACTTCATTATTAGGAGGAGGGTTCCAATTTGACCAGGGTCTATGACAACAGAGGCCGTTACCCTGGACAAAAATTTGCTCGGCGTATTACAGCACTTATGAGCAAGGTTCTATAGCACCCAACACGGAATGGAGGAAAAAGGAAGTGACGTAAACATAGAGTAAACTATTTAGAGTCATCTATGCTAGCGCCATCTAGAATGTGTATAATTAGTTATTCCAACAAATTGCAATAATAATTATTGTTTTACGTGTTAGAGATGAAGATCTGCGCTGTAACGAGTACAGCGCGGTCAAACTCTGCTCCGGTGACACCTCACGTCTACTACTCACCCAACGACAATGCCAAAGAATCCGATCCCATCAGCCACTTCGTCAGGATCACTACACCGACGACGCAGCCATCGATACACCACACATCTACAGGTGGTGGGACACAGGGGACGAGTGACGTGGAGGCTTCGAGAGGGTACCTGGATTCAACCCATGACGAGCCCTACGTCAGCATCCAGGCGGTTGATGCCGGTCTGGTTTCTGAAGCTCAAGGAACGACGTCCAGTGGGGCGCCGACTGACAACATGGGAACCAGAGCATTGAGCAACTATGCCATTCCGGTTGCTCAGCGAGGTCGTCTGTTTGCCAAATGCCAGAAGAATCGACGACTCGTTCAGAAGAATGGACGCTCAAACATCTCGATGACCAAGGTTAGCAAATAAGCTTATAAGAAAAAACAAAACAATTGTTTGTAGGCCTAGTAGCAATTGTTTTTTCTAACATTATTCGCATTTGTTACTTTGTTCCCTTTTTGCTTACTGTAATACTGTTGGGTTGGTGCCAGGAAGGGCATCAGGCTAGGCCATAGCCCCCCCATCATAAATTCCTGGCTACGCCACTGATTTGAGCGGATTACTATGGCTACCGGGAGGGGATGGTAGATTTAGAATGGTAGAAATGAAGCAGCACTGTTCTGCACGCCGGAGATAAGATTCTGGGTTTCAAACGATGACGCAAGAAGGAAGCGTGATTCTCGAAAGAAACACAAAAGATTAGCCTACTGATAAAAGTAAGTTGCTCAAACAACAATAATTGGAACAGGGGAGTTCTTAGAAAAGATGTAGAAACGACGAGAATAAAATAATGTATTCTGGAGAGAACAAAATTTGTTCCAATTGTTGTACGAGCAACTTTCATCAGTCAACTTCTATGTTTCTTTCGATGACACAGCTGTTTCGAATCTCCTCAACATCCCATTAATGAGGCAGACAAGATGGGATGTTGAGGAGATTCGAACCAGCTGTTTCCTCTTGTGGAAGACCTGTTGGGAAAAAATGACACATTGCCTAGCAATTAAAAAGAGTGAGGGCAAGGTGACAAAGACATGAATGAAGATTTGAATTATTTTTCTTGCGAATTGTTTTCCCCCGCAGGTGGAGAAGAAGAGACGCAGGTACATCCGCGACCTCTTTACGACGATAATGGACATGAAGTGGCGATACCATGTTCTCATGTTCATCTTGGTCTTCCTCGTTTCCTGGCTGGCCTTTGGTATCAGCTGGCTGGCCCTGGCCTACTTCAATGGAGACATTAACAGGGCCGTTGGCGATAACTCCTCCGAAATATGTCTCGACAACGTCTATGACTATTCCACAGCTCTGCTCTACTCCCTGGAAACGCAGACGACCATCGGGTATGGATACAGAGTCATCGGACCCCATTGTCCCATTGGAACTTGTCTCCTGATGGCCCAGAGCTGTGTCGGGATATTTGTTCAGTGCTTCATCACAGGGATCGTATTCGCCAAGATAGCCAGACCCCATCGCAGAGCTCAGGTCAGTTGAGATTACTACATGCAGGGCGGGCCATAAAAGTAAGCTTACAGTTTTCCCCCATGATCTTGGCTAAAAGTATGAAATTGTATATAACATTTTAAATGTGTAAAGGCTATTCCAAATTACGAACAATGGCCAAATTTCAACAAATATTTCAAAGAGAACAAAAGTTATATCATTTTTAGTGAGTCCACCCCCTGTGTATTGATGACTCAAAAACATAACCCAGTGAAAGTAACAAAAAGCAATTTTATTTATACCTCTGGAACCCATTAACACTGTTACCCTCCTGTTATTATACAGTGATATGAAGCATGCTATACTATGATTAATTGCTTATGTTTGATGGTTTGAACAGTAAATGAATTGAATTGAACACTAAAGACTTTACAAAAGAGACTCAGAAGTACATAATTATGTGTGAAGTACATGGAGGTGAACAAATTGATCACGAGCTGTAAATTAAGCAGTGTCAAGTTTTCATGATAAACTCATTTGAGATGAAACTTTGTAACATCGCTTTTTGTTACTTTTGTTTCCTACACTCGCATACCTAACCAACTCAGCTACAATAAGTGCACTGGCCGAACACTTTGATGGGAACTTGGGATGACGAGAAAGAAAGAGGAGTGCCCCCCACCATTCGCATGGTGAGGACAGAAAAAGAAAGTCTCTGAAGCTTCATATCTATGGCTGCCTATGAGATAGGCTTGTTCCTTTTCCTTTTCCCCCTTCCTAGCTCCTTCCCATACCCTTCCGGCCCTCGTCCTTCTCGTCCCGATTTAAACTCAGAATACTTGTAATGGTGTTACTTTTTCATTCAGACGATCATCTTTAGTCAGCACGCCGTCATCTGTATTAGAGATGGGTTCTACAACCTCATCTTTCGCGTTGGCGACCTACGAAGGACGCACATCATAGGTACATCGATACGAGCTCTCCTCGTCAAAAGTCGACTAACGAAGGAGGGTGAAGTCATTCCCCTGTGCCAATACCCGCTGGACCTCGTGACCGAGTCGAGTATAACGGACAGCTTTGTCTTCTTCTTCTGGCCGGTTACGATTGCCCATCGGATCGATGAATCAAGTCCCCTCTGGAGCCTATCGGCCGAGAGCATGCTTTCCCAACACTTCGAGGTGATCATCATCCTCGAAGGAACCGTCCAGACTTCTGGAACTCTAATCCAGATCCGGACTTCGTACGTTCCCAACGAAATCAAGTGGGGCCAGCGTCTCGCTCCCCTCATGACACATATCAAGGACAATGAATGCGAAATCGACTTCTCCAACTTCCACGGTACGTCCCCCGTCATCATGCCCGACTGCAGCGCCGAACAGTACTCGAAGAGATTGGCCATCGACCAGGTGGACCCAGTTGAAACCGATTACCCCAGCAGCTTCACGAGTCCGCCGGTGCTGTGGAAACAGGATCGCCACTCCCATCGAAAGAACAGCAAAACCCTCCGGCTTCCGACAGTCTTCCTTCGCAACCAACTTGGAAAACGGATGAAGCCATCGCGCGCGAAGAAGTCTGAGAAATATGAGGTTAGTCGAGTTGAAACGGAAGAGATAAACGGAGCGTATTCTTCATCTGTGAACGACCAAGCCGGTCTTCCGCCTCCTCCAACGTATGCCAGCTTCGCGACGAAACGCGCTGCTCGAAATCCTGTGGAAATAGATTCAATGGATAGCCGGACGTCAGAAGCATAACGATCTCCTACATGCAGTTACTGTTGGCATTATATAACAAGAGAACAGATCGTGATCTCGAATCCTGTTGCTTGTTAGACCGGACCCTGCCCGCATTGCTAAGTGAATTATTAGGTACTGATAACGGTGTCATTAAATCCATCGTATTATAGTCAGCTCTTGAATATTTTTTCGTAAATTATATTAAGAAAAAAGCAAGTATATACATTTTATACATATGTATTGTATCAGATCTTGTCTTTGGTTATTTTAATGTGAGCAGAACGAGTTCTCCGCATAGTTGTATTTGCCCAGTACTGCTAAGTCCTCATGCAGCTACTCGATCTCAAATTCTAGCTGATGATCCCCATTTCTTTACTGTTCTCAAAACCTATTTTCTCCTGGTATAAAAGACAAATCTTACCATCTGTCAAAACATTCAGAGTTAGGAATTACATATACATTCGCCCATACACACAATATCGTCGGCGTCATCATCATCATCGTCGTTGTCGCAATCGTCATTGTCGTCGTCATCATCATCATCATGTTGTACTCTGGCAGTGTGTAGCTTCGTACGTCCTATGGTACCACTCCTCTTGTTGTTTAGCCTCCTCTTTTAACTGTTGATATCCCTCCCGCATTATCCAGCCCAGAAATCTATAGGTCTTCCACACAACATACACATGATTGCAAATGCAGGCACATAGTTATAGGCCTACATGTGGATTGAATGCTCAATGAATTTCAACATTAGACCTAATATTACACTATATTCATTCATAAATTTTCTAACGCCTCTTCAAGGGAACGACCCAGAGGCGCTTCTGACTCAAGAATGGCAAGAAATAGCCTACAATTTGAGCTGACTAGTATTATAGACCTATTATGTGCTCAGTAAAAGTTCTATGAATCAGGTGCATGCAGCTCCTCGCCGCGGCCAAGAACAGACTGAACGAAGGACATAAGATCATGGATGGAACTATCAATGAAAGATCTGACGAACCTATACTGGAGAATAGACAACAATGGAGGGTGATTTGCACGATGTGCCCTTGCATCGAGGATGGCTGAGAACATAACGGAACAACCTTAGGCACGAGCAAAGCAGACAATTATCGCCTGGGTCGACATTATTCATGAGCGCTATTTTTTTAAAAATTTGCTTTGCTTTGCTCACTTTTAAAAGACATTTTCCAAAAATTGAATATTATCCAGGCTTCAGTATAGGCTCTCGCCTATTCCTAAGAATTAAAATAAATGGGCTAGTTGCGCGCGAAAGCTCCGGTTGGTTCATCATTGGGGCTGTGACGTGGGGTTGACAATTTAGTGTGAGATCAGAGGGCGCCGTTTGGGCTTGGGCCTGTTCTGGTAGTTCAGCACAGGGTCGCGTGTGTCGTTATTCCAAATTGGTTCAGAGCGGCGCTCAAACGTGTCACATGTTCTGGGTTCAATTATTATAACTGTTGACTTTCTCGTCTGCACAAGTCGTTGCCCCAACGCTCGTCGCCTGGCTATTTATAGACGGGGTGTTTGGCGAATACGTTTTGCATTGCGACAGCCCAACACCTGTATGTGGTCAGCCATTCAGTTTGGAAGTCTCGTATCGAAAAGACTGCAGCAGAAAATCCGGTTTGTTCAAGTTTCGTCTGGTTGAAGGAGCGACCGAGATCGAGGTAAGACGGCGACCCGGAACTAATTATGCGCTTTGATCTGGTTTAGGCAAGTCTACGGTAAATCGCCAGAGGTGTCACTATGGTTTGGCATAAGTGTGATCATCGTATATGAAATACTAATCAAGGTGACACAGCCACAACTCAATGACAGATCATAGGACGATGAACAGCCCTGTTCATATCGACTGGCCTGTCGGGGCCAACCATTTGGCCCACCTCGGGCCTTAATTGTCAGCAGTTACAGTAGACCTACGTACTTTTAAGGAGGTGTCGTGGGAGGTAGGAAGGCCTCGGGGCATTCTCAGCAGTTATAATAGACCCACATACTCCTAAGGAGGTGTCGTGGGAGGCCTAGAAAGTTTCGGTCGTCCTTTTTCATCGGAATAGACCAGCGCACCATAGCTGCGGGGGATACGGGGCAAATTTTCCAAGTACATGTATATAATAGTCTTAAACGATAGCCTTAGCTAATGAAACGTTTGCCGCGGCGACCAGCCCCGCCACTTCTCCCACTTTGGTAGTGTCAGTTCCACGCCTGGAGACAGGAGGTGGGCGACACTAATCATCTTTGATATGACGCTGTTGTCATCTTCTTTATTCTCTTCCGTCAGTAAGTGACGACGATGAAGCTCCCACATGACTTCTCCAAATTTCTCTGTTTCTGATGAGATCCTTTGCTCTTGACATGTCAATATTCATCTCTTTCAGGTCTTCCCTGACGTTGTCCATCCAGGTTTTGTCATGCTTCACAATAATTGAGCACTAAAATGTGCAAGTTGGCGTTTATCCCTGCCTTGCACTACGTTTCGTCGCCCAGCCTCGGTTTGGCCGACTCAGCTCATTACTTCGAGGCTCGAGCAATAAATTTTTTGTTAGGATTCATTTTATGATTGGGGAAAATTTCCATTCTCCTGCTCTAGCTTTCATAAAAAAGTCTGCCTAAAGAGCTAGCAGTCATAGTCGTCGGACTCTAGAAAGAACCAAGAGATCTCCATTCGTCTGCTCTGGGTCTCTTTTCGTTTCTTTCTAATCCTTAGAACTAGAACTCGACTATCTCTCGAAAGAATGGTCACGGTCACTTGAAGATGTGCTGGACTGGACAGGACCAGCCTTAGGTAAAATGGCGCCCTAGGCAAAGCATGCATTTGGCGCCCCATGGCATGCATTTGGCGCCATAGGCAAAGCATACACTTCGCGCCCCCAGATCCCCACTCAAATTCAATTGTTCAGCTCACGTCAGAATTCAAAGATGAACCAGCCAGAGCCTCTACAGTGTTCTACACTGAGTCTCCTCTGAGTAATTTTTATTTTTGCTATATTTTTATTAGTACACTGAAGGCTGGATAAAATTCAATTTCGTGCACAATGGCTAAAAGTTAAAAAGGCTATAAACATTAATTTTTTTTGCAAATGACTTCCCCCGCTAGAATTTGGCCCCCTCATGTAACTGATTGCCTTGCATGTGCCTAAGGCCAACCCTGAGATTGAGCGTCGCGTAGTCGGAATCACTATAGGCTATCTGACGGCTGGGCGCTAACGTTGACACATAAAGTTGTCCCGTAGGTATTGTTTTTTAAAATTCTAACTTCTGTCTTCTGTTTTTTCTTACGAATTTGAGCACCCGATAACTTTTGACGCTTCATGGAATCATAGTGTTTGATATCATTTAATTTTTAAGATAAAAAAATTCACACCAGACACAACGACCATAAGGGTGAATATTTGATAATAGGTAATTTTAAGTTTCAGCATGCTAAATAAAAATCGGGTTATCATATTTTAAAAAGCGAAACACCATTAAATAGATATTAACTGAGCAGATCTATTCGGTCAAAAACCAAATTTTAATATTTATATATTATATTGATTTATTGAAAGAAAAGCCTTAAATGTCACGACCGCAACCTGTATCCAAGGTAGGTTACTTATTTTGAATTCCAAGTAGTAGCTAATGCATTTTAATAATTTTACAAACTTTTGTGAGCATTTAATAGAGGTTATAATTTTTCATCACAGTGGGTACAGAATTAATCTTCAGGGATAGGTTTTCAGTGTTAAATATTTTTTCAAAAGTCTGTAACATACTTTCAAATTTCTTATGTCAACACCGCAACCGCAGCTTGTGCACACCTATTAGTAATGCCTCGCGTGTGTTAATTACGCCTGCGCACTGCTACATTGCATCTCCTGCGTCTTCACTAGCCGATCGCGTATTGTAAATGTAATTTATGGTAATTTAAACCAGTTTATTAGGAATAAATGTCGGATAACGATCACGCGTATGTTTATTTAAGGTCACAACCGCAACCAAGAATGCAAGCATGCCATTAATATCTAAGCAATTTTAATTGTCATGTATCAAATCGCAAGCATGTACAGATGAGACGGGACCTATCATTGTGTACGCGAGTCAAGCGGGGTTGGCCTAATATTTAAACTTTAGACAATTTTGTCACCACCGCAACCGTCACAACCGCAACCAAAGCAAGCAGTCGCGGTGGTGACTTCATGGTCGCGGCTTTGACACTTACTCAATTGCTAGGGTTTCAGTGACACTTAACTGGCAACCATTGTGTTTTAACATTGTTCCAGTAGTAGAGTCCATGGCTACCAGTTAACTCTAAGTAAAATTTTATCCAATTCAGTAACCATACCCTGCTATTTTGTTAAAATTCGGTATGTAGCCTAATATTTAAAGCAGTTATGCTGTGTTCAGTTTTTTGTTCACTTATTGTTTCAGTTCTTATGATGTGAAATAACTGGCTTATACACTGCATTTCAGCAGCATGAAACAAAGTAGTCTTTGTTGCTGTGGTCTGATAAATATTATGTTCTTTATTCATTTTAATGTCTTGTAGTTTGCTTACATTGGCTGACGGTTGCGGTCGTGACATTTAAGACTGTTGCTTTCTAGCTGTTGCCTAAACTTTTATTCAGAATAAATATTTCGAAGCTTTTGTTAATAACAGCTGGCTTACTTATATATGTATTTATGCAACAATTTAATGTGCATTATTATTACATGAGTAACATGATCATTATTTCTATGACAGTTTAGAATTGATACCATTCGGTTGCGGTGTTGACATTTTGCGCCTAAACTTATGTCCTTCCTATAATTTTTTCTGATAATGTGATGGTATTTATTTTCATTTCACATTATATTACTTTTTTCCATGTCATGCAGGTTTTATTGGACTATTAAATTGCAAAGAAATGTTTGTTATTCAGCTTGTTTACTGACATTTTAATTGGTTGCGGTGGTGACATTATGCGGTTGCGGTGGTGACATGGTGTGCTACACACCTACCATGTTCAAACCAATGTTCATGGGGGTTCTAGGACATATCCGTTATGAATCATATTTTTAATATCTTGGGACTATATTTGCACTTCGATTTATGTAACTTTTAACAATAAATATCACAACTTTTTTTGTCTTGTATGGAGCACCTAAAATTACCGGTTTTCAAATATTCACCCATAAATAACACAAATCTTCAGTTGTTGGCGTATAATTCAGTCGAAAGATGTCACATGTCAGTATTAGCGCATCTATACAACGGATAGGCGCATGATAGGTGCTCCATGCTGATCGATCAATCTCTTTTGAATAACTGGTGAAGCCTAAAAATTTTAATTAGGCCTATGCATGCACGATCATGACCAATTCAACAGGGTCTAACAAGC
Source organism: Lumbricus rubellus (assembly GCA_945859605.1). Lineage (NCBI taxonomy): Eukaryota > Metazoa > Annelida > Clitellata > Crassiclitellata > Lumbricidae > Lumbricus > Lumbricus rubellus. The sequence goes on along the minus strand of OX243822.1, from coordinate 21,041,920 downwards.
GCATAAAATATGACCGTGCTCCTAAAAATAATAGGCCTATAATTATTGTGATATTTTGCTTGTACTTTATTCCCAAAGTGATCAAGTTTCCGTTGTGACTGCAGGAACATCTTCAAATCACTGCTAAAAACTTAGCACAAGTTCGTAGAATCAACGCCTGTGTCACGATTTGTTCGTTGGTAACTGACTTATACGCCGCTGTGCAAAAATTGCAACGTCGATCTGGGTCTTTATCGTTTGAGATCGTAGCTCATAAACAATAATTATTGTCACTTTGCTATGATTGTCGTCAGCTGCGCAAATCGTTCAAGTTCATAAAACAAGCTTATCATGATCTGATCATGTAATAATTATGAGCTCATTGTCAACCTTTCTCACAATGTTTTGTTACAGGTTATAGTACCCAGCTCGCTCTCTCGCACTTATCGCTTTGTAATCAATTCCTTTTAATGCGTCTAAATCAGAGGAGATTTTAGGGCCTATACCATGACAACGGCTTTAGATTGCAGCACATGACGCACGATTCCGCCCTAAGACCTAGGCTATAGCACGAAGAAAACCTGTTTTGCACCTGCTAAGATATCAGCAGATGTCGTTAATACCTGCTACTGCATTTAATGCAATAATTTTAATTTAACTGTCGAAGTACCTGTATTATGTTGGAGTTGCAATTACATTTTGGTCTGTTAGACATGAAGATCTACTCCGTAACAAGTACATCATCATCGAGGTCCAATTCGCTCCCGGTCACCCCTCAAATCTGCCTGTCGGCCACCGACGATGCCAAAGCCTTCGACCCCATCGACCATTTCATCAGGACCACGCAACCCTCATCCCAACGCCCGTCCGGAGGAGGCCGGACACGGGGAAGGACAGACGTGGAGGCTTCGAGAGGGTGTCTCGCGCCGATCCAGGGCTCGCCCTGCGTGAGCATCCAGTCTATCGACACCAGGCAGTATTCCAATCAGACTCAAGGGACGACGTCCGGTGAGACGCCGACTGATAGCGTGGGAGCCAGAGCAGCATCGAGCAACTATGCCATTCCGGTTGCACAGCGAGGTCGTCTGTTTGCCAGATGCCAGAAGAATCGACGACTCGTTCAGAAGAATGGTCACTCAAACGTCTCGATAACCAAGGTTAGTGTATGTGGCGCTACACAATTTAATTGACTGAACTATTATTGTGGTTGACGGACGTAATCCCACGTAGCATCTCCCATGTTACGATATTATCGACATGATCCCCAGGCTAAGACATATTTCCACGCTGATGATGGTTCTCTGCCCGAAGGCATGCAGTTTCTATATCTTGTGCCACCCGGGGATGAAATGAGTGAGGTGGTTTCCCGTTGCCTTTTCCACAGACAATGACGTGTAAGCAACTTACCCAAGGTCGCTCCGCAGCAGCTTGCGCCACCGGGTCCCATGCGTGCTAGCCCGAGATATATAAATCTCTGAGTGTCAACTCCCAGCCCGGGGCTTGAACCGCAGTCCGTTGCAACCAACAGACGTGTGCCGCTCTCGCTTACCGGTGTAGCTAACTAGGCCAGTAATTTCCATGATATATGATATAATGGACATAATCCCCCAGAGTAGGACATAATCTCCATTATATGATTTTTATAATCAACATAATCCCCCAGACTAGGATGCAATACCCAGGCTAACGCGCAGTTCACATCATACATTCATTTAAATTTATATAGCGTTTCTTCAAGAGGGCTACTCGGAAGCGCCCCCAGCTCAAGCAAAAAATAACTGTTTTGAGTTTAATTTTTTAATGCTTTGCCCCAGGAAGCAGACGTAACTTTTGTGGGAGCCCATTAATTTTGAGTACAATTGGGCCCACAACATAAATCCTCTATTCTGCACGGTATTCGTCACTCAGATTTAGTTTAGTTGCAGTACGTGCGAATGGAGCCAAGACCATTCCCTTCTGTGAAGAACGGACTGGACGGTGGCCTTGGATTTCTCTATAGACCTATCACCACCACACAGGGACATAATATCCTCAGGCTTGGACACAATCACTATAAATCATGCATAATATCCAACGACACAGTTGATAAGAAGTTGCTATCCCCACTATAGTATACGAATCATATCGGCAGCGAAGCAATTGAAAGTTGAAACATCTGTCTTGTCACCTGAACTGTAGCTAGGCTACTGTACAGGTTTCGGTTAAGCTGCAGTAATTCGCTATTGCACCTGAAACAGCATTAAGAAATGTACATGTAACTACAACCTGTATGCACTTCTTGCCCGGTTGATATAGGCCTATTATAGTAGTCTTAGTAGAGAAGTAAGTGTTGACTTATAGAGTAAAGAAAGGAGTCATCGTAAATAACAGAGTTAATGTCCCGACACCAATTTCAATGCACAGCTTGGTTGAAGCATTGTTAGCCACAACTGCGATTCAACTCGGCAAGCAATAGCTTTAGGAACGCCGGTATCGCAAAATATTCTATCCCCCATAAAGCTATCCGGGGAATGGATGAATTAATACTGGAGATAGTATCCAGATGGATAGCCTACACCATTCTATCCCCTAAGCGCATTATTATTGCTAAATGAGTATAATTGGTAAATTTATGCTGAAATCAAAATTTAAAGTGACTAATTGTTTTACGTGTCCTAAGCAATGTTCAGAGCAAGCTAACTTGAATTTAATTACTGACCCTAAGTGTTCTGAAATGTTCTAAATGTTCGAAGTGCTCTAAAACCAAAGCAAGAACAACGTTAGTGGCAACGTTCAAAACAAAGCAAATGGATGTTAATTTGCAAAAAGAAGCACACTCGAAACGGCTTTTAAAAACTTCTCTTCATCTGGGGGGATGCGATTATTAGGGGATACTCTATTTTGTGACACCAGCAAACTCTCTTTCTTATTCCATTTGTATAAATTTAGGCCTAGGACTGCTAGTCTGTACCACGTGGCTCTGTTTGGTCGGCAAGTGTCCAATAAACTTCCCCTGTGTATGTGCGCGGCAGAAGAAGGGGAGGGTGCGACTACATATAGTATTCTGTAATATACTATATGTGGTGTGGTGTCACCCCTCACACAACCAGTCAAGCTTCGTTAATAATAATTATTATTGTTGAACCACTGCTTTCATCAACACCAAAGTGAATCATCTGCGCGTTGCAGGTCCTATTGTTGTGCTTTTTTGCCCCGAGGCATGCTGGATCCCTCAGGGACTTCACTACCACCTAGTATAAGATAAAAGTCTTATTCTTATCCTGTTTCCTGGTCGGCGAAAGCGCCCCTAATTATTGCTATTAAATTTTATGTAGCGCAACAATTTCCTACAATATACTATGCGCAGTGCTATAGCTATCCGTATTCCGTTTAAATAAACTATTCGACCGCACACGAATAAACTATTTGAAGCACTATTCGGGTTCCAAGAGGATCGAACACGAATATAAGTCGGGACAACTCTAATGCTTTTTGCAACATCGTAGTGCTTTTTCTGGGATTAAGCCTAGTTGCCTGTAATCTTGCAACTCGAGTTTCCGCCGAATTGAATAGGTTATTGTATTTTAACTATGCCCGGATAGTACTTAGAAACCAGTTTGCTGAATCATCGTTTGGTCTGGAACGTTTCTGACTAGTCTCGTGAATAGGCGCAATATAAATTCCTCAGTACAGCATTGAGTAGTACAATTGCAACCTTAATCTTCTTCGTTAAGTTCTCTGCCAGGTGGCAGGTCCAAACGCCCAATGTCTCCACCTTTCACGCTATTGTGCCATGTCTTTAAGTTCTCTGTATCCCTCCTCCAAAATCCCGTCCAACATTTGTTGTCTAGGTCTTCCTCTGCACCTCTTTCCCTCCAATCTTCCTTCAATTATTTCTTTCTGCAGTGAGTTACCTCACAGGTTCGCAGCAAATGTCCAACCCAATTCTTTTATCTCATCTTTGTTGTGTCCAGCAGAGATCGTTTCTCTTCTACCATCGTTACTCGTTAGAACTTCTTTGTTTGTAACGTGCCTTGGTCCAACTAATTGTCTCCATCTTTCTCCATACCCACATCTCAAAAGTTTTTTTTAGATGTGTGTTTGTGTGCAACCTTAACAGTCGAACTGAACAGGGCTGTTTTTAAGGAATTTGTAGAACTGCACGACTCCTTTTTTTCTTTCCCATCCTCTATGGTAAATTACTTCCAATCGAAAGACAACGAACTTTTTGCTATAGTTATAACTGTACAGAAGTGCTTCTACAACTGCACAAATCCATTTAGAGCTGCGCATTTTGTGTACAACTGCACGTTAAAAAGCCCTGGAATTGAATAGATCTTCTGACTTGTTTCGCTGAAGGTGAGGAAGAAGAAGCGCAGGTACATCCGCGACCTCTTCACGACGATCATGGACCTCAAGTGGCGCTACCATGTCCTCCTCTTCGTCCTCGTCTTCCTCCTTTCCTGGCTCTTCTTCGCCGTTGTCTGGCTGGCCTTGGCCGACCTAAACGGGGATATCAATCGACCGGACGACGACAACTCATCCAATCTATGTCTCGACAACGTCTACGACTTCTCCACGGCTCTGCTCTACTCACTGGAAACGCAGACGACCATCGGATATGGATACAGGGTCATCGGACCTCACTGTCCCATTGGAACAGGTCTCCTGATGGCGCAGAGCATAGCCGGGATATTCGTTCAGTGCTTCATCACTGGGATAGTGTTCGCCAAGATAGCCAGACCCCAACGCAGGGCTCAGGTAAGTTCAGGCTACTGTATAATTGTTACTAAAAGCATTGCATTAAAAAATGCAGCTGTGTGCAACTTGTCAGACGCGTCAGAGTGAGAATGGCGGCTGCACACTTTTTAAGAATTTAATTGCAATGTTTTCTTTAGTCGTTTGTATATCAATTCATAAATATTTTAAATTTTATTGCTTCAAATCTGTGGTAGTTTTGATCAGTAAATTTTGCTGTGCATTTTTTAGTGCATATAATATTTTAAAAAGCACTATAAGCCCATGCACAGTATGTTTTGCTGTGAATTTGTTAGTGCATATAATAATATTTTAAAAAGAACTATAAGCACACAGGCTATACAGGCCTATACACAAACTCTTATAAGGATACACGCTGCGTTTATGTATGTGTGCACCTTCTGCGAATCGACCATCAGACTATATGCATCCCTGAAGATGTATAGCTACACAAAGGAAGACAAGTTAATAATATACTTGTCTAACCTTTGAGAGCCAAAGACTTCTTGTATTGTACGAGCATGGTTGGTGCAGGGCTGGAGAAAGTGGGCAATAAAATTGGCGGTGTAAAATTTAATATGCATTGTTCAAAATGCAGACTATAGATGGCGCATGTGATGGTTGTCCTTGAAGCTGCTGTGTGACGGGTTGAATATGTCATTCCCGCATAACTCAACAGTACGAAAAGTGGGTGGGGGAAGGATGGGGTGCATTTAAGTACTTTCTGGAAATTTTTCGTAAAGCCTGTTCATTAGTGCGTCTCTGAAAAGATGTCAAACTTTGGAAGGATAAGCGGACCTCAATGTGAAATGGGAAAAGTAATTGTTCACTTTGGAAAAACAAGAAAATCAGATTTCTATAGAGGTGTGGAAGTTGGTGGTAGGATACACTTCGATAACTATCATGTAGTACCCTATCCGGAAGGAAAAACCATGCTTTGTGTGTAAGGGAGCTTTCTCTCTGATGAAGTATATTAGGCCCTATTTAAAAAATAGAAAAGATTTCGATTGAGTCGAAGTCGAACTACAACCTGGAGTCTCGAATACGTGTAGGCCTAGGATAAATGTCTCAACGAGTCTCCACACATCTCATGCCTCTTGGTCAAAATCTAAGGAAATACCATAGCTGCCATTAAGTAGCAATGATGCGGTGGACCTAAATTACATTTGAGTTCTGTAGCGGTGTTGAAGTTGGTGATGGACTACAATTCGAAAACTGTCAAGTAGTACACTATAATTATACTTCATCGAAAAGAAAGCTGCCTCGCACACAATGCATGGTGCCTCCAATATGGAAATGTTGTCGCTTTCAATTTCTTGTGCCCTGCTTTTTCATTTAGACGATCGTCTTCAGTAACCATGCCGTCATCTGTATTAGAGATGGTTTCTACAACCTCATCTTTCGCGTGGGCGACCTTCGAAAGACGCACATCATCGGAACATCTATACGAGCACTCCTCGTCAAGAGCCGACTAACAAATGAAGGTGAACTTATCCCCTTCTGCCAGTATCCACTCGAACTAGTGACCGAGTCGAATATAACGGACACCTACGTGTCCTTCTTCTGGCCAGTAACGATCGCCCATCGGATCACTGAATCAAGTCCCCTCTGGAACCTCTCAGCAGAAACCCTGCTTTCCCAACACTTCGAGATGATCATCATCCTCGAAGGAACCGTCCAGACCTCGGGATCGCTGATTCAGATCCGGACATCGTACGTCCCGAAGGAAATCAGGTGGGGCCAGCGTCTCGCTCCATTGGTAACGCATATCAGGGACAATGACGATTGCGAAATCGACTTCTCCAACTTTCACGTTACGTCCCCCGTCATCATGCCGGACTGGAGCGCCGAAGAGCACTCGAGGAGACTGGCAAACAGGCGGCCGGACCTACTCGAAACCGATTATCCATGCAGCCTCACGAGCCCGCCGGTCCTATGCAAGAGGGAGAGCAACTCCAATCGACGAAACGCTGTGAAGGCCAGGCTTATGTCGGTCTTTAACGGCAATCGGATTGGAACTCTGATGAAGCCAGTGCGGAGAAAGAAGTCGGCGAAGGATGAGGGAAAGCAAATGGAAATGGAAGAGATTAAAGGGGCTTTTCCCTCTGAGACTAAAGTAAGCTTAGAAGCTCTTCCACCACCTCCATCATACGCCAGTGTCGCGAGGGCACGCGCACTTGGAAGTCGTAGACACCTGGATGTGGAACCCCTGGAATTCCGGGCATCAGCAACCATCCTTGACGAATGCAGAGACGCCGCCGCCTCTTCCGAAGGAAATTCAGTCTGGTCACGATACAGTGGGCAAGTCAACAGAGCGTTCGACACAAGTATGGCTTAGTCCGCCGGATAATTCACAAACTCTTTTCTTTTTTTCTTTGACATACTTACCGGTTTTTGGCATGCCACAGAGCAGTGCCTTGTAGAATATAGTGACATTGTCTTACGGGATCGCTCTATTTCGCGAGTGTGCATTTCGACAACACGGAGCAAAGTTTCTATAGGGCTTAAGGATTAAACAGTTCTTACATCTGCATCCAAGAATGAATTTTCTGCTAACATCTATGACATTGCTGTCGAACTTGTGTAATGAAATTTGCGTCCGTTGCTCTTACGATGTAGGCTAATTTACGTGTTTCAGTTTAAGTTGCACCACCATCTTATGGCATAGAGCCATAGACTAATTATATTATTTTTGTGTTTAGTGCATTCGTTATTGTAGACAGTATCTTGCACGATATGTTAGTCGGAATTAGAAAATTAAACCCGAAATGGTCCGACGAAAATTTAGATTTTCGACATAGAATGTCTGCACCGTGTGCCAAATGGACTAATGCACAGGCTACGTTTTTAGGAAGCTATTGGCCCTACAGTATGGGCTACAGCATATAATAGGCTATATCAACATAGCGATCAGTGCTTTTTGTTTGCGTCTAATACATCCCAATCAGTATTAGGTATATTATACCTAATACTGATTGGGACGCATTAGACGCAAACAAAAAGCACTGATCGCTATGTTGATTATGAGCAGTTAAACATCAATTATCGGTCCTTGCTGAGTAAGCTTACATATTTCATATCCGCATAAATTTAATTTTCTAGTAATTATCTCTTTTGCCTTGGTTTACACTGGCCTATAACCTAGTCGCCTGGTTAGCTCCAAAATTGTTTGCAACGACCTTCTGTTTTGTGATAATTTTGCTGCCGTCGTTGCTAATTTAAAATTAAAAATCTTCGTGGATTTTCTGTAAATACGAGCTCGTGTTTTACTATTTTTATTAATTGCCAGAAATGACAGAGCAATTTTGGGATGGGTAGTCGTCATGTGCACCTGGTCCCCTTGACAGAGTCAACGCCAGCCAGGGCTGTAGCAATAATGAACGTGGCCCCCTCCGAGCATAATGTCCGGGCCGGCGGGCCCTTTACAATGCATTATTTTATCAACATAGGCCTACAGGGTCAGGGCTGTACTGGTAAATTTTGAGGTGAGTACACGCTGGCCGGGAGGAAATCCGACCTTTTTGGGCCCGAAATTTCTGACCTCTTTTTAGTCATCCGGCCAAAATCTCGGAAAAATTTCAACAATTCGCCGTCCAAAAAGTTGACCTTTTTTGTCATTTCATTTTTTGGCACTTTCAGAGCCCCTTCCTTGCGGGGGACCCCTTCGGTCGGAGGGTACGGAGGGCGTCGCTACGCCTCTGACGCCAGCTATCAACGCCACTATCACGCTCATCTTTGACAAACTTGACATCAAGATTTGCTCTCAGTAGGGCCCACTGTCAACATGCTCTGCTAGTTCCATATTAACTTCAAAGACTTCTATGTTCAATTGATAGTATACGGGTCTACAGCTACAGGTTCAGCTGCCAGAATGCTTTTAGTCCCTCTTGTTGGAACCTCAACCTGTCAGCGTCATGCTTTATTTGTCTGGAGTACCGTAGTCTCCCGTTGGAGATATGATGTGATGTCCCCTAGCCTATCGGGTTGATCAGCAGTGTTTTATACACGCTTCTAAAAAAACTTTTTTTAAATCACCGTGGTTGGTCTGTGAGCGCTTCTATAGGCTAAGTGGGCTGGAAATGAGTGAGTGAGTGAATGAATGAATGACTGACTGAAAGAATGAATGAATAGTCCTACACATAAAATTATGTAGTCTATTATCATGGGACCTATTTTCAATATCAGAATCGTGTAGACCTAAAGGTCGCATTTAATGCCGATATTCAAATATTTACAGAGCTATTCAGGCGATACATGTATAGTATAGTCTAGCCGTCGTAGCGCGTTTGGAATCGTCTACCACAAAAGGTCCGCTACCAACAGTAGCCTACAGTCATTCAAAGGACTTGTCAAGAATAACAATGAATCGGTGTACACGGCGAGATCTTTTCAAGTATATAGCTTATAAGCTTATTAGTCCAACTCACAACTTACAACCGTAAACGAGTTTGTAGACCCACGTGGCGTAAATAAAATGGCGGTTGTTATGGTTCGTCGTTTCAGCAAAGTACATGTAGCTTATGACGTCAATGGGCGTTGACGTCAAGAACGGCGTCGGTGTAATATTATAGCACATGACTCCTTGCGGACAATAATATTCCGTGTAATAAGTCAAAGCGTAAATACTTCCGTGAATCTAATTTAATTATAACAAATCTCTAAAACGTTGATCATTCGGTTATAAACAGGGATGAGTCGGATGACACTTTGAAATTATTAGTAGGTCAGAATTAAAATCAAAATTACAAAAGCTGGAACTAATTCGCCACAAAGCGATATTTTGGAAATGTGTTAAGTAAACATTATTTGCACTCCTATAAAAACCTGCAGTAAACCTGCAATTGGCAAAATGTGAAATTTGTATTTTAATCTGGGACTATTTTGTTGGCGAATTGATGCCTCGCGTAGTCTTTTCTGTGCAGAGTTACAGCCTGGTTACAGCCTTTGGTTGGCATGGTTGCATGTTTATGTCGATAACGCGTAATTCAATGATTTAACTTTTGTCAAATTTGTTTATTTCATACGAGTTTGATGTTAGTTCAGACTTAGATAATGTTTAATTGTTAAGGATTGCTTCGATTTTGTCGGGTAGTTTAACCTGTTAACGCTGTGCAGCATTTTTGCAGTAATTTGTAATGGGCGAGTTGGGCGATAATGGCGACTCGTGCAGATACGGCAGAGCTCTGCGAGGATAATTATTTTATGCGTTGTGTCGTTCTGTTACCAGTCCTTCGACTAGTGATTTGTGGTTGACTGCAGTTGCACAGGCGAGAGGAATGAAAGCCATCTTAGATGATAGTATTCGGCGCGGTGATAGACTGAAAGCAATTGTCGGACGTTGCATATCCATGTTTTACGTGTACTTAGGTGTCCCTATTACTATTAGCGGGGTCAGTGATCCCTTTAGGACCTATCTTTGTGGCCATTCCCATTTGAATATGTGACTTGGAATTATATAACTAAAATGATTGCTTACAAAATAAATGATTGATTGATTGATTGATAGCGCTTTGGCCCAATACAGAAAATATGTTGCCAATTCAGACACTGCCAATGGAGACAAACATTGGTGAATTGTACACAGTCATTGATGTTCAAGAAAAGATAATAAATTTACCAGATGAACCATGTGATGTCTTTTATGTGCGGCATTTGAAGGAATTGTTGGAGATGCCTTATGGTGTGCTGTGTCATAACTACTATCACTTAAATTGCTTTCTTCAGTTACCTTAAAGCTGAATGAACTATGGAGACCTTTGTCAACACCTCCTCATGGTGGTCGCTGGGCACGCAGTTGCCTGTTGGTGTGCAGTGTAACTTTAATACTGAGCATGCATGCTGAGTAAGTAAATAAGAACTCTTTATTACTTCACTTGCAAACACACAACAGGCCATAGAATATCATAATACATCGAAGTAATAATTAGCATTAAACAAGTCATCCATACAGGCTACAGCATTCTGGTGATAAATCCATTTCCAATCAACAAATCAATTATGTAAGCAAGACCTAAGGGAGTATCCAGTAACTCGTTCTGGCAGAAGATCATGGAGGACATACCCTGGGTCACTGAGGATAGAAGAAAAGGGATGAATCTGCCTTATAATAACATGTCTAAGTATGAGTACTAGTTTGCAAAAAACGAGTCTTTTAGGCTTTCTAATAATAGCAGGCAGACTCCTTTGACCCTTGTTTGCAAAAACTCCACCGAAGAATACAGCATTCACGCAATGGTGGTGGAATGTACAACATCATGAAGTACCGGGTATTCTTTGACAATATATATTATATTGGAGGCTACGACATACATGGATGATTGGATGAGTGATTTGTGGAAACCTCTTGCTCTTTGTTTATGTGTATAGAATTACACCTAAACAAATAGCCTCATTACTTGCCTCGTTATCACATTCTATGACCAATAAGCAATTGTCCCATGTAACCATGAAAAGGCCTATATAGCCTCATTACTTGCCTCATTGTCACATTCTATGACTATGTGCAATAAGCAATTGACTCATTATATGAGACTATAACCATGTGAAATTAGCAACTGAATATATATTATATCTGATTATTTATAAAGCCACTTCTTGGAGCAAGAACCTTTCAGAAGTGTTCCAAGTGCATCAACCTGGAAGAAATGGCAAGTTTGAGGTGAGAGAATGACGAAGAAAGAGTACCATAGGGGATGACAGAGCGAATTGGTGGGGAAATCCATTCCACAGGGAGGTAACAACATAACAAATGATCTGGATTGGGACGTGGCTGTCCTGACATAGGGGTTATTCTACGCTGGATGTAAACATTGACCCCTGTATTCTGCATTTGGTATTTTGCTAGGTGCATGGCAAAGATTGGCAGTATATTCTATGGACTGAGTGTGCAGCATAAGTAAAATATACCAACTACTTTTGTCAATAATTGTACCCAACTTTCCCTGATATATCGTTCTCTCACACAGTGCGAAACCTTGGAATTACTTAATTTCCCAAAGCATATCAATTTCGTCACCCGTAGTTGCTACTACCAGCTTCAGCAACTCGGAGTTGTCTCAAGATTCCTCTCTCATAGTGCTACTGTGACACTTGTGCGTGCCATTGTCACCAGTAGAATTGATCATTGCAGTTTGGTACTGGTGGGTCTGCCATTTGGACTAATTGGGAGCCTTGAACGAGTTCTTCGTTCGGCTACTCGCATCATTGGCTGCATTCCTAAATATGCCCCATCTCTGCTTATATGCGTGACGTTCTTCACTGGCTCCCTGTTTCACAGTGCATCTCCTACCGAAGAACAATTGTTGCAATGCTGCAATTGTTTGGCGATGCATTCATGATTGCACTCCATCATACCTGTCTATCCTTGTCGACCTGTCTCCGACCTTGCAGCCCGTCTAGCTCTTTGGTCTACGGCAACTGGGGAGCTTTTGGTTCCTCAAGCTCGCACTTCTACCAAAAAGCGCCGAGCCTTTTCTATTGCTGGTCCCGTTATCTGGAATCATAGGTGCAATCACGTCCTAAAAGTTGGGTGGGACCATAATAATAAAGTTAGGGGACCACTCAAAAGTTGGGGGGACGCGTCCCGTGGGTCCCATAGGGGGGTTGCGCCTATGTCTGGAATGGCCTCCCACTAACCTTGCAACTTTAGACTTATGCCTAAGGTAAAGTCACCTGCTTGTTATAAGTCGCTCAAATCCTACTTTTTTTTAGCTGTGACTGAGCTTTGAGCGTCTCTAAGTAAGTTTGTTGAAGAGGCGCTATATAAATTCTCGAAATTAATATACTTACTTAAATGAATGAATGAATTTACCTATTTTCATGGTCGTAGAACCCGATATTTAAAGCTCTCAAAAATTTGTACTGGCTACGCCCCTGCATATTTTCAGTTTTTACGTCTATTTCTTGTAAAACATGCGGTTTGGCCCATTAATTTCATTACCACGCGGTGAATTTACCCCACAAATACGGAAAGTAGACACCAGGATTGTGCACATCCGCCCGCCAGTACACGGAGTTACAGCCTAAAATTTGCGTCATAAAGTGCGCTACTTTGGAGATGTTTTGTGGTTTTTGCCCAGAATATTCGCTTTGCAGGTTTTAGTATGTTTTACTACATGTTATTATCTAACTAAAAACCACAAAATTGGCTTGTGGCCAATTACTTCTAGCTTTTTTATATATCACGCGGACTAAGCTGCCAAAGACGTTATTTGAGCCGTTGGCGTATACTATAGATAATGGATGGATACGAACGACTAAAGTGGCCCACGTGGCCCACCTTCCCCTAAAGACCTCAACCTACCACAACAAGTTTATGGATTCTACTTCGTTTGTATAGTCCTAGTGGATGGTCTCCAACGCCGTCACAGTGAACGCAATTTAAAATTAAAATGATGATATTATTAATAATAATATTGATAATGATAGGCCCTGATATTATAATAATAATAATACAACGAACTATTGTCAACATATTTTTGTCCCTTTGACGTTCGAAACCCTGGGTCCGATTAACAGCGAAGGATTGATATTCCTTTCGGACCTGGGACAAATGGTAAGCACTATATCGGGGGAGCCACGAGAAACAACATTTTTGTTCCAGCGTATCTCGCTGACGATACAACGCTACAACGCAGTTGCGTTTAGGGGCACTTTCGCCGATCAGGACACAGAGTATGAATAGGGCCGTTCCAGACTGTGATTTTATATTAGGCGGTAGATAAGTCCCTGAGGGATCCTGTATACCTCGGGGCAAAAAAAATATTAATATCTTTTCCTCATTGAAACGCCTGCAAGACGCCCTGCGCTTTACATTTACAAGTTATGCAGTAATTAATCTTAATTAAACTTAACTACCAACTGAGCAGACAGCTTTTTGCAATTACAATGGCGCTAAAAGCAGCCTACAAAATCAAATCCGCCCAACGGGGGCTCGAACCTGCTACCTCTCGCACTCTTGGCCAGCGTGTTAACCATTACTCTACTCTACTATAATTCGTTCAATTTCAAACTGACACATCGCAGTAGCCTACGATTACAAATAAGATTATGAACTGATGATCACAAGTCATTAAAGGAGTCGAATTTATACGTACAAGGTTCTTCCTATGACCCCCGCCCTGTTTTCATACATACACACCATTACGTGTTTACGCACCAATATACACATAATTATGACGAAATATTTTGTAGAATTAAACTATGGCAGCACAGAAGGAGAAGAGCTTCGAACAAAGGTCGTCATATTGACTTCCTCGTTGTGCTGAATAGAAATTTACCCTCCAATCTACTCTAGGGTCCGGTTTCACGGCAGCTTTTCCGCCGACACCATGTTTCGTCCATCTCATAACGGATGATCACAAGTTATTAAAGGAGTCAAATTTATACGTAGAAAATTAAACAAGGTTCTTCCTGTGGCCCCCCTTCTCTATTGCCATACATACACACTGTTACGTGTGGACGCACCAACAAACATACATGTATATGACCCAATAGCCTATTTTGCTCGACAGCGCAAATTTGTAGAACAGTCTAGAAGAGCTTCGAACAAGGATTTACTCATTGTACTGAATAGAAAGTTACCCTCCAAGTCCCAACCTACTCTAGAGTCTGGTGTCACTGCAGCTTTTTTTCGCCGACACCGTGTTTCGTCCATCTCATAATAAAATCTCAGATATCTAAAATATATTCATGACAATCTCTCTCCGTATAATAATGTGCGTGGGTTTGTATAAAAGTATGCACATCAGTACAATGAATAAGATAATGAGTTGAGATCTCATGCGTTTGTGATACGTGTGTGTATTGATTAGTGTGTTGGTTAGAGTGATGGATTGTCAGTGCAGAGGCCGCGGGTTTAAATCCATACCAGGGTGGATATTTGGTATAGGCCTACTGCTGACTGGGTGTATTGATTAGGCTAATTGACTGATTGACTAACTGACTGGATGATTGAATGACTGTCTGAATGACCGACTGTCTAACTGATCGATTAATTGATTAATTGATTGACTGGTTGATTGACTAATCTGTCATTTATTGATTCACTGATTGACTGATTGATTTATTGACTCAATTGTTGATTGATTATTTGCTTGATTGATTTGATTGATTTGATGAATGATTGATTTATCGAATGATTGATTGATTGATCAGTTGTAATGGTTCCAGGACAATTACCCCTGGACAATTACCCCCCTCCGGACAATTACCCCCCCCCCCCCCGACATTGTCTTAGTACTGCAGCCTAAAAGACTATACTCTCTTCTGCCTCTGTTGTGATCTATGGATTTTACATCAGCCTCATTTTTGCCTCAAATGCAGAAACATGGCCTAATTTTCCACTCAAAAATTTCACTGGTTATCATTGTTTATCGTACTGTTTACTCTGTAATGACGTCATAAAATATGTCTAAAAATTAATCGATGAAATTCTTGGCTTTGATTTGATTTACTTCATCCCACCCCGCCACCCAGTCCCCGCACTCACCTAGATTAGCAGACGTGCACCGGTAAATACTCGCCTCAACCCGCCTCCCAGCCTACCCAGCCCTCACCCCTTTTGGTAAGCGGCATGGTCCGATAAATTTTGATTTTTAAATAAAAAATAGACTTTAGGCCTATATGCTAAACCCTGGAAAGCATATAATTTTTGCACATGAGTCCAGACTGTCCAGTGGTTATCAGAGTGGAGCCAGTGGCTATTTGTTATCTATGCGTTGGGCAATGTACCATTGTGCATGTATCATTGTACTATAATTGTACATGTATCATTGTACTATTGCAAATTTATCATTGTACTAAGTGTACATGTACCATTGTACATATGCCATTGCCTTTTCTGGTCCGGTGGTCAAGTATGGCCTTTCTTTTGAGCTCCGCCTACACCCTGGAACTCTACCAGGATCGTTCCTTATTAAACTTAAAACTGTTCTTTTTAGGCGCGCTGGAGTCGGGAGCGCCTCTGAGTAGTTTTTGTACTTGAAGGAGCGCTACATACTAGGCCTAAATGTCCGAATGAATTGTACATGTACCATTGTACCATTGTACAAGTACGTTTAGGTCTCTTTAGAACTGTCGACATTTTCAAAGCTGTTTGTTCGAACGGTGGACATTGCGCAAACTAATCAACTAATCCAGGTTTCGTAGTTCGAAAAAGAGTTTTTTGTCTGCCGCCTTTCATCTCGAAAACGAACACTCACGCTGACTTACTGACTCACTCACTTACAAACTCACAAACCCAATGACTCATTCACTCTGTGTGTCTCTGTCTTTCTCTCTGTCTCTCTGTCTCTGTCTCTCTCTCCCTCTGCCTCTCGCTTTAGCTCTCTGTCTTTCTCTTTGTCGCTGTCTCTGTCTCATGCTCTCTTAGTTTCTCTGTCTCTCCCTGTCTCTCTATGTCCCTGTCTCTGTCCCTGTCTCTGTTTCCGTTTCTGTTTCCGTTTCTGGCTCTGTCTCTGTCTGTCTGCCTGTCTGTTTCTCTCTCTGTCTATCTGTCTCTGTCTCTATCTCTTACTGCCTCTCACTCTGTCCGTCTCTCTGTCTCTTTCTGTCTCTCTTTCTCTCTTTCTCTTTCTCTCACAACACCCTATTTCTCTCTATCCGGGTCACTGCACTGGGAGCGCTACTTTATGTTCGCGTTGTGCACAGCACCATATTGATATAAAACAACTGCTACTTTAGATATGGATTAATGGTCGATGGACGCGTTCTGAATATTCGTCTATGTTTGAATGAATGAAATTAATATCCGTCACAAACGCTGGTCGAAGACTGAAGACTTACAATCATCATGTGCATATCAACGGTGTCACGACAACTGGTCTACTTAACAGACAACTCGTCTAACGACAAGTGGTCTCCAGACAATTCGTCTACGACAACTCGTCTACGACAACTGGTCTACAGACAACTGGTCTACAAACATGCAAAAATAGACAGACGAAATTGATGAAAATAATGCATGTGAAGTTTAATATGGCTTCACGAAATGACCGCGCTGGTAAATAGAACTACATGTAGAAGCCGCATTTAACCCTTTTTTGTCAAACCAGCTTCTATTTGAGATGAAGAAATAAATATCTTGATCCAGCTTCGATTTCTCAATCGCTTTATCTTTCATCCAGCTTCTATTTCCGATCGACAAACCGTCGTCCAGCTTCCATGTTTTAAGCGTTTCATCATTCATCCAGCTTCTATTTTAGACATATAAAAACCTTCATCCAGCTTCCATTTCAGATCGATAAAACCGTCATCCAGCTTCCGTTTCTCAAGCATTTCCTTATTCATCCAGCTTCTATTTCGCACATACAAAAAACCTTCATCCAGCTTCCATGTCAAGCGTTTCATCATTCATCCAGCTTCTATATTCAACATAAAAACCTTCATCCAGAATCCATTTCAGATCGATAAAACCGTTTGTAGACCAGTTGCCTGTAGACCAGTTGTCGTAGACGAGTTGTCTGTAGCAGGCCCGTGTTTAAGATCCTTCGAGTATCGGTGCAAAGTGTTACAGCAGGGGCAAAGTGCCATTCGGAAGTCTTACAAGATTAGTCATTTTAAAAAAATCAGCTGTTCAATAGGTTAGCTTACGTGGTTTGCGGGTGTGGCGGGTCAGTAAGCAAGCACTCAACGTCGGAGAACTTAGTGAAATTAATGTTTTCTTACACTTACTGATTTTACAAAAGGTCTAAGTAACACTGAGACTCGCAAAAGACATTTGGCCAATGGCAACAAAACTCTCGGCTCAGGGGCATTCGGTGCACCGCACCGAATGAACCTATGTTAAACACGACCCTGATCTGTAGAAGCTCTTCTGTGGAGTAAAAAATAGTAAAATGGTAATTGTAATCAGTTTTAGAGTAATTTACCATGATTGAGAATGGGATGAGAAAAGAAGGGGTCATGCAGTTATAAAATTCCTTTAGAAAGTTCTGGAGTTGGGGCGTTAAATGAAATCTGAATTGTGGGTTCTGAGAAAGACATGTGGTTCGAACTCTCATGCTTAATTTTCCTCTCAAAAGCTTCACATTAGAAGTATTCACCATTCATTCATTCATTCGGACATTTATATAGCGCTCCTTCAAGTAAAAAAACTACTCAGAGGTGCTCCCGACTCCAGCGCGCCCTAAAAGAACAGTTTTAAGTTTAGTAAGGAACGATCCTGGTAGAGTCCCAGGGTGTAAGCGCAGTTCAAAAGAAAGGCTATTCCAGACCACCGGCCCAACCACAGAAAAGGCTCGATTCTTCATGGTAGCAGTACGAGCAAAAGGAACCAAGAGGACTCCCTTATCAGCAGAGCGTAGGTGACGACGCCCTTGGGTACCCAATGTAAGGCTGCATAGCTCTCGGAGGTAGATTGGGGCGATTACTCCACAAAATTGGCATTTTGACAAAAAGAAATAACTAAAAACTCCTGGTGTAGCCTATGTATAATAGCTATCTCCTTTTAATTAGAAAATGAGACAAATCAGGGTGACACACAGCACCCAGTTAAACGTCAAGGCACATTAAAATATAAACAACAACAAATAATAATGTGAACATAGCAATGTCATTAATTGGGCGACAAAGAGAACCCTCGGAATAAAGTTTCTGGCATCCTTAAATGGGGCATATGCTTTGTAGGCTGCTATTAGCGCCGATTATTACAGGCTGTCTGTTCACTGTGTTCACTGTTCAGTTATTATAGTTAAGATTGATGTATTCTGTAATCTGATTTATTGTAAATTGTTTCAAATGCATAATTGTAAACTGTAACCGGCTGCGTTCTGTCAACCGGATTGACGCGGTCTAGGGCGTAAGTTATAGGTGGTCTTTGCTAGAGGTCGAAAAAGGTTCCTCAGGACGTTATTGACATTTAGCATTACATTAGGAAGCAGTCCAGCATCAGCTCCGGCAACTAATATCTTCGTGTTTGAGAACATCGCGGAAAGAAAACTAAGTCGTCGCATCCGGTTCAACGTTCGTTTTAATTTAGTTCTGTCATCGCTAATGGTGAACCCCCGTGCACCAGGCTGGTGCAGCATAGAGCATCCTCGCGACAGAAGAGGCTCTACCCGTGGAAATTCTTGTCCTGTACTGCTTTGGCAAGGTTTCTGACAGGACTTTACACGAGGGTATACGCGGGTATGCAGTGTATACTCACCACCGGGGGAAACGGCATCGTATACTCACTTCCCGAAACCAGGGTGTACGCGGGTAAATCGGGAAAAGCAGGGTACACGATGCTACGTATGTTATTTTCATGAAATTCAGAGAGAATGACTAAAAGAGTCGTCAGAATTGGGGGGGGGGTCAGCGTGTAGGCCTACTCACCTCAAAATTTACCAGTACGGCCCTGGTTTTTGATACTGCTCGCATAATTCAGTGACGTGCAATGATCATTACATTACGTTACATTTCATTACGTTGGCTTGCGTGTTTGTTGGCAGGATGTGAAGTCGACGAGTTTCAGTGTAACAGCACAAGTTGTATCGACGTCATCAAAAGATGCGATCGTGTTGACGACTGCCCGGATGGCATTGACGAGAGCGACTGCGGTAAGCACACAACCATCACTGATATACAGCCACTTATAGTCGCGAGACAGACAGACACGCAGAACGTCGCAGACAGACACACAGACAGACAGGCACATAGAAAGACTCACAGACAGACACACAGACAGACACACAGACACACAGACAGACAGGCACATAGAAAGACTCACTGACAGACACACAGACAGACACACAGACAGACAGGCACATAGAAAGACTCAATGACAGGCACACAGACACAAGCAGACAGGCACACAGACATACAGGAACAGGCACACATACACCGTGAGTCAAAAAAAAACTAAGCCAAATTGTTTTGCATATATCTCTAATACCTGATGACTTATCACGCTAAAATTTTCCAAATATTTAGAGAAGTGGACCAAGAATACGAATCCAAAATTTCTTGCGAAAATGTTGAACGGATAAAAATATATGATTATTTAAACTTCATATGCCGAAATTGCAGTTTACAAGCAATTTTCTGCCAGATTCAATAAAAAGTAAGCTAAACTGTTTTTCTTATATCTCCAATGCCTGATAATTAATCATACCACAATTTTCCAGATATTTAGAGGGTTCAACCAGGAATAGGATTCCAAAATATCATGTCATAAATTTGAACGGATAGAAAGATAAGAATATTTAAACTTCATCTCCAGAAATTTCTGTTTTCAGCAAGTCTGCATGGTGTTCGTTGCGGTTTTGATGCTTGATAGTTCCCAATTTTGGTCTTCAGGGATCCTGGAGCAAAATTAACGGAGTATATTATCGCAATATTCTGCTGTCACAACATCTTCCACCTGTTATCAGAAATCTATAGCCCCATAAGGCTGTTTTCTTTTTCAACAGAACAGCGCTAGCCAACAGAGCCAAGGAAACCATCAAAATTCTGACAAGAGAGACGCCAGACTTCATTTCTCCCACATTATGGCCTCAGAACAGCCCAGATTTGAATCCTGTCGACTATAAAGTGTGGAGCGTGATGCAAGACCGAGTCTTCCAGACAACAATCCATGATATAAACGATCGATCTGAAGCAACCCACGCTTATTGGAAGTGTTGGAAGGCCTGGACCAGAAGATGATTGACGATGCTGTTGCGTAATGCATGGCGCTAGAGCTTCCAGGCTTCCGTGCAAGCAGGATAAGGACATTTTAGGCATCTTAATTAATTAAATAATCAAACCATAATGTTGGGGTCATATTGTTAGTTCAATTCTCTACATATCTGGAAAATTTTAGAATGATTAATCATCAGGCATTAGAGATATACGGAAACATTTTATTGAATGTAACAGAAAATTGCTTGTAAACTGAAATTTCGTGATATGAAGTTTAAATATTAATATCTTTTTATCCGTTCAACTTTACCTCGTGAAATTTTGGAATCATATTCTTGGTCCACTTCTCTAAATATTTGGAAATTTTTAGCGTGATATGTTGTCAGGCATTAGAGATATATGAGAAACAATTTGGCTTAGTTTTTTTTGACTCACGGTGTACATATAGGCTATCGTTACCTTTTCTTCCGTTTGCATTTTAACTTTCAGCGTATCGTTTACATTTGTTTCTACTATTCGTACGTTTACCCAGAACACTTTCCTTGACCCCCCGCCCCTAGGTGTCCTTTCCTTGACTCCGTAGAGCCATTACCTTGATCCCTCAGTGCCTTACAGTTACCATTTACCTTCACCTTGCAGGGCTGTTTTTAAGGAATTTTTAGAAATGCACAACTCCTTTCCTTTCCAATCCACCATGGTAAATTACTTCCAATTTGAGGGATAATGGCCTGTTTTGATAGTTTTAGCTGTACAAAAGCGCTTCTACGACTGCACAAATCCATTTAGATCTGCACATTTTGTGTACAACTGCACGTTTAAAAAGGCCTTGTCCAGGGCTGTTTTTAAGGACTTTTTAGAACTGCCTAGCCCCTTCTTTTCCTTCCCATTCTCCATGGTAAATTACTCCCAACCGGAAGAAAATGGCCTTTTTCAACTACTTTTCACTACAACTGCACAAATCCATTTAGAACTGCACATTTTGTGCACAATTGCACGTTAAAAAAGACCCGTCACCTTTCCGTCGTCAAAATTATTTACCTTTCACGTCTAATCGTTTTGTCATGCGCAGATGTGTTTCCGTGTCCTTCGACGCATGTCAAGTGCAACAACCATTTCTGTGTACCACGTGACGAGGAATGCGATCACAAGAACGACTGCGGAGACAACTCCGACGAAGCCTCATGCCGTCAGCAATCACCTACTTACTCACTTACTTAGTTACTTACTTACTCACTTACTTAGTTACTTACTTACTTACTTACTTACTTAGTTACTTACTTACTTACCTACTTACTTACTAACTTAATTACCTACAAACACACAAACTAACTCACTTAATCTCTTGCAATAATACTAACTAACCAATTTACTTACTTGCTAGAGCAGCTAGACAATTAACTTGTTTTTTTATTAACTTACTTACTTGCTAATACTGATTTACTTGCTCACTTACTTATAAACTGAGTAATTGACTATTTTACTCATTAAGCAACTAATTTACTTACTTGTTTACTTATATCTTTGCTCACTTGCTTACTTATTCACTTAATTAAAACTGAATAATTAAGTCAGACATTGAGCATTCACGGTCGCTAAAATAAACCTGTTTATTTACATTTCTGTCGTTGATCCCGGTGGTATTATGCAATGTTTTCCCACTTGAGCTGCGCCTGTTCCCTAGATCACTCTCTGACACATTCTATTTATAAACTCTTAAAAACTGTTCTGTTTGGCCGTGCTGGAGACGGGAGCGCCTCTGAGTAGTTTTCTTGAAGAGACGCTATAATAATTATAAATACTTGAATCAATGAATGAATTTAAGGGTATCCACTATCCCATTCAGATACCCTTTGTCCCCCAACTCAGCGTGTAAAGTTATGCGCAAAAATTATTAATGATCTTCGAGGTTGTTGTGTGTTGTGAGCAGAATATCGCGAGTGTTTTGGAACGGAATGGAGATGCGCCAATGAACAGTGCATACCGAACAACTACATTTGCGATGGACAATTCGATTGCATTGATGGAACTGACGAAATCAATTGCGGTAAGTTCCAAGTACCAAAATTAATGCTGTAAGTACCAAGTGCCAAAATTAATGCTGTAAGTACCATGTACCAAAATCATTTGAGGTAAGTACCAAGTATCAAAATTGATTGCGTCGCCAATGTGATATAAGCTTTTAGAAGTTTATAACCAAATACCATTGGTTCCCAACCCATGGTCCGCGGGTCAAAAATGCCCCCATGCATCAAAAATGACCATCAATCTACTAAAGACTTATCAAAATTATACAACATTGTATAAAAAATATGATGTAAAAATTAATAATTTTAGCATAATCTAATACATTATTTCATATTACAAATGTTTTTATTTGGACGCTTGAAAATAACATCAAACATTCAATTTTGATTCAATTTTAGCAATTTTATATTATTTTAGTAAATTTCTAGTAAAAAAACATAAAAATCTGATAAAATTATCATATTCTGTCTATAATATAATAGCCTACTATTACGGTTTTCTCTCCACGTTGTAAATTTGAACTTCTAGTTCCCTCCATGTCGTCCAACTAAGAAAAAAGTGTCCCTAAAGTCAAAAAAGGTTGGGAACCACAGCAGTAAGGGTTTTATCCTACATCTAAGTGGATTGCGCCAATGGATGTCCACAGTGGTGATACATAAATTAGAGCAATTCTGTTTCCTCCTGATACTTTCTCTTCAGATTCTTTTTCTCGATGTCTTCTTTGCTATGGAAGCGACTTTGATTAGGTTGTACTGTGAGAGGCGTTCTATACGTTCGTATATGGAATCGAACAGAATGGAGTAGAATAGAATAGCAAAGACTGAAAAAGATTTTTTTAAAAATGAAATAGAGTGTCATAAAACAGAATGCAATGGAATAGAATAAATCGGGATGAAAAAGAATTGGAATAGTATGAAAATGGACAATAATAGATTATAATTAATGGAAAGAAATGGAATAGAATGGAATGAAATAGAAAAGAATAGATTGGAAATAAATGGAATGGAATAGAATGGAAAAGAGTGGAAAAGAATGGAATAGAATGGAATGGAATAGGATGGAATAGAATATAATAGAATGCATATAGACACGCTTAGCTACATGCATATTATATAGGCCTACTAAGACTCATAACAAAGTCCTTGGTGAGTAGGCCTACTTAGTGCAACGTACCAGTTGAGCAGTTTTAGACGACTTGGTGATCAGAGAAGAGTTCTTCTGGCGGAGGCAGAGATATAGACACAGATACGTAGACAAATACGTAGGCTGACAGCTAGACAGATGAAGGGGTATTGAAGCACGGTCAGCTAATGACACGGTAGATTGCAAATGCCTGGTTTCTTCGGAGTCGAAATTCGAATTGATTAAGGAGTATTGGGCGATGGAAGGATGGAATGAGGAGTGGATGGATGGAGACAGACAGACAGACAGACAGACAGACAGACAGACAGACAGACAGACAGACAGACAGACAGACAGAGATAGAGAGACAGACAGACAGACAGAGACAGAGACAGAGAGAGTGGCAGAGGGTGGAGTGAGGAAGTTAATGGGTGAGTGGGTGAGTGGGTGGGTGAATGGACGGATGGATGGATGGGTGGATGGGGGAGGGAGGGAATGACGGAGTGATCAAAGAATGAGTAAATGATTGGGTGGATGGTATGTCGGGTGGGTGAAATTTTGGGTGAGTGGGTGGATGGATGAATGGATGGATGGAGAGATGAAGAAATGTAAGGATGATGGGATAGATAGACAGATAGACTGATTCATTGGTTGGTTGATGGATCGATGGATGGATGCCTGGATGAATGCATGGATGAATGCATGGATGGATGCATGGATGGATGCATGGATGGACTGTCAGATGCATGGACTATGAATGGATGGATGAATGGATGGATGGATGGACGAATGTTGAGATAGATCATTGAGAGGGAGGGACGGGGTGGGAGTGACAGCGGAGAGGGGGTAGTTGTAATGAGAAAGCAACTCGCGTCCGTTTACCACAGAGATAAACCTCACTCAACAGTCCGGATCTGACGCAGCCGTTATCTTTCTGAATGGCTATCAACAGGCACCGTATAGATGTCAAATTAGTTCGTCCGTGCCACGTCAAGAGAGTCCCCCGAGGTAGGGGGGTTCAAATGTACCCCCGTGGGAGGGAAATGTGCCCCCGTGAGAGAGAGCAAGTGTACCGAGAATCTGAGGAGTGGGCCGTTATCTGTCGCTGGTGTAGACGAGGGGCGAGGTAGGGGGTGGGAAAATGTACCCTCGTGGGAGGAGGCAAGTGTACCGAGAATCTGAGAAGGAGTGGGCAGTTATCTGTCGCTGGCTTAGACCGTCTTCTTCGACTTGGAGCTTCATCGTTTCGTGGTTATTACTGAGGCAGATGTCGGCCTTTGAGGAGGATATGTGTGTGACCGGAAAATTGTGGATGCGAGTGATTGGATTGGTTAATTAGAACGTCGATCGGACGAGATGTCGACTTGAAAGAGTGCGAGTAAGCGGGTAGATGAAAAGAGAGGGGGAGGGGAGACAGGAGTCATCGAAATAGAGAGACAGAGAGATAGAGAGATAGAGAGATAGAGAGAAATAATTATAGCTAGGAAGATAGAGAGCCAGGGAGATAGAGAGACAGGTAGCTAGTGAGATAGAGAGACAGAGAGAATGGGTGACAAGAAGACAGAGATAGGTAAGTATATGAGACAGAGAGAGTGGGAGGGAGGGAGGCGGCGAGGCAGAGATATGGAGAGAAAGAGAGACAGAGCGATAGAGATGTGAAGAGGTAGTGAGGCATAGAGGCAGAGAAAGCAGTATTCAGAGCTGCGAGATAGAGAGACAGAGAGATAGAGAGAGACATAGAGATATAGAGACAGCGAGACAGAGAGACACAGAGACACACAGAGAGACAGAGAGAGACAGAGAGATATGGAGATAGAGAGAATGGTAGGAAAGGAGACAGAGATAGGCAAGTAGGTGACAAAAAGAGAGAGGTAGGTGGCGAGGTAGAAAGAAAGAGAGTAATTATCAGAGAGATAGAGAGGCAGAGAAAGAGGGAGGGACAGATATATGGAGGCAGAGAGATATGGGGCAAAAACTAAGTGGTGCAAGGAGGCAGAGAGACTGAGAGGCAGAGAAGCACAGAGGCTGTGCGATAGAGGATCTGGAAAACATGGAGGCAGATATATAGAGATACATGGGGACAGAGGGTAGGCAGACAAATAGGCTGGGATATCGAGTGACTGGGAAGCATGTATACGGAATGGAAGAAAAACAGGAAGGCAGGTAGACAGAGTTGCAGTGAGACACAGATACATGGGGGAGAAGACAGAGATAGATGAAGGGAAAGAAGACAGAGATATATTGGGGGGAGAGAATACAGTTACATTGGGAGGAGAAGACAGAGATAAAATTATATTGGGGGGGGGGGAGAAGACAGAGCGCAATGCTGACTGACTGGAATTCATTGATTTATTGATTCGCTGATTGGAAGGTGTTGTCTCTTACCATGTCATTCGATTTCTCTGCCGTCTTTGCACGCGGACTCAGGGTGAGAAGTGCCGAGATTGAGGGGTTTAAACCCCCTCAGTCTCTCTTAGGACTCCACAGTAAAGTTTCATACTGCGCGGCTTTCTTGTGGATTAAGATCATGGGCGGAGTTTGGTTTCCGTTCTTGGGGGGGGGGCTAACCCCGAGTCTGAGCCTTATTGGGGGGGGGGGGCTAACCCCGAAAAAGGATACTATTTTCATGGTAAAAAAGTTGAATCTGGGCCTTCTTGGAGGGGCTTAGCCCCCCTCCTAACCCCTTATAAACTCCGCCCATGATTAAGGTAACTGAACGAGACACATTTTATATTCTTTTATGGTGCTACCCGTTTGTCGATTATATTATGTAAACCACAACACCCATACAAGTCAGTCATCACTTCATTTTGTCGTTCATATATATATTCTTTGCTTCATTCATTACTTTCTTTCATTCTTCATTCTTCAAATCTTCATCACCCATCCTATTCTCATTCGTTCCAATCTTCTTTATTCGTTTCTTCTTTCCTTTCTACCATCCCTGATTTACTCCGTATAATTTTTATATTCATTTTTACGTACTAAGTACCTAAAATCAATCACATATATACACATACATATGAATATGCATCTGTGTCTATATCTTCTTATACTTTTCAGAGCTTAACTATTCCCAATTCATCCCCAATCTTCCCCCAGTATCCCTGACCTTTCACCCGATTCCACGCAGAAATCTTTCGCCCGCCTTTCGCAGCTGTCACGCTCGGCCGTTCTCATTGATCCGACCTTTGACCTCATCATTCTGTCACCCTATATATATATATATATATATATATATATATATATATAACACGCACCCGTATATAACCCGCACCTATATATAACCCGCCCCCGTATATAATGCGCACCCGTATATAAACCGCACCCGTACATAACCCGCACCCGTATATATAACACACATCCGTTTTGTTTGTTTGTTTGTATGTGCCCTTGTTATAGCGCCCCTTCCATCCGTATATAACTCGCACCCGTATATAACCCGCATCCGTATATAACCGCACCCGTATATAACACTCACCCGTATATAACTCGCACCCGTATATAACACGCACCCGTATATAACCCGCACCCCGTTACCGAAGTCATAGCTCATCGTGTCGCGGCTGGTCTTTATGATTCCCTCAGTGGGACAGGGAACGGTCCCATCCATCTGGGACAAGGTCCTATCCATCATCCGATTTTTTCAAAGTCTCATCAAGTCGATAAAGCCACGCAGGTTCTGCTAAGTGGTCGTGTCTGGAAACGCGGGACACTACTGTAGCGAGAAGACCACTGTGTGTTGCCGGGAGGACGCAAATGGAGCAGAACTGTAGAAGAAATGAGCTACCGTGTATAATGAACAACGACCTCTAAAAGGACAGTACAGCTGGAAAACCAAGATAAATCAGTGATGGGAATTAAATGGAAGGCACGGAATGGTAATGATATGGGAACGGGAATGGAGTGGAAATGAATGGATGGGAATGAAGTGGAAGATAAAGAAATGGAATGAAGAAATGGAATGGAAGGGAATTGAATGGATGGAAATGGTATGGAAGGGAATGGAGTGTAAGTGATGGGAAGGAATGGAACTGAATGGAAATGGATGGAAGGGAATATGGAGGAAGGTAAAGAAAGGGAGCGAAGGAATGGAATGGAAGGGAAGAAATGGAAGGGAAGGAATGGAAGGGAAGGGAATGGAAGGAAATGTAATTAAAGAGAATGGAATGGAATGGAATGGAAATCAAGGGAATGAAAAGGAAGGGAAGAAAATGGAAGAGAATGAAAAAATTGGGATGCCTATTTTTGGGGGTTAAACACGTTTTTGCCCACCCCTAAATGCGCCCATGGATAAGAGAGAGGACTTGGTGATGAAATATCCTGAGGACTGTGGTCAGTTCGAATTGACAGTTGGGGATTTTGTGTTACAGTGTGGGCAGATGATATCAAATATCAATGGAGGGTTTTATAAAATCCGACTAATGAAGAAATCAACGAAGCCACTCACAACGTATCGGCGACACCAAAGACTCGTCGTACTGCGCATGCTCGGACGTGACGTCTCCAACATGCCACCGGATAAGAGCCGTGGAAAGCACAAGCCCAATCCGCCGAAAAAAAGAGCCCAAAGCGTGTGGCGGATGTCAAAAGGATAGTTAAACGGGAAGCCGCGAGACAGACTTGCAGTTAGACATTGAAAGGCTGCGGAAGGAGTGCGTCCCCTGGACTTAATGAACCCTTATCTTACTCATCCTAACTCAATCAAACCTCATCCAGTCCCATTCCACTATAATCCCTCAGAATTGTGACCCGTTCTACCCAATTCAGCCTCAGTCTTATGGTCTTACCTCAACCTACAGCGCTATGCCAAGTGCACATACATATATTTCATCACATCTTATTGCCAGGGCATTTTAGAGGATTTCTTAGAACTGCACAGCGTCTAATTTCCCTTCCTCCTAGAATCTTCCCGTGTCATCTCATTGAAGTGCTTCTACAACTGAACAGATTCTTTAGAACTGCACGTTTCGTAAACAAACCTGCACGCTAAAAAGCTCTCCATCAGACCCCATCCTACACCAACCTACCCCATTCTACATCATTCCTTCCCATCCTACACCAACATATCACATCCTGCACCAACCTACCCCATCCTGCTGCTCCTGCACCAACCTACCCATCCTACACCAACCTACCCATTCTACACCAACCTACCCCATCCTATACCATGCTACCAGATTCCACACGTGCATCATCCTGCATATTCTTACCCACCATTCCAAATCCTACCCCATCCTACCCCTACCAAGCGTCTTAATCTATCCAGTCAGACTCTACCCATCCTGCCATTCCTGCCCCATCCAATATCACCAGCCCCTCCTAACTCATCCATGCAGGATCTCCCTACCCCATCATGCACCACCCTGCCCATCATGCAACACCCTACCCATCATGCAACACCCTACCCCATCATGCAACACCCTACCCCATCATGCAACACCCTACCCATCATGCAACACCCTACCCCATCATGCAACACCCTGCCCCATAAAACGCCCCATGGGCGACGCTTATGAATGCCTCTGCATTGTTTTGCCTAAACAATGGTCCCATTATTGTGCGCTAAACAATGGTCCCATTATTGTGCGCTAAAGAATGGTCCCATTATTTTGCGCTAAATGACACTTAACGACCGAACAAAGAACGCCACTGATTTCGTTTTAGCACGTGTAGCGGCGTCACGTCCAAGTAATTGTCCGATTGCAATATATTTCACCCCACCTTACCCTATTCACTATTCAATCTTCCTATCTACGCTACCCTTTTCCCCAGGGACCATCTATTACGGGACTGGAATCTTTCGTCAACATTTTGTGGCCGTCCATATCACTCTCAACCATAGATGTCACCCCATTACTTAAAATCCAGCTTCTAACAATGCTAAAGATTATGTTTTGAATCTTCAATGGCAATTTTTTTTACTTTGCAAACATAATTATTTGTGAATCTGTCATCATAAATGTTATTAATTCAATGTTTTTATTTTGGAAACAAGATGTGAAATTTTTCGGAGCCCCGATAATCATCCGAAAACTTGTACAACCGCATTAAATAAGAAGAATCCCATCCTGTTGACCATAAACAGATTATAGAGCAATAATTATTACAATACCACTGTTGCAATGTGCAATACCGTAAGTAGGTATCAATTCTTTGGGTAGAACAATCAAGCCATGCCCATCCCTGCCATCATAGGCGTAGGGGACATTTGAGAAGTGGGGGGGGGGGCGGCAAAAGTTAACTTCTGCCCGAAAAATCTGACGACCTTTTTTTAGTCGTCCGGTCGAAATTGCCCGGAAATTTTATATAATTTTTTTTATTTTTCCCGGTCTGCTTGCCCGAAAACCAGACTTGCCCGAAATATGGGGGGCATTTGCCCCCCCCCTGGACCCCGTCTCCTACGCCTATGCCTGCCATGCCTAGACTATACAATACATAGGTCAAGATAACATAGATAATACTTATATCGCATATCACACTCTGCTGCTAGATTAACGAGCGTCTTCCTATGTACAATCGCATCTTGACTTTTCCTTTTTATGAACCTATTGGCGCCTATTCCGTGCATGCATACAATTTAAGATTCTCAATCTCAACCTCAATGCTCACATTGCTCAGCTTGCTCTTGTCCGAAATATCTGGCTGATGCTATATTTCCTCCTCACTCAGCTTCCCTCTATACCGTCCACTTCCTTCATCCAACAATACTTGACCTCTTGCTTCCTCGCTCGAGAACTGCTATGGTCCACTCTAGATCATTTGCCTCAATTGGTCCTTCTCTTTGGGATGCACTTTCTGCTTCTGTTTGCTCTACACTTCTGTCTGGCAGTCTCTTCTATATACTCACAGCTTACTATACTTATCGCTGGGCATTGCGCACTGTAGCTACATGTATATGGGAGCAACTCTGACCGATTCACTCCACTAGAAGTGTATTCTTCTTCTTTATTCTCTTCCGTCAGTCGAGTGACGACGGTGAGGCGCCCACATGACTTCTCCAAATTTCTCTGTTTCTGATGAGATCCTTTGCTCTTGACATGTCAATATTCATCTTTTTCAGGTCTTCTTTGACGTTGTCCATCCAGGGTTTTGGTTGTCTTCCTCTGCTTCTCTCTCCCTCTACGTGCCCGTGCAAGGCCGCCAGGAGTAGTCTTTTTTTATTCCATTCCCTCAAGAAGGCCGAACCATCTGAGCCTTCTTTTTCTAATTCATGCATGAGAAGTGTATTATAAATGCTCAAAATGCAACACATATTTTGGTTTGAAGCGAAGCAGATTCATGCGAAAAACTGTCAGCCACAGTGTTTTCTTGCAATTAATCTAACTTAACTGCTGTATTGCTGATGATGATGACACTGGGAGCGCCACTGAACAGTTAACGCTACTAGAGAGCCTAGAGGCGCTTTATAAATGTTTAAATACAATACAATATACAACCACAATCTTGTCTGCCGCAATGCTGACATATTCCTTGAAGTTAGAGAGGAGGGGTAGGGAGAGGATTATGGCGATGGACGACGGGAAGGTGACTAACACATTTTGGGGCTAAGTTGCGTATTATTTTCTTTATTCCCTTTGTTACTTTATTCCGCTTTTATTTACTGCAATACCGTTTCTTTGGTGTCAGGAAGGGCATCCGGCCAGGCCATAACCCCCGCCCCGTTCACAAATTCCTGGCTACGCCACTGCCATGTATAATAGTTGTATACGTGTACCCTACTCTAGCCGGATAAAAGTCGCATTATCTCGGCTTTCGTCTTGGTTTATTTTACGACTTGCCTTCTGCATGACATGCAATGAAGGCTTCGACCGTTTTTTGCTTCTATAGTCGACCGCAGAAATGTCAGCGAAATCCCGCTTCAATTGGTCAGCGCTTCAAGCAGCGCTTTGGTCGTTAGAGGAGCAAGCGGTTAAGCGCTGTGTGATGGGTCAGCGATTGCTTGGAGGATTTAAGCGAAGCCGGAATTCAAGCGAATGAATTGAAGCCGTTCGTGTTTTTATACTGTGTGCATAGATCTCGCTTCTTTCTCTCTTTCCCTCTCCTATTCATAGGCATGAATGTGTGTGTGTGTGTGTGTGTGTGTGTGTGTGTGTATGTATGTATGTATGTATGTATGTATGTATGTATGTATGTATGTATGTATGTATGTATGTATGTATGTATGTATGTATGTATGTATGTATGTATGTATGTATGTATGTATGTATGTATGTATGTATGTATGTATGTATGTATGTGTGTATGTATGTATATATGTATATATGATGATGTATGTATGTATAATATATGACATTATATGTATATATATATATATATGTGTGTGTGTGTGTGTGTTATATATGATGATATATAATTATGCGTATACGTATGAAAGCCATTGAGGACAGCTGCAGCACAGCTAGCTTTGACAATCCACTATCTGAGTGATCTGAAGGGTTGCCGTCGTCGACTGTCTTTAATGTCATTTATATCAATGCATGTAGTCTTGTATGCATTACGTATATATATATATATATATTTATATATATGCATGTGTATATAATATATATGTGTGTGTGTCTTTTCTTGTTCTATCTGATTCTGCACGTCGTATTGCACTCATACACACATACACACATTCTCTTCCTGACACACATTCTCTCCAACTCATTCTTTCACTCAACCACCTACTCTCTCTGTCACTCACTCGAAATGCTCTCTCAGCCACTCACTCATTCACTCTCTCATTTGCTCACTAACTCATTAATTTACTCGATTCCTAACGCACTCACTCACGCAAAAATCACTCACTCAATTACTCAATGTCTTAATAACTTAATCAAAAGTCACTCACTCATCACTTGCTCACGCACTCACTTATTGATTCACTTACTAATTCATTTGCTAAATGGCTCACTCGTCCAATAACTGACTCACTCCCTCAATCACACAAGGTTCCACCCATCTCATTCCTATCCATCATGTACTCAGTGAGTTGCTCTTTTCAGTGATAAACCGATAAGCAGTCGTGGCATATAATCAATCATTCGTGTAAACCGATTTGCAATCACATATAATTGTATACTTTGAATTAAAGAACATCGCTCATCATTTATTTATACATATATATAATATATATATATTCTTTTGTTCCTTTGTTCCTTTGTTCAATCGTTTCTCTGTCTCTGTCTATGTATCTCCGTTCTCTCTATGTCTGTTTGTATGTCCGTCCGTCCGTCTGTCTGTCTGTCTCTCTCTCTCTATCTGTCTGTCTCTGTCTCTGTCTCTCTTTCTGTCTGTATCTGTGTCTGTGTCTGTGTCTGTCTGTGTCTCTGTCTCTGTCTCTCTCTTACTGTCTCTCTGTCTCTGTCTCTCTCTATTTCTCTGTATCGGAATCTGTTTTTTCTCTGTGTCTCTATTTCTGTCTTCTCTATTTTTCTTCCTCTCTCACTCTGTTTGTCTGTCTGTCTCTCTCTGTCTCTGTCTTTATCCATCTCCTTTTATCTCTCCCTTCCTTTGTTCCATTCCTCCTTTCTTCCTTCGATCCATCCATCACATTCAATTGTGTACACGAATCAGAAATATCTGGCAACTTCACATGACGCCCTGTAACTAAATATTGTCTTTCGCTACTGTCAAAGTTGCCATCTGTCATATTTTTCTGGCTGTTTGTCAACCTACTGTATATTTCTGTATACCTAAGTCTCTCTGTCTATCTTTTTCTTTGTCTGTCTGTGTATCCGTCTGTCTCTGGTTGTCTGTCCCTCTATCTCTACTGTCGATGTCTGTCTCTGTTTCTCTGTCTGTCTCTGTCTCTCTGTTTCTGTATTCTGTCGCTCGCTCTCTCTCCACATTCAGAGAGAGAACGAGAGACAGACAGACAGACAGACGGACGGACGGACGGGCAGAAGGCAGACAGACAAAGACAAAGAGACAGAGAACAAAGAGAGAAACAAAAAAAGAAAGAGAGAGAGAAAGAGATAGAGAGAGAAGAGGCGCTACAGAAGTAGATAGATAAATTTTAAAAAATAATTTAAAAATAAATAAATAAATATAGACTAAGATTATAAACGCCTATATGATCAGGTTAATGACTGAACGCTTTCCTAATAATGTTGTAGAGTTACATACAAGATGTGAGAACGAGCTGTACGTTTCATCGAATCACACATGCGATGGATGGGTTGATTGCGTTCATTCGCAGACGGATGAGGAGAACTGTGAGTATATATTATCATTATCATTATCATTACCATTATCATTATCATTATCATTATAATGATAATTATCATTATCATTACCATTATAATTATCATTATCATTATAATTATCATTATCATTATCATTATCATTATCATTATCATTACCATCTTAATTAGTTTTATTTGTAGGTACGATTACTATAATTGTCATGATCGTGCATATTTTCTTTCTTCGTTTTTTCTTCCATCCATCCATCCATCCATTCATCTTTACTTCCTTCCATCCATCCATCCATCCATCCATCCTTCCATCCATCCATCCATCCTTTGATCCTTACTTCCTTCCATCCATCCACCCATCCATCCATCCATCCTTCCTTCTTTCCATCCATCCACCCATCCATCCCTCTTTTCTTCAATATTTTTATTCACTCACTCCTTCCTCACCCTATCCTCCTCCCACTTTCCCATCATCACCGTCCATGGCACCATCGAACACCTACAAGACCACCTGTCACTTCCAATCCAACCTATCACTCGCCTCAAGAACCGTTCTAAAGACGACACGCTGACACCTGACCGCTCTCCATCCATCCATCCACTTGGCATCGCACAGAACACAAAAGTACCTTTGAAGGCAGGCCATCGGTAGCCTAGGCAACAGATTAAATGCGTCGCTAGGGTGCGACACCCGGGAGCGCCTAAACACCTGCGTCACCGACACACGCGAGATGAATTCGCAGGTGAATTGTTGATGATTTCATTAGATGAACTCATATCTCTATCGTGGATCTCATTCTATTAGGGGGTTAATGAGATCTAACACCTCTCGCTCAACAACTCAACTTTATTTTGTGTCTGGAGCTCCATCAAGTTTTCCATTAACTTGCTGCCGCAAAAATTGCTTACGCCTTCTATGAATGTATAAAGGCTTCGTTTAGCTGTCGGTGAATACAGCATACTTTCATTGGCTTTGAAATAAGTTCATTGAACTCTGAAGTCTGAAAAACAGACAATTAGGGCCTATAAAACAGCTTCTGGTAACGTCGTACAGCCAATGTGAAAAATGTAGAATAAAACGGGGAAGAGGATGATTTGTGTAGAATGTTGGTGTGCAATTCCACTTTATTTTATGTCTAGGGACTCCATCAAGTTTTGCATTTACTTTCAACCGCAAAAATTGCTTACGTGTTAATTCTATGAATCTTTCTATGAACGTGTCGTATAAAGGCTTCGTTTAGCAACTTTAGCTGTTGGTGAATACAACATCCTTTCATTGGCTTTGAAATAAGTTCGTTGAACTCTGAAGATATAGTGAAACGCAGACTATTATAAAACAGCTTCAGTTAACGTCGTACGGCCAGTGTGAGAAATGTAGAGAGAAAAAAACTGGAAGGGAGACGATGATTTGTGTAGAATGTGGGTGTTCAATGAGGAATTTATCCTGGCGTTATAAGACTGAATGATGGGGTTGAGGAAGCGGATGGAACAGAATAGAACAGGATAGAACAGAATAGAACAGGATAGAACAGAATAGAAAAAAAGAGAACGAAATAGTGTAGACTAGACAGCATTCCATTCAAGCTCAAACTAGCGGTTTAGGTAATTTGCGTCATTAGTCTCGAATGCTAATAAATGCTGTTGAGCCCTCAAGCAACACACGGTTGCTCGAAATCAACCTTATAGGTCAAATTTATCGAGAACGACATGATTTAAACATTTTGTCTGCATTCAATCTTAACGCTTCCAGCAATACTTTGGCGAACAACTATAGAATCCTAGATTATGTCACAGCGTTTAGCTATGTCAATTCGTATTTATAACTCATTTGGCTCACCGACAAAAGTAGTTAAACCGAATTCGATAATCGTTAGTCTTAAAGCTATTTTCATCCAGACGTGCAGGACACAGAAGACTTGAGACATGCTTGAAGCTATTATAGTCTTCACTTTGTATGTGTTGTATCTACATGTATGTATGTGCGTAGGCTGCATGTACATGTATGTATTTATGTTAATATGTATCGCTGAGTGACTGACTGAATATCATAATTTATATGATTTACTGATTGGTTGATTTATCGACTAAATTGACCCACTGGCTAATTGACTGATTGATTGATTGATTGGTTTAGGCAAGTTGATATTGATTGAATGATTGAATGAATGATTGATTGGTTTGTTTAGACAAGTTGATATTGATTGACTGACTGATTGATTGTTTGATTGGTAAGTTGATTGATTGATTGATTGTTTGTTTGATTGATTGATTGATTGATTGATTGGTGATATAGATTGCGTTTAGTTGTGTTTTTCGTCGGCAGGTGGTGACTGTGGCGCTGGTGAGATGAAATGCAATAACACCCGTTGCATTCCTCTTTCCAATCGATGCGACTCTGTTTGCGACTGTGGCTCCACTTGCGACGACGAAAGGAACTGCTATGGTCTGCACCACTCCAATAATTTATAACCATGCTCGTTGCTTTACCAAAATTAATGTAATCTATTACGAAATTATTAATGTAATGTATGATGACATTATTTTAAGGTATTATGTAGAGTAATAATGTATTGCGTAATGTAATCTTTCTTTCTCCTCCGTCAGGTATTCACCGACGATGAGGCTCTAACAAAACTTCTCCATTTCGGCCGGTCTCTTGCGAGTTCTATTGCCTTTCCCAGCTCCATTCCTCTGTCTTCTATGTCCTCCAGTACGTTGTCTATCCATTTCTTCTTTGGTCGTCCTCTGCTCCTCGTTCCCTCCACTTCTCCGTGCAGCGCTTTTGCCGGCATTCTTCCGCTCTCCATCCTGATCACATGTCCATACCATGTTAGTCTTCTTTTCTTTATTCTTTCCACTACTGTTTCCTTCTGGTCTAGAAGGAATGTAACGTTTTACTGATGTTTTGTCGATTCACATTCACCAAGAATAAAATTAGGAGAAAGATACTTCAACAGCGGTGGGCAAATAGACAAATAGACAGACAGACAGACGTACGGACAATCTGGCAGAGAGAGACAGAGAGAGGGTGGGCTGAAGAGAAAGAAAGTTAGATTAAGAGAGAGATAGAGAGATTGCGTAATGTAATGCATTACGATATATAATATTATTTTAACTAATTGTAATTCGTAACGGAATGTAACGTTTTACTGATGTTTTGTCGATTCACATTCACCAAGAATAAAATTAGGAGAAAGATACTTCAACAGCGGTGGGAATGAGCCTAAAGGAGGCGTATTGAGACGGACAAATAGACAGACAGACAGACGTACGGACAATCTGGCAGAGAGAGACAGAGAGAGGGTGGGCTGAAGAGAAAGAAAGTTAGATTAAGAGAGAGATAGAGAGACAGACAGAGGCAGAGACAGATAGATAGAGAGAAAGAGACAGAGACAAACAGAAACAGACAGAGACAGAGAGACAGAGACAGCTAGACAGAGACAAAGACAGAGAGAGACAGAAAGATGGAGAGACAGATAGACAGAGAGACAATGACAGAAACAGAGACAAACATATCGACAGAGACAGACAGACAGACACACTCGGGGAGACAGAGAGACAGAAAGCCAGGGAGAGATACAGAATGAGAAATAGAAACCGGCAGAGAGACAGAGAGAGACAAGCAGAGATATCTACAGAGAGATATCTATAGAGAGACACAGAGGCAGACAGAGAGAGATAGAGACAGGAACAAAGACAGAGACTGAGAGACACAGAGACAGAGAATCCGTTGCTATCTTCTGCAGAATGAGTACCGTCAACTGGGGTAACTTTGACATGCGGGGTAACTTTGATCCCCCCGGGGTAACTTTGATAATTGTTATGGAAACTTTGGAAACGGGACCAGAACAGCTACGATTTGACTGTTTCAGAGTACATGAGTGGTTGAAAATGTTTACAGCAGACATACATACATACTGTACATACATACATACATGCATACATACATACATATTAACATACGTACATATACATATATACATACATGCACACATACGTACACACATACATACGGAGTTACACACACATATGCATACAATACATACATATATACATACTACATACACACATACATACATACATACATACATACATACATACATACATACATACATACATACATACATACATACATA
The DNA here is from genome assembly GCA_945859605.1 of Lumbricus rubellus. NCBI lineage: Eukaryota > Metazoa > Annelida > Clitellata > Crassiclitellata > Lumbricidae > Lumbricus > Lumbricus rubellus. The sequence goes on along the minus strand of OX243822.1, from coordinate 21,004,134 downwards.
CATACATACATACTGATCTCAGTAAAGTGACAAAACACTACTTGGAACAAGCAAGGTACTGCCGGTACCGGTACTGCATGGTACCAGTACCAGCAAAATGACGTAAAGGTCAAGAGGTAGAAACCGTAGAACCATCCTCCGATTCTGAAAGTGGTGGATCAGTATCATGCCAAGATAGTAGTAGCCTACAGGTACTACCGGTACTTCGTATGACTCGGCAGTTGGTGACAATGCATCACCAGTGGTCGCCATAAAGTACCAGTAGCCTATGGACATGACCAATGGACTGTTGTGAAGTATGAAGGAAAGAAAGGTTATCTCAACTACATGTACATTGTCAAAATTCTTGATGCAAAGCCAAGAAGAAAACTTCTCAAAGTGCAATAATTTGTGAAGAAACAACCCGGCAGCAATTATTTCAGATTTACTGACATAGAAGCTGATATAGACCCTGCAGTTCCATATAATTCATTGTTGAAAAACTACAGGAGCCTACAGAAAACGACAGACATCAATTCCAGTTCAAAAATGTCACCTGTAAAGTCATGAATTCAAAGAAACTGATAAAAAACCTTTGAAATGCGTTGTCCCTTTGACAATGGAAAAGAAATTTTTTGGATACCCTCTCAATAGTCAGTTATCCAGTTAGGAACTTTTTGGATCCCCAGATGGTTGGGGATACGTGTTTCTTTTTTAAAACCGAAGAAAACTATCAAAGTAGCCCCTATTGGGTCCTTATTTGATAACATATTGAAAAGTAAAAAAGTATCAAAGTAACCCCACCCCCTGGGGTTACAATGATAACTCTTTGGGCTTTAAAAAAATATACCAGGTATACTTTTAAAAAATAAAATCGAGTTTCATCGCAACCACAAGACATCATTTGGTACAATAAAGCAAAAAATCAGAAAAATATTTTTAAAAAGTTCCATTTATGGAACCAAATATGCAAAAAACTATCAAAGTTACCCCAGTTGACGGTAGCGCATACTGTAAGCCAATGAGAACACTCTCTATGCAAATGACCGTATCATACCAATGAATATTTAGATGACTGCGTATACAACTTCCCTTCGCAACACACTTGCCCGAAATTTCGGGGGGGGGGGATTTACCCCTCTGCACCCCCGCCTCATACGCCTATGGGAAGAACTAAGTACCAAGTTGGACATATGCGTTTATGTTATATGTAGGCTATACACGCATAGGCGTACGAGGCAGGGGTCCAGAGGGCATTTGCCCCCTTCCAAATTTCGGGCAAGTCTGTTTTTTCGGGCAAGCAGACCCGGGAAAATACGAAAAAATTGCATTTTTCACGACATATTTCAACTTTTTTGTCTGGGAAGAATAGTATTTCCCACCACGAGATTTATTTTTCGGTCAGAAGTAAAATCTTTGACCCCCACTGCTGAAATCTCCCGTACGCCTATGTATACACGTTAGCAATGGACACATCGGTTTGGAAGCTGGCCAAGTGCCAGGAGATTTATGTTCTACCAACAAACGATGTTTTACAATTTGCAGCTCCATCCTTCAAAAACACTATTCTACCACCATCACCATCACCACCCTCGTCCTCCTCTTTCCCGCCGATTCCGTGGACCTGTCTACTTCCGGTCATCGAAAGGTTCGTCTGTCTGCGCGTGTGGAGGTGCGTGCGTCGGGCGGAAGTGGGCAACGGCCGCAATGACTGCTGGGACATCGACGTCGGAACAGACGAGGAATATTGCGGTAAATATTGAATCAACCGTGACGACAATATATTTATTGTTATTATTGTTATTGTTGTTGTTATCACTGTTATATTTATCGTTATTATTATTGTTGTTATTATTATTATTATATTGTTATTATTATCTGAATTAAAGCGGAACGGGTGGACAATGGTGTAAATGTATTCAGTAGATCAGAGATGGAAAAAAGACAACGTAGGCCTACTACTCGATCTCAACTTCTGACTGGTAATCCCTCCTCCTCATTTTCTTTTCTCAAAACATTTTTCTTTTCTCGTGACCTTGCGCACTGGGAGCGTCTCTGAACGGTTCATAGTCCGTGGAGGTCATGCCAAGAAGCTATGCGTCGACAGACTGACTGAAAATGTCATAACATCGCGTAACAGGAACGAATCTGGGACAGGAACAAATTTATTGGCATCTGTGATGAGATTCCACAGAACTTGGATCTACACAAGCAAACAAGATGACAAGCAGCGTTGCCAATCTCAAAAATTAAAAAACTCAAGTTGGAGCGTCGAAAAATCCAAGAAAACCCAAGTTGCCCAAATCGTCCAAAAATGTACACAGTTCTCCGTCCATAAAAGTCTGACGACTTTCTTTAGTCATTTGGGGCAAAAGAATTTCCAATTTCCCGTCCGAAAATTCGAAAATTCTGATGACCTTTTTTTAGTCATCCGGCCAAATCTTTCTGAAATAGCCGCAGTTTCCCGAATTTTTTGCAAAAAAACCAAGTTCTTCCCGAAAAAACCCATTTCCCAAGTTCGGATAGAAATACCCACGATCTTGTGAAAAACCCAAGGAGTGGCAACGCTGATGACAAGAGACGGTCAGAATCGGCGTTGATACAAGTTATTGGTTGCACGGGAACATTGGGTAACAAGTAATGGAAAGGAAACTTGATTTCCTTGGAATCATTTGCAGGATTTATACAAGAAGGGTGGTCAAAGAAAGTCGTGTTTATAAACTTTTTACTGTCATGGACGAGATTGGGATCAGCGGTTTAGCCCCGCACACGATATGTGGCCAAACGGATATTATGTATGTAGGCCTACATTGTACAAGCTCAAGGCCGTAGCCAGGATTTTATTTCGGGGGTGTTCTACGGGCGCCGAAATTTTGTTCCCTCGGTTCAAAAAGTTGATGACCTTTTTTAGTCATTCAGTCGAAATTTCGTTCCTTTCATTTGGGGGGGGGGGGGGTGTTTCATGGTTTTATTTCATGGTTTCGCCTCATGTGTTAGACTGAGGAATTTAGTTTTCTGGATCTTATTTCTATGTGACATTTTGCAATAGATAAAATCATCCTCCAAACCCCTCAGTCAGTTGGTTCGGTTGCTTGTCGGCTTGCTCAAGGTCGAGTAAACGTCCTTGAAATAAAATCCTGGCTACGGCCTTGATTGGTCATGCATAGAGTTGTAGATTATTATCAGTTCCCTGACATTTGTAATAATCCTTCATAATGCAATTATTATTAGGTCAGTTTGAATTAATAATGATAAAGAAGAACATCAAGTGTTAAGCCACCCATCAAAATATTGTTGTTTTCGTGTTCCATCCGTGAAGGTTGGAACCTGATGCGCATGCGCGGCAGACGAATTTTTTAAGCTTAGAGCAATTTCCGTGCGAATTACATCGATCACTAGGGGCGCAATTTCCTGTTGTGACATGTGACATCGCCACCTCGATATATACTTCCGGCAACATCACAGACGCCATCTTTTAATTAATCCAATGTCACCATTTTGTGTAAACAACTCTGTTTTTTGGTTGATGATGAACTATAAATATTATTATATGTGATATTTTCATATAATACATGTATGTCTATCCGACCTTGTATAATGATATTGAGATTACGTTCTCGGTCAATGACTGTTTTGTGCGAATTTTGTAAAATTAATATATGTTAGTTCTTGCCAACCGTTAAAAATAGTTGTTTGTTGTTTAATCTTTTGTTCATTATTAGTTCATTAGTATTTTGTACTGGTTTCTTGAAGTTTATTGTTTATCAATTTATTAATATTGTTTCATTAGTATTTTGTAATTGTTTCTTAAAGTTTATTGTTTATCAATTTATCAATTTATTAATATTGTTTCATTAGTGTTTTGTACTGGTTTCTTAAAGTTTATTGTTTATCAATTTATTAATATTGTTTCATTAGTATTTTGTAATTGTTTCTTAAAGTTTATTGTTTATCAATTTATTAATATTGTTTCATTAGTGTTTTGTAATTGTTTCTTAAAGTTTATTGTTTATCAATTTATTAATTTTGTTTCATTAGTGTTTTGTAATTGTTTCTTAAAGTTTATTGTTTATCAATTTATTAATTTTGTTTCATTAGTGTTTTGTACTGGTTTCTTAGATTTGTCTATTGTTTACTAATTGTTTCATTAGCAGGCCTATTTTGTTCTGGTTTCTTAGAGCTGTCTATTGTTTATTAATTTAGTAATTGCTTAATTAGTATTTTGTATTGGTTTCTTAGAGTAGTCTATTGTCTATATAATTATCATTGTTACATTAGTATTTTGTATTTTTGTACTGTATATTGTAGAATCAATTTTACCAATTATTTCTTTAATACTGTTACTCATTTATTAACTGTCTAATTAGTACTTTGTATTGGCTGCTTTGTTTTCTATTGTTTATTTAAATATCGATGGTCTCATCAGTACTTTGTATTGGTTATTCTAGAGTTGTTTTCTATTGTTAACCCACTTACTAATTGTCTCCCTAATATTCTTTTTGGTTACTTATAATAAGAGACTGACATACAGAGACAGACAAAGGGGGAAGAAAAAGACAGTGAAGCAGAGACAGACAGAGACAGGGACAGCCAGAGACAGTCAGACAGAGACTCTAGAGTTGTTTTCCATTGTTAACTCACTTACTAATTATTGTCTTCTTAGTATTTTTTATTGGCTTCCAAGTCGTATACACATAGGCTACTCTCCCAATCCGTTTCGAAGATTCAGGACGCCCAGATTAGACACGGTGTGAGGCTAATTCAGCGGAGTGTCCAGTCCAATGGACCGTCAGTCCGGGATGCGATCCCTCAGGACTCAGTTATCGGCGACGGGTCCCTTTGTCCGCATTCGGAAATTGTCGGCATGGTATGGGATTAATTTCTGTGGCGCATCAGTCTCGCTTCCGGGGAGCGTAGCGCGAGATGTAATTAGCAATTTGTGAAACTGTCAGACAAAGACGGACAGAAACGGAGAGACCGGCGGTCAGACAGACAGAGACACAGTGACAGAGAAAAAAGTAGAGAGACAGAGAGAGACACGAACAGACAGAGACAGACTGACGGAGACAGACAGACATAAACAGCCAGGAAAAAAGAGAGAAAGTCAAAGACAGAGCCAGAAAAACAGTCAGCAAGACACAGAGAGACAGAGAGAAAGATATGGAGAGCGAGAAAGAAAATAGAGAGACACAGACAGACAGGCAGACAGACAGAAGATTTTGATGCACCGAAGGCAACACTCAAGAGAAAAAAAATAGCATAGACAAAGAATAACAGACGGCGAAAAAACTTTTAAAGAAACACGGTCAGACAGTAGGATCAAGACACGCAGAGAGGCAGACAGTCAGACAGACAGAGGCAGGTAGACAGGCAAGATGAAACAAACACGGTCGTACTACTCTTGGTTATTCACGCTCTCGCTAGGCTTCGTCCAATTTGTTTCTAATAAAATCGATTATGTAACGAACTAAAAGAAGGTCGCAAAGAAAAAAACAGAACATAGATGGAGTGGAGTAACAGGTAGCGGAACAAGGTAGAATAAAGTAGAACGAAGTAGAACGGATTAGTCTGAGACGGGGCATAATGGAGTCCGGTGGGACGAAATGAACCAGAATGAAATTGAGTAGAACAGAACACGTTGTATTGAGAGGTAGCAGAACAGAGCAGAATGTATTGGGATATAACTGGTTTTGACTGGTTTTTACAGGTCTTGATTGATTCGACAGGTAATTTTACTTGGTTGGCTTTTGACAGGTTTTTCGGGTTGACTAGTATTACAGGTTGTTGCCAGCAATGAATAGTTCAATGGTTCAAACAGTTGTTTTATTGTTCTTGACTGGTTTAGGCCTGCACGGGATTTGTTCAGCTGGTATACAGATGTATTTTACTGGTCGTAACTGGTTTAGGCATGTTTTACTGGTTGTGACTTGTTTAGGCATGTTACAGGTTTATGCTATTTTTGAAATATTTTTGCTGGTTTTGACTAGTTTAGACACGATTTTACTGGTCCTGGCTGGTTTAGACATGTTTTACTGGTATTTACTGGCTAATACGTGTTTTTACCCGGTCTTGAATTGTTTTGATGGGGGTCTTACTGGTTTTAACTGGTTTTGACAGTTTTTACTGGCCTTGAATGGTTTTGCCATATTTTTTACTGGCTTTAACTGGCTCAGGTAGGTTTTTGAAATTATACTCGACTGGTTTAGACAGGTTGTTTTACTGATTTTGACTGTATTTTGACTGGTCTTGACTGATTTTGAATTTGTTTAGTGGTTTTGACTGGTTTAGACACGTTTTCTTAAACTGGTTTTGACTGGATTTTGACTGGTCTTGACTGATTTTGAATTTGTTTAGTGGTTTTGACTGGTTTAGACACGTTTTCTTAAACTGGTTTTGACTGGATTTTGACTGGTCTTGACTGATTTTGAATTTGTTTAGTGGTTTTGACTGGTTTAGACACGTTTTCTTAAACTGGTTTTGACTGGATTTTGACTGGTCTTGACTGATTTTGAATTTGTTTAGTGATTTTGACTGGTTTAAACACGTTTTCTTAAACTGGTTTTGACTGTTGTTAGCTGCATCTGATGACGGTTGCTTTGGCGTCTCGTGCGACAACGGATTACTTCTGAAGAACGATTCAGATCGTCCAAAGAATTGCAAGAACATCATCAACTGTCCACAGCTCGCATCTCTCGACCAGATGGCCGAATGCCACGGTTAGTTAGTCTGTTATTGTATTGTATTGTATTGTATTGTATTGTATTGTATTGCAATGTATTGTAGTGTATTGTATTGTATCGCATCTCTCGATCAGATGGCGGAATGCCACGGTTAGTTAGTCTGTTATTGTATTGTATTGTATTGTATTGTGTTGTATTGTATTGTATTGTATTAAAACATTTATAAAGCGAATTTACTAGGGTGAACCGTTCAGAGGCGCTCCTAGTGCGCAAGGCCACGAGAGAAGAAATAAGGATTGAGGAAAGAAAATGAGGAGGAGGGATTACCAGTTAGAAGTTGAGACCGAGTAGATGAAGAGTTGGAGACAGAGTATTCCAAAGAGACCTAGATTATTAGGGGCCAATTGACGTAAAGGATCGGGACTGAGTCATAGCCGTTCTATTAGCTCTCTGATGGAGTATTGCGATTTCTACTTGAAAATGATAACACAATGTGTTGCCGAACCTAAGTGTGCAGCTGACATTAAAGAGTTAGTAGTCTTATTCTTAGTAGTAATCGCAATAGTAGTGGTAGTAGTGGCGATGGTGGTGGTGGTGGTGGTGGTGGTGGTAGTAGCAGTAGTAGTAGTAGTGGTAGTTGTAGTAGTAGTAGTAGTTATAGCAGTAGTAGTAGTGGTAGTAGATCTAGTAGTTATAGTAATAGTAGTAGTAACAGCAGTAGGAGTAGTAGTTGACGAAGCACCTCCACCGTTAAGTTTCCGGTCATATAAGTTCAGGTGCAAGATTTCCCTAGCTTGGTGGATGTCACGATTTTAACCATCGCCTGATTTTATTTCAGTGGAACGATCGAAGTGCATCGACGATGAAAATGAAAAGCTAGAAGTGGAAGATGGAGGAAAGAATGTGATTGTGGAGAGGAATAGATTCAGTTGTACCAGTGGACAATGTATCGAATGGAAACAACGTTGTAATGGAATCGTCGACTGTGACGATATGAGTGACGAACTCGACTGCGGTACGATCATAATATTATTATGTACATACATAATATAAAATATATATTACGTACATACATAATTATTGCATACATAATTATATAGATTAGACACATATTGCATATAATAATCATAATGCTTTTTCTGTGGTTGGCCTGGCGGTATGGAATGCCCTCCCACTTGAGCTGCGCCTTTTCCCTAGATCACTTTCTGACACATTCTATAAGCACTTAAAAACTGTTCTGTTTGGCCGTGCTGGAATCGGGAGCATCTCTGAGTAGTTTCCTTGAAGATGCGCTATATAAATACTTGAATGAATGAATGAATGAATGAATAGTTTTATGATTGTGCTCACTTAGATTGTTCTTATATGATGTTTCCGCAGTGCGTTTGCAGGCGGTTCAATAAAGTACATGCTTACTTACTTTGTTATCCAATCTAATCTTCCCAAATCTATTGTGATCCAATTTGATTCAACGCATTTCAAACAAATCCAATGTATTCTAATAGAATCTAATATTATAGACCTATGCCATTCTATTTCCATGTCCAATTTGATCAAATTTAAGAACTGGATAGTGCAAAAAAAGTGCGAGTTCTTAATAGAACAGAGTGGAGAAGAACAAAACGGAACATAAGAGAACCGATGAAATTAGAAGAGAATGGAACAGAAGGGAACCGAGGAATTAGAACAGAGTGGAACAGAATGGAACCGAGGAAATTTAGAGCAGAGTGGAATAGAACGGAACCGATGGAACAAGAACAGAGAGGAACAGAACGGAACCGATGGAATAAGAACAGAGCGGAATACAACGGAACCGATGGAATTAGAACAGAGTGGAACAGACGGACCGAAGTAGAACAGATTGGAACATAACGGAACAGATTGGAACATAGCGGAACAGATTGGAACATAACGGAACAGAGTGGAACATAACGGAACAGAGTGGAACATAACGGAACAGATTGGAACATAACGGAACAGATTGGAACATAACGGAACAGAGTGAAACATAACGGAGCTGATTTGAGCTGAATGATATTGTATATAAATGATAATGGACACAAAAGGGCAAAGATTCGCCATTTATAATAAGGCGACGCCTCCCAAGGGAGAGAGGAGACAGCATCAATGGAGGGTGGTATATAGCGATAATATGTCAACAGACGCGAGAAGTGTCTCCGCCATACGGTGGGGGTGGTATCTTCCCACAAAGTAGGCCAATGCGGCTTTTATCCTCTCCTACGTGCAGGGTATCCATCGGGAAGGGGCACTTACACTCCATCAGAGTGTACTGCATACCCTCTCCGCCCATCTATGCACTCCCTATGCACGGTCAATTTCCTTAACGTCAAATTATGCAGTTGGTGGAGAATGGCTGTTTTGGAAGCGGTCGGCTAAACATCAATTACATAGAAACAGCGTTTGCGGATGTATGGATGGTTGATGGGAAGAGGAGGAAGATGTTAGGGTACATGTCGGTGGCGTCTTGGCTCCAAGGGCATGGCGTGGAGAAGGAGGAGAGAACGTTGAAGTAGGAATGCAGGGTGGATGCGAAGATGAACCTAGGGTGGAAGACAGGCAAGGATGGATACAGAGGAGGAATAACAGATAATGTGAAGGTGGGCGAACGGAAATATTCATATAAAGTTGTAAACTACAAATTCATAGGGTGTGCATTTTTGTTCCACACTATAACTTTATGTGTGAGCATTTGTGCCTGTGTATATTTATGCATAATTAAGGATACAACTTTTGTATTTTATATCATTGTTTACATCGAAGATAAAGCATTTAATACACATGCTAATTTTTAACCTGCTGACCTTTTGATCTATTATAATATGCCTAGACTAAATTCACCTGCTTTTTTCTCAAAATCTGTTATTTTAGCTGAGGCTGGACTGGGAGCGCCTCTGAGTAGATTTCTTGAAGAAGCGCTATAGAAATTCACGAAATGAATGAATGAATGAATGAATGAATACGTATTAAATCGTTGACCTGTGTGACCTTGTAGTGGGGCACAATTGCCCATCCGGTACGCGCCAATGCGAGGCGAGCGGGCAATGCATAGAGAACGACAGATGGTGCAATTTCGTTCGGGATTGCCTCGATGGAAGTGACGAAGAGCAATGCCGTACGCTACTTACTTACTTATCCAGTTCATTGCTTACTCACTTACTGACTCACTCAGCCCACTTAGTTCTATCACTCATTCACTTGCTCACTTAATCGTAAACTCAATTATTTACTCAACACATCAGTTCAATCACTCATTCGCTCACTCGCATGCTCACTTACTAACTGCTCATTTGCTCAACCCACTCGTCACTCACTCACTCAAATGCTCACAACTCATTAGGTCAATCACTCACTCACTTGCTCACTCACTCACTCACTCAAATGCTCACAACTCATTAGTTCAATCACTCACTCACTTGCTCACTTATTCACTCACTCAATTAATCATTCTCTTATTCACTCACTCACTCACTCAATTACTCATTCAATTACTCACTCTCTTATTCACTCATTTACTCACTCACTCACTCAATTACTCACTCTCTTATTCACTCATTTACTCACTCGACCAACTAGTTCAATCACTCACTGACTCTTGTGCTCACTTATACTCAACTCACTCACTCACGCACTTATTCACGCACCCACTCGTTCTGCTTCTTTACTTATTCCTATTATAGATTCTATTAATTATATTACATAATTTACATCATAATTATATTGATTATATTAATTATCAATTATTACTCGCACATTCTACTTGCCAGTTTATTCCTTTACGCCAGCGTTAATAATTAATTATGCTCAGCAAAATTACTATGCTATCAATCTACTTCTTTAATTTCCCGTATATCGAACCCTACTTCGCTTTTGTTTTCTGTGACTTGATCAGCTGAGAAGAAGTGCACTGAAGCAGAGTTCCGGTGTCGAAATCAGCAGTGCGTAAAACGGACAGACATCTGCCTACGCCGAAAACAAGAAAACGAAGGCGGAAGAACAAAGGGATGTGCGGACGATTCACACCTTCTTAAATGCAGTAAGATCTTCATGTCTGTCCGTCTATCTGTCTGTTTGTCTGTTTATCTGTCTGTCTGTGGGTCTGTCTTTGTCTGTTTGTGTGTGTCTGTCTGTATGTGGGTCTGTTTCGGTCTGTCTGTGTGTCTGTCTTTCTTTTTGTGTGTCGGTTTGTGTGTGTCTGTGTGTCTCTATCTGTCTGTTTGTCTGTCTGTGTCTCTGTCTTTCGGTTTGTGTGTGTCTGTCTGTTGGTCTGTCTGTGTCTCTGTCTTTCTGCTTGCGTGTGTCTCTCTCTATCGGTCTCTGTATGTCTCTGTCTGTCTTCATGTCTCCGTATGTCTATGACTTTTTACGTTCACGAACAGTCCATGAAGCGACGTACAATTATTTTAAAATAGTTTCCTACATCAACATCTGTCTTTCGTTACAACCCAGAATTCCCTCCGACATCTTCTCTCAGCTGCTGCGATCCTAATCACATTTGATCTTTCGTTGGTCAGTTGATCCGAAAGGGATCCATGGATCTGCAATTGATCCTGGCGACCACTTTAAACGACAAAAACAATTCTCCTCGTCCTTCTGGAAATCTTCTCTTCCCCCACCCCCCGTTTCGCATTCAATGAGCTGACATCTGTTGCCTTTTGTGGAAGACTAGATTAATTCTGTTAGTACCCAGTGCGATTTTCGATTGATAAAACGGTATCGGGTCAAGTAAGATTGATCTCAAGCATGGCGTTTAAGCTTAGAATTCTGATGATGAATACTTGGTGCGCAAGGCTACCTCCCTAATGTTTTTCTGTCTGTCTGTGGGTTTGTCTGTCTATCTATCTGTTTGTCTGTTTGCCTGTTTGTCGCTCTATCTGTCTATCTGTCTCTGTCTGTCTCTCTATATGTATGTCTGTCTGTCTGTCTGTCTGTCTCTGTCTCTGTCTCTGTCTCTGTCTCTGTCTCTGTCTCTGTCTCTGTCTCTGTCTGTCTGTCTGTCTGTCTGTCTGTCTGTCTGTCTGTCTGTCTGTCTGTCTGTCTGTCTGTCTGTCTGTCTCTCTCTCTCTCTCTCTCTCTCTCTCTCTCTCTCTATCTGTCTGTCTGTCTCTGTATCTGTATGCCTTTCTATCTGTCGTCTCGTCTGTCTGATTCCTGTATCAAACTCATGCCCGTTAAAAAGTACTTGCACGCATCAACCCATAATGTTTGTCTGTCTATCTGTTTGTCTGTCTGTGTCTGTCTGTCTGTCTGTCTCTCTAACTGTGTCTTCTAGCACGCATCAACCCGAGCAATTTTCCGTCTTCTGAGCTGTCGCTGTCATCTTGCATCTGCGTCAATTCTCGGACTCTGAAATTCTACAAATATTCTTTCCACGTCCATATTATGAAGTACATCTGTCATCCCCGAACCAGCGAACCTCAGGGTGGTATGCGACTTAGGGATGATATGGGGGGGGGGACAGATGGGCGGTCACTAACAGAATTTTTATCGTCTACGTTTTCTCTCGGAGTGTCGCTAATCTCCAACCTATACCCTCGGAATTCCGCACTTTTTCGGCTCCTTCACCACCAGAAAGATGCTGAGGATTGCATGGACGGAAAGGAGAACTAACGATTCGGTTCGCGGGGAGCTGGGAATCGAGAGGGATGAGACACTGCAACAGGCGGAAGCGAGGAGGAAATTAAGCTACTTCGGCCACGTGATGAGATCAAACGGTTTGGAAAAAGAATTGATGATGGCATGCGGAGAGGGAAGGAGAAAACGAGGAAGACCAAGGAAGAAATGGATGGATGAAATACACGAAAAGCCTGGTATGAGCTTGGAGACGCTAAGAGAGGCAACAAGAGAGAGGAAATACTGGAGAGGATACATCTGAACTGTCGCCAGAGCTCCAAGAGCTGACGGCACCAGGTGTAACCACCAGCACACTACGCGCTGTAGTTGTGAACGCTTCTGAGTAGCCTAGAATCTTGAAAAGGCGCTATAGCAAGTGCACGTACATACATGTACATAAGCTTACATAGTTTGGCTATCAAGGGAGAACACGGCAGGGATGGAGAATCCAACTAATAGGGTCACATCTGCTATTGTAATTGTAATTGTAATTGTAATTGAACATTTATATAGCGCCGCTCACAGATTCAGTAGCGCTCCCGACCCTAGTTAGCACTGCCGCTAACGAATAGCATAGTCTTCAGGCGTTTCCTAAACAAAGGGAGAGAGAGACTAAGAAGCTCAAGACGAAGTTTGTGAGGAAGACGGTTCCAGTAGGATGGGCCAGCATATGCAAAGCTTCTGGATTGGGCAGTGGCTCCACGCATGCGAGGCACGACAAGGAGGCCGCTGGCTGCCGAGCGAAGGGCAGAGCGGCCGGGGAGAGAGTAGACCGGGATGCAGAGAGAACGGAGGTAAGAGGGAGCTACCCCAAGAAGAGAATTGCGCATGAGTGTCAGAATCTTAAACTCAATGCGCTGTGGTACAGGAAGCCAGTGGAGAGTGTCCCGAATAAAGACAGAAATATGAGAGAACTTGGGAAGACCGGCAATTAGGCGAGCAGCAGCATTTAGAATTGTCTGAAGTTTGGAAAGGTTGAGTGAGGAGAGACCAGCGTAAGCAGAGTTCCCAAAGTCAACCCTAGAGCAGATCAGGGCATGAACAAGCGCCTTAACAGCTTGCGGAGAGAGTGAATGGCGAATAGTTCGCAGCTGGCGTAGGTGGTAGAGACATGTACGTGAGACACGGTTGACATGGTCCGAGAGAGAAAGGGCTGAATCCAGAGTGAAACCCAAGTCACGAACTGTGGGAGAGAAATGGACATCAGGAAACAAAGTACGGAGGAGCTCCATGTCGATCTTAGCAAGCTGGGCTCGGCCTCCAAGCCAGATGTATTGGGTTTTTTCAGAATTCAGGCGGAGACGGTTGGAGGACATCCACTGGTCTAGGGCCGAGGTGGCATCAAGAATAGTGGCAACCAGTGAGGCAGCTGTACTGGACGGGCCATGAACAAAGGCTTGCGTATCATCAGCGTATTGATGAGCCGAAGCACCCTTGATGGAGAGTATGAGTGATAGATCTGCGGTGTAGAGTATGTAAAGAAGCGGTGCCAGGACCGAGCCTTGAGGCAAGCCGTATGGAACAGGAGACCAGGCAGAGCGTGTGGACCCAAAGATCACAGATAAGGAGCGGTCTGAGAGGAAAGAACTAAACCAGAGAGGGGCAGAGTCACCAATGCCGAAGGATTTAGAGAGACGCTCGAGGAGTATGGCGTGGTCGACAGTGTCGAACGCTGCACTAACGTCAAACAGAGCAAGCAAGGTGATGTGACTTTGGTCAGTTGCTGCAAAGACGTCAGCAAGTAAGCGGGTGATAAGAGACTCAGTAGAATGGTATTTCCTAAAGCCAGATTGGAGTGAGGGCATTAGTGAATTGGTTTCAAGGTAGTCCACTAGCTGGATCGAGACACATTTTTCCAGGAGTTTGGAAAGAAAGGAGAGATTAGAGATGGGACGATAGTTGGAGGGGGTGCTAGGGTCTAGACCCTGGCGCTTGAGAGAAGGAAAAACAACAGCTCTTTTGTGCTGAGCTGGAACAGAACCCTGAGCCAATGAAGAATTGCATAGTAACAGCAAAAAAGGCAAGAACTCGTCTAAAAACTCTTTAACTATAAATGGCGGAAGAATATCCAACTCGCAAGACTTCGACGTGGAGCTTTCGATGAGGCGTCTGAGAGCGTCAGGCTGTAGCGGCTGCCATTCGTTGAGGGTGGCAGATGAAGTTGAAGGAGGGAAAGACGGAGGCGGAGAACCCTCCGTTGACCGACGAGTCGCGGCGATCTTCTCCGTCATAAAGTCCAGGTAGTCGTCGGCCGTGAAATCTGACGACGGAGGGGTGCGAGAAGCAGCGGAGCGGCCGAGAATCCCGGCGAGAGCCGACCACAACCGGCGCGGGCTATGTCCGTCTCGAACGACCAGCTCCTCCCAGTATTGCGTTTCCCTGGTACGAAAGTCGCTGTGCATCTTCCGAAGGCGATGGATCCAGGTGAGGCGGTCAGCTGGGTCGCGAGAGCGGCGATATCGACGCTCCAGACGTCTAACTTCCCGACGCAGAGCACGACAGTGAGCGTCGAACCAGGGTACTAGCGGTCGATGACGGATCCGGTGTGAACGGATCTGAAGGAGGGAGTCGATGAGAGGAAGAACCGTCGCATCGTAGAGGTCGAAGAGCTCCTCGGTAGAATCGTCCACCCGTGAAGACAGGTCAGCGCAGAGAGGGCTGTTGAGTAATCCAGTACGGAAAGCGTCCCGGTTTAGATTCCTCCATCCACGGGAGTGGCGGAGGGCGTACGTGGGTTGAGCGGAGAGGAAAGGAGCGTTGTAGAGGACAAGGCCATGATCAGAGATGGAAGGAGGTTCCACTCTGACGTCAGAAATGGCGCAATCATCCCGCGTGATGATCACATCAAGCCAGCCACCGAGAACGTGAGTAGGCTCGGCGACGTGTTGGATGAGGCCGAACTGAGAGAGAAGGTCTTGAAAGCGAATAGTTTCCGGAAGGTCCGGTTGTTGCTATATCAACGCTCCACATATATCTAACGAGGTACAGAAAGGGCGCTATATGAATTGCAACCTAATTAGTCATAAAAAGGCGATAAGCATCGCCCTCCTCCTTTCCAGAGCCTTGAGACTGGCGCTACGCAATTAGGGCATACGACAGCAACATAGACAGAATCAATCTTCAAGTCCAACTATTATTATGTAAGCAAGCTGAAGCACAAGGAGTAGGACAGAGACACAGCCAGACAAGCAGACAGATAGAGACAGACAGACACACAGACAGAAACAGACACACAGACAGATCAGAGACATACAGACAGAAACAGGCACATAGACAGACAGAGACAGACACAAAAAGACAGAGAAAGACACACACAGACAGATACAGACAGACAGAGACAGACACACACAGACGTATAGAGATAGATAGAGACAGACAGACAGAAACAGACACACAAACAGACAGTGACAGACAGACACAGACAAACAAATGTATCAGACTTCTGTCTCTATATTATACATAATCGACATCTTTTTTCTGGCCCCAGCAACCGTGGCAGCGATTTGCGAAAATTAATGTCTACCATTTTCATCCGCCATTTGTCAAGTCCGCAGGTCCACACTCAACGCTAGATGGAGTCTTTGTTTCTTTTTATGTCGACGACGACGATAATGGCGTCCGTTATAAATTCTGCTTTCCATTCTTTAAATATACGGCGCCTGTGCCATGAGCTTATTTACGTTGCTATAATTATGGCCATTTTCTCGTCATCTTTATGTCAGTCGTTGACGTTAGCCATTTCATGGCCATTGGAATAAATAAATGATTTCCGCTGGCCTTGGTCATTTGTTGAGTTCTTTACTGACCTTATTGGTCCATTTGTTTGTATGTGTCTGTCTGTTTCTGTCGGTCTGTGTATCTGTTTGTCTGGCTGTGTCTCTGTCCTTGTTATATTATGTTTTATCATAAACTAGCTGTACCCGGCCACGCGTTGCTGTGGCAGAAAAGACCGTCATCTGCCTCCTCCCCCTCCCCCGTCCCCCTCCCCGTCCCCCTCCCACTCCCCGTCTCCCTTCCCCTTCCCGTCCCCGTCCCCCCCCGTTCCTCTTCCTCCTCCCACTCCCCTCCCCGTTCCCCTTCCCCCTCCCGTCCGCGTCCCCGTCCCCTCTCCCTCTCCCTCCCTCTTTCCCCTCCCCCTCACCCTCACTCTTCCTTCTTTCCTCCCGGACAGCGACATATGCGCTATCGCGATTTTTGGGCGACTTTTGGGCAACCCTGATCGAAGTTGGTCATCTCGCGACTTTTGGGCGACTTTACAACGTAATGTCACGACAAAAACGTTTCCGAAATCTGGCAACCCTCATGGACGTTGGGAAGTGTATAATTTGCAAATGGCGGCCGAACGGATTTCAAAGTTCTCTTTTGTGGAAAATGCTGGGTTTTTTCGGGAAAAAAGCATACTACAACACGGTTCTATTTGAATGGAAGGTGTCGTAAAATTTTCAAAACAATCGGTTCGTCAGTTTTCGAAAACACTCATAACGCACGGTTGGAAAGTTTCATTTTTATATATATAGATTATTATATTATGTTATATTATGTTTATATTATGTTATGTTATGTTATAAATGTTATATTATGCTATATTATGTTATGTTATGCTATATTATGTTATATTGTGTTATGTTATGCTATATTATGCTATATTTTGTTATATTATGTTATATTATGTTATGTTATGCTATATTTTGTTATATTTTG